>CM073507.1:39903750-40562500 GCA_037074495.1 Acacia confusa
TCTGCATTTCTTATCCCTGATCATAAGAAATGCAGACAAAGCAATGTATTTGTTGAGGTTGTGCTGTGGGGAAGAGGGATTTTAAATTGTAATTCCATCTGATGATGTCAAATCACATTTGCTGAGGTTGCCATTGAGCCATTATATCCCACTAATCATGCTTAAAAGTATTAAGAAAGGATAAAATGAGAAAGCATTTAATGGAATAAATTTTGTGATTATTTGAGAATAGATTCAATTGTCAATAATTATAGGCGCTATATTAATTTGTATAGAAATATAGATCCATTAGAAAATCATTTTCTAAGATGTTTCAACATTTATAAAGGTATTATAACATTTATTCATTGTGTCTGTTCCTTCATGATTCCAATGCAAAGGTGAGAAATTTGAAATAATTGACCTATCAGATATGCTTGTGTGCTTAGAGTAGTTGGAACTTCTATCTCTTCCTCATTCTGTTTTTTCCCAATATATTTAAATTTTTAATTTTTTAAGCAGTCATGTTTGTGCCTTATAATCTGTTTTGATATTTGGTTGATAGATGCGCTTAAGTTTGCTTGATGTTCCATTAAGATATGTTGTCTTGATGGATCCTTGTACGCTGAGATTTGGGCCATGGCCTACAAGGGTGGGCGGTGGAGAGCCACTTAGTGTGGTTTCTCTTGTTCCATCTGGAGTTAAGTAGTTGAAAACGGATGTAATGGAAACTTCATGCAAATTACAGGGCAACTAGATGGTTAAACAGATGTCTTTTGTTAATGATTTGTAACCATTGGTTTTGGGAAAGAGGGATATGGGAACTCCAGTCTTTACATAAATTTGGCTAATTGTATGCTTTTCCTAAGACTTCACAGGAAATACCTTGGGTGGAATGATATAAGATTCAGTCTTTATTCTCTTTTCCCTTTAATAGTAATTGTTCTTCACTGCAATGCTGTCAACATTAATTGCATACTTGTTTTTATTCTTTTTATTTTTATTGTTTTCTTTGATTAATTTACCACACCCTTTGGGTTTTTGGATAAATTCAGGCATATACCAAGAATTTTTGGATATTCAGCTAAGTGTTGAGTTAAACAGCCCATGGTTAAGTTTTCTTTTGGCAATGGCTTATTTCTAGTTGTCAGTGTGTTGATATTTTTATTGATTTTTCAACAATGGCAATATTTCTGACATCATCCTTTTTGCCATGAGAAGTTGCTGGAATTGAGGACTCAAATGTCTTTCTATGATTTAACACGACTGAAGCATACATGCGTAAACAAGCTAGGTTCATCTCTCTATCATTTAAGGTAATGGTGGTATAATTGTTCACAAAATGACAAGAATTCTTGTTGTGCAGGGTCATCGCTTTCCTGTCATAGGTGTTGCCTGGAACTATGGACAAAACTTGCTGGCTTCATCTGATTTTTATGGCACAGTAATCGTATGGAAGAGAGCAAGGACAGATCTAGAAAATAATATATAGCAGCAGTACTTTAAAATAGCCTAATACTGCCTACAAACTAAATCTTATTAAGGACCGGAGGTAGTATTTGCAAAAATAGTTTCGTTAACTTCCCGATTTTTCAGTTTCGTTTTCACCATTTGAGAAGGGCCAAAGAAAATCATCAAGAGGACTACTTACATTTCTTTTTGGATGATGATTCTTGTTCTGGGGAAGCCCATCTTTTTCAAGGATTAATTGTAGTTGTCACTTGCAAACACTTGAGAACTTACTGGAAGTGTAGTTGCTGGAAATTTTTATAGGTTGCTCATGTTTGAATTGAATTGTATGCATTTTGTTAAATTACATTGAGTTAGTTGCTAGAAATTAGGTGCTATATAATTGCAAACTCATCAAAAATTTTGCAATTTATTTTTTTTAATAAAAAAATGTGACTTTCAGTGGCGACAAATGTCGCCGCTAATACATGTTTCAGTGGCGACAAATGTCGCCGCTAATACCTTATTGGAATTTTTGCCATTTAAGTTTTTTGAAAAAAAATTGGGACTTTCATTGGCGACTTTTGTCGCTACTGATATATGTTTCAGCGGCGACACAAAAAGTCGCCGCTAATACCTCTTTTTAGCGGCGACAAGATATCGCTGCCGATACCTATTTTTAGCGGTGGCGACATTTTGTCGCCGCTGATTGTCCACTTTCAGTGGCGATATAGAAATGTCACCGCCAAAAGTATTGGCGACAGTCGTATCAGCGACGACAAATTGTCGCCATTGAAAACTTTTCAGCAGCGACTTTTGTCGCCGCCAAAAGTCTTTTTTTTTTTTTTTTTGTAGTGGATGGAGGTGACGTTAGAGGTCACTGGGCGACTGCGAAGTAATGGTGAAGGTCGAAGAGCGTCAGATCTGGTTCAGTGGTGCTCTCGTGTATCTCTTCAAATGTCGAGCTCTGTATTAATTCTCAGCTGCACCGTCTCTCTGCTCGTGGCTTTTGACCAGGGACTTAAGTGAAAACATTGAAACTTTTGTAGAGGGACTAAATTAAGATAGCTTGAAATTTTTCTGGGGTTTAATGTAATTCATAACAATTATGGGTACTTTTATTAAATTTTCTCTGGATCTTTTCCTTCATATATTTATAATTTCCAGGAATTCTGGGTATTTTCTGTAATTTTCCCCATCCTAAAAAATAATTCATTGCGAATGCAAGGAGGGAGATCAATGATAATAAAGACATATATAAGGGCGCTTAAAAGAACATTGTGAAGCTAGCTTATTACTTGGTGGAGAAAATTAAGGAAGACGAGGAGGGATTAGCCAAGCAAATTAATAAACCTTTGGAAGAAGATGGTACTTTAATTACAGCGATAATTTTTTTTAAAAAAAATTAGTCTACCTATACGAGCAAGCAAAGCTAGCAATAATTACCTAACCGTGTTAGATTTAACTATTGTTGAACCCAATTTTCCATTAATTGCAAAAACAAAATAATGTCTAGTTGTCTCCATTGCGAATGGGGAAAAAAAAAACACGCACGCACGCACGCACAGCATAGATATCTTCAATTCTACCCACTGGACCCAATAGTGAGATCAGCATTGCACAATCACCACTTAACTTTGCTTCTTTGGTATTTGCCGTTAGTCTTAAAAAAAGTGCATATTATTTTATGCATTCTGAAATTTGAACTTTGAAAAATAACAAAGTTATGGCTTTTGTTTCTTCGTAAGTTCATAATTGACACTTTATTTTCCATTTAATACATTCTTGGATTTGAAATTGAATTTTAATTTTAATAATGCATGGGTGCTGGTTCAGAACCCCGCCCTTTCTTTTTCTATCATCTTCCCTTTCTTTTCTTTTGTAGCTTTAAGATGAACATTTGAATAGTCGATATTTAGTATTATACAAATATTATTACCTCTGGTCCTAAATATAGTGTAAAGTTTATGCAAATTACAATATAAATTTTGTCTTATATTTAGGACCAGAAGAAGTATTAATTTTATTGAAGCATTACATTATTCATATCAAAATTTGTATTTGTATTTAATTACTTATTTTTATTTTTGTAATTAAATATTTTAATAATAATTTTATGAAGGATCAAATCTGTCCCCGGAAATTTTAATCTTATGGTTAAAGAAAGAGAAGAGGAGCGATTCTGAACTGGGAGGAATTGAAGCATCACAATTTATTATTCAACATATGCAATGCTATGAAAGGTAGGAACAAGTTCTCTTTGGAGTAATTAAACTCTTATTCATCAATATATGTGTGTGTGACTATAAGTATATGTATATGTAGCACTCCAAAAAATAATAAATTAGCAACGGGATTTAGCGACTGAATTTCATTCCATTGCTAATCCATCAAAAATTCTGATTTGGAACTTAGCAATGGAAAAAATTAAATCTGTTCGGAATATGAAATTTCAAAAACAGAGATCACTATTTTCAAATATATCACCATACCATAAACTCAAATTTGTTTAAGACATGCATATAAGAAGATAATAAAGGATTTGATGGAATTTGCGATACAATAATGTGGGTTATTAGTTTCCGAAAAACATGGGTCTCGCATCAATATGAAGCTGCATCCAAAAAAAAAAAAAAACTACAAAAAATGAAGAGAGTTAATAGAGAAATAAGAATTAACTAACTCTACTTACAAGAAGAAGCCTACCTAAGAATTCTTCCAAGATTCGAAGGATCAATCTTCTTCGAGCTTGAATAATTTGAAGAACTCCCCATAGAGGAACGAGGATACTCAATAAGTATATATTCTTCTTCATTGGCAACACAAAAGTAATGTTCTTCTTACAATGTTACTTTGTATCACACTATCACAATGTCGTTGTGTTTGGTCTAGAATTTTGGATAGCCATTCCATTTATAAGGAACAGAACTAGGCTCTTAGCTGTATCTTTAATATATATGAAAAGTGCGTAGAAGTTTCTACTTAATTTTGTTAAAGTTTCAGAAAATTACATAGAGGTCTTCGTTTTGGGATAGACTTCAAAGGAGTACGTTCTTCTTGGCTCTGATTAGCTATGTCATGCCGCGTTTTAGGTGCAAAGTGACGATGAAGAAAGTACACCGAAATTGACTCCTCTTTCACCTTAAAGTTTGATCTTTATTTTACTTATTGTAAGGATTTTTCATTATACGAAATGTCTATGATAAGAATTTTGTCTCAAAAGATACATGCTTTAATTTTTTCCCCCTTATTTTAATCTTTTGGGTCCTCAAAATATTAAAAATAAAATTTAGATATCGAAAACATTGAAAAAAAAAAACAAGTACTTGAAAAATAAAAGATGAGTCCGAAACCAACTTATAAAAATTTTGGTTCTTTTTTTGTTTTTTGTTTTAAAAAAAATTTACAATTAGGATACCTCAAAGAACTCCTATTACATTATTACACGCATTCGAATCCTTACAATAAATCATATCCAGTTCCACAGAAAGCTGGTAAATCTCATGAAACCCCATTCTTGACTCAAGGCCCTTCTCCATTAGATAGTCCACAGGCAGAGTTACAAACCCAAGGCACATAAATGATCTTCGTTACCCAATCCATTTGAAGTACTCCCTCTGATCCTTATTATTATAAGGCACCAACTATCTTTTTTCACAAACCAAGAAAATGGAAGTTAAGTCATTAATGAGCCTAAAATTAATAAAAGTTTCCAACTTTATCCCTACTTTAATGAAATAGATTTAAAAAAGTTTGTTAAAGTAAAGGCATAATAGGAAATAGTAATAAATAAGTTAGTTAAATATAGTTGGTGCCTTATAAAAAGGACCAGAAATTTTGGGTAGTTGGTGCCTTATAATAAGGACCAGAGCGAGTATCATTTTAACTTCGTACGTTAATCATGCTCGAGTCTCGATGATTTATACCCTATTCATTCTACCTTTTTTCTTAGATCTTCAAATGTCGTCTACCCTTTTCCATTTTAAATGCAAAGGACGTATTCTGCTGGCCACTTCACTAAGCCAGTTGAAAAATCTTACTGAACCAGCGCTAAGGCTTGTCTTCACTAGCAGCTAACCAATGCGTCTTTCATGAGGGGAAATAAAGAGCAAACCGATGAAAATAAAAGACCAAATATATAATTTTCTTATTAACCAAAGAAAAAGTAAACATAGCAAGCTCAAGCACAGGAGGCTCCTAATTGGGGTCAAGCTGGACGAGGAAGGAAAATAATAGCTCTACAATGACGTATTTAACTGAAGGACTAACATCTCTAACTGTTTAAACTTAAAAGGGCCCAATAACAAGAAAAACAAAAGCTCAAGGACTTGATTCAATATCAAGGAAAATTATAAGGACCTTCATATTATTTTCCCCAAAAATATTTTGAAAACAAGTTGTTCAATTCCCTTCAAAAACAAAACTATTAGGGAAAATGATAAAAAATGTCCCAATTAAAAAAAATATATATCAGAAAAATCTCATAACGTGGCATATCTTTCACTTGTCAGTAATTGCTTATTTACTTGTCATTGATAAATATAAGACCCTTTAATATTATTATTTTTAATTGGGCATCGTGTGAATTTCCCAAGATATTAACGTTGTGATGATCAATTGGCTTGCCTTCTTTATCGCCATCCTACCTTGGTGTTCGATATTTTAGTTTTTAAAACCAAACCAACCAACGTATAACATTAATTATGCACGATAAATCTTATTCAATGCACTTACGAATATGTGTACTATCAATATGCACTCTTCACAATATTTATTGTTTCCTGGTTTAACGTGTAATATTTTAATATATCAATTTTTCATGGACATATACATTTTATCATTTACAAAGTTATAGTAGAAATGAGTTAAATTTCTCTAGCAATGGGAGAAAATATGCATTGAAGGAGATGATCAGTCGGTCAAGGAAACTTGATTGATGAAGAGGAAAATCAGTATTACATTTTACAAGTAAAGACAACTGGGGGTGACACAGTGATATTTCACATGGTACGTAAGAAAGAAAATTACAAGTTGTTCATGATTTTATTTTCATAGATAATAGCTTTAGGAAAGTTCTCTGTTTTGCACCAGCATTATTGTTTCAAAGTGAATGCGTCAAGATGTCCAAGGGTGAGTAGACTTGAGTTGACTCAAACTTAGAATATAGATAATTGGGTTTATTGAGTAACATATAATATAATAGATTATACTTTCATCAAGTTCCCAATTATACATGATCATGTGCCCTATTTTTCTCGTATGGGTTTATTATATTAAATTACAATAAGTCAAAAATATGATACATGATAATTATAATAGAACTTGACGAAATAGATATAAAACACTTGACCCCAAGTATTTTCCTATATAATAACGTGAAAGGACTCAAACTTATGATTTAAGATTTTGAGCAAAGATGGGTCGCTCTTCATTCCTAACATAATAAATTTTCCTTGTCCTCATAAAACAATAAAAAAAAAAATGTTTACTTTTGTAACATCCCATTTGAAAATAGCGGAATTTTTTTTTTAAAACCAGTGATTAGAGTCGAGCATTCTAGCAAGTGAGTAACTGAACCTTAAAGATATATAACCACAGTGTAATTGTTCTAATACAGTCATCCAATACCCAAAAGAAGACAAATACATAATCTAGAAACATAAAAACTTCGTCTTACATCCTACATCGTTTGCCTGCCCTTATCTTCACTCCTTGATTCGCCCAAACCTGAAGCTACAGCTGAGATCCAATTTCCATTTGGATCTTGTAACATCCCATTTGAAAAACAGCGGAATTTTTTTTTAAAAAAAACCAATGATCAGAATCGAGCATTCTAGCAAGTGAGTAACTGAATCTTAAAGATATATAACCACAGTGTAATTGTTCTAATACAGTCATCCGATATTCAAAAGGAGGCAAATACATAAACTAGAAACATAAAGATTTTATCTTGCATCCTACATCGTCTGCTTGCCCCTATCTTCACACCTTGACCCTCCCGAACCTGAAGCTACAGCTGAGATCCAATTTCTATTTGGATCTCAGGTAACGGTTAACCTTATGCTCAAATAAAATAGTATATGGACACAGCTATTCATAACACATAACAACAGTAAATTACTACATAAGCACACAGCAGATGCATGATCACAATATTGACAGAACATAAGCACAAAGCAGTATGTAAAGTCTCACAACATGTCTGCACATAACTAGTGCCACGACAGCCCATCGTGTCCTCAGCGCTAGGAAAACCCAACGGCGTTATCAAGACTATAACACGTATATAGCTGTATGTACAACTAACAACCCTAAACAGAGCTTCAGTATATAAACATGTCTATCACATATATGTATATGAGCAGCATAAGTGTTAAGGTTACAATACGCGTCTGTACCTCCGTTGATGATATCTGGCACTTTCGCTTACTTATAGTACGTTTGACAGCGGTATGACGGTGGTGACATCGGAAACAGCGGTTCGTGATTTCAGATATCCTATAAGGATAATATCAACGATATGAATATTTAAGATCATAACAGGCATTTTAGGTACAAATTACCATTTTGCCCCTAGTTTGATTACTTGGTGGGATTTTGCCAGAACTTCGCTATTTTGACTCTAAATTCTCAAAATTTTGCTATAACTTTTTCTCTAACCTATTACTGAGAAAAATATCATATTTACTCCTAAACATGATATCTAAGCTAACTTGAAAAATTAGAGACTACCCTAGCAATTCTATTATAACTATCGAAAGAACTACTGAAACTAAAAATTAAGGACCGAAGAACTTACCCAAAGCTTTGCTATGAACTTCTTACTCCTCCTCCAGAGCTTCTCTCTCTAACTTCTCTCTAGGATTGTGTGTGAATTGGTGAAGAATGAAGAGAAATGAAGGGCTATTTATAGAAAATCCGAATGGCATTTCCGTAATTTTTGTGAACTTGTCGGACAGATTTCAACCGTTGGATCGCACTTTTTGAAATGGGTTGATCTTGGCCATCCACCTATTTGGCCGATCTCCCCCTCCCCTAAGAAGATAAAATGATGACATCATCATGCTTATGCCATCTTGCTTTATGGGCTTTTATCCGATAAAGCTCCCAGTTCGGTATCCTAATCGCGTAATCGTGGAAAATCTCAAAATTCCGGAAGCAAGGCCCTGAAGGTCTTTTCTTCCTCTTTCAAGATACTTAGGTTATCTAAATTTTTGATCTCATTAAGGACATTTTGTTGCCTGTCGAACATATTCAGACAAACGCTGTTGGTTATGGAAATTTCGTCTGCCGACGTCAATTTCTGGATAAAAATCCACTGATCAATAATATACTCTGGTTTTTCTCAACTCATCCCTGAATTCTAGTTTATGAATTATTTTCTATCGGTTCTCATTTTAACTATCTGCTTTAATTCTGCAAAATATCTTCTTATCCTGATCTCCAAATCACTCCGTCGGTTACAAAAATGACTTCGGAGACAGCCTATTTCGAGATAAAAATTCACTTATCTATAATATACTCTGACCCTAAAAACTTAGTTCAAGGTTTTCTAAGTAGGATTTTATTTCTATTCGTGGTTATTTATCCTGTTCACTTTTCACTAATATAATATTATTTAACTACCAAATATCTTAACTTATGATATTATTATTTTTGCATCATCCTTATCCCCTCCCTTGCTCAAAAATTTCGGCCACCACATAAATATATATGTATTATTTTTTTCCTTTCCTATTTAAATATTCCATTTCTCTTGCATTTATTTTTCACAAAAATTTTCCTATTGGTCCATAAGCTATTTCATGGATTTAGGCTTCTAAAATTACTTGAATAATCCTAAGCCTTTGATGTTTATTTTTTCAAGATTACATCTTAACCCTTGTTAATTATTTAATTTACCTAATTTGATCTTACAAGTTTAATTAGCACCTTAACCATGTGTTTAATCATTCTTTTAGGATTAGGGATTTTTATGTATTAAATCCCAAATATTTTTCTTAATTTCTATTTTAATTTTTTTCTTTATTTTTTCTTCATAATTTCGTTTTTATTTATATATATATTTATTTTAATTAATTTCTACATTTTTCTCTTTATCTTATGTCTAAACAATTAGCCACTAATTATCTAATTAATCACTTACTAATTGTTAACAATTTTCTTAATTAGTAATAATTATCATCTCACAACTATTTTACTGACATTGGTATTTTATGCACTATGCATAATATTAAAAATCATAGTGTCAATTTTGGTTCCAGAATACTTTTTAATTTTTCTTCTTTTTTATTTTCAAAGGAAATAATTTATTAAATTATCTAAATGAAGGACAATACTCTTTCTAATTTTTAATAATTATTCCATGCCTTCTAGAATTTTTCATAATTCTCTTTAGGATGTTTTATGGCCCTAAAGTGCATCTTTCCTATTTTTGACAATAAATTTCCTCTAATTTTCCCTTAGCGTTTTCCTTTGAAAATAGACTAATCATACAACATGTTGAGACCAAAATCTTCAAAAATGAGCATTTTTATTATTGTAACATAATGTTCCAAATAATAATTATCTGGGTATTACAGATCTCAGGTAACGGTTAACCTTATGTTCAAATAAAACAGTATATGGACAACAGCTAATCATAACACATAACAGCAATAAATCACTACATAAGCACACACCAGATGCATGATCACAACATTGACAGAACATAGGTACAAAGCAGTTTGTAAAGTCCCACAACATGTCTGCACATAACTAGTGCCACGACAGCCCATCGTGTCCTCAGCGCTAGGAAAACCCAACGGCGTTATCAAGACTATAACCTGTATAAAACTATATGTATAACTGACAACCCTAGACAGTGCCTCAGTATATAAACATGTATATCACATATACGTATATGAGCAGCATAAGTGTTAAGGTTACAATACGCGTCCGTACCTCCGTTGATGATATCTGGCACCTTCGTCAAATTATGGTACGTTTGACAGCGGTGACAGCGGAAACAACGGTTCGTGATTTTGGGTATCCTATAAGGATAATACCACCGATATGAATATCCAAGGTCATAACAGGCATTTTAGGTACAAATTACCATTTTGCCCCTAGTTTGATTACTTGGTGGAATTTTGCCGGAGCTTTGCTATTTTGACTCTAAACTCTCAAAATTTTGCTATAACTTTTTCTCTAACAGATTTCTGACATAAAAATCATATTTATTCCTAAAACATGATATCTAAGTTAACATGAAAAATTAGAGACTATTCTAGCAATTCTACTATAACTACCGAAAGAACTACTTAAACTAAAAGCTAAGGACTGAAGAACTTACTCAGAGCTTCGCTATAGATTTCTCCAGACTCCTCCTTCTTCCTTCTCTCTCAAATTTCGGATTCCCCAAGAGGGTTTTGGTGTGAGGATTTCAAATGAAATGGTTGGCTATTTATAGAAAATCCGAATGGCATTTCTGTAATTTCAGTGAACTTTGTCTGGTTAAATTCTGACCGTTGGATCGCATTTTTTTGAAGTCGCTTGATCTTGCCATACACATCTTAGCCGACCTTCCCCCCCCCCCCACAAGAAGACAAAAATGATGATATCATGCTAGTGACCTCATCCTGGCTTTATCTGATCAAATCCTTGGTTCGGTGTCCCGATTGCGAAATTTTGTAAAATCTTAAAATTCCGAAAGCAACACTCTAAAGGTCCTTTCTTCCTCTTCGAGAATACTAGATTTTCCTAACCTTATACTCTCATTAAGGACATTCCATTGCCTACCGAATATCCTCGGTAACCGCCACCGGTTATAGAAATAACGCTGGTCGGCGCCAACTTCTGGATAAAAATCCACTGATCAATAATATACTCTTATTTTTCTCAACTCTTCCCTGGATTCTAGTTTATGAATTATTTTCTATCGGTTCTCATTTTGACTATCAGTTTTAATTCTGCAAAATATCTTCTTATCCCGATCTCCAAATCACTCCGTCAATTACAGAAACGACTTCGGAGACAGCCTATTTTGAGATAAAAATTCACTTGTTCATAACATACTCTGACTCTAGAAACCTAGTTCATGGTTTTCTAGATAGGATTTTATTTCTATCCGTGGTCATTTATCCTGTTTACTTTTTACTAATATAATATTATTTAACTTATCTTATAATATTATTATTATACAAATATCTTAATATCACTTTCGCATCATCCTTATCCCTCCCCCTAAATTTTCCACCAGCACACACACACACACACACACACACACACACACACACACACACACAAACACACACACACACACACACACACACATTATTTTCCTATTTTATTAACTATATTATCCCATTTCACTTGCATTTATTTTTCACAAAATTTCCCTATTGGTCCATAAGTAATTACATGGATTTAGGCTTCTACAATTACTTGAATAATCCTAAGCCTTTGATCTTTACTTTTCAAGATTACATCTTAACCTTTGTTAATTATTTAATTTACTTAATTTGATTCTACAAGTTTAATTAGCACCTTAACCATGAGCTTAACAATTCTTTCCATACTTCCTAGATTTTTGTAACCTTATAAAAATTCCCAAAAATTACCAAATTAATCCCTTACTAATTATTAATATTTTTCTTAATTAAAATTAATCATTTTCTCTCAACAATTTTATTGACATTAATAATTTAACCTCCATGCAAAATATCAAAAATCATAGTGTCAATTTTGGTTCCAGAATACTTTTTAATTTTTCTTCTTTTTATTTTCAAAGGAAATAATTTATTAAATTGTCTAAACTAAGGTCAATATTCTCTCTAATTTTTAATAATTATTCCATACCTTCTAGAATATTTCATAATTTTCTTTAGGATGTTTTATGGCCCTAAAATGCATTTTTTTTTTCACATTTTTGACAATAAATTTTCTCTAATTTTTCTTAGTGTCTACCTTGAAAATAGACTAATCATACAACCTTTTGAGATCATTATTATCCCTAATGAACATTATTATTATTATAACATATGATTTCAGATAATAATTATCTAGGTATTACAACTTTAGTACGTAATACCTACGTAGAGTGCGAAATTATCTCTTTATGGCGGAATAAATAATAGAATATATTTGCCCAAGGTATTTCAATGCGAAATTTTTCAGAAAGTACCAATAAATTTTGTTTTATTTCCTAAGATCTGAAGGCAAATTGTTTACCAATGAATTTATATAAATTACCAAAATGAGGGCTAGTACAATTGTGTGTGACATTATACTCAAGGGTTCTTAGACCCCTCTTGCTGCAAATCAGGGAGAGTGATGAGAGGAAGAGAAATAGCAAAAAAGGAAAGAAAAATGAGATGAAATTAAAGACTAATTAATGAGGGCAGAAATTTCAAGATAATTAAAGATAGCTGTACTTATAAATTGTTTTATCAACAAGGTCATCCCATATTAATGACTATAGATAATATGGGTCAAATCCTTCTCAATTGGACCAATTTCTATTGATTAACTTAACTAAAATTAAAATTCTGACTATGGTGTGTAAACGCTTTCTGGGGTTATTGAAGTACCCTTTAACTAATCAGATTAAAGTACGTAAGTTAGCTGTCGTAACAATCTCATACACGACTCATTGTCGTCACAATCTCATTCAAAATTCAATGCCTAACGCATAATAAAGTAAAGGATGCCAAAAAAGGGGAAAAAAGGAAAAAGAAAAAAGAAAAGAAAAGACAGTAAAATTATGATAGAAAATAAGCATCCCGCGGTTGTAACACGGTATTTTGTATTGGCCAATCAATGAAATTTCTTGAGTTCTTTCTAGGAGTCAATCATAAGATATACTGCTCTTTTTCTATCCTTTGTATATAATTTTTTTATTCTTAATATAAGTGAATTGTAGAGTAGCTAATGATAATTTTCAATTTTACCACTATTTAATTTTCATTGGAAAGAGAGAAAGAAGGGATAGGTGAGAAAAATTTGTAAATGCAGAGAGTGACAAATTTTAATAAGGGACAATTTTAAAATTTTATCAATGTTATAAATATATATGTATGTCTATTATTCATTCACATGCATAAACTATTCATTCACATTCACTTCAACTATTGTATCACATGTTTATTATAGTCTCACATGTGAATGTTTAGAGGGAAATTACCTCTTATGACCCTGAGGTGGAAATTACACTAAAGGCTCATTTTCCATCTATAAATAGAGGTCTTCTGTAAACATTCCGCATACACTGGAATAAGAATTTCTCTCTACTTTTTCTCTCTATCTTCTATCTCTTGTTCCTGTTCTAAATTCTCATCAGTTTTATATTACGTTATCAGCACGAAGACTCTACCAAGGTAAGATTTTATTATCATCTCCTTTATTATATGTTTATTTTATCTATCTGAGATAATCTTAACCATGATATGGAATTAAAGTTCTACTTTTACCGATTATTTTGAACATCGGGTTCTATGGTTAAGATTTGAGATTATTTACTATTTACTATTTATAGTAAATAGTAATTTTTACTACTCATGTTAATTTTACCTTTTTCAGTAATTTTACATTTTTATTCATTTTGACTCCTATATGGAAGTCTAGATTTAATATTTCAGTAATTTTATTTTATTCACTATTTACAGTGAATAGTAAATTTACTATTCACTGTAAATTTATATTTTACTATTTACAGTAAATTATTTATGTTTATATATTCTTCCCACTCCCTATTTATTAATTTCATGGTGGCAACACTAAGCTCTATTTATTTAATTTACTTTACTGCTTTATTTCATGGTGGCAATACTAAGCTCCATTTATTTAATTTACTTTACTGTTTTATTTCATGGTGGCGATACTAAGCTCCATTTATTTAATTTACTTTACTACTTTATTTATTTCATGGTGGCGATACTAAGCTCCATTTATTTAATTTACTTTACTGCTTTATTTCATGGTGGCAATACTAAGCTCCATTTATTTAATTTACTTTACTGCTTTATTTATTTCATGGTGGCGATACTAAGCTCCATTTATTTAATTTACTTTATTACTTTATTTATTTCATGGTGACAACACTAGTATTAGTGGGCACCATTTGTTAAATTTAATTTTAATTATTTATTGCTTTAATTATTGTTCATGGTAGCGACACTGATATACATATTAGTGGGCTCCATTTGTTCAATTTAATTCTTTACTGCTTTTTATATATTATATATTTAATATGCATCCTCTTTCTTACCTTCGGATGAGATAGGTCTCGCTGTAAGTTTACTACCATTCCTATCTCATCTTCTTTTTATTTTCTTAGCATGTTTATTTATAGTTCTTTAAATTATGTTTTAATTTATAAAAAGATTTTATAATATGATTCTAATTATTATCATTATTTTTAGTTTGAATCATGTCTTCCAGCCTTTCAAATCTTGAATTTAATGCTCTTGACATCACTGGGAAGAATTATCTATCATGGGTTTTAGATGCTGAAATTCATCTTCAAGCAAAGGACCTTAGAAAGGCTATATTGCCGGGAAATGATGCGTCCCCTCAAGTAAAGGCTAAAGCTATGATTTTTCTCCGACACCACATTCATGAAAGTTTGAAAACTGAATATTTAACGGTGAAAGATCCATTTGAATTGTGGACTAGTTTGAAAGATAGGTATGATCATCAGAAAACAGTGATTTTGCCTAGAGCTCGTTATGAATGGATTCATCTCAGGCTACAAGATTTTAAAACTGTAAGTGAGTATAACTCAGCTGTTTTCAAAATAAGTTCTTAGTTAAAATTATATGGTGAAAAAATAACTGATGAGAACTTATTAGAGAAAACTTTTTCTACCTTTCATGCTTCGAATTTGCTTTTACAACAACAATATCGAGAGAAAGGTTTTAAAAAATATACGTATTATTTCAAGGCTCAAAGTAGGAAAATATTGTCAAAAAAGGCCCTAAGAAAAGTCAAATGTCAAAAAAGGCCTAGGGCATTTTCTGGTATTATTTCAGAAAGCGTTAACAACAATATCAGTACCCCGTTAACAACAAAATCAGTATCCATTAGCAACAATTCCGTTAACAACAAAATCAGTATCCATTAACAACTATATCAGTACCCGTTAACAACTACGTTTTTCTGAAATAATACCCGAAAAGGCCATAGGACCTTTTTTGACATTTGACTTTTCTTAGGGTCTTTTTTGACAATATTTTCCTACATTGAGTCTTGAATGGAATTTTCCCTATAAATTTCTCCCACATCACTTAAATTAAATGAAGAGCGGTTAACTTATTAAATAAAGTTAAGGTGTAATGGGCACTCCGGAATATTTTCTGAGGTGTAATCAGTAGTCTAAAGTATTTTTGGATGTAATGTTAGGCCCAAAGTATTAAAAATGGAGTAATCTCACCCCATACTATAGATCCACAAACGTCCGTTTGACTTTTTTCCCCCTTCGCGGTCTTCCTCTTTTTGCCATGTGAGGAAAGCCAGACATTGGTTGGCGAGAATTTGAGACATTGCTGTCACCAAAAACAGCCCCTAGAAGTCCTCCGATCCAATGCCTTCTTTTTCGAACAGTCACCCTCCTTCTTCGGAAAAGCATTAACAAATTAAAAGTAGTTATAAACGAAATTAACTTATTCCTCTGCTTCTTCAATCTCCATGTTCTTAACTTATTATTTCTCTTTTCAATTATTTCTTCGTAACTTACTCTGATCGGCATATTGCTTCACTTTATTTCACTCTCCTGTCTTCTTCAATTTGTTAAAACAAGCCAACTTATTTAATTTAGATCCGTCTACTATTTGAGATCGATCAGTTCCATTTTTTTGGACTGCTCTGAGTTCCTCCATCTTCGACATCCTTGCCCAGAGATCGCCGGCCACTTCTCTCAAACACATCACAACCATGACGTCCCTGACGCCTCTTCTTCAGTCGTTTGTGACTTTCCTCGCCTGGCAGAGATTTCTGTATACGTTAATTAGTGCGGGGAGAGATTGCTCTACTTTTAATACTTTAGTGCCAAAATTTCACCCTAAAATACTTTAGGCAGTTGATTACATCTCAAAAAAAAAAAAAAAAATACTTTGGGTGCTTACTTCACCTTAGCCCTATTGAATATATTAAATTAAAAAGTTTCAACATTATGCATATTAATTAAAATTTTGAATGATAAACAAAAATACGATGAGCAACATTTAGGTATTACATATAGAAATAAAATTGATAAATAATCATTAAATACTTTCCAAATGACTTATAATATAGACTAAAGAATTCTTAGAAGGTGGCTTGTATTTTGGATAGGAGAAATTACTAGGATAATTCCTTAAGGTCCCAAGGAATTATGAAAATATCAAAAAAGTCCCACAGAAAATTATGATGTCACAAACGTCTAATGAGTTATTAAAACCTATAGATAGAGTTGCTAATGTCATACTGTTGGAGTTATTAATGAATTTTTTTGCGACATCAGAATTTTCTGTTGGACTTTTTTTAGTCCCTTGGGAACTTAGTGAGATTTTCCCAAATTACTATATATATTGTAGAATCAAGAATGTATATTTTTTCTGTCTTTTCTTTTGAGGAAAATTGAGGAAAAGTCCCCATTAAAAATATTATTGGTGAGAAAGACTTCATAAATTTTTATAAACAAAAAATACTAGAATACTTGTACTTTGATTCATGTTATTCCCACCAATAAAATATAGTATGAAAAATAATTATTGAAATTCAAAATTTAATAATATTTTCAAATAGGTTAGTAATTTCTTACACATTAAGAATCCTAATTCAAAAGTTAGTTAACTTTGGAAGAAAATACCACTTTTTAATATTAATCATGCAATTTTCCCTTAGAAATGAAGGATTTGAAGTTTACTAGTTGCAATTTATTATGTTGACGAATTTTGTTGGTTGTAACCACTTTTTAATGCTCTCTATTGTTCCGAAAAATAAACTTCATATGAAATACATCTTTGGAAAATAAGATCCATTCTCCCACTTACTTTTGCAACTTGTCAAATAAAATATATTAATAACCTAATATAATAAGAAGTTAATAGTTCTATGACGTGTAATGTCTAGGATTCTCCCATTACTTGCCGTTGCAGTAAAGAATTTTGCCCATGAAACTTGACAAATTGAAAATAATCAGCATTAACAAAAGTATTTGAATGCCATATCCAGTTTATTAGACACAAGTGTAAAAAGATCTTTTTACATTCATACAACAGTTAAAATGGATTTCTTTACCGGTTTTCAACCAGTGATTATTGCTAATGGTGGTAGAAAAGGTTAGCAAAAAAAAAAAGAAAAGAAAAGAAAAGAAAAGAAACCTCAATAACTTGCAAATTATTTATGAAAAATGGCACCAATCATACTTTCTATACGCTATCTTCACAACAGTCAGTGTACGTATAAACAATTTTTTGTACTGATGAGGTTAACATTTTTCATATTTTGTTGCCCTCTTTTGAAGCTTCATTTGTAGCCTTCCAATCTTCATATATTGATCACAACTTCCCGGAAGATCGATTCCATATCTGGTCTTTTATAGCATTCGATATTCATGATAGCTAGTTATATTACTTTTATTACGATCAGTATTTTTTTAAAGAAAAAATTCTAACATTATATGACAGTTAATCTGAATTCACATTTTTTTAACTTACTCTTTTTATATTTCATTTTTATTTATTCTGTGTATTTAGTAACTTTTTTATTCACATGCTCTCACTTTTGATATTATCATATATGTGTGTGTTTGGATTATTCATTAATTATCATATCAGGTTTTAATTTTAATAACATTCTTAATTAAATTACCTTGAAATCGATGTATTTATTTTTATTTAATATTTTATTTATCATATTTCTTTCAATCTTTAATAGAAAAACATTACAATTTAACAAAATGACCTATTTAATTCAAATAATTCGCAAAAAAATTTACTAGATTTTTTACACGCGGTTAGAAAGTTAAAGGGAAAAGGATAGCACAGATTCGCAAAACATTTTCCTTTTAAACAAAATCATGCGCACTGATCCTTATCCAAGAATATAATTACTGACTATAGAAAACAAACAATAGGAAAAACACAAACATAAGCTCCATGTTTTTGAAGCCGTGTCAGACCAGTCGACTGAAAAGGAAACAGCTCATCTCATAGTTAGCTCGTTTACGGAGTTTGACTGATCAGTTGGAAACACTATTAACAAATGGCTTGTATCATACGGGAAGCATCTGAAACTTCAACAAAATTAACAAGAAACTTGGACACATTTTCTAACTTTATTTTCTCTTCCATCAAGTATCAATGATACCATATAACTTCTTTATAAATAGGACGGGAGTCTAAAACCGTAGGCATAACACAACAACATTGTGAAGCAATATTGTAAATTCAGCATATATTTTAGTTGTCAATGAAGAATAATGTATATCTATTGTGTATTCTCGCACCGATACGGGCAGTTCTTCAAATTGTTGAAGGTCGAAGGACAATGATTCAAATACTGAAAAAAGTCTTAGCCATGCTTCTTCATCGCCAAATAAATTAAGTGTGAGTACATAGTTATATATCGGAATGGTTTATGTTGAAAAATTATTTTTATGCTTCTTCAGCATATATTTTTATTCCTCCGTTTGTTCTTAATTACTGCACGGATCAATAGACTTCATACAAAACCCATCATAACATTGACGACCTGTTATTTTTGCAATACTCAATTGACTCTTGTTCATAATGTTTAGGGTGGGCATTGGAATGGGTTGGGCGAGACCACCCCTAATTGATGCCCAGCTTGAAAGATGAACATGCTACTTTACAGCTTATTGCCTAACCCTACCTAATAGAAGCCTTAATCATTTTGGGTAGGATTGGTGACGCCAATAGACCTTACCATATATTGAAAAAAAAAACCCTCCAATTATTGCTTGCTAAAATACTATTATAAGCTTCAAGTATGTTCTATAACTCTACACCTTAGGATATATTTCGAAATAATTCTACAACTTCAATCTTGAAATTAAAGAAACTATCATATGTCATTATGTCTTGACAATTAGATTACAAAGTATGAAGTAATATGTGTTTGTGTATGAATATTGATTGATATGAATTGGTGGAATTGCAATAAAACTTCCAAGAAACTAAATTTCACTTGGTGAAAATATCAATTTTTTAATGCTTTGTAACATCCATCTAAAGAAGAAATGCAATACCCCTTCCTAATATATATATCTATATATATATATATATATATATATATATATATATAATATTTGTTTCATGGAAAACCATATGTATTGAATAACATATATTTAAATAAATTGTATATAAGTCAGGTAGGGCCAAATAGGCAAGGCAATACCCCTTCCTAATGCCTAGCCCTGTTGGATAATTAGCTTGGCCCCAAAAATTTCCCTGAACAATTTTTTACCAGACTTGGATGGGCATACTAGGCGACTAGGCATTGTGCTCACCTCTCGTTTACACAAAGACAACAAAACACCTAATTATTATCAGCCACTTTATTTTTTCAGGTTTCAGAAGTTGTTCTGCCCAATTCTTATATTCTTCACTCATTTTTCTTGCATTCATCCCACTGCCATATATTACTACTTAATAATACAAAATTCTTTAGATCAATAAAATATCAATCATGTTGGGAAAAATTTAGAAGTATACATAAGCATTACTCATCGCAAACCAAACCATATTGTATATACTTTATCAGTACATTTTTTTCAGGTTTGAGAACTTGTCCTCCCCAGTTGGTCAGAATATAGCTAGTTTTGGAGACAACTAAAGATTATTTTGTATTTGTACCCATTCCATGTGATGAAACTATAGGGAATCAAAATCAATGATTTGATACTATATGGTTCAAAACCAAAATTCGATCAAACAGTAAGAACTAATAATAATATTATTCCAAATGAGAAATAAACAAGATATCCTCTTGCTCAATACTGCCTCCCATGATCAATCAACAAGAGTTGTATTCATTGCACAACATATTGCAATATAAGGAGGGAGATGAGATCATTGATAATAAAGACATATAAGGGCGCTTAAAAGAACATTGTGAACCTTGCTTATTAGGCATCATTGAACATGGTGGAGAAAATGAAGGAAAAAGAGGAGGGATTCGCCAAGCAAATTAATAAACCTTTGGAAGAAGATGATACTTTGAATTACGACGATAATTTAAAAAAATTAGTCTAGCTATACGAGAAAGCAAAGCTAGCGATAATTACCTAACCGTGTTAGATTTTTGACTATTGTTGAACCCAATTTTCCATGAATTGCAAAAACAAAATAATCTATAGTTGTCTCCATTGCGAATTGGGGAAAAAACAACGTAGATATCTTCAATTCTATCCGCTGGATCCAACTATCATTGATTAATACACAAATATTAATAGGTCTCATTAGCATTGCAGAGTCACCTGAGACTAGCATTGCACAATCATCACCACTTAACTTTGCTTCTTTAGGATTTTCCATTTGTCTTAAAAAAAGTGCATATTATTTAATACATTCTCAGATTTGAACTCTGAAATAGCAAAGTTATGGCATTTGTTTTTCGTGAGTTCATAATTGACGCTTTATTTTCCCTTTAAAAATACATTCTCAGATTTGAAATTGAATTTTAATTTTAACCATGCATGGGAGCTGGTTCAGAACCCCTCCTCTTCCCTTTCTTTTCTAGTTGTAAAATCAACATTTGAATGGTTAAGATTTAGTATTATACAAAATAGTATTGTCTCCGATCCTAAATATATGACAAAGTTTATAGTATAAATTGCATTACAAATTTTGTCATATATTTAAATCCAAAGGAAGTATTAACTTTATTGTAGTATTGAATTATTCATATCAAAATTTATCAATTTGTATTTAATTACTTATTTTTCTTTTTGTAATCTAACATTTTACCAATAATTTTATAAAGGATCAAATCTGACCCCTCAAATTTTAATCTTATGGTTAAAGAAATAGAAGAGGAGCGATTCTGAACTGGGAGGGATTGAAGCATCATCACAAAATTTATTATTCAACATTTACAATGTTATGAAAGGTATGAAGAAATTCAGAGTATGAATATTGTTAAACTCTTATTAATCAATATATGTGTGTGTGACTATAAGTATATGTATATGTAGCACCCCAAAAAATAAGAAACTAGCAATGGAATTTAGTGACAGAATTTCATTGCATTGCTAATCCATCACAAATTCTGATATGGAATTTAGCAATGGAAAAAAAATTAAATCTGTTAAGTATATGAAATTTAAAAACAGAGATCACTGTTTACACATATAGCAGCATACCGTAAACTCAAATTTGTTTAAAGCATGCGTACAAATTAAGAAGATAATAAAAAAACTTGATGGAATTTGCGGTACAGCAATGTGGGTTATTAGTTTCCGAAAAACAGGGGTCTGGCATCAATATGAAGCTGCATCAAAATAAAAATAATTACTACAAAAAATGAGGAGACTTAATAGAGAAATAAGAATTAACTAACTCCACTTACAAGAAGTAGTTTTCCTATTTTCATAGTGCGACTAGTTTAGATTTATTGCATATTTAAAATACAATATAAAAGCCACTAATTGAGATTTGGCATTAACTCATATTTTCAAGTAGATTAGTCCTCGAAGGGTATCAAATCGTCCAATCAATGCCCTATGATATCTCTTACATTCTTCGCGGATGATGCCCTGCTGTTTATGAACGCTAGTGGTGAGAATTGTCACCGCCTGTCTCAACTCAGGAGCAAGTATTGTGCAGCTTCTGGACAGCAAGGAAGTTTGAGTAAATCTGGGTTAATTATTTCTCTAAATGCCCATGAGGCTGTTAATGATCATGTGAGCTCTATTACGGGCATTTCAATCGTAGTTGAACTTGGGAAATATTGGGGAAATCTAAACATCAAGCGCTAGCCTTTGTGAAGGAGAAAGTTGGGAGGAAGGTACAGGGTTAGAAAAGAAACTTATTATCTGTTGTGGGAAGAGAAGTGATGATCCAGATATCCCAATTTATCTAATGTCTGATTCTTTTCTTGCAAAAGAAGCATGGAACAGGAGGATGGATTGTTGTATAAAGTTTTTAAGGGAGTTTGCTATCCTAACTCCACTTTTATGGTTGCCAAGAAGGATTGTCAATGGCTCATTGGTAATCGTAGTTCTATCAACATATGGAAAGATAACTGTATTCCTGGCTTGCATGGTGAAACCCTCAACTCCCACCTTAATTCTCATGTTAGTTCTATCTATACTGAGAATGGGAACGGAGCCTCTCAAATATTGCTCACAAAATTCCCAATGAGGAATATCAATTTGGATTTTCCCTTCCATAAAGTCAAGCTTGTCTGAACTAGTTCTCATGGTTCTTATGCTGTTAAATAATAGGGGTATAAAAGAGAAATGGAGGCTCAGCAACCCGTTCAATCCAGACCAGGGGCATCTCTTACACTTTCAAAGGAGTTCTGAGGCAAATAGGGAAGTTAGAAATTGTGTCCTAGTTTCTTGTTAATTTTGTTGAAGTTTCAGAAGCTTACCGCGGTATGATGCAAGACGTTAAAGCATATCCAACTCAGTCAAACCCCTTAAACGGTCTAACTACACGAGTTATATTAAATAGGTCATCTTTTTCTTTTTTAAAAAAAAAAAATCATATCCATATATGTGTGTTTATTGATGTTGTCAATAGCAAAATTAGTTTGGAATTTTAATTTTTTTAATTTTTTAATTTATTTATTTTTTGCTATTAAACATTCAACACTATTAGAAATATTTATATTTTCAATGGAATTTTTTCGTTGCTAACGATAAAAATTCCGTTGAAAATTTATTTTTCGATGGAGTTTTTAACGGAATTATTCCGTCTAAATATACTATATCAGTAGGCGAAGGATTTTTTTTTTCGTTGCAATTTTCTATGGAAACTTTTTCCGTCGAAATTTTCAACGGAATTTTTTTCGTTGTAAGCCACATTTTTCCGTTGACAAATAAAGAGATAATAAAATATTTATTTATTGAATTCCGTTGGAAATTTCGACGGAAAATATGTCCGTTGAAAATTTCCGTTACAGTTTGCAACAGAATATAACTAAAATTCCGTCAAAAATTGCATCAGAAAATATTCACATGTTTTCTATTTCATTATCATCTAAGTTGATTTGAGCATCATATTTGTATACTAACAAAAAAAAATTCATAACTCTACCCGATACTTCAACAGTTTTGGTTCTTGATAGTAACTATTACACTACCATAAATGTTATAAATGAATTGATGCTTGCATAACAATATTTAGGATTTTTCATAATGCCAAACTCCATACCATGGTACCATTAAATAACATATGATTCCTTAACTTGTAAAATTTATTTTATATTCAGTGTAAATTTTCAACGGAAAATAAATTCCGTTGCACTTTTTGACGGAAAAATTATGTTGCAACTTTCAACGGAAGCAAATTCCGTTTCAATTTCCTTTTACTTGAATCTTGTTTCAATCAAGATTAAAGAGGTTTCTTGCCAACATATTTATGTATTTTCTATTCCTTTATCATGAAAGAGTATTTGAGCATCATTTTTGTTTACTTCCAAAAAGATACTCATAACCCTACTCAATACTTCAACAGTTTCGGTTGTTGATAGTCACTGTCACAATACCATAAATAGTTATAAACGACTTGATGCTTGCATAACGATATTTAGGATTTTTCATAATGCCAAACTTCATACCATAGTACCATTACATAACATGTGATTCCTTGACTTGAAAAATTCATTTTATATTCAATCTAAATTTTCAACGGAAAACAAATTCCATTGCAATTTTCAATAGAAAACAAATTCTGTTGTACTTTTTGACGAAAATATTCCGTTACAACTTTCAACGGAATAAATTTTCGTTGCAATTTTCAACGGAAATAAAATTCCATTGCAATTTTCTATTGCTTGAATCTTGTTTCAATCAAGATTAAAGAGATTTATTGCCAACATATTTACGTATTTTCTATTAATTTATCATGAAAGTGGATTTGAGCATTATTTTTGTATGCTTACAAAAAAATACTCATAACTCTACCCAATACTCCAACACTCCAACACTTTCAGTTGTTGATAGTCACTATTATAATACCATAAATAGTTATAAATAACTTGTTGCTTGCATTAACGATATTTAAGATTTTTTATAATGTCAAACTTCATACCACAAGAACATTAAATAGCATGTGATTCCTTGACTTTTAAAATTTAGTTGAGCTTTTCAACGGAAAATAAATTCCGTTACAGGTTTCGAAGGAAAACAGTTTCCGTTGCAACTTTCCACAAAAGAAATTCCGTTGCAATTTTTAATAGAAAATAAATTCCGTTGCAATTTTCAGCGAAATTTTATTTTCCGTTGAAATTTTCGTAACGTATTATGACCAAATATTTTTTTTGTTTGTAATTTTGTCTCTATTTTCAACGGAATATTTTTCCGTCTTTAATACCGACGGAATTCAATTTCCATCAAAAATTCTGCTACTATTTTCAACAGAATATTTTCCGTTGATAAATTCCGTCGATAATGAAGCCTTTTCTAGTAGTGCAAAGCCATATGTTAAATGTCATAGCGTACGTCAGGGTCATTTATTAGAGTTATCTAGTTAAGAATGAACCACTAGTATTCTGTATAAATTCCAGAAATCACCGACAATTAAATACTTCTCTCAAACATATCAAGTCTTACCGCTTATTATTGTTAGAAATGCATAACTAATTCAATATAACTCTAAAAATAGTGACTCAAAGCTCAAACTTAAGCTCACTCAATGCATTTAATGGTTAAATTAAGACCCAGGCTCAACATGATCTAATTGGGTTCTGAATCTTCTTAAAACTCTTATTGCTCATAGGAAATTTTCCCAGAAAATTCCAGAATTCTGACCCAGCATAGAAAATTCCTAACTTTTGATCTACAAAACGAAAAAGAACAAACTAATATTTGTTTTGAAACTAAGGATGTGTACTATTAAGCTGACTCATATAAAGAAATAACTCGAACATTTACCTGTCTAAAGTCAGACACAAAAAGTACGTTTCAGCAAGCATGTGCAACTAATCAACCACAATAATCTGAAGTTTTACCATGCTACTCATCTTATACTCTTTATGGAGATATGTACAACCTAAAACAAACATAAAATTTACATTCCATGTTAATTATATTAAGCCACACTAATGCAGAATTAACTTAACAAAAACATGCTTTCTTCCATCCCCCCCCCCTGGCTATGCCTCCACGAACTTCTCCTTTCCCTTATATGTATTTGCTCCTATGGTTAATAGAGAGAGGGGGGGTGAGATTGGGGAATCTTAGTAGCAATAATCATATTTCAATATATAATGCTTGGTAGATAATGGAGCATGCAAAACAAACTACAAAGAACAATACCTTACACTCTTACAGTAACTGAATAACTGGAACTATTATTGCATATGGTGCACTTGACAATAATAATAGTAAGGAATTTATATGTTGACTACAACAATAATGACACAAATGAACATGCAACCAATTGAAATATATGAAATTAATGATTAAAGCTACATTTATTCTGCTCTCTCAGGCTTGCATTTCTTTCCTGACATCCTCTTGGTAGATTTGGGCACAAATCAAATCCTAACATTTATTTGTATAAAAGGCAGTTAATATGGCTATCATTCACATCATACCTCAAGCGATTAACTATTATATTAGCTCTTCTAAATCTCATATAACTCTTACTTCAAATCTGGAAATTTTCTTCCATCTTTTATAACATTGTTCCAACATCATTTTCGGAGCCTTATACATGAGCCAATACTTTAAAATACTCGTCCAATATTCCAGGTATTTAACATTGAGTTTCTATCACTTTTGATTCAATAATTTGCACCCCATGGCTTCCAAACAGAACTAAAAACTTATATATATAGTGGAAGAGAAATGCAACCACAATTTTGAAGCCTTAACACAGCAATTCATAATTAAATTTCAAGCTTCAACAACTCAGTTAAGAAAGGATTAGTTCAATTAGAGGTATATTAACATCAAGAATAAAAAACCTTTGCTCAAGAACATCAATTCAGGGGCATCTAAGATTCTCATTTAGCATGAAACATCACTGATTTCAGCACTTATGAATATAAATCAGCATCTTGAAACTGAATTTAACTTAGCAACTAGCATATATACCATCTTTCTCTATTCTGAAATTTTATTTCACAAGAATGCCCAGCTTGAAATAAACATTAACATCATTACAGTAATCCATATATCTTGATACCTCTGTAGTAAAAACACTTTGCAGCTATTTAATACTATATTCTGGGAAATTTCCAGACTTTAATTCACAAATTAAAACAATTATTACTTAGCTCATGCAGACCGCACTGACTAGCACATGTAACATTCTTGTATAATCGTAGTTAAGAATCCAAACAGGGTCCACAATAAATCCGAAACTTCCCAACTCAGTCCTTCAAGAGCAACAAATTCACACTTACACTTACACACACACATGCATGCATACATACATCCTGCAACATACACATAGGAGTGTGTGTATATATATTTATATATACACACACTCCAAGATTCAAGTGTTTTATTCAACCAACAAACCAAAAGTCAAAACAGACTTCCCCTTTTATTTTGCTATGGAACCCGGCGCTATACACACCATAACAGGGTGTTTGAGTTTGAAAGTTACCTCTCATTCTCAGGACTAACAACAAACAATACTAATTACATAAGCTGTTAATTAGTCTTACTTCATTAGCCTTGATTTGAAGGAATTTCAAAGCCACACATACAAAAACCACAAGTCATATATTTGGTTAGCAAAACCAGAGAAACCCAAACATATACAACATAGATTCAGTTCACAGAAATTTCAGTTATCACTTTTCTTTCATTTAATTGGTGATTCCCTTTTCAGAGTCAAGATTCAATCTTTTGCCCCAATCCCAAACAACAAATCAACGAGATTGGAGACGGAAAGTGATTTGGGAAACTCACCTTGTCCAGATTCTAAAGTTGCATATATATAGGTTTCGACTTTCTTCTTCTTCTCTAGCGAAACTCTCCTTTGGTCCTTCCTCATACTCTTGTGAGATCAACCTCTCTTCCTTTCTCTCAATATTCGATCCAATCGCCTTCCTCTGATGTCCATTTATTTGAGTGAGGCAGAGCAAACTTGCTCTATAAGGAGGAACGGATGAATCGTATAGGAGAAGAGTTCTGAAAAGGAGACACGTATGAGAATGATTCATGCTCCTCCGAAAAATCCTATTTCGTTTTTTTCTTAAACTCCAAGCTTCCTCAATAAACCTATGAGCTAATATTAATTAAAATATGATAAAAAAATCAGCCTTACTTTTAGAAATCAACTTTTAAGAAAAAAATATCTTCAATTTTTCCTTGATTACTTTGTGCCTTTATACATATAATAATTATTTATTTGCTGATTTTCATGAATTCTCTTACCAGAAGATAAAATTTTCTGAATAAATTTATTTTCTTGAAGACTTAATTAATTCCTTCAAACATCTTTAACATTTTGTAAATTATTAATTCAAAGCTTTAAAATTTGGGATATTACACTAAATAAAAATAATTACATCCATTTCAAATTAGTAAAACTAAAAAATGCTTTTAGGAGAACGTATCAATAAAAACAAATTATCAAATACACAAAATAAATAAATAATGAAATAATCATACTTTTATAAACATAACAAGTAACAGTAAACAAAAAGTATAATTTCAAGAAAAAATTGAATCAAACGTGAAAACATTAAATTAGATAAGTTATTAAACATTTTTAAGTACTGATAGTAAACTAGATAAAATAATATCATTATTATGATCGTCTTTGTGTATATGAGACTCGTGAAAGGATGAAGAATCGATCTCTCAGATAACCCATAATTACACAATGGCCCATGATATGAAATGAGAGAAAGCTATAAAGCCAAGCCCACAAGCCCATAAACAAAACCATAATCGACAACGATATTCAGGCCACAAACCTTTCACCCACAAGTTTACTACAGATTACAATTCCACACACCCTTTCCTAATATATATATATATATATATATATATATATATATATATATATAAACATACCCTTCTCTTGGACTCAACTGATAAAAAGGTCGGACACTCTTACTAAAGGGAGGGGGTTCGATTTTAAAGTTGGTTATGGCGCTAGGGAAGTATCATAGGCGATGTAAACTTATGGGAATGTAATTTGAGGTGGAGGTGTGTGTACTCTTAGTTTTGTATGGTCTGAGGAGCAAAACCATAGCGTCTTGTCTTTAAACTGTGGGTGAACCCAACCCCTTTCTTAAAATTTTCTTATAAAAAAAAATTTACAATTCCGCATGCCCTCCCTCCACATATCCAATTAACAAACATACCTGACCCACAACATTTTCCTAAATAAATTAGTAATATGCTCTGCAAAACAGTTAAACATTTGTGGATCCAACAAAAAAAAAAAAACAATCATATGCAATATTACCTAGGGCTTCCAGCGTCCAGCCTACTAACAACACCCTTCTAGAACAGTTAATCCAATTGAATCAAATAATTAAACAACATTTCATACGTCAAAATAGTGTATGCAGCGATCTACAATATAATGGCACATCTCTTGCACAAAAACCACACAAAACGAGAGGCATAAAAGGCCAGTAAGATGTCTATGCCTCTGAATTATATTCCTTCCATTCTTGTTGCACCTGACTAGATAGAACCCTCGTCTGAAAACAATGAATAACTAGGTAGTGAGACATAATGACTCAGTAATTAACCGATAATTTTCATAATATCCAATATAGGATTACAAGTCAGTGAATCAGCGATAATTTTACACGCACTCAGAGATACATATTTCCAAACACAAGCAATCCCATCAAACCTCACTCCTCCTTATAACACCCTTAACATCGAATAGGAGCCTCATTTACTGGGGTAACTGCAATCACATAGGTCAATTGGTCCCCTCTCATGCCCCTCTCTTTGGGTCTATATTTAGCGGTTAGTGTTGAAAATTGTCACCCCTGAAAGTCTACATTTGGCGGTGACCCTAGTTTTTGTAACGTTCCTTTATAGCTCCCGACATACATCAGAGACATACATCAGAGTTAATATACAGGGAGCGTGTGGATCTGGTTTGGACGAATGAGTAACTGATGATTTAAATAAATATAAACTTGGCTTTGTACTAAAAATTAATCCCCATCGGGATATTTAATTACAGTCATCCAAAATGAACTTCCAAAAATACAACTCCTTATACAACCATATAAATTAATCCAAAATATATATTTACAAAATAAAAGAACTTTTCTCAAGTTTCACCTTCTCCTGACCACCTTACAAGACAGTCTTTCTCTTTCTTCCCGGGTCGCTACTTGAAGCTTTATTAATGTCTAGGATCTAAAATTGAATCGTAGGGTAACAGGTTAATCTCTATGAAATATACATGCATAATATGATAATTGAATTATAATAATAACCATAAATCAGGTAAAGCAATTTAACATGCAGCATTAACACACAGCAACAGTAAACACAAAGTCCTACCAATTCCAAATCCTCAGCATGTATGAAAACATATACTATTGGCCAATTAACTACTGTATGTAAATAGCCCGTGTACAAGACACGCCCCACATATATGGTAATTATGCATATATATATCACACACAAATCATAGAAGATTAAAGTTACCACCTATCTGTGCAAATGCTTCGCTATTGACCAACTGCTTCGCAAAATTTGCGTTCTCGGAAATTCCTATATCAGTACTATTGTACCTTATTATTAATCATGATATTTTGGGAAGATAAAAGAGTTGTCTTTTATATATGAAATTACTTAAAAACCTTTTTTGCAAAAACTTATTACTTTTATCCTTTATTTTCTCCATTTATGCATCAATCCTTTTACTAGCTAGAAAATCCAGTACATTCAAATGTTTATTAAAAATTGTACAAAAATCAATCAATTGTGAAATCAACACTCACGTGCTCGATGGCCTTTCTATTTTCAAGGAAAAATGATTTCAGAGGTTAGAGCACCCTTCATTAATCCAAATTTTTGAAAGTTTACTCACTGCTCAGATTGGTTTTTCAGGAACTTGTCCTAGATAAAAAAATTTGTATTTAATTTTTCATAGCTCCTAAAATCACAAAATTTTTATACCGTAATGCTCTGAAAGTACTTTATAAATTTGGAAAATATTAGGATTTAATCACATAGGGATTAATCCCAGTTTGCAAAACATTCGCACTGTTCAGTGATTTTCGCAGAAAACTTGTCTTAACTTTAAAAATTGGTAACTCTCTGCTTAGAGATTTAAAAATTACCAACCACATATAAAAATAAATCCTTGAGAGTCCTTTGCATGACTGGAAAATTTCAGAATTTTATAAGAACATAAACCTAATCAAATTCCACGAAAAAGCCATCTGCTCAGGTTTTCTTTTCAGGAAACAGGGTCATTTTGTAAGAATTATTTCTCTCTAGTCAAAACTTGAAATCTTACAAAATACTTCCATTTTAAAGATATGCATGTCCTCTATCTTCTGGAATTCTTTCATAATTTTTAAAGATGTATTACATGGTAAAAAATACAGAGAAGATATTGACCTAAGAATTCCCAAAATGGCAAGTTTCACTTCTTTAAGGAGCTTGATGTCTTATATTCAAAATTCCCTTTAAAAATTCATTAAAAATATTTTTCCCACACCATTTTCCATAAGGAACACAATGGTAGTTTCAGATTTTCCATATTCCAACATTTTCTTCTATTTTTCCACAGATTTCTAGATCTGGGTTTTCAAAGCAAAGCTCCAAAATTTTTAAGGAGAAGAAGATGTGCTTACCACCAAGCTTGTTCTTGACTTTGTGAGCACCTTCACTTCTTCACACCCTTTAATCTGACCTCAAAGCCACATGCATGTAAGTTTACAATCCATCAAAGTGACATGCATGGCAAGAACATCTAATATACTATGATTAGTGTTCAAGTTCTTACCTTCTACTTGCTTCTTCTTTCCTTCCTTTCTTCTTAACTGTTAAGTTTCTCTTGTATATGATGATGATGATGCTGACCATGGAGATGAGGGAGTGATTAATGGAAATGTTGATGCTTGAGAGGATGAAGATAATGATTTTGTGTTGGACAGGGAGGAAGGTCACGGTTGAAGTTGGAAGGAAGAGAGAAAATGAAGGTTGTATATCGAGGAGGAAAGAGGGCCGTGAGATAAGATGAGGGAGAGTATGATATTGGATCAGTTTTTTCTTTCTTTCTATGTGTTTGTGTGTGTGATATGTGAGTGACTAAGGAAGAGGGAGGGAAATTCTGATTTTTGTGTGTATGTTTATTATTGACAAGTGAAAAAAGAAATGCATGCATGGTGATATGTGTTTGCTTACGTGTCATTGTGTGTGTGTGTGAGTGCTTGACAAGTGTTTTATAGCAGGTGTGTGTATGTGATATGGCGCCAAGTTTCCCTTGGTAAATGTGTATGCGTTGTCTTGTCGCTCATTTTTTGAGAAAGTGCCATATGTGTTAATTTCGATATTCATATTCTTAGTTTGCGTGTTTTTGGGTTCCAATGTTTTTGTCTCGATTTACATGTGTGGTTTTGATGTTTTTTTGTCTTGGGTTGCGTGTTTGGGTTCTATTGTTGTTGCATCGATTTGTGTGCTCCAGGTTTTGTTATTGTCTCGGTTTGCGTGTATGGGTTTTATTGTTGTTGTCTTGGTTTGCGTGTCTGGGCTTTGTTGTGGGTTTTGTTGCACGTTTTTCAAGTGGGTATTGTTTAAGTTGTTTTCCTGTGTTTGTTGTATAATTTCTCCTGAATATTCAATATTTAATAAATAAATGATATCCCACTGGATATTAAACCTTGTCATATATTATTGGATATTCCCAAATGTACAAGGTTTCTGGTTAAACATAAATCAGGACATTACAGTTTTAGCGACAACAATTTTAATTTTTGGTGGCGATAAATGTTGTCATAACTGATAGCGGGCCTGTTTGGGTTAGCGGTAGGAGTGGTGGGTTAAAAGCTATCTAACTTTTATAAAAGCTAGGTAGGAAAAAAGTCACGTTAAGTTATGTGATTTGTGTTTGAACTACTTGTTTGGCTTTTTGCAGAAGTGACTTTTTTTTCTAACTGATGTGTGTTTGAATTATTATTTGAAAAGTTAGTTGAGATGGAAAATGACTGAAAAAGACATGAATCATATTGAATATTACATATGCATATTAGTTGTATATATTGAGTTAATGGAAATTTTAATTTTAAAAAAATTAAATATTATTAAAAAAACAATAAATTCCTTATTTAAAATATATTTAACAGATAAAATTGTTTATAAAATAATACATTAATTTCTCCTATTGTTATGCCTATTGCTATTCCTGACAAGTTTGTTTCTGATCCTATCACAAAGACGATTCATTTGTGGTGTCGATAAAGTATTGATATTTTATGAGGCGCCTTCATCAAGTGGATTGTAACATCCCAACTTTTCAAAAGCAGTATAATTTTTTTTTACATCAGAGTAGAGCATCGGAGCAAGAGAGTAACTGATACTTATATTTCAGAATGCCATAAGTCTGGTTGGATACAATAGCGGTATAGAAACCGTGTGGTTTGAAAGTGAAGAAAAGCAATAATATGAAGGCTTCTGCCGGGACATCAAAGGAAATCTTCAGCCGGGTCTTCTAGACGACCTGCTTGCGCTTCCCCTTGTCCTCCATTCTTGGTTCTCCCGACCCTGACGCTATGTTAAGAGCTGAGGTCCCATGCATACGGACCCCAAGTAACGGTTAACCTTATGCTCAAATAAATCATATATAGGCAACAAATAATCATAACAACATAACAGCACATCAATACATAAGCACACAGCAGATGCATGATCAACAATGGACAGAACATAAGCACATAGCAATATGTAAAGCCCCACACTATGTCTGCACATAAACTAGTGCCACGATCTCCCATCATGTCCTCAGCGCTAGGAAAACCCAACGGCGTTATCAAGACTATAACCCGTAACAAGCTGTATGTATGACTGACAACCCACGACGGAGTTTCAGTATATAAAATGTCTACCATATATATGAATATGAGCAGCATAAGTGTTAAGGTTACAATACGCGTCTGTACCTCCGTTGACGATTTCGGGCACTTCAGTAGCGTTGTGGTACGTTTGACGGCGGTACGACGGTGATTTGACAGCGGAAACAGCGGTTCGTGATTCTGGGTATCCTATAAGGATAATATCACCAGTATGAATATATAAGACCATAACAGGCATTTTAGGTACAAATTACTATTTTGCCCCTGATCCCCTAATCGGCGGAATTTCGCTAGCACTTCGCTACTTTGACCCTAATCTTCCAGAATTTCAACATATCTCTAACTCCATAATGATTTTCGAAATTAATACCTTAATTACCCCTAGAACATGATTTCTAAACATACCTAGAAGATTAAAGATCAACCTAGCATTTCTACAACAACTACCGAAAGAAACACTAAAACTAAAGACTAGGGACCGAAGAACTTACCCGGCACTTTGCTATTTCCACAGACTCCTCCTTCTCTCTAAAATCTCTCTCTAGAAAGCTCTAGGATTTGTGAAGAATGAAGAGAAGGTGAAGGCTATTTATAGAAAAAAGCAATGGCATTTTCGTAATTCATTGAACTTTGTCTGATCAGTTTTTGGCCGTTAGATCGCACTTCTTGGAGGTGGCAAGATCTTGGCCTTACACCTCTCAAGGATGATGTCATCCCTGCTGCATCATCAAGCCTTATGTCATCTTGCTTTATCAGGTAAAATTCCTGGTTCGGTATCCTGATCGCGAAATTTCGTAAAATCTTAAAATTTCAGGAACAACACTCCGAAGGTCTTTTCTTCCTCTTTCAAATTATCTAATTTAACTCAGTTTCTGATCCTGCTGAGGACATTCTGTTATCAGTTGAAAATCCTCGGTATTCGTGCCCGGCTACAGAAATAACGTTGTCCGGTACTAACTCCGAGACAAAAATCCACTGATTAACATTATACTCTGGTTTTTCCCCACTTATCCTCAGATTCCCACAATGGGATTATTTTCTATCGGTTCTCCTTTTGGCTATCTGCTTTAATTATACAAAATATCTTCCTATTCGGATCTCCAAATCACTCCGTTGGTTACAAAAATGACTTCGGAGACAGTCCACTCTGAGATAGAAATTCACTTGTTCCTAATATACTCTGACTCAAGAAACCTAGTTCACGGTTTTCTAGGTAGGATTTTATTTCTATCCGTGGTCATTTATCCTGTTCACATTTTTACTATTATAATATTACTTAATTACCACATGTCTTAACTTATAATGTTATTTTAATGCAAATATCTAGATATTAATTTCTTAATTTTCATTTCATTTTTCTTTATTTTTCTTCTAATTATCGTTTATATATATATATAAATATATATATATAAGTAATTTCCACCTTTTTCTCTTTATCTTATGTTTAAACAATTAGTCATTAATTATCTAATTAATCACTTACTAATTGTTGACAATTTTCTTAATTAGTAATAATTATTATCTCACAACTATTTCACTGACATTGGTAATTTATGTACCATGCATAATATTAAAAATCATGGGGTCCAATATGGCCCTACAATACTTTTAGATTTTTCTCCTGTAATTTTTCCAAGGTAATAATTTAATAAATTACCTAAATTAGAGACAACATACTTTCTAATTTTTAATAAATATTTAGTTGACTCTTAGGATTTTATCATAATTTTCTCAGGGTATTTTATAACCCATAAATATTTTAGGGACCTATTTGCAAATTATCTAATATTTTAGAGACCTTTTCGCGCATTATTCAATCTTAGAAGAAATTGTCCCAATAACAAGATGAATTCAATACAAGGTGTTTGAGACCTCATATTCACCTATTTTCAATAGGTATATTCTACAAATTTATGATATTTACCCTACGTCAAATTTTAGGGTATTACATGGATCATCATCATCTTCGTCTTCATCATGCAAATCTTATTGGTCAGCTCGTTCAAATTCCACATTAGAACTCGAAAATCTCTGGATGAGATTGTGTATAGCCATTGTTGCACAAACTACACACGAGAGAGAGGAGAAGATGCTAACAAAACTACACATGAACCCTTTAACCTCAGTTGTTCAGGTCCATTTCTTAGTTACGTTACATCATAACATCACATACAAAAAACCCACAAATGCTCATTATGTTTAGTTATCTGTTTATACATCATAAAGGAATTTGAGCTAATCATGAATGACATTTATTGCAAGTGTCCTCTTTTTAAATGTAAGTGTATCATATATAAACCTGAAACCAAAAATAATTTATGTAGTCACACCTCTAGAACAAAATTTCTGCTAGCAGCCCTTCTTTGACCCGTTGGTACCCCAAACGTGCACCCAGAAGAAAAATCAAACTTTCAGCAAAGTATATGTTATAAGTAGTAGCACTAGCAAAATCAAACACACAACCTAACACCAACAAAATTACAAGACTAATCATTTTCGCTTCATTTCACAAAGCCAAGAGAACTAAATAATTAAGGGACAATGTGTGTGGCTTACGTGCTTGACGGATGGCAACGAAACTCCTGGAACGCACTGATTGCCTGCCTCTAAATCCCCTGAGAAGGCTTGTATTTCAAGATAAGGGACAAAGCCAGAGAACTAAATAAGTGAGCACTATTTACTAAGACAGAACGAAGCATTGCAAAAATCTCAGACAAAAAGTTAAATTGTTTATATATATACAAGAATGAAGACTGTTATTTGAATATTAAGATGGGAAAACAAGAAGCACCATAACACAGTTTTCATACTTTACAGGAAAAATTCAGGATAGCATGTACATTACATAATTCATTCATATTCAAGACATATATTCATGGATACCCAGTACAATATCCATCATAATGGTAGCTGAGTATATATTTTAAAGGTGTGCGACCATGTTCCAAAAATAAAATGACAAACAAATTCCAAGCTATATCTAGTTTCAAGAACATGCAACAGTACAGTACCGTCAACACCATCTCCGGGGCAGACATATAAGTAATGGTTTCAAGAGAAAAATCACAAACCTTTTCAAAACTAATTATTTAAAAATATTTTTAAATAATTTTGAATAATTAGATGAAACGCTCTCCATTAATTAATCATTCTTACATTTTTTATGGATAGCTTTTTAGTAAAATATTTTTGAATCTCATCTTTGACGTGCATATGCTATTAACAAATTGTCCAAAGATACCATAACTCAATAAAAAAAAAAAAAAAAGAAAAGGAAAAGGAAAACTGTGCAATTTTAACCATATATACACTAAAACAATATTACTCCATCTAGTTCTAAGTGTGTATGAAAGCTAATTAATTCACTATGTCTGCATAACTTATAAATTTGCCTTTAAAACTATGCAAATTGATTTCATAAGGAGTTTCCATCAATGCGTAATTTCCAATGCAGATTATTAGAAAAGACATTTTAGGTAATTAAATCAATGCATATATTTTATAAATAACTAATGTAACTAATTGTTTAATATATAAATTAGTTAAATAACTTTTACATTTAAAATCGGGTATTCACACCATATCATCAATTAAATCTTACTGATATTTTAAAGGGGAGAAAACTCAACTACGCATCATCTTTTTTTTTTTGGTTGTCCAGTATCTAGAGTTTTACCTTGACTAATCTAGATTTGACCTAAGTCACGCATTTGGCTTTAGCAAGTGAGTCTTCCCGTAGTATTTTTTTGCATTCACAAGGCTCGAATTCGAGACTTTGCTTAAGCGACACAAGCCGTTTAATACTTGTGCCAACCTCCGTTGGCTACACATCATCTTTTGTTATATGGAAACTGTTTTTTCTCTTTTAAAATTAGAAAATACTTGAGAAAATGATCTAGAAAAGTAACTCCGAAGATACTAATTTTTATAAAATATATCGTATTAAATGAATATGTTTATTAGGGTTTATCAATTTTATTCACTTTCCTGTTAAAAGTAATAAAATCAGTTTATTAAAAATGTTACTATTTATGCTAATTAAAATACTAACTACAAAAAAAAGGCATATATGGTGGTTGAAAAATATTATTTACTATAATTTTAGGTAAATATTTTTTTTAAAAAAATATTGTCTCTTATCAAATAAATACAATTTGGAGAGGGTCATGTACTACACACACACACACACACACACACACAATTAAAAATAATTAAGTTCCTTTTTCATAAAAAAAGAACATAAGTATATAGAATTAATACCTGATTTATAACCATTTTAGCTTACAATCAAGAATGCTCTAATGTAACTTAGTAGCACAGGATATAGATTCTACATAAAAATTATAATTCAGAATAAACTAATTTTTGAACTACTATTCTCTTTTAATGGAATCAGCGGGAGGACATGGTGATGATTCCGCAGTTTCATCAGAGAAAATGTGATGGTTATAGCTCGATATACATTTTATAGTGTTGCGACTGATAGAAAAGCTGCCTAGCAGATCGTATATTACTGAATATTCATCATGAAAGTTTGAAATGCAGCAGCAATTACAGTGAATGTTCGTATACAACGTAGCAGAAAGCAGAAAAGCAAATTGACAGAAAGGGGGAAAGGTCCAGACTGAAGAGAGAGAAGATCACACAATATTCCACACCCTCTAACCGTCCCCTTGTCCTATCCTTTTTTTATACAAAAAAGTTTTGGTGGGGTTCGACATCAGTCCCCACCCAAGACTAGGGTACAGCCCTCTGTCCTATCATATATTGCTAACTTCTTCCAATTCGTGTAGCTTCCTGGAGGGTCTTCTTACGCACTTGCTACGTCTAGGCCCATCTTCAACGTTGTACACAGTTGTCAAGCCCATTCTAGTTGGGGCCCTGACTTCACTCCCTTCCTCAAATAGGACCTTGACCTCAAGGTGCAACTCAAGATAAAGATCCTTTAGTTCCGAAGCCCATTCCTAGGTGTGATGCAAAGAACCATACTAATGAACCAAACATTGTGAACGCCACTGAGACCCATGTTGTAACAAACGGGTTTGGAGTACCTCAACAGGTTGACATACTAGGCCTTCAGGAAGAGTCATAAGCGGCAGAGGCATATATGGCGGAGAGAAGAAGCATCACAATAGAATTTGCGCAGAACTGACACATGAAAGACAGGATGAATTCGAGCCTGCTCGGGGAGAGCTAGCCGATAGGCGACGTGGCCATTGCATGACGTGACCTGAAAGGGGCCAAAGTAGAGCATGGCTAGTTTCTGGAATTTGCGAAGTTGAACAGAGTGTTGGCGGTATGGCTGTAGCTTGACCAGTACCTAGAGCCATTAAAACGGGGTAGGCTCATCGAGCCGGCCCCATTTAAGCCCTGACCTTTTAAGGGCTGGGCTTGAAAAATGGATGAGATATTTGAAATTAGCCCTAGAGGGCTGGCCCTGAAAGGCCTCGAGCTTAAATGAGCCGGTCCTGCAGGCTCTTTTTACTGTAGCTTTTTCTTTTTTTCCTTTTTAAATTTATTAATTTATATATTTTTTGTATTTGTTATAGAGTTATTTATCCATTTAACTACAAATACATAATAACTATACTCTAATTTTATAATTTAATTTATTATTTGTTGCAAATAAAAATTATGGATGTGTTCATGATGCGAGAGAAGAATTTCATAATATTCTTACTCATGAGCTAGAGGCTACTACTCAAAGTAAAAAACAATCAAATGTCGTTAAAATCGATGATAGTGACGAAGATGACGACAATAATAGTTATCGTACTAAGTAATATGCTTTTTATATTTTATGTGAGTTATTTGTGAATGTAGTTTGCTTTTGATTTTGAATTAGTGACTATGCTTGTTTATTGGATGATTCGTGTTATAATTTACTAATTATATTTCTTAAAAAATCGAAAAAAAATAGTTAAAATATGGAATAATAATTTCTAGGCCCTGCGGGCCGACTCTGGCCGTGGTGCTCTCAGGCCGAGCTTTGAAAAACAGGTGTTTTTCTTACTTTTGGCCTTGAAGGGCTGACCTTGTTAGGCCCTGGCCATTCACGGGCCGGCCCTGATTAACAGCTTTACCAGTCGCCCATGTCAAAAGTGACATCAGTTTGTTTTTTGTCAACCTAAGTCTTCATTCGCTCCTGAGCCTTCACAAGATTAACCTTGAGAGTCTATAAGAGTTCATCACGCTGTTCTAATTGTTTATGAAAGTCGAACGAAGTGTCTTCTAATGAGGTGGCAGGAAGCAGAGGTGGGGGGTCTCGACCATACACAACTTTGAAAGGGACTATGTCAATAGCAAAATGAAACAAGGTGTTGTACCAAAACTTAGCCCAAGGAAGATGAGATAACCACTGCCAAGGATAGTTATGAACAAAGCATCGAAGATACATCTTTAGGCACTTATTAACAGCCTCGGATTGCCTATCGAATTGGGAATGATGTAATGCTCCCTTATGGCCCCTAACATTCATCAGAGTTAATAGACAAAGAGCATGCATGAGTAATTGATAATTTAAATAAACATAAACTTGACTTTGTACTTAAAAAAAAAAAAAAAAAATTCCCATCGGGATATTTAATTACAGTAATCCAAAATGAACTTCAAAAGTAAAACTCCTTATACAACCATCTAAATTAATCCAAAATATATATTTACAAAATAAAAGAACTTTTTTCGAGTTCCACCTTCTTCTAGCTGCCCCACAAAACAGTCTTTCCCTTTCTTTTTGGGTCGCTACTTGAAGCTTTGTTATTGTCTGGAATTCAAAATTGAATCTCAGGGTAACAAGTTAATCTTTATGAAATGTACATCCATAATATGATAATTAAATTATAATAATAACCATAATTTAGGTAAAGCAATTTAACATGATACATCAATACACAACAACAGTAAATGTAGAACCTATTGGTTCCAAGTCCTCAGTAGGTAGGAAAAAAATATGCTATTGGCCAATTAAATACCATATGTAAATAGCCCATTGATAAGGCAAAACTGTATAGCCTATAACTCCGTAAGTATACGGGCCGTATCAAGTAATAAAGAGTGAGTAAAGTATCATTCCCACAAGGACTTAGTACTAAAACTTCGATCAGGTATTGATTTTACACTTTCGTTTAAGTTGAGCTAAAACAAAGTGAGTTTAATTAAAAGAAAAGAAATTAAAATAAAATAACTAATAAAAGCCTAGGATTCTTTTTCCCCTTTTGCATTTTATAATATTGAATTAATTTCTTCTCTCTTAGTATTTCTATACATATATGTGTTAGTCTAAGGTTCACAAATACTTGACAAGTTCTCTCAAGTCAATATCAAGTTTCTCTTCTCATTAAAATGCACAATCTCTTGCTACAATTAATGAGAATCAATATTAAGCAACAACATTAAATGTGACAATGCAAGATTGGTAAATATATCTCTATTTTACCAACAAACTATCCATTTATCAAGTAAGCTTTAAGACAATCATGATTTCAATCAAATTCTACACATAGATCAACTTTCTCAAGTCAAACTTAAGTGAATAAATAATCTAATTGGTGGCCAATTAATTAGAATCATTAATCATGGATTGAAATCAACACATATAAATATTTATCTACTAAAAGAGAAAGAGAGGAAAGTTCAAATATTAATCCATACAAAAGTTCAAAAGAATCCTAGAATAAAATGTTTAGCTACTAATTAAATCCAACAAGACACAGCAAATTAAATCTAGGTTTAGAGACATGAGGAAATAATAAGAGATTGGAGCTAGATAAAACCAAATAAAGATTGAGAGCAAAGGAACCTAGCAGCCTCTGAATTTGTTTTCCCGTCTCTGGTCCTTCGTTCTGTTCTGTCCGATTTCTCCTCTGTCTCAGCGTCTCTCTGGTCTGCGTCTTTTATTTTGCTGCGTCTTGCTCTCTCTGGTCCTATCCTCCGCGTTTTCTCTTCTCGTGCTCAGCGTCTCTGATTCTTCAATTTTTCCCCAGCTGTCCGACGCTCTCTTCCTTTTAGGTCTTTCAATTCATTAATTTCTTGTTGTGGGCCCAGCGAAAATCCAATTCATTTCCCTTCTTTTGATTCCACGTGGGCCCTCATCCATATCCTTCATTCTCAAGCCCAATATCCATTTGATTCTCTGCGTCTCTGGACCTTTTGATGTCTTCATTCAATGCATTCAAACCGTGGGCCCACCATGCTTTGTCCATTCAATTCATGCTTCAACTCAAATGCCTCCTGATGCCTTGCGAAAAAGAAACAATTTTTTTTTTAAACTTCTATTTATTATTATTTATTTCCTAGACTCAAAAACTTTTATTTTAAATTGAAACCCCACAAAATAATGCACCACTTTGATTTCTCTTAAAATCTTAAGAAACTTTCTTTAATTTAGTATCAATGACTTCCTAAATATATCAAAATATACCTCAAATCTATTAAAATTAGGAAGTCATCACCCATATACCAGACACGCCCCACAAACTTGGTAATTATACATATATATAACACACAAATCATAGAAGATTAAAGTTACCACTATCCATGCAATTACTTCACTACCGACCAACTGCTTCATAAAACGTGCACTCCCGGAAATCCCTATATCAGTACCATTGTACCTTATTATTAATCATGATATTTGGGGAAGATAAAAGGGTTGTCTTTATATATGAAATTACTTAAAAACCATTTTTGTAAAAGCTTATTATTTTTATCCTTTAATTTATTCATTTATGCATTTTAATCCCCTTTATTGGCCAGAAAATCCAGTAACTTCAAATATTTATTAAAAATTGCACAAAAATCAAAAAATTGTGCAATCAACTCTCACGTGCTCCCTAACCTTTCTATTTCTAAGGAAAAATGATTTTAGAGGTTAGAGCACCCTTCATTAATCCCAATTTTTGAAAGTTTAGTCACTGCTCATATTGGTTTTTCATAAACTTGTCCTACCTTTAAAATTTGTATTTAATTTTTTAGAGCTCCTAAAATCATAACTTGTCCTACCTTTGAGTGAATGGAAAATTTTATAAGAAGATTAACGCAGTCAAACCTTCAAACAAGCTTACTGACCTTAGGATTCCAGAAATGACAATTTTCACTTCTTTAATGAGCTTGATATCTTGTGTTCGAAAATCCCTTTAAAAACTCATTAAAAATTTTATTCCCAAATCATTTTCCATGAGGAACACGATGGTGGTCTTAGATTTTCAAAATTCCCTTTCCTTCTTAAGGTTTACTTCATACTACAAATCTGGGTTTCAAACTTGAGATTTCAAAAACTTGAAGAAGAGATGAATGTTCTTACCACTAGGCTTGTTCTTTGAGCTCTTGGTCAACTTAATCACTCTTTTCCTTGATCAATCATCTTCCTAGACTTGGAAAAACCACATGCATGTGAATCATCTTCCCTTAAATACATCATGTATGAAAGAAGCATCCAAATCCCCAACATAGACTCCAAGTTTCTTACTTTAAACTTCTTGACCTTCTTCTTCCTACTTGCCGTGGATCTTCAAGAGGAGGTTGATGATGATCATGATGGTGATGATCTATGGAAAAAAAGGAGGAGAGGAGGGACAGATTGTTGTTGAGGGGAGGATGAAGATGATGATTTTGTGTTGAGAGAGGGAGGAAGGTCACGGTTGGAGTTGGAAGGAAGAGAGAAAATGAAGTTAGTGATTGGGAGGAAGGAGAGCCATGAGCTAAGATGAGTGAGAGTATGAGATTGGATCAATATTTTTTTTCTGAAGTATGTGTTCGCCTCGCAAGTGTACGAGTCATGCAAGTAATAAAGTGATAAGTAGAGTATCGTTCTTACGAGGATTAATATAACAAATTGGTCAAACAATAGGCTTAGTGAATTCAATCTAGTTGAGCTAGAACAAAGCTTTAATGAGGAATGAGAATATTTAAAGACTACTTCTAAAGCTAAAAATTGATGAACGTAATTGATTTTTAGATTTCAAGGATTTAATAAAGCTTAGGATTCTTCTTCCCCTTTTTGCATTTCATAATATTAAATTAATTTCCTCTCTATTGGTGTTTCAATACATATATGTGTTAGTCTAAGGTTCAAAAGCATTTAACAAGCTCTCTCAAGCCAATATCAAGTTTCTCTTCACATTAAAATGCACAATCTCTTGTTACAATTAATGAGAATAAATATTTAAGCAACAACCTTAATGTGACAATGTAATATTAGTAAATATATCTCTATTTTACCAACAAACCATCCATTTATCAAGTAAACTTCAAGACAAACATGATTTCAATCAAGTTCTACACCTAGATTAGCTTTCTCAAGTCAAACCCAAGTGAATAAATCATCTAAATGGAGACCAATCACTTAGAAGCATTAAGCCTAGGTTGAAATCAACACACATATATATATATTTATCTACCAAAAGAGAGGAATATCCAAGTATTAATCCATACAAAGGGTCAAAAGAATAAAAGGTTTAGCTACTCATATCCAAATACAAAGAGAGTTTAATGATAGCTACAGAACTCATGGCTTCAATCCAAATCACAGCAAATTAAATCCAGGTTCAGATCAGAGACATATGGAAAATGATAAAAATTGAAATGGAACTAGATTTAATTTGAGATAACAGAACAAAGATTAAGAACAAAGGAAATTAAACCAACAACTTCTGAGTGTTTTTTTGTGTCTCTGGTATGCTTCCTTTTGTCCTGCACAGCCGTCAATCGCGCCTGTGCTCCTTTTTTCAATTCTCGTTCAGCTCTTTCTCTTTTTTTCTGTTTGCGTCTTTGTTCTGCGTTCTTTTTTTTTCCAGCCATGGGCCTCTGTAATTCATCTAGAGCTCCTCTTAATTAATTGCTGCACGTCTATCCTTTTTTTTGTTAGAAAATGAGACTCGTGATTTAAATTAAATGAGAAAGAGTAAGGGGATCTAGTCCCATACAATCTTGCATAAAAAAATTCCTCATATTTTGAGGACAAATACTAGAGACCGATGACATTGAGATGCCTTCTTTGGCCATAGCATCTGCCAAGACATTTTGCTCTCGGCTCACCTGATGCATCTTCACTTCCCACTTCCTACTAAGCAGTTCTCTGATATGCAAGATCACCGAGCTGCTAGAATTATCATTCCTCCTACCTATCAGCTTGTCCATCGTCGTCCTCGAGTCAAAGTCCAAAACCACCTTCCTGAAGCCTTCATCCCACGCTAATATGAGCCCCAGCAGAATAGCCCATTCCTCTGCCTCCTCTACCTCCGTCATCCCCAGGGGTTGGCTAAAACCTAGTAGCCACTCACTCCTATGATTTCTTAACACCCGTCCACATCCGGCTTTTCTATTCGATCTGGCCACTGCCCCATCTACGCTGAAATTTGATCCAGCCTATAGGAGGTGGAGTCCAAAAATTCCTTCCTGGATGAGATCCCATCGAATTAACAATGAGCTCCTTAGTTATCGGGTAGGAGCAAAAGGAAGATATCAGACCCCCAATTGCTGACACAGGAAATGATGGTTTTTGAAAGTTTTCCTGAAATATTGCTTTATTTCTCTAGTTCCCGATCATCCATATTGAGACTCCCCATAGCTGACACTAATCACCCTTAGAAACATTTCCTACCTCCTCAGACAAATTTAGCTCCATCCAATAGTTAATGTAAGAGAGAAGAAAGTTGATAGGCCAAGCCAAATGTTCCTTGCAAAAAAAAAAAAAAACAGTCTCGGAATATATGAATTAAGTCCTCCTCTCCTTGAAGACAATGATCACATAAAGGGGATACAGTAGACCATCAGCTCCTCTATGCATTTGTAGGCAGTCTGTCATTATAAGCAAGCCACAAGAAAACTTTAACCTTCTCAACTCCTTTCCAAGACCAGATTTTTTTGTAGACCTTGTTGAGTAAGCTCGGATCAGGTTTTTCCAGCATGAAGTAAGCACTCTTCACCATAAAAATACCATTTGCATTTCCCCCCCCATACCAATACATCTTCCCCAACTTCTTCTCTAGGTGGCAGGATAGCTATTAAGCTCTAAATAACTTTATTCCTTACTATTCCAGCAAGTCGATGAAAATCCCATGCTCCCGCCTGAACCCAATTGGCTATCGTACTCTCCTCCTCCTCTACACTCAATTGTCTAATGCATAAGTCTTTAATTCTCCTGTTGTTCCTGATCCAGCAATCCATAAAGAAAAGAGTTGAATGGCCATTACGGATCTGCCATCTCGCTCCTTCTTCTACTATGTCTTATTGCTTGCATACAAATTTCCATAAGGCAGAGTCAAAGCTTCTCACTTTTAATAGTGAGGTGTCGTTCCTGTACATATATTTCCCCTGCAAAACCTTAGCCTATAAGCCTGTAGCTCCATGAATCAAATTCCAAGCTATCTTGGCTCCAAAGGCTTGATTGATTGAATTCATCTTTTTCAATCCTAATCCTTCGTAGCACTTAGGCTTTGAGATTCTATTCCATCCCATTGGATGGTAGCCTCTACCATTCTCCATCGTACCCCAAATAAAATTTCTTTGTAAGCGCTCTACTTCTTGACACATTGCGATCGGTTATACAAAGGGTATGACCGATACAAAGAGAGTCTAATCATAGCTACAGAACTTATGGCTTCAATCCAAATCACAGCAAATTAAATCCAGGTTCAGATCAGAGACATATGGAAAATGATAAAAATTGAAATGGAACTAGATTCAATTTGAGATAACAGAACAAAGATTAAGAACAAAGGAAATTAAACCAACAGCTTCTAAGTGTTTTTTCGTGTCCTTTTGTTCGGCACAGCCGTCAATCGCGTCTCTACTCCTTTTCTCAATTCTCGTTCAGCTCCTTCTCTTTTTTTTTTCTGTTTGCGTCTCTGTTCTACATTTTTTTTAGCCACGGGCCTCTATAATTCGTCTAGAGCTCCTCTTGCTTAATTAATTGCTGCACGTCTATCCTTTTTAATTCATTTAGGTTTTCATTCTTCCATTCCATTCTAGTTGGTGGGGCCACACACACCATTCTCCAGTCCAACTCATTCTTCAACGCAGCCTAATCCAGAACATGCTCCCTTGGCCCAATTTCATTCATTCAAGTGATATAATAATAATAGTAGTAACATAATAAAAATAATTCCTTTTTCTTGTTTCTATTTTTAGAAAGCTTCTCATCTATTATTTCCTAAACTCAAAAACATTTATTTTAAATTGAAATCTCACAAGTATTGCACCACTTTGATTTAATCTTATAATAATATAATCTCATAGAAATCTCTCAAAATTGTTTAGATAACTCTCCAAAAGGTACTTTAAATATATAAAATATGGAGAGCTATCAGTATGTGTGAGAGTGTATAATCTGTGAGGCATGAATTAATAGGAAGCAAATAAGATTTGTTATTAATGTATGTTTTTGACATGTGTTGAAGCAAGAAGGAGACACTTGTGTTGTGTGTGTGTGTGTGTGTGTGTGCTTGACAAGTGGCTTGTGGGATGCATGCATGACGCTAAGTGTCCCTTGGTAAACGTGTATGTGTTGTCTTGTCGCACGTTTTTCGAGTAAGTGTCGTATGTGTTAGTTTTTGGTATTCGCATTCTCAGTTTGCGTGTTTTTACGTTCTGATGTTTTTTTGACTCGGATCCGATGTTTGTTATCTCGGGTTGCGTGTTTAGGTTATGTAGTTGTTGCCTTGGGTTACGTGTCTGGGTTTTGTTGTCATTGCCTTGGTTTGCGTGTCTTGGGTTTTGTTGTTGTTGTCTCTATTTGCGTGTCTGGATTTTGTTGTTGGTGTCTCGATTTGCGTGTTTGAGTTTTGTTGTGGGTTTTGTTGTCGTTGTCTCTATTTGCATGTCTAGGTTTTGTTGTCGTTGTCTCTATTTGCATGTTTGGGTTTTGTTGTCGTTGTCTTTGTTTGTGTATTTGATTTTCGTTGTGGGTTTTGTTGCATGTTTTTCGGGTGGGTATTGTTTAGGTTGTTTTCTAGTGTTTGTTGTCTAGTTTCTCCTGAATATTCAGTATTCAATAAATAAATAATATTCTATTGGATATTAGACCTTGGCATATATTATTGAATATTTCCAAATATACAAGGTTTTTTTGGTAAAGCATAAATCTGAATATTACAGATGATATGCAGAACTAAGGCACAATTTAGTGCCTTGTAATTTCATTAAAGAACGCTAAAAGGAACTAGTGAAAGATCAATCTCTATCTGATGCGATGGAATTGGGGATTCTATGAAGATGAACAACAATCGTTAAGAATGAGTTAGCCACTGTTTGGATGGTAAAATGTGCAGATAAAGGCATGTAATTAGCATAGTTACATAAATGATCGATGACAAGAAAGATAACCGAATATCCTTTGACTAATGGTAATCTAGTGGCAATGTCTTCCCAAATGCGCGATGGAATTTTAAGATGTTGTAGTAATCTCGTTGGATGAAGCTGGGACGTCTTAGCTTGTTGGCACACAACGCACGTCCGAACGAAGCTGTAAATATCCCGACGTAGGTTAGGCCAAAAAAAACAGAGTAGCAATCCTATGAAAAGTTTGAAGGAAACCAACGTGGCCACCTATGATTGACGAATGGAACTCGGGCAACACCTTGTGAATTAAAGGAGAATTATTCGGTGGAAGGACCACATGATTCTTCCAGAGCAAATTATCATTGCGAAGGTGAAAATGTGAATCCATTGTGGAAGTAAGCTACAATTTGGCGTTCTGGTCAGTGATCCAGGTGGAGGATTGAATGTGTTGACTCACATACTCCATGAAGGGATCGGAAACAAATGTTAGGGCTTTATAATCAAGGCGCAAAAGTGTGTCAGCTGCTTGGTTGTGTTTGCAAGACTTATATTCGATTGTGAAACTGTAGCCAAGTAGTTTGGATAAGTAAGTCTCCTACTCAGGGGTCTGTATGGATTGCTTTAGAAGGTGTTCATGTTAGAGTGATCTGTTCGAATGATAAAATGGTGTCTTAACAAGTAATGTCAACATTTGGAGACTGACGTTGTGATAGCATGAAGTTCCCAAATGTATGTAGACTGGGCACACAAACGGGGTGAGAGCTTTTTAGAGAAAAAAGTAATAGGATGATCATCTTTGCTGAGAATTCACCAATCCTGATGCCAAAGGCATCTGTTTCTAGGACAAATGGTTCACTAAAATCAAGAAGAGTCAGCACAAGGGTGCTACTAAGAGTTGTTTTCAAAGTATGAAAAGCTATAAGAGCCTTTGGTGTCCGGTGCAATTGATCTTTGCCCAATAAATCTGTGAGTGGTCCAACCATATGAGGATAGTTGCAAATAAACCAACAATAATAACCACTTAAGCTGAGGAATCCTTTCAGTTGGTAGAAGTTGGTTAGAGGAGGCCACGATTCAATAGCTTGTATCTTGGACTGGTCCATTTCTACACTAGATTGAGAAACAGTATGGCCCAAATATTCCACCTGACGGCAACCGAAGGCACATTTGGTCATCTTTGCAACAAGGTGATGTTGAGACAAGTAAGCTAAGACAACCTCGATGTGTTGCAAGTGATCCTCCCAAGAGTGATTGTATACAAGGATATAATCAAAAAAGGTGAGGCAAGTTTGCGGAGGAAGGGCTGGAAAATAGAATTCATAAGTTCCTGAAATGTTGCCAGAACGTTGAGCAGTATAACCAACCACTCATAAAGACCTGATGAGTGTCGAATGCAGTCTTTTCCCGATCACACTACTACAAAAAACCCAAAAAACATCCTAAATAAGACTCAATTAACGTCCTTTTTCATAAGGACGTCTGTGTGGGGGTAGTTAAAAATTTTGACTTTTGGCATCTTCAATTTAATTCACGACGCCTTATTACTTTTTTTAAAAAAAAAATCCAAAACCCAAATCAGATCTAGAACAACAATGAATGAAAAAAATTTCGAGTAGATTTGGAAAAACAAATCAGAAATGATGAAATTGTCATATTTAATGAGCAAAATCACGACAGAGATGATGAAATTGATGGCTAACATATACAAAGAGCAGATTGAAACATCAAACCAATGCTCATAAACCCATCAAAAACATATTAAATGTGAGAAGCTTTTGAAGAGAATTACCAATTCCAATGAGAATTACCAAGCAGACCCTCAGTCTTTATGTTCTAAAATGGAAAGTAAAGTTTGATCTTGAATTGTGAAGCACCTGCAACATCCTATATACTGAAAGAAATTCGAGCTCCTTCAACAAAGAAAGTCTTGTCCATTAAATTTAGTCCTTTCCTTCATCTGCAAACTCCTCTTCCCCTGCTCATCCCCTACATACTTGATCTGAAAAATAAAATAAAACTATCTCAACCATAAAAATTGAGTTATATGTTCAGCCAGATGTTAAGATCATATACTTTGCTAATGCTATTTTACCTTGTAAGGGGTGATCGAAAACCATTTTTTATTCATAAAATACAAGTGGTAGGGAATATGAAGACTACGGCATCATGTAGTTGTTCACTTCAACTCACCACAAAAGAAGTTTTCCAATATCGCAATCACCCAATAAACTGATCTTGAGGCTCACCAAATCTGAATTGATAACGGCAGAGAGATCTATGACGACTCCATCCAATTCGATTGTCGCGGTGGCCAGCATCAGGGGAGAGTCCTGCAAAGCTAATCTACGGATATCAACCGGAACAATTTTGCGGCAAACCCGAGTCATGCTCTTAGTGGTTTTGTGAATGATTTTGGCCATGAGGAAGGGCTTTTGGTATTCTCATAGCTGATCAAAAACAAAAATTTTTAAAAATAGAACAGAGGTTAATAACCTGGGTTTGCTTTTAGAATCAATAGGGAAGACGACGGCTTGGTTTGCAGTCTTAGATCTCGTCATCGAGCAGGTCTAACGACCCAGGAAAATCCGGCGAGATGACATCGTCGAGGGGACACGGCGGTCCGGTTTTGCAGCCCTGGATCTCATCATCTCATCAACAAATCTAGTGACCAAAGCATATCTTGCGAGCTAATGGTGAGGGGGCGGTGAACTTGGGAGACAAGTGTGGTTGCGAGACGATGAAGGTTGGAGTAGTGAACTAGCGAGTGAACTTGGGAGAATATATGAGAAATCTTTTAAACTAAAAAAAGAAAAGAGACTTAGGGCGTCCTGATTTCAAATTCAGGTCGCCTAAAAATATTCAGTAGCGCAAAAAAACTTCCCTAAAACCAAAAAAGTTTACAAAACGTGCCAAATATTTTATTTTTGGCGCCCTGAACATCATTCAAGTAGACAAAAATAATACTTTTGGTGCCCTGAAACATTTTCAGGACGCCAAAAAAATCATTTTTCAGGGGGCCAAAAATGATTTTTTTGGCGTCCTGATAAAGTTTAGGGCGTCAAAAATAAAATATTTGGCGCGTTTTGTAAACTTTTTTGGTTTTAGGGGAGTTTTTTTGTGCTACTGAATATTTTTAGGTGACCTGAATTTGAAATCAGGACGCCAAAAATACCTAAAAATATATTTAGGACGCTTAAGTCTCAAAATTCAGCCAAATAACTACGAAAATGCCATTGCCTATACTTTTTACTTCCATTTTTAAAATAAGGACGTTTTTTAGGGAAGTAGTATCCACTTTTTGTAGTTGTGTTAGCATCGCACATGAGGATTAGGTGATAACCAACACGTAAATCAAGCTTAGAATAAAAAGAAGAACCTTGGAGTTCATTTAAGAGCTCGTCCACAATTGGCATGGGAAACACGTCCTTTATAGTGACAACATTTAGAGCTCAATAATCAATGCAAAATCACCATGTTCCATCCTTCTTCTTTACTAGCAAAATAGGGGCTGAGAATGGACTTGTGCTTGGTTGAATCAAGCCCTTAGCAAGTAATTCAGTAACCAGTCGTTTGATCCTCATTTTCTAGCTAAAAAGGTAATGGTATCGGCGGACCTTGATAGGTCTTGTGCCTTGTTAGAGCTCAATGCGGTGTTCATGGCCATGATGAGGAGGCAAATTGTTGGGTGTATAAAAAACAAAGGCATGTTTGCGAAGGACCTGGATCTTGTCTGGGGGTGTGTCCTTGGGTAAAGTGTCCAACAGAGGAGTTAAATCCATAACCTCGATCAAATAACAAGTAGTGATGGCAGGCATCTGGTGTAAACACAAAAGATGATGATATTAGGCCTGGTTAGCAGAGGTACCACGATAACTTTAAACATGATAAATTGACCATTTTCCAGAAACTTCACAGTCGAAGTGCTCTAATTAGCGACATGTGGTGTCAACCGAAGGTAAAAGAGAAAGATAAAACCAAAGAGGAAAGTGTAAACTGATAAAATTGTATATTGGTTTCATGAATAATATGAGTACAAGGCTCAGTTATATATTGTGAGCAAGGTTTAACACATCACTATATAAGACTACAGCTGTACATGTGAGGATAGTTGTACTAGTAATATTAACATCCACCCTACTGACATGAAACAATCAACAAAAAAATACGTTGGACCATCTAGACTATGAACTATGTGGTATGCTCCTGTGACACAATCATATTATGAACTATTAGGTCTATTATATTGAGCTTGTCATGAAAGTAAGAGAAAAGAGTGTTTGCTAATGGTTTAGTAAGCACATCAGCAATCTGATCTGCAGCTGGTACATATTTGACTTGAATAACCCCTTCAGTGACCTTTTCTCTAATAAAGTGTAGGTCCAATTCAACATGTTTGGTATTGGCACGTAAAAGTGGATTAGCTGCAAGGGAGACTGTACTGAAGTTGTCACACCAGATGGTAGGAGTTCTAGTTAATGAGATCGACATTTCCTTTATGAGAGCAACCAGCCAAAACACCTCCTGAACTACATCAGCTACACTACGATACTCTGCTTTAGTGGAGTAACAGGATACGACTTATTGTTTTTTTGAAGACCAAGCAATGGGGTTGGTGCCTAAGTAAGCACAGAAGCCATTCACTGACCTCCTGTCATCAGGATCATTCCCAAGATCAGCATCAGAGAAAACTCTTAGAGTAAACTGATCATAAGGGCGGATATTAAGACTAAAATGATTGGTACGATTGAGATAGCCCAAGAGACGTTGGACACATTCCCAATGTTGTTGCAGTGGTTAATGCATGAACCTGCTTAATGTATTGACTGTAAATTGAATGTCAAGACGTATAATGCAAACATATTGGAGAGCACCAACTATGCTGCGATAAATGGAGGGATCACCCATCGGTTTGCCTCCCTTCTTTTGTGACAGAACTAGTTTGGAATCCATAGGAGTGGCAAATGTTGTAGCAGTAAGCAAATTTGTTTTCTTGAACAACTCATGGATATATTTCTTTTGGCAGAGTAACAAGCCATTAGGCGTGTGAGTGAACTCAACACCCAAGAAGTATGAAACATCACCCATGTCCTTTAGTGAGAAAATAGCACTCATGGACTGAATAAGAGATTGAACCTGTTTCTCATCATTACCAGTGATGAGTAAGTCATCAACATAGATGATTAAATAGGTCATAGAGGAAGCCATATGATGTATAAATAAGCAAGGATCAGCTTTAGACTGTTTAAACTGAAGGTTGCTCAAACTATGACACAAGGTGTGAAACCAAGCGTGAGGTGCCTGTTTTAACCCAGAGATGGCCTTCTTGAGCATGCAGACCAAAGGAGAACTAATGGAAGAAGGCTGCTCAAAACCTGAAGGCTGATCCATGTATACCTCCTCCTGAATATTGCCATTAAGGAAGGCATTATTGAAGTCAGCCTGATGGAGTTTCCACGCATGAGTAACAGTTAAGGTGAGTAAAATATGAACATGGGAGGCTTAACCACTGGACTAAAAGTGTCAGTGTAATCAACCCCTATCTCTTAAGAGTACCCTTTAGCAACCAAACAGCCTTTGTAGCGTATGACAGAACCACTAGCATTAAGCTTCTTTTTGAACAACCACTTACACCCAACAGTGCGACGATTAGAAGGCAGGGGAACTAAATCCCAAGTTCCAAACTTGATTAAAGCATTATATTCATCCTTGGCGGCCTGTGCCCAGTGAGGATCAACTAATGCATCAGCAATGTTGGTGGGTGTATAATCAGGAGTGGTGGTGAGGAAGGCAAAAGATTTAGGCTTAGAAATGCCATGTTTGGCACGGGTGAGCATAGAGTGAGTGTTAGTGGGGGCAGGGGCAGGGGCAGAAAGAGATGAAGGACTAGGAGAAACAGGTGTCGGGGAAGGCTGGGAGAGAGAGACAGATGAAGAAGATGGAGGTAAGTCAGTAGGAGGAGATGGGAGGGGAATGGGAGGGCAAAAGGAAGGAGGAGTAAGTGAAGTAGAGGTACCTGATGAGACAGTGGTAGGGCGACGTGGGAACTGATGCTCATCAAATAGAACATGTCTAGAAACATAAACATGACCAGTTTGTACTTCAAGACATTTGTAACCACAATGGTTTAAACTGTATCCAAGGAATATGCACGGAGTGGATCTGTATTGTAACTTATGCCGATTATAATCCCGTAAGTAAGGATAACATAAGCAACCAAATACTCGAAGCATAGAGTAATCTGGTTTTGGAGCCATGCAGTTTATCATAAGGAACAACACCACCAAGAGCTTGTGTGGGAAGTCTATTGATCAAGAACACAACAGTAGCAAAAGCATTAGACCAAAAACTCTGAGGTAATGAGGCATGAGCCATCAATGCAAGACCTGTTTCTACAATCTGCCTATGCATGCGTTCAACTAAACCATTCTGCTCAGATGTGTGAGGGCAAGAGACACGGTGGTGGATGCCAGAAGCAGCAAGAAATGATTTAAAACCTTGAAATTCTCCTCCTCCATCACTTTGAAATTCTTGAATTTTGGTAGAGAATTTCAACTCAACTTTAGTCTTGAAGAACCGAAAAGCTTGGAGAGCATCAGACTTGTTTTTTTAAGAAGTAAATCCAGACAAAACGTGTATAAGCATCAACAAAGGATATATAGTAAGCATATCCATTAGAGTGTACAGGTGCAGGGCCCCATAGATCTGAGACTACCAATTACAGTGGTGCATTATAAATAGTAGTGGAGCTAGAAAAAGGGAGTTTATGTATTTTTCCAAGAGAACAAGCATTACAGGAAGTAAAAGTGGGCATAGCCACAACAGGTATTTGATTAAGCTTTAATATAGAATGAACCAGGTCCATAGTAGGATGACCAAAACGACAGTGCCATATATCTTTAGTATTTTAGAGACACTGGAGGAGAATACTTCAGCAGGTACACATCTATTGATAAGAGCAGAGTGCATTCGTGATGCTTGAGGCTGGTGTAGAGACTGCACTGTGAGAAGCTTGTACATGCCGTTAAGCTCATTGCCACGCATCAGAATTTACTGAGTGTTCAAATCCTTGACCACAACATGTGTAGGAAAAAATTCAACAGAGACTGAGTTTTCCTTAGTAAATTTAGATATAGAGACAAGATTTTTGGTCATACTAGGAACACATAGGACCTTGTGCAGATGTAAATTGGAAGAAAAAGCATGCGTGCCAGTGGAAACGATAGAGAGAGGAGCACCATTACCTACACGAACCGAGCCATCTCCAAGATAAGGAGTAGGATGCTGAATAGAGGACGTAGTGTTGGTGATATGTTGAGTGGCTCCAGAGTCCAAATACCAGCCTGGATCAGAGACAACAGCAGGAGTGGCCACTATAAATGCATGTGCAGAGTCAAAAGAAGTGTTAGAAACAAAGGCACTGGTAGACTGAGTGCCGTTTGGAGAAGAAAAACTCCCAGTGGAGCCAAGACCATCATCAGTAGTGTTATAACAGACCATAGGAGAGATAGTATGATGAACACTAGCAGAGGCAGGAGGTGGCAGAGCATACGATGGACTTCCATAGGTGAGAGGCATAACATATGAACCAGCAGGATACACAGGAGCATACGAAGCACCAGGTAAATGTGCACCAGGAAAGACAAGAGGATAGACACCATATGATGCAGTGTACACATTATGTGTCATTGGACTTGTAACATTAGATGGAGAAGGCTCATACCGATAGAAACAATGTTCTGCAACATGACCAATCTTATGGCATATTTGGCATGGAGTGCATCCATTATTTGGGAAATATGACACATGACCTCGTCCTCATCCACGGCCAAAATTAGATCGTCCACCATGACCAGTAAATGAGGGATTGAAGGGAGCTTGAACCTGATAAGCGTATTCAGAGTCATTGGAGTAGTCAGAGTCAGAAGCAGAGACTACATTAGCATGCGTAGGAGTCTGACTAAGGAAGGTCTATTGTCGAGCCTCAGAATCCAAAAGCATGGTGGTAACAGTGGTGAGATCGTAATGAACACCATTGCTCAGACCAACATTGATGACGGCAATAATTGGCTCAAATTCAGCAGTTAATCCGTTCAACAGATGAGAGATCTGATGTGAATCACTAACGGATTCACCTAGAATAGCCAGATGGTCACAGATTGACTTCATTTTCGCTAGGTAATCACACATGGAGAGCTCACCTTTCCGTTGAGAGGTCAATAAATTCCGATAGTGAAGAATTTTTGAATGCGACTTGTCAGAAAATAGACGACACAATTTTTGCCATATTTGAGCTGAGGTTTCAGCTCTAACTAGCTCAGGAAGGATATTAGGTGAAATTGTTGCAAGGAGCCAGGATGCCAATGTACAGTCGTTTACATCGAACGTATCGAAGGTAGGATTTGCCTCCATCTTGCCATCGGGATCAGAGATCTGACGCAGAGGAGCAACACCTTCAAATACAATTGCATACAGTGTTGTTTGACCATGAAGAACACCTGTTGTTTCCAGGAGAGGAAATTATTGTCATCTAACGTTTGGTGATTTTTTTATTGGAGAAGCTAGGGGACGAAGCCACCGAAAAGGATGCATTGGTATTGGAATTGCTTGAAGTTAAGATGAAATTCGTTTATGGAAGAACAGAGAAACGAAGACGATGAATCGGTACTGGCTTTGATACCATGTCAACCGAAGGTAAAAGAGAAAGATAAAACCAAAGAGGAAAGTGTAAACTAATAAAATTGTATATTGGTTTCATGAATAATATGAGTACAAGGCTCGGTTATATATTGTGAGCAAGGTTTGACACGTCACTGTATAAGACTACAGCTGTACATGTGAGGACAATTGTACTAGTAATATTAACATGTAGTCCCAATGTTTCGAGCTAAGCAGTACTGATGACCATATCAATGGAACTAATGGGAAGAATGAACATGCTTAAGTGTAGAGTATACCCACTAATCTGTACTGGAATTGCGATGACCATTTCGTTGCTACACAATATCTGACTTATACCTCCAAGGACTCGAATCTCGTCTGTCTGTGCAATTGGAAGATGCAAATGGTTAACAATTCGAGGGTGTATAAAGTTATCAGAGCTGACACCATCCAAAAGTACCTGTACTTATGTGCCCAAAATGTCACTTGTAAAACGAATAGTAGCTGCACCAGGGGTACCACAAAATGCATGGAGAGATAGGTGGTGTAATGTAGCAATAGTCGTATCTTCTTCAGGCGGTAAAATAGGCTCATTAGTGTCCTCATCATCCATACAGAGCAATGAGTTGTTTGTTAGGACACTTATGGGAAGGAGAGAACCTAGTGTCACATGTATAGCAAAGGCCCTTCTCGCGATAGATTTGTATCTCAACCGTCGTTATTCGACAAATTGGTGGGGTCTTGAGGGTTAGGAGTAATGGAGGTAAATTGGTTTTCTCGTCGCCGAACATCGTGACTAAGGATGAAGAAGTAGACCCTAGCGGTGAGGAGAATGGCTTGGGTGAAAGGGGCGAGTAATTGGATGTTTTGTCCGCTGGAGTTGATGATGGTATGGTGTCAGCAAAGAGGCAAGCCACGACCACGGTACTAATAACAGAGGTAGGCTGTTGAACCAGGACATCACGTTTAAGCTCTGGTTTAACACCTCCCAGATAACAGTCAAGCAGAGTCGTTTCCGGTAACTCCTCAACTTGGTTAGCAAGTGCCAAGAATTTGGTGTTGTAGTCAGAGAGAACTCCACTCACACTCGATTTGATTAGCTTAAATAAAGATGAATGAACACAATCAAATTGGGAAGGACCATAGTGTACCTTAATGGCTTTGTATTGGAAATTATGCCTTAGGGGCTAATCATTAAATAACTTCCTAATTTGATTTATGAAGATAAATCAATGATTTAATAGATATCATATCTCAATTAGACAAATTGATTTATGAAGATAAATCAAATCAGTTGGCTTCTAATTTGCATTAAATAAATTGATTGGATTGAATCAATTAGACAGATTTAATTTCCAATTCAATTTCAAAATTAATAAGATTGATTTTGAATATTTAATGCAGCCCATAAGGGTCATAAAATACCCTTAGGTTGTAAGTAATTTGATTACACACATAAGAGAATTCAAGAGCCACAAAGAATCCCTAGAAGAGAGACGTGAGACAAAAGCTTGAAAGCGCTAGGACGCTGCTGTTCGTGTTGGAGTGCTGTTCGGTGTGGATACCGATAAAGGGAGTGGATTCATAGAGTCGGCTCATAGAGATTAATTGATCAAGAAGGTGTTAGCCCACGAGTTTGAAAAGCACGCACACGAGTTCACATAGGTACGGTTTCTAATTACTAACCCAATTTAAACGCTGTTGATAGATACTCTTCTTGGGATTCGTAATTTATTAGATAAATTTAATTCGGCTGCGTGTACGAATCCCAACAGTGGCATCAGAGCCAGTTCAATTGTGCGTTTATATTGGGTTTATATTCTTAATGTGATTATATATGGAATTGATGACATGATTTGAAGGCGTTCAAATCAAAAATTCACATTAGAGTTACGATTGGATCGGAAAGATATATATTTTATTGTTAATGTGATTAGCAATATATATATTTTAAATTAATAAACTCCTCTAGCAAGCATATCATCAATTCATTTAATGATGCGATGGAAGTTATTGAATCCGTTTGGTTTTGTATGCATACGGTTTTGTATGGGTCATCAATTATTGTTTTTATTGATTCATTAATTCATTTGGTTTTGTATCCATTGGTTATATAATTGAATTAATGACGTGATGTTTTATCAATTATATACTTTCTGCATATTTGGTTTTTTGGTTTTTGTATGCATTTAAAAATTAAAAATTCATTATAATTATTGTAATTGATGGAAATTGGGAATTGACATCACGTTATAATTATTATAATTATTAATTGGTGGAGAAATCATGAAATTTTATTTCATATTGTATGAATTAATACTTGTTGTGATTTACTTTCAAATTGTTTGGGTATGGTGAACAACATGACTTTAGTCTTTACAATAGTTGTAATATTTAAATATGGCCTGCGAGCCATGCCTCTCTCTAAATATTCTTAATATACATTTTTTTCTCATCTCACTCCCCTCGTATGTTGAAACGAGTTTTCTCTTGATGTAATTTTCTTTTCTTATTTAGAGAAGTCCCCTCATTGGCTTGAGAGGATTTTAGGTTAGGTGAGTCATGTTGTGTCACGTTTTAATTATGCTTTTGATTAGATCATAGCATGTTTATTTTGCGTATTATGTGTTGCTTGTATGAGATACAACTATTTTGCATTCACATAAATATAATTAATTAGATTAAACCCTCCAAATGAAATCTTAAGTCGTAATGCCGTCAATTAATGGATACTTGTCAATGCCTAGATCACTAATTTGTATGTTCTATCAAAGTAGATGCACTTGAGTTATTTTGGTGAGACAAGAGTGGGTAATGGTGATACTCAACATTCATTATTATCTTGACTTAATTGAGATTATCAAAATGGTTTTGGATCTCAAGGCATTAGATGGGATTAAACATGCTAAGTCATATGATGATCGAATCCCATAAAGATCTAAGAGTTACATGTGATGTAATTGGTAAAGAGGTTACCTACCTAAATAACTTGATTTTAAGCGTCCTGCCAAAGCGGACCTAAATTTGAACCAAATATGGATCTTAACCCACTAATTATATTGAGGGTTATTAATTCAGTGGGAGATTATTAATTAACTTTGCATATATCTTTTAATTGTAGAATCATGTTGATTAGTAATACCGCTATATTATCACTGCGATAAGTCCTTGAGAAGGACAAACTGAATGGGACAAACTTTCTTGATTGGTTTAGAAACTTGAGAATTGTTCTCAAGCATGAAAGAAAGGTTTATGTCCTCAATCAACCCATTCCTGACGAGCCTGCAAGTAATGCTCCAAGAGCTCAAAGAGATACTTACATGAAGCATAAGGATGACTCTGTGGATGTAGGATGCCTAATGCTTGCCACTATGGTTCCAGAGCTCCAAAGAGATCTAGAACATATGGAGGCTTTTGAGATGATTGTACATCTCAAGGAAATGTTCTAGCAACAGGCAAGGCAAGAGAGGTATGAGACCACAAAGGCCTTACATTCTTGCAAGATGGCTGAAGGTGCATCAGTTAGTTCTCACGTGTTGAAAATGAAAGGCTATATTGATCACCTTGAGAGGCTTGGATTTCCCATAAGCCAGGAGTTAGCTATAGATATGATCTTGAACTCACTTCTGGAAAGTTATGATCAATTTGTCATGAACTATAACATGAACAACATGGAGAAATCAATTTCTGAATTGCATGGGATGCTCAAAACAGCTAAGCAGAGCATTAAGAAGAAGCCCGGTACTGTTTTGATGGTTCAGAAAGGAAAGGGTATGAAAAGGAAGGCAAGGGCAAAAGAAAGGGTAATGGCTCAATTGGTAAGACCAAAGAGTCAAACAAGCCCGAAACTAAGCCTGCAGCCAAGAAGGCAAAGCCTTCGAAGGATGAGGTCTGCTTCTTCTGCAATGAACCTGGTCATTGGAAGAGAAACTGCAAACTCTACCTTGAAGATCTGAAAAAGAAAAAGAAGGATGGTGGGGTTGTCGCTTCAGGTATTTATGTTATAGACATTCATTTTTCTACTTCCTCTACATGGGTATTAGATACTGCATGTGGTTCTCATATTTGCACAAATGTGCAGGGTCTCAAGGACAATAGAAAATTGAAGAAGGGCGAAGTGGACCTGCGAGTTGGAAACCGAGTAAGAGTTGCTGCTTTAGCCATAGGCACTTATGAATTAGTTCTTCCCGGTGGACTTTTGTTAATTTTGAACAATTGTTTTTATGTTCCTGCTTTGAGTAGCAACATTGTTTCTCTTTCTTATTTGGATAAGGAAGGTTTTTACTTCCATTACTAGGAATGAAAAATGTTCTATTTATCATAATGACATTTTCTATGCTGATGGTGATTTGCATTTTGGTCATTATTTACTAAATTTAGAACATCCTAGTAATGGATATATCTATAACGTGTCTACCAAAAGGATCAAGTCAAATGATTTGAATCCGACCTACCTATGACATTGTCATCTAGGCCATATAAATGAGAAACGCATTTCAAAACTCCATCAAGATGGATTTCTTAACTCATTTGATTTTGAATCAATTGATACATGTGAGTCTTGTTTATTGGGAAAGATGACAAAGACACCTTTTACTGGGCATAATGAGAGGGCCACTGATTTATTGAGCCTTATACATATTGATGTGTGTGGACCAATGAATACATTTGCCAGAGGAGGTTCAAAAGATTCATTACATTCATAGATGATTTTAGTAGGTATGGGTATATCTATCTAATGAAACATAAGTATGAATCTTTTGAAATGTTCAAAATATTCCAAAATGAAGTGCAAAACCAACTTGGCAAAACAATTAAAGCACTTCGATCTGATCGAGGTGGTGAATATTTAAGCCAAGAGTTTATTGACCATCTTAGAAGTTGTGGGATTATCTCACAACTAACTCCTCCAGGAACGCCACAATGGAATGGTGTTTCTGAGCAGAGGAATCGAACTCTATTAGATATGGTTTGATCTATGATGAGTCAAACAAATCTTCCGCCGTCCTTTTGGGGCCATGCCCTAGAAACAGCTGTGTTCACACTAAATTGTGTTCCATCAAAGGCAGTTGAAAAGACACCATATGAGATATAGACTGGAAAGAAACCTAGTTTGTCATTTCTTAAAGTTTGGGGATGTGAGGTTTACGTTAAACAACAAGCCTTTGATAAATTATCATCCAGATCCTCAAAATGCCTTTTTGTGGGGTATCCTAAGGAGACTAAAGGATACTAAGTCTACAATCCTACCGATCACAAAGTGTTTGTTATCCGGAATGGTGTCTTTCTGGAGAAAGAGTTTATCTCTAAAAGAACTAGTGGGAGTAAGATAACCCTTGAAGAAGTTCAAGAGTCACAAAACAACATAGAACCAAAAATGGAAAATAGAGAAGACTCACAACAAGTTGATGAGCCTGCTCTAGTAACACAAGGCCCACGAAGGTCCGATAAGACATGGCAAAAGCCTCAAAGATATGTACTTCTAACTACTGGAAGTCGTGATATCTTGCTCATTGAGCAAAATGAGCCAACTACCTATCGAGAATTGATAATGGGACCAGACTCCGAAAGATGGCTAGATGTCATGAAGTCTGAAATGCAATCCATGTACGACAATAAGGTATGGACCTTAGTCGATCCACCTGAAGGTGTAAAAACCATTGAGTGTAAATGGGTTTTCAAGGAGAAAACTGACATGGATGGCAAAGTAAATGTCTTCAAGGCACGATTGGTTGCAAAAGGATTCACTCAAACTCATGGTGTGGACTATGATGAAACCTTTTCCCCAGTTGCAATGGTCAAATCAATCAGAATCCTTCTTTCCATAGCAGCATATTATGACTATGAAATATGGCAGATGGACGTCAAAACAACTTTCCTTAATGGAAAGGTACTTGAGGATGTGTACATGACACAACCTGAAGGCTTTGTGCGTCCAGAGGAATTTGGTAAAGTTTGCAAGCTTCAAAGATCCATTTATGGATTGAAGCAAGCATCTCAGAGCTTGGAATCATTGTTTTGATGAAGTAGTCAAAGAGTTTGGATTCATTCAAAACATTGATGAACCTTGTGTTTACAAGAAGGTTAGTGCAAGCATAGTTGTATTTCTAGTGCTTTATGTAGATGACATCCTACTCATTGGGAATGACATCCCTACCTTGCAGAGTGTCAAGTCTTGGTTAGGAAAGTCTTTTTCAATGAAAGATTTAGGCGAAGCCACTTATATCCTAGGGATCAGGATCTATAGAGATAGATCCAAGAGGCTGATAGGCCTAAGTCAGAGCACATACATAGACAAGATACTACATAGATTCAGTATGTAGGATTCTAAAAGGGGTAATATGCCCATGTCTCATGGCATCCATCTTAGTAAGGATCAGTGTCCTAGTACACCTAATCAAAGAGATCGATGAGTAAGATTCCATATGCCTCTGCCATTGGATCTATCATGTATGTCATGTTATGTACTTGACCGGATGTCTCATTTGCCTTAAGTATGACCAGCAGATATCAACAGGACCCTGGTGAAGGTCACTAAGGACTCATTATTGGTATATGGTGGCTTGGAGGATGAGCTCTGTGTGACTGGTTACACAGATGCAAGTTTCCAAACTGACCAAGATGATCTAAGATCGCAGTCAGGATATGTATTCTTGTTAAATGGTGGTGCAGTAAGCTGGAAGAGCTCAAAACAAAGCACTGTAGCAGATTCTACAATAGAAGCTGAGTATATAGCAACATCGGATGCAGCTAAGGAAGCCGTTTGGATCAGAAAATTCATTACTGAACTTAGGAGTGGTTCCTACCATCTCAAATCCAATAGACCTGTTTTATGACAACAACAGGGCTATTGTGCAGGCCAAGGAGCCTAGGTCACATCAAAGGACTAAGCATATACTTAGGCGTTTTCATCTTATCAAAGAAATCAATGATAGAGGTGACATAAAAATATGCAAAGTACCGGGAGAAGACAATGTTGCTGATCCTCTTACTAAGCCGCTTGCACAGATAATACATGAACGTTGTGTAAGGACAATGGGAATTAGGGAAATCAATGATTGTACCTAGTGCAAGTAGGAGTCTTATATTGAAAAGGCTAATCATTGTACTTTAAACATTATTGTTATTTAAAGTATTTCTCCATTTTGTTATCATAACATTTGCATGTTTATTATGATGACTGTATCTTTGGATGTATCTTAAAAATTGTCCTAAATGTCCCTGGTCGGTCATCTATGCGGGAGCAAAGATGAAATAAGACCAGTATGACTTCGATAAGGTATAGAGATACAAATCAAAGTCATAAGCACTTGTAAGAGTATAAGGTGCTGGACCGACCCACTATGAGAAAGCTGCATGGATTAAGTCATAAGCTTTTCTCATGCATAACTACGTCACAATGCCCTTTGACCTGAGATTATCATGGATTCCTACATGAGAGTCGTTGATCTTTGACCTAGTCAAAAGTCACCTTTAATCGGGTGATGATAAAGGCTTCGATCGTGATTAGTGGTTTTCATGCAGAGGAATATGAATGATGAAGATGGAATTTGTCCCTCACATTTATAGAGAGATAATACTGGGCTCCTCGATGAGTGAGTCTTAGAAATGTATTGTCATACTATGATGGAAAGGAGTTTCCATTTCAATTATTAGACTATTTAAGAATCGAGAAAGTAATGGTTAAGAAAAGGAAGTTGACATTATCCATGCCTCATCCTTGACCAAATTATCGCGTGACAGAAGGGACGTGACATGGTTGTATGATAGGTTGTATCGAAAATCGATCCTCATGTGAATTGGGTAGTCGCAATGTCTTGCTAGAGGCCGCTTGCGACTTATGGGCTGGTACAGTATTAGCCCGCTGCCAATCTCATGTGAGCCTACAAGATCACACACAAGAATAGCCTAACACAAGCAATAATGTCCAGATTCATTGAATCTAAGATTTAATGAATACAATGTTTTATCTAGGGAGGATATATATCTAATGATTGCACTTAGTGTAAGTGGGAGTCTGTTGGAAATTATGCCCTAGGGGCTAATCATTAAATAACTTCCTAATTTGATTTATGAAGATAAATCAATGATTTAATAGATATCATATCTCAATTAGACAAATTGATTTATGAAGATAAATCAAATCAGTTGGTTTCTAATTTGCATTAAATAAATTGATTGGATTGAATCAATTAGACAGATTTAATTTCCAATTCAATTTCAAAATTAATAAGATTGATTTTGAATATTTAATGCAGCCCATAAGGGTTATAAAATACCCTTAGGTTGTAAGTAATTTGATTACACACATAAGAGAATTCAAGAGCCACAAAGAATCCCTAGAAGAGAGACGTGAGACAAAAGCTTGAAAGCGCTAGCACGCTGCCGTTCATGTTGGAGTGCTGTTTGGTGTGAATACCGGTAGAGGGAGTGGATTCGTAGAGTCGGCTCATAGAGATTAATTGATCAAGAAGGTGTTAGCCCACGAGTTTACAAAACACGCACATAAGTTTACATAGGTACGGTTTCTAATTACTAACCCGATTTAAATGCCGTTGATAGATCCTCTTCTTGGGATTTTTAATTTATTGGATAAATTTAATTCCGCTATGTGTACGAATCCCAATACTTTGACCAAGGAAATCCAATTGGGCAGATGTTGAGCTTTGTTAAGCATCTGGAACCATGTGTAAGATGTCGTTGTTAAAATGCACAGAGGCAATGATCGGGCGTAATGGATCTGAAATCTCGTAGTATTTAAAATACTGCTTCACCTTACACAGCCAGCTCAACGCATCAGTACCATCGAAACGCGGAAAATCCATTTTAACCGATGGTGGCAGTAGTGTTGTGGCGACGTTGTATGGGATTCTGGAGGTGGGGTTGAAGAAGAATCGCCATGACCAGAAATGGACAACATGTCCAAACGCTTCGTCATATCAGAGATGGACCCCGCCATGAGCTTAAGAATAGAGTCTAGCTGGTCAAAACGATAATCCATTTGAGCCAGACGGCCTCTAGCCTCGTCAATGGAGTCAGTGTTGCGTTTCATGTCGGCTTGGTGATCTTTCAAACGAGTGTTTTCTGCCATGACGAGGAGCGCGATGAAAGCACCAAAATGTGATGGTTATAGCTCGATATATATTTTATAGTGTTGCGACTGATAGAAAAGCTACCTAGCAGATCGTATATTACTGAATATTCATCATGAAAGTTTGAAATGCAGCAACAATTACAGTGAATGTTTGTATACAACGTAACAGAAAGCAGAAAAGCAAATTGACAGAAAGGGGGAAAGGTCCAGACTAAAGAGAGAGAAGATCAAACAATATTCTACACCCTCTAACCGTCCCCTTATCCTGTTATATATTGCTAACTTCCTCCAATTTGTGTAGCTTCCTGGAGGGTCTTCTTATGCGCTTGCTACGTCTAGGCCCATCTTCATCGTTGTACTCAGTTGTCAAGCCCATTCTAGTTGGGGCCGTGATAGAAAATGCCTCAGCGATTCTGTTGTGAACGTTATCTATCTCTCTTCAGAAGGATCCAAGTGCTTGTTGGTATAGCAAATAGTGAATCACGTTGTCCATTTTTTATGGCCATGAAAAATGAAGTTTTCCTTTTGTACCTTTAACCACCTCATCCTATATCTAATGTGCAACTCATTTATCTCATTTATGCTGGCCAGTTTCTGTAAAGGACAGAAAAAAGTGCCTAGAGCTGTACGAAGCAGCAAGGGACGGTGAATGGAAAGCAGTAGAGGAAATTTTAGACGAGAAAGGAGATCTAGTACGTGCTGACTTAACCTATCGGATGGAGACCATCCTCTATGTGGCTGCCCAAGCAAATCGGGTTGATTTTGTGAGCTTTATGTTGGCGTATCTGGATGAACATCAAATAAGAGGCTGCTTGGAATCAAAAGACGTGAATGAGAACACTGCATTTCTCTTCACTGTAGCATCTGGGATTATGTAGAATGTTTATATGATGGGGGCAGGGGCGGAGCTTAGTTATGACAAGGGGGGGCTGTGGCCCCCAAAAAAAAAAAATCTGTGAAAAAAAATTAATGAAAATAGGATTATATATATATATATATATATGGTCAAAAAATGTATATATTTGTCCTAAAAATTTATACATTTGGCCCCCTCAAATAATTTTTTTTCTTAATTAGTCAATGAGTATACATTTGGCTTCTCAAATCTTTATCTCAAGATCCGCCACTAGATGGGGGAAAAGAATCTGGAGTTGCGAACAAAAACGGATCACATTCCTCAATTCTTTCCACTTCATGTTGCTGCTTTGCAAGGAAACAGTAAAATGGCACGCTATCTATATGAAAAAACTGATAGATTTAACTATGGAGATGAGGACTTGGAGTCACTATTAATTCCCGTGTCAATGCCGGAATCTATGGTAAGTTCACACACAAAAGACAAGAGACTGTACAATTCCAAGTGTGATAAACATCATATACATTGTTAAACTTGTGTAAGACAAACTTATGTATAACTTTATTTTATTTATTCATTTTTCAAGATTTAGCCTTGGAGTTGCTGAAGAAGGAATAAGAGACAAGAAAGCTAGCTTTTGCAAGGGATCCTGCAACTAGTGAGACAATATTGCATGTATTGTCTCGGCAGCCTTTAGGCATGTCAATTCTTTTGGCATTTTTGCCCCCTTTTAGCACCTCCTATATATCCATTGATCTATAAACTTAAGGCACACGCTTTTGAAATTAATTAATGATGTTAATTAATGTTAAAATATCATTAGAACCCAATCAATATCACATGTTTATTTTTTATCGAAACCTTGTTGGCAGACAAAATCAATTCAATATGGTTTGCTATTTTTAGTTCAGCTACATGTTTGCCCTTATAGCCGTAGAATTACCTGTAATCAGAAAAGGAGATTGTGTTCGATTGAAATAAACATACGATTTTTTTTATTAGTAATATTTTTTGAATTTTCTTGCAAAGTTTTAGTTTTGATTATCATGACCAAATTTTCAGCTAATTACATTGTTAGATTGGGTTTCCCAGGTTTGAAGCAAACTCAGCAACATGAACTTGTAAAATACTTGCGAAATGATATATTTCTTAATCTGTCACGCCCGATCTTGGAAAATATAGGCGGGGGACCTTCCAATGTAGCATTTAATGCTGTAAAAGTTGGGAATTTTGAGTTTTTTAAAAATGCTCTTAAGTACCTATCCTTATTTGATATGGGAAGCATATGAAAGAGATCGAAGCATAATTCACATTGCAGTTTTGAATCGAGCAGCTGTTATATTTAACTTCACACATGACATAGGTTCAATCAATGATATAATATTTAGTTTTTGGACCAGAATTTATTGCACATGGCTGCAACATTGTCGTCGAAGGATCAACAAAACTTGTTAGTTTTTGGACCAGAATTTCAGATGACTCTTGAGTTATCATGGTTTGAGGTATTTTGTTACATAAATATTTAGTCTTATTTTTTCTACTTACAAAATACATATACACAAGACATTGCCCATGAAGTTGATATTTGGATTATTAACATCATTGATCTCCATAACAAGCATGATGATATCATTTAGTAGTTCATACATCATGTATTTTAGTACCAAGACCCAAAACCATGGCTCCCATCACAATGGCTTGAAGTGGGTTCTTATTTTCATTTATGTGCTTGCATTTATACCGATACCAATATTTGTATATCTGCTTTGGCAACTCTGGAGTGATATAGCTAAATTAACCAAATTTTCTAGGAATCTTTCTCAGCCAAGGAAACATATTTTGCGCTCGAAAAGGTGTAGTGGTTGATGGATCTCTTCATGTAATGTTGATAGATCTTTTCAATTTGTTGTTGACCGGCCACTGCCAAGACCTCTATATCTTCTTACATCATGTTTTGCTAAATCTTATAATCAATAGTTTGTACTAATGAGAGTTTTGAGTTGTTATTTGTAACGCCCCTAATTTCTAAGTCTATTATAATGACCAGTTATGTACCTATAGCTCTTATTAAACTAATTCATGTGTATTTATCAGAGAGAGTGAAGGCGTTAACAGATCAGAGTAGGTCACAACAGAGAGTGTGCCTAACGTTTGGATAAATAAGTGACTAATAACATATGCCCAGACATATGCTGGTTAACTAAAATTCCTGAAGGAATATAAGTGTGATACAACTTAAAATTTTTTGTGTTGTATCCGGTTGGCACGTTAGTGGTACAATTATCCGAATATTAAAAAATTATACATAGTACTATCCCAAAATAAAAATTCCAGCTGAGTCCTTACGCGTGCTGCTTACCCTTTTCTCTGACTCCTGATCCTCCAGATCCTAAAACTAGAGTAAATTATAAGATTCAATACCCATTGAATCTCATGTAACAGTTAACCTCATGCTCAAGTATAAACAGTATATGTCTATCAGATATTCATTACATTTTAGCATTAATCATACATAACACACAACCAATGTAAATTTCACAACTCCACAATACATAGCACACAACAAATGTAATGTTCACAATGTTTGCACTCACCAGTGCCACGCCCCTGCATGTCCTCAGCGCTAGGAAAACATACATACGACATTATCATAACTATAACCCGCACAGAGATGAATGTATGTGAACAAGTGACCTAAGACTAAGTCTTAGCCACAATACATGACCCAAGACCAAGTCTTGTCCATGACTTTATGAATCATCAAATCACATAAAAGCATACAAGACAACATGAGAGTTAAAGTTGCAGTATGCATCCGTACCTTAGTCTCCGTCGCTAGCAGTACTTTCACCTTTCGGTACTGATTCCTGACTTTCCCAGATATCCTATAATAGGATCACCGCATTATTTCCCTTATACATAACATCCTAAGATATGTCATTGCCTCTATCAATCTTTCTACCCCTGGTGAATTTGTTATTTTATTTATGCCCTTTTTAAATTATGATTAATTAATAATAACACTTTCTATTAATTAATAATTCCCTTTATTATTTATTACTAATTCCTTTTTAATTTATCACTTATTTCCTTTTCTAACCATAACATCATCATCATCATCATCATCATCATCATTATTATCACCCATTCCCAATAATAACAACAATATTTGTTATTATTATAATTATCCTAAATTTTCTAAAACAATGTAACTCTAATGAATATATAAATATGTATATTAGGAAGACAATAGTATACACACACACATATTCATGCGTCAGTGAGAAAAAAATAATGCAATGCCACGTTTTTTTTTTCTTTCCTTCTCTTTCACTTAATAATGTATATATGATTATACTCATAAAGTTAAAAAAAAAAAATAAAAAAGAAAAAGAAAGCAACGTACTATTATCACCCCCCTTTTTTGTTTTGTCTAATATAGATAACTTATATGCAAGAAATACTCACATGCAGACAGGGGCGGAGCTACCTATGTTTTAATGGGGGCAAATGAACCCATAAAAGTCTGAGCAAAAAAAGCCCATAAAAAAAATATATATAAATTGAGAGAATTTAGTAACAATATGTTTGGATAGTATAGTTGGTTAAAACTTTATATCTTTAGCTTATGGTTGCTAGTTCGAACCTTCATCTTCTCTTTTATCTTTTTCCCCCTTTTCCCTTTATGTAGGTGTTTAGTATTGAACATATTGAAAGTGTCGTGCTCTCTAGTTCATAGCCTTTTTTGAGGCATGCTAAAGTTGGAGTGCCGGTTTGTAACCATCCTTCTCTTATTCCTTTGCTCTATGGTGAAAACATGACAATAAGTCTTATTTGTATTGAATATTGGCATGACACAGCTTCCTTTTCTGCTTTCTTTTGCAGATTGATTTGCTTCAAAAAATAACTTTATCCTCTTAAATCTTTTTGGAGGTTGATGCAGCACTCAAGGCTAAACAGATGAAGGCTGATGTAAATGAATATCTAAAGGTAATACCCTACCTTGTGATTTTCGTTTATGATGAATTGAAGATGAAGCCAACATTTTGGTTTGCTTACCCACCTTCTAATTATTATAATTCTTCATTCTTTGATTTGTTATAGGTTCCAAGTTCCAACATGTTCTTTAATCTTGTCAAACCTTTTTCCTTCCAGAAAATGTTAATGATACAATCTTAATGTATTTAAAGCTTTTCTTAAAAAAAAGAAAAAATTCGGGGCAGCTAATTGTGCACCCATTAACTCTAAATCCTGGCTCCGCCCTTACATGCAGATACAGTACCCTTATACATATGACGAAGCAGAGGTGTAATTCCGTGTAAAGTCACGCAATGCATGCATTTAGTTTCTATATATATATCGATGCATCAGCTCCCATAGATATTTATATCAGTATGCGAAAACAATGGCAGCAAGGTTTTCATATATATATAAACGTTAGCAGCTCCCTCCAGCATGCCTCTGATATATATTCATGCATCAGTTCCCATATTTATCAGCATAAACACGATAGCAGCAAAATCATTGGCAGCTACCTCTTTTCTAGTTATCTATTAGCCTCTGTATGCATCTAAGGTATATGTATATATATGTATGAATAAAAATAGATGCAAATCACCATAAACACACACTAATATATATATTATACACACGTGCAGTAGTATATACGCCCAGAGGGAGACACACACACACGCACACACATATATGATCTTTTCTTCTTTGAGTTACGGCATACACACAGCAAACTACCTTTATATATATATATATATATATATGAAACAAAGACACACACCCAACGTTTTCATGACAACAAGGAGGAAGGGGAAAAAAAAAAATCAGATGCAGCAACCATAAATACATAGCCACACAGACCCCTGTTTCTTTGTTTTCTTTATTTCTTTCGTTCTTTCTTTTTTCTTTTTTCTTTTCTCAGTTTCAGCAACATTAAAGTTCATGTAACAGTGTTTAGAAGCAGTTAACTTGGTTGGAAAACTAATGGAAATTAGAGGGAGGGAGGTAAGATGACTTACTCTCAGTTTCTAGTTTTCACGATGAGAGTTGAGTGCTGGTTTTTCCCCTGTTTCTGATGCCAAAAACAGAGAAGAATGATCCCCGAAACGCTCTCTCTCCTTCCTCTTCTCTCTCACGATTTCTCACTTTGAGCTGGCTGAATCAATGGGACTTAAGGAGAGTCAAGGAGCATTGAATAAATAGAGGAATAATGGTCCAGCCGAGGAGGAGAACCGACGGGTAACAGTGGTGTGAGGCTCGAGAACTTGACTGGAAGAGGCATGCTTCTGTGATCTTGCGTGGCTGCCACTCTGCGTGATTGTCGCTGTTATATTTTCTTTTTTCTTACCTTTTGCTGATTGCGTGATCTGGTATAGCTGCTAATATGATTTGTTGTTGAAAGTGTTGGATATATGCTCTTAGTCACTTAAGCCCTATTGGGCTTTAGTGAGACTAAAGCCCATGAGACTTAAAGTTAGATTAAGTCTTGCATTTAACTCTATATATTCTAACTTTCTCCTGTTGTGCCTGAGAAGAATAGCTCATCAGAAATAGACCTAAGAGGCAGACGTTCATCATCTGAACGGTTGCCCACACACCCACCCCATCCTACTCGAGAGATAGTCTGGAAGATCGGTCATAGAGCGGACGAGGATTGTTCGTGAACTGTTCGTGCAGAGGCTTTCAGACCGGTTTCATCTTTCCAGGTAATCAAAACGATGAAGGTTCTTATTTTCCTACATCAAATCAGTTAAATACGCTTCCGTGTTTTCTGATGAGATTCCTACAATTGGCATTAGAGCCAGGTTGATGAGGAAAAGAACCCAGTTTTGATATTCTTTTATTTGTCATGTGATTCTTTTAGAAATTTTTTTTTTCTTGAAAATATGGCATGCTTTTCTATAATTGTTATTTATTTCATGAAGATTATTCGTTTATAATTCAGATTTGGTTCCAGTTTTAATTTTAAAGGCTTTAATCCATGGTTAGATTTTCCCTGTATATCTTGACTTGTAACAAGGAGGCTAATCCCATATGATTAGGTTTCCTCCTTGCTATTTTACTTTATTTTCGAAATTTCCATGTAAATTTTTTGAATTTGTGAAAAGTTGTAAATCAAGAAATTGCAAGAAGATGAGCTTTCAACGCTTCCGGGCTACTTTTCGTGGACCTTTGGACCTCGGAATTGGACAAACCATATATCATTGGAAAGAGAACGGAAAGACGAGCGAGAATATAAAAACCCCGACCCCAGATGCTCATCCACGCGCCTCCACGCTCCGCCACAAGGGATGCGCGTGGAATTCACGCGCCGTCAAAGAACAGCGCGTGACGGCGCGTGGGACCTCCTTTTGAGGTGGTTCCGGCGGCCGTGATCTCGTCTCTCCGTGGCGGTCCTTCCCCTGAAGTTTGGTGATGATCTAACTTCGGTTGACGGTGTGGCTTCAATGAAAGCTAAGGTTTCTCTTTTATGTCTTAGGTTTTTTAGCTAAGGATTGGGTTTTGGGCTTTGGAGCTCATGGATACCCTAACAGGGCTTGGACAAATACCATGGACTGGACAAAAGAGAAATTCCAAAGTTGTAAAATTTTTTATCTTTTAATTTTATAGGAAAGCCATGGATTAAAGTTATTTATTTAATTATTTATTAAATAGTATGAATTATATGTGCGATTAACATGATTAGAAATAACATGACATATAGAATAGGAAGATGCCATATTGTTGCATAATCACATGTCATAAATGCATAGTAGCTATATGTCTTAAATCGACTAGTATGATAGTTATTATGTGAGATTATTTAGGCTTTCCACTAATTAATTATCAATTATTATATTTTTTAAAAAAATCTAGAATAATAATTGGATTAATTAATTATGGAATTAAAATCTAGATAACCATTAAATTAATTATCAATTATTATGATTTTAAATTAAAATCTAGAATAATAATTGGATTAATTAATTGTGGAATTAAAATCTAGATAAATAATCTAGGAAATTTCCTAAGAGAATTGTAATTTTGAGTAATTTGTGGGTTATTTAAAATGGTCATGTGAAACAAATTTTGCCAAACATGACTAGATTTTAGATTCCTAATGATTTCTCTAAATTGAACAAATTCTTGGAAATTGAAAATTCTAAATTTAAAATATTGAATGGGTGAAGGTTTTAAATTAAGCATTTAATTTTAAAACCTACGGGCTCCAATTGTGGGTTTATTAGTGAGATGGTTATCGCTGAAGCCCCATCGGATAAGGAAAATCGGATTTCACTAGATTCAACCCTAATATTTTCAAAATTTTAGTAAAGTTTTGTACAGCCCATCATCGGCAACACTTGGACACTAAAGATAATTTTGAAAGTAAACAATGGTTAAATACATTCAACTTTGGTAAAATTGTTAACCCTCCCATCGAGGCACTGGCAATGGAACTGAAGGCCCAAATTAACAATATTGGTTTTACAAGTATCTTGCCCATCGTAAGCCTTGTAAAGATAACTAATGAATTGTTAAACAATAAACAAATAGTAGTTATTAGAATCTACTAGCGATATATTTGTTTGTTGTTAATTATGGTTTGTAACTAGTGTGCTTTTCATTTTTCAGAAAAATGTCTTCATTCAATCCTTTAGCTACTATTTTGAGTCAAAAACCTATGGATGGTACAAACTACAAACAATGGAAAACTAATTTGGATATTGTTCTTCAATATGAAAAGCTCAACTTTGTTCTAACTACCCCTAAGCCAACGCAGCCTGCTGCAGATGCGTCTGATGTAATTCGGACTCAATTTCAGCAGGAGAAGGAAAGATGGGAGAAGACGAATGTGGCAGTTCGCTGCTATATTTTGGCCAGTCTCGCTAGTCACCTTCAGGAGCAAGTGAGCATGATTGAGAGTGGGGCAACAATGCTCCAGACTCTTGATGGCATGTTTGCTACGCCTAACAGTTCTGCAAGGCAAAATGCGCTGAATGCAGTCACCAAGACAGTGATGTCTGGAGGAAGTGTGCGGGATCATTGTTTGACAATGATAGCAAACTTCAAGAAGACTGATGACCATGGTATCAAGTTTGAACAAGAAGTGAAAGTTGACCTTCTCTTACAATCATTGCCTGAATACTTCAATCAATTCAAGATGAATTATAATATGAATAAGATGAATCTTGATCTCACTCAATTGATGCACGAGCTTGAGAGTGCTGAACAATCTCTAGTCAATCAAGGAAGTGCACTTTTTGTTGGTGAGGGTTCTGTGAAACCTAAGGGGAAACCCAAATGAAAGAACAAGAACAAGAAAAAGAAAAAATCAGGTACTCCAGTTGCCAAAACAATTGCAATGAAGCAGTCAAAAGGCAAGTGCTTCAAGTGCGGACAAAAGGGGCATTGGAAGAAAGATTGCCCACATATGAAACAACCAGGTATGGGTAATTTACATGTGATTGAGGCTTGTTTAGTGGAGAATCGTGATGATAAATGGATCGTTGATTTAGGAGCCACTAACCATGTTTGTCACTCTTTGCAGTGGTTCAAACATAGCTTGCCTGTAAGTGAAGGACAAAGAGATTTGAAGCTTGGAAATGGGGAGCTTGTGTCTGCACAAGCAGTGGGACAAGTTGTTTTATCTTTTGATAATTGCAGAACTTTGGTTTTAGAAGACTGTTTATTTATTCCAGAATTTCAGAGGAATTTAATTTCTGTTAGTTGTTTGGATAAACATGGTTTGACAGTTCAGTTTAATTCCTCAGTTTTTATAAAAAGTTCATCTTCTTTTATTTGTTCTGGTATAAAGTTTAATGGTCTTTATTTCCTTAATCCTATTCCCTGTGAAGTTAATCATGTTGAATTAAAAGATGTTGAGCATGTCAATTCATCAAAGGAAAGAAAAGTTTCAAATGAAACTTATCTTTGGCATTTGAGATTGGGTCATATTAACTCTAATAGGATACAAGGTTTGGTCAAAAGTGGGATTTTAAAATCCCTGGACTTTGAACCAATACCAGTATGTGAATCTTGTTTAGAGGGTAAAATGACAAAGAGATCTTTCAAGGCCAAGGGAAAACGTGCCACACTTCAGCTGGAATTGGTGCATACTGATGTATGTGGACCAATAAATGTCCAAGCCAGAGGCGGGTATCAGTATTTCATCACATTTACTGATGATTACTCTAGATTTGGACATGTGTACTTGATGCGTCACAAGTCTGAGGCTTTTGGAAAATTCCAAGAGTTCAAGGCTGAGGCAGAAAAGCATCTTGGTGTTCAAATTAAGACTCTTCGATCTGATCGAGGGGGTGAATACTTATCTGGAGAGTTCAGGTCTTACCTGATTAAAGAGGGGATAGTTTCACAATTATCTTCTCCAGGGACACCACAGCAGAATGGAGTTGCTGAACGAAGAAATAGAACCCTTTTAGAAATGACAAGATCTATGCTCAGTTATTCATCTCTTTCTGATTCATTCTGGGGATATGCCTTAGAAACTGCTATGTATCTATTGAACTTAGCACCGTCCAAGTCAGTTTCAAAGACACCAATAGAATTGTGGAAAGGGTGTAAGCCCTCCATGAATCATATTCGGATTTGGGATGCTCCGGCACATGTCTTGCAACAGAAACCAGATAAAATGGACTCGCGTACTGAAGTATGCATGTTTATAGGCTATCCTAAAGGAACCAGAGGTTGGTTGTTTTATAGTCCAAAAGAAAAGAAGGTCATAGTGAGCACTCACGCGACTTTCTTAGAAGAGGACTATATGACAAATTATAAGCCAAGGAGTAAGGTTATTCTTGATGAGTTAGTCTCAGATCAAGTTTCAATGCAACCTCAAGTGGTTCCAGCTTTTATTCCTGTGGTTGTTCAAAGAGGGGAAAATATACCTGATGAACATACACAGGAATCACATACAGAACCAGAAGTTCAACATGATAATGAAGTTCAGCATAATGATGATGTTCAGCATGATGATGAACTTATGGAAGAACAAAATCATGAATTGGTTAATCCACTTTATGAGGGTCCTTATCCAGAAATTGTTAACCCACAAAATATGGACCCCCCCGTAGATGCACAACATCAAGTGCGACAAAGTCGTAGTGGGAGAGTGATTCGTGCACCTGCAAGATATCTCTTGTTGGGTGAGTCAAATCAGGATGTCATCTTTGATGAAGATGATGATCCCACAAGTTATGACGAAGCACTATGAGATGTTGATGCTCAGGAATGGCTTGAGGCTATGAATCGTGAAATAGATTCTATGTATTCCAACTCAGTTTGGTCTCTTGTAGATGCACCTGAAGGGGTAAGACCCATTGGATGTAAGTGGATTTACAAGAGAAAGAGAGGATCGGACGGGAAGGTTGAAACCTTCAAAGCTAGATTGGTGGCGAAAGGGTATTCCCAAAGGGAAGGTGTAGATTATAAAGAAACCTTTTCGCCAGTTGCCATGCTCAAGTCCATCCGGATCCTCTTAGCTGTTGCAGCAAATCTTGATTATGAGATTTGGCAAATGGATGTCAAAACTGTTTTTCTAAATGGAAATTTGGAAGAGGAAATCTATATGCAGCAACTAAAAGGGTTTATAGCCAAAGGGCAAGAAAAAATGATATGCAAGTTGCAAAGGTCCATTTATGGACTTAAGCAAGCATCTAGATCATGGAACATCAGATTTGATCAAGCCATTCAGTCTTATGATTTTGAGAAAAGTCCTGATGAGTCGTGTGTGTATAAAAGGATCCAAGGTAATGCAGTATCTTTTCTGGTACTTTATGTAGATGATATACTCCTTATCGGAAATGATACAGAGGTATTGTTAGGCATAAAAACTTGGTTGAGCAAGCATTTTGATATGAAGGACCTGGGGGAAGCCAATTATGTTCTTGGTATTAAACTCTTACGAGACCGGAAGAATAGAGTTTTGGCATTATCCCAAGCTAAATACATTGACAAAATACTTGCCAGGTTTAGCATGGAGAATTCCAAGAGGGGAATTATACCCTTCAGGCATGGGATTCATCTCTCTAAGAAGCAATCTCCTAAAACTCCTTAGCAGAGAGAACGCATGAGTAGGGTACCTTATGCTTCAGCAGTAGGTAGTCTCATGTATGCTATGCTATGTACCAAACCAGACATCTGCTATGCAGTGGGAGTAGTGAGCCGGTACCAATCCGATCCTGGAGAGCAACACTGGGTAGCAGTTAAACATATACTCAAGTATCTACGGAGAACGAGAGATTATATGTTGGTCTATTCTAGTGGGAGTCTTGAAACTATTGGTTATACGGACTCAGATTTCCAAGGAGATATTAACTCAAGAAAATCCACCTCGGGATATGTGTATACCCTTAATGGCGGTGCCATTTGTTGGAGAAGTGTAAAACAATCATGTGTGGCTGACTCTGCCACAGAGGCTGAATATGTAGCTGCTTCTGAGGCTGCATGGTTAAAGAAGTTCTTAACGGACCTTCAGGTGATACCAGGTGTTGACTGTCCTATCACTCTTTACTGTGACAACAGCGGGGCAGTAGCACAGTCCAAGGAACCAAGGTGTCACAAGAGACAAAAACACATAGAGAGGAAGTACCACTTGATCTGAGATATAGTTAAAAGAAGAGATACTGTGGTAGCAAAGATAGCATCAGACGAGAACCTTGCTGACCCTTTTACTAAGAGTTTGCCAGAACGTGTGTTCGAGAGGCATGTTACATCTATGGGTCTTAAGAGGATTCCAGATTTGCTATAGCTTTAAGAAGTTGTTATTTCACTTTGTTATTTTGTGTTTCCTTTCAGCAAGACATTATGACAATGCAATTTTTCTGAATATTAATAAATGAGGTGTTTTATCATTTATTTCGCACATTACTTACAAACACTAAGGTCCGGATCAATTGTGGAGTATATGATCATATGGATATGTTCATAGAGAACATGGTCATAGGTTCTCACAATTGCTGAATAAGTTCACAGCTATTAAATTAAGTTGGGCACTTTATTTAGGCTGCAATATTTTATGAAATGGTTTTGTTTGAATCATTATAAAATATTGGTGTGAGTTAATTCTTGCATTGAATGGATCAAGGAGAGATTTGATTAAGGTTGTTCTTTCTGTCATAAGGAATCAAATCTCCAGATAACTATAGTCATGTAGTTGCTCTAAATCCTGAGTTTATTTTAAATGGGTAATTAAATAGTTTTCATTCTTTGATTTACCAACGGGTGAGGTTTGATCTATATGACAACCAATAACTTGGTATTTTGGGATTGAGACTATTTGGTTATCGGTGTTTATGAGATAAACAACATGGAATTTATAGGAAATGTCCCCTTGATATGTTTCAGTACTTGAATATTGAAGACACTGGCCAGTGCATGTAATCCATTAGAGAAACTATCAAAGTCAAGGGAATAAATAATTGATTGGGTTACAGAAGACTAGTCAATCAATTATAGACATTCTATAAAGGGGCGATGCACATACATGTTATAAGTGTCATTAATTTTGGAGATCACGTTCGGGCTTTTAGTGGAGTAGTACCGAACTAGATAATCATCTATAGATTATCATGAGCCTTGATGAATGACAAATGATAGATCCCCAGGCTAGCTCGATACAAGGGATGGGGTATATAATCAGATTATGATGGCTTATGGACTACATGATCTTGGGTTTACGAACTCAAGTTTGTAACTTAAAAGGCAAGTGGGAGATTGTTGGATATATGCTCTTAGTCACTTAAGCCCTATTGGGCTTTAGTGAGACCAAAGCCCATGAGGCTTAGGGTTAGATTAAGTCTTGCACTTAACTCTATATATTCTAACTTTCTCCTGCTGTGCCTGAGAAGGATAGCTCATCAGAAATAGACCTAAGAGGCAGACGTTCATCATCTGAACGGTTGCCCACACACCCACCCCATCCTACTCGAGAGATAGTCTGGAAGATCGGTCATAGAGCGGACAAGGATTGTTCGTGAACTGTTCGTGCAGAGGCTTTCAGACCGGTTTCATCTTTCCAGGTAATCAAAACGATGAAGGTTCTTATTTTCCTACATCAAATCAGTTAAATACGCTTCCGTGTTTTCTGATGAGATTCCTACAGAAAGTATATATGTATCCTAGTGTTCTGCTGATGATTGTTGACGTGTTTCAATGGGCTAAGAGAGAGATAAGAGTGGGTTTCATGAGTCCGCTTTGGAGGTATTAGAATATGGATCAGATTTTATGGGCTTGTTGGGTTGCAGGGAGTTTGGACATTGATATATATATATATATATATATATATATATATATATATATATATATATATATGCCTATTACGTGTTGGCCTTCGTTTTTTTTTTTTGGTTTATTTTTAAATTTAAATATTTTGTTCATTTAATTAAATTTATGGGATAAAAAAATTTAAATTCTTAATTCTGCAGGCCAAAATATATAAATTTTATTTATCATTCAAACTTAAATTCCCAAAATTTGGGATGTTACGAGATTGTTCATGAATTGTTTGTTCGATCAAATCCACGGGAGTTTTTATTGTTATTTGAATTTGTTTGTATATTTGTGATTATGGTTTGTTCATATCTTCTTTTGACGTTCTCTCATCTTTTGCATCTGGAGAATGATGAGGCTAGAGTCGCATCGTCTATCAATTAAGCTAGGTTATTAAACAAAAGAGAAAAAAGAACCTACACTATAATAGGTTGAGCTTACTATAAATGCTACATAAATGTAGGCTTCAAGACTTAAATATTTACAAATTTAAGTTTTAAATAGATAGACTTATACCCCTAATCATCATTAGTTGTTTACCCTTTGCTTTTGTTTTGATATACCTATACTTGTGTTGTTTATGTTCAGACTTTGTTTTGATGTTTTCTTGTACTTCTACACTTTGATTTTTCTTAATAATAAGCATGTTTTCTGATGGTAAAAAAATCATTAACTGATTTATCTCCACCTAAGTCTCGAGTTTGTGATTTATAAGTGAAACCGAGGTTATATGAAGTGAAGTGTGAATTATAAATTCAAGAGACTCCCCCACCCAGTCAACTAGTCTTTTAGAATGTGTTCTTGTGATCATAATAGCAGCCAAAAGAGCTTAAAAACAAATAGGATTAAACTTGGGATCTTGATCTCCCACTTGTAGGAGGAACTTGGTGCAATTAGATCACCCAACCATTAACCTGATACCAAGAACACTAATTATTTGTTGCAGCGTTAATTTGAAAGATGAATACTAATTGAAGAAATGCATGAAGGAGTACGATACATCTTAGATCAATCATTACATCATACAAAAAGGAGCAACATATCCCACCAGCAAGACAAACTTGGTGCCAGTAGCCAAGTCTTTTGAAATATACGCTTCCTTTGGACTTTTTTATCATAACTAACAAAACAACTTAAAGATCAAACCTTTGATATATCTCCCACAAGCAAGACAAACTTGGTGCCACTGGGCCACATAACCATTGGCTTGATACCAACAACTCTTATTATCTGTTCCTAGGTAAATTTGGAAGATAAATGCAGTTGAAAACATCCGTGAAGGAAAACAGTACATCTTAGACCAATTATTGCATCACACCAAAAGAAGAAACGGATCAATTGAAAGAGATTGATAGATTGAAGAACACAAGGACGAAGAAGCAAGCCTAGATACCAAACAAACACGCGGCATGAGCACAGTTGTCTTATGAGTGAGGAAGGGTTTTGCTCTATGCTCTGATTCGAGTATATGGAGGTTGTTGTGATAGAAGGGTTGGATTCGGAGGAAAAGGGTTGGGAGGAATTTCTCTCTGTGCCCTAATTCGAGTTTTTGGAGGTTGTTGTGGCGGATTATTTGAACGAAAAATGTCCTAGGATTTTGGGGTTGTATTAATGAAATTTTGTGAAGGTTGGGATTGAGGCTTTCGATTTGGAGGACAAAAATCTTCGGTTTTCGGAGGTGGTTGGGATTGAGCAGGAGGTTTCCCTGAAGGATTATGGCAAGTGACATTTTGTGACGGTTGGGATCGAGGCTTTCGATTTGGAGGACAAAAATCTTCAGTTTTCGGAGGTGGTTGGGATTGAGCAGGAGGTTTCCCTGAAGGATTATGGCCAGTGACATTTTGTGACGGTTGGGATCGAGGCTTTCGATTTGGAGGACAAAAATCTTCGGTTTTCGGAGGTGGTTGGGATTGAGCGGGAGGTTTCCTTGAAGGATTATGGCCAGTGACATTTTGTGACGGTTGGGATGGAGCACTTAGATTTCGAGGAGAACCCTGACCAACATTTGGGCTTGTTGGATGTGCTTGGGGTAGAGAAGGTTGCATTCGAGGATTAGGCTGAGGATTTTTACCAGATTTCATAGTGCTACTTCAAATAAGCATGGAGGATTGTACAGGACATTAGCATAGAACTACTAGACTTATATATCATAGTTTCTCTTTAGCAACTTGATGGTTGAAGGTTCGCCTCTGAATAAGCCTAGGAAATTAAAATGTATAATACTATATGTATATATTATAATAACCTAATAAAATATCTACATGCCGTCCAAGAAAAATGTCTACACATTCCATCCCTCTACCGACAAGTATTTTTATTTTTATTTTTTTACGAACTTAACGGCAAGTATTGAATTTCAGACCCCCAGTATATTGAAGAATGATTAATTAAAACGCGTCTGCGTTGTTAAATGTGATCCATCCGGAGGAGTTTTTCGACCAGAGTATTTGAAGGCGTCTTTTGGCTATATATCAGTGTTTGTATTTTCTGTAACTATCAGTGTTTTTAATTATTGTCTATCAACCATCAATCTGTTCCTAGTTCAAAATACCTTAGCTAGGTTTGGTTTGAAAAGTCAATACATTGCTTCATATTTTAAATTTCATACTCGGAGTCTTTCTTCATATTATATGATTTGGTGATTGATTACGGTTTTTTAATTCACTCAAATAATCAATTATTAGTTAAAAATAAAAGTAAAATACTCTAACCCACCTTTGTTTTGGCTTTACATGGCCCTCTCATCTTTTTTTTTTTTTTAAAAAAAACACATTTCAATATTTTATTATAAATCCTTAAGAATAGTCTAAACAGATCCTTGAAATATATTTTTAATCAAAAAATCATATTTGAATAACTTTTGTTTACTAATTTGTCCCTTGCTGTACCAAATCCCTAATTTATTTTTTAACATTAGTATTCAGCAATGACCTATTTAATATTTTTAGAAAATTTATAAAAAAAAAGGTATTTTTTTATGTGAATCTTATTTTAATAGCTTTTGTTCACATAAATTCCCCCCCCCCCACCTCTCAAAGTTAGAGTTCTATTTCATAATAATAATCAATATCTTAACAGAAAATATAATGATCAATTTACAACGAATATTTGAAAATAATATTTCAAATTTTAATATTACTTTGTTGATAAATAAGAAATGTATAAATAGCATATGTGATATTTGAGTGCATGAATTTCACATTGAGCTTGCAATAAATAAAAACTAACATGGGTATATAAAAGTTTTCACAACTAACATTTCACCTTTTAATTAACGTGGACGAAAATAGGGAAAAATCATTTAAGTAGCATAGAAGATGATATGCTGATAATCATTTTTCTCATTTTTTTTCTAAGAATCTCATTTCCACCCTTAGATCCAAAAATGAATAGTTCATATTTCATATTTTCTAAGAATATTATCTTAATACTGTATAATTTAATTTTATTAAAAAAATTGTGTTGCAGTTATGAATGTTGTATATCATATTTTAATTGTTTACATTTATTTATTTATGTCTAAAATAATAGTTTTACAAATTATAAAATCTAAACCATCTATTTTCTTAGTTTAATGGTGGAAATGAGATTCTGAGAAGAAAATGAGATAAATGATTCTAAAAGTATCCAAATCTGATTGTTGCTAAGAATATAGTAATATATAAAATAATTTAATCATAATATTCTTCATAGTTGTTAAAGCCTTGGCGGTACGTACATGTGAATGGCAAATTGTACAGAAATTGATATGCATTAATTTGGTTAGGTGAATGCATGCGGGAGGAAATTAAGTTTCAAATTGATGCGTCTTTTTTGTAGTTTGGCAGCTCACAATTCGTCCCTTTCTAAATGCAATAACATATCTCTAAGAGCTAAATCTAAATCCATTATCCTAAGGTAAAATTGAATTTGCTCCTTTCATTTAGAGAAGATCAGTTGTAATACCCTAAAAATCCTATTTAGTATAGTCACTATATTTTGATAGAAAATACCTATTGAGAATAGGTGAATTTGTGGTCTCAAATTTTGGTGTTGTATTTATTTTTATTCCTAGGTAATTTTTCCCTAGAATTAGAAAGCCTAAAGACTAATTTTTCTAAATCTTATTAAGGGTCATAACATATCCTAAGATTATCATAATTTAGTATAATCTTAATTATATCATTTTAGCAATTAAAATCATCAGAGGATGATAAAACCAATTAGAGGAAATTAGTAACAATTATTGGGCAATTGGAATTGCAATAATTAAGATACTTTAATAATCTTTGAAAATTAGTTAATAATTAATTTATAAAGGTCATAATTAAGGAAATATCAATTAAATTAAGGACCAAATGGTATATAGAAGCTAAGATTAACATACAAGGAGTTGTTAATCATCAAAATTAAATTGGAAACCTTGTCAAATTTTGGTAATTAAGTCTAGCAACCCCTAAAATACTATATTAGAGATTAAAATTAGGATTTAACTAATTATTCCTAAATTATCACTAAGGGGCGAAAATTCCTATTTAATGATGGAATAAATAAATTGCACAAATAAATGGACCAATAAGAGACTTTCCTTCTAAGAGTTTGTGAGAACATTAAAACATAAATTGTAAAAAAAAAAATGATGAGGAAGGGGACGGTTTTTCTTGAGCAACAAGAAGAAGAAATTATTTTAAATAAACATACAAACATATGGGATAATGTTGTAAAGGTATTTAGTCAACAAGTCTCTTAATGAATTGAAGGGGATAGAATGTGAGTGTATGTGTGGATTGTGTGTGTGTAGGCGTGTTATATGTGTGTGTGAGTTGTGAGGGTGTGTGTCTAAGGGCAAGGAAAGTCAAAAATAAACCAAGATGGATAATGGTTTGAAATCCAAAACTTAAGAAGCAAGTTTACTTATGGAGCAAGTTATTATTATATCAGATACAAGAAAATAAGAATCCATAAGAATTAAATCATATCTTGAAATTTTGGAACTAAGTATTAAATATAAGTACATATGTGAAACCAGTGAATTATGAGCTTTAACTTGACTATTCTCGAAGTCATTTTCGTATACTTTTAGGATCCATACCTAAGTGTTTCAGGAAGTTAAAAATCACCATAAATCTAGTCATAAAATTATGATTACAAAAGTGAAATTAGATTTTGAATAAAAACACCAACTTACATTTAACTAAATTAACAATAGAAGTACCTTGGAGATGAAGCAAAAGTAACTTGGAGATGAAGCAAAATTTAAGGGGAGAGAGGGAGAGGGTGACGTTTTTTAACTTGGAAAGGAAGAAGAGAAATGCTTTTTAATTGAAACTTCTTCATTAAGTATGGGTCCAATGATTAAGATTAAAACTTCTTAACTAAGTTTAGATCCTTTGGCTCAAAAGCAAGAAGAGGCAAGTTCCATTTAACTACCAAAATGCCACACCAATTTACTATAAATAGGAGCTTAGGTTCTTCATAATCTTCACACCAAAACTCAACCAAATAGGTGAGTTCTTAGAGAGCAAGGGTAGAGAGCAAGAGAGTAGGAAGTATGAAGGAGAAGGAAGTTCTTCAAGAGGTAAGTTCTAGTCTTTAGTTTTTGTAGTTCTGGAAGTTCTAGTTTAAGTTCATAGTAATTTATGCTTTGATCTTAAATATTCAAGAATATTTTTGATTTCATGTTTTTATGGTTAAAAATGGCTTTATTTCGAAAATTAGATGGAAAATATGATGTAGCAAAATTTTGGAAGATTGTGATTAAAATAGCGAAGCTCTGGCAAAATTTCATCGGTTAGCGATTTCAAGAGCCAGTAGCAAAAACGTTAATATTTTATGAAGGAAATGATGTTCTACAATTCTGAGTAAATTCATGGTGAAAGTACACATATAGGGCTTTCCAAATATACCTAGAGTGTGTCATTTGAAGTTCTATGCAAAGAGATAAAAATCCCAGAAGATAAGCTACGTTTTCTGGGGGAAATTCTGGGCAGAGGTTTGAAACTGTGAAACTGGGAATTTTTCGTGAAATCTGGGCAAAACCCAGTATTTTTCCTTGAAAATAGAGATCTCAAGGATTCCGGGAAATTTTACGGATCCTTATTTCAATTTTTCTATAATTAGTTATGATTTTTCGAAGTTAGGCGAAATTCTGCCCAAAAATGCTAAACCAGCGTTTTTTCCCGAAATTTTGAGGAAATAATTGAAAATAAATCCTCTAAGGGTAAAATTGTCATTTGTGGGCAAGGTATTGATTGAAATAATGTTTGTGAATTAATAGAAACAATATTACCCTTATAGGATGAACTGTGAACGTGTACTGACCGTCAAACGTACCCAAAACTCGTCAACGAAGGTACATACGCGTATTGTTACATTAACTCTTATGCTTATGGTGTGCTTATATATGATTGTTGTATTCACATGCTGAAACCCTGTTTTGAAAGTTTGCTCTTGAAACGTTGAATTGAATACGGGTTATAGTCATGATAACACCGTTGAGTTTTCCTAGCGCTGAGGACACGATTGGCCATCGTTGTAATACCCTAAAATTTATATTTCTCCTAAAGAACCATATTTTGGCAAATAATACCTATTAAAATAGGAGAGTATGTTGTCTCTAAATTTTTAATTGATTTATTATCATTTTTAGGGAAATTTTCTTTGGATTCTAATAAATCCAAATTCAATTTCCTAAATCTTATTAAGGATCGTAAAATATCCGAAGATTATCATAATCTAGCATAATCTTAATTATACCATTTTAGCAATTAAAATCATCAAAGGATGATAAAATCAATTAGAGGAAGTTAGTAACAATTATTGGGCAAATGAAATTGCAATAATTGAGATACTTTAATAAGTTTTGGAATTAGTTCATAATTAATTTATAAGGTCATAATTAAGGATCAGATGATATTTAGAAGCTAAGATTAGCATACAAGGAGTTGCTAATCATCAAAATTAAATTAGAAACTTGTCAAATGGTAATCAAGTCTTATAACCCCTAAAACACTATTATTCCTAAATTATCTCTAAGGGGGCGAAAATTCCTATTTAATGATGGAATAAATTACACAAAATAAATAGACCAATAAGAGATTTTTCTAAGAGTTTGTGAGGATACTTAAAACATAAAATTGTAATTAAAAGATTAAGGGGGGGCGGTTTTATCACTTGGGCAACAAGAAAGGGAATTGCTAGAAATAAACCTATAATTAAATTTCTAGAAGAGAAGACTTTTGAGACTTAATGCAATGAAAAAGGAAGAGGAAGGTGGTGTGTGTGTATGTAGTGTACGTGTGTGTTGTGGGACAAGGAGGAAAAAAAAAAATAACATATAGCAATTAAGTAGTGTGTGGAAGAAGATTGGGACAAACTTGAAGAGCAAGTAATTTCTAATCAAATGCAAATCAAGGAGAATTCATAGAGATTAAATCATATCTTGAAATATTGGAGCTAAGTATTAAATGTAAATACATATTTGGAATCAGTACATTATGAGCTTCAACTTGGCTATTCCCAAAGTTATTTTCGGTTACTTTTAATATTCATACCTAAGTGTTTTGGGAATTAAAAATCACCATAAATCTAATCATAAAATTAGGATTTCAAAAGTGGAATTAAATTTTAAAGAAAAACATTAGTTGATAATTAACTAAATTAGCATTTGGGATTAAATAGGAGATGAAGCAAAAATCTAAGAGAGAGAGAGAGAGAGAGGGACGAATTGGGGGAGGTGTAGGGAGGAGATCCTTGCCTCTTCTCCAAGCAAAAACCAAGGGCCAAGATCCATTGAAGTTGCTTGGTGACTACTCCTTGGTAGCCTATAAATAGAAGCCTCCTCAACACATTCTCCCCACAAATTCACAAGCCTAGGCCGAAATTTAGAGAGGAAGGGAGAGTGTGGAAGAGCTTCAGGAATTAGAAGGCAAGTATTCTTCAAGAGCTAAGAGAGTTTTTAGTTTTTAAGTTTAAGTTCTTAGTTTATGAAGTAGAAATGCTAGAAATGTTGTTTTGATCTTCAATCTTCCAAATATAGTTTTATTTTCATGTTTTTATGGGTTCCATTGTCTTTATTTCGAAAATTTGATGAAGAAGAAGTTATAGCAAAATCTTTGGAAGATTAGGATCAAAATAGCGAAGCTCTGGCAAAATTTCATCGATTAGCGATTCCTGGAGTCAGAGGTAAAAACGTCAGTATTTTATGAAGAAGATGATGTTCAAAAATTCTAAGAAATTTCATGGTGAAAGTAGACATCTAGGGCTTTCTAAATCTATAAAGAGTGTGTGATTTGAAGCTCTGTGCAAAAAGATAAAAATCTCAGAAGTTAGGTTATGTTTTCTGTGCGAAATTCTGGGCAGCAGTTTGAAATGATTAAACTGGGAATTTTCCATGAGTTATGGGTAAGTTCCAGTATTTTTCCTCGAAAGTAGAGATCTTAAGGATTCCGGGAAATTTTACGGATCCTTGGTTCGATTTTTCTAAAATTAGTTATGATTTTTTGAAGTTAGGCGAAATTCTGCCCAGAAATGCTGGATCAGCGTTTTTTCCGAAAATTAGGGAATAAATTGGAAAATAAATCCACCAGGGGTAAAATGGTCTTATATAGCCAAAATATCTCTTTGAAATAATATTTGTGAGTTAATAGAGGCGATATTATCCTTATAGGATATCCCTGAATACGTTTTGACCAACTGTCGCACCGTTTTCCGCCAGAAATACCGTCAAACGTCAACAAAGGTACGTTCGCGTACTGGTAACTTTAACTCTGATATTTACAATATGTGTATATGTACTATGTGTGTTGTATGCATGTTGTGGTATTGTTGTTTGAACACATATTGTTGTTAAAGGATAACTGTACACCTGCATGCACTAGGAGTGATATATGTGTTTTCACTAGGAGTGATATATGTGTTTTCACTGGGAGTGATATATCTGTTTTCACTGGGAGTGGTATATTTCGCTGGGAGCGGTACATTTGCATTCACTGAGAGTGACATAGTTGGTGACATGTTGGGAAGTGATTCATTTGTTGTGTTTATATACCGTATATGTAAATATGAGGTTAACCGTTACCTGGGGTCCGTATGCATGGGACCTCAGCTCTTAACATAGCGTCAGGGTCAGGAGAACCAAGGACGGAGGACAAAGGAAAACGCAAGCAGGACGCATAGTAGACCCGACTAAAGATTCTTTGACATTCTGGCGGAAGCCTTCATTTTGTTGTTGTACATCTCTTTTGAACCACGCGGTTACTACACCGCTACTGTATTCAGCCAGACTTACGGCATTTTGAAATATAAATATCAGTTACTCTTCCGCTCAAATGCACTACTCTGATGATTTTAAATGATTTTTGTTGGAAAAAAATAATATTCCGCTTTTGAAAATTGGGATGTTACACTGGTAACATACATACTGGGGTAACATACATACTGCAGTGGTTGTGTTATATTGTTGCCTTACATGTGATTATGAAATTGAAATTGTGAATATGTTTTTATTACATAATACCTGTCATATACTATTTACATAAGCATGAGATTAACCGTTACCTGAGGTTCAATGGGTATTGAACCTCATCTCTTACCATAGCTTCAGGTCCGGGGAACCAAGGACTGAAGATGGGAGTAAGTGGAGTAAGCAGAACGCATAAAGACTCGACTGAAGATCCTATTTTTATACGTATACCATTATAACATCACTCTGATGAATGTACTGTGCATTATAAACAGACAAATACACCACAATTAATGATATATCAGTTACTCACTCTTTTATTTGCTCCGATGCTCCACTCTGATCCAAAAAAAAAAAAAAATTATTCTGCTTTTGAAAATTGGGATGTTACATCAGATCATTAAAAACTGTAATAGTTGAGGGTAGCGAATGTATAGCAACATGTACTAAAAGGAATAAAATAAAATAAAATTGAAAATATCAATGTTTTAAGTCATATATATCATATTCTAACATGCTTCACAAATGCAGACAATTATAATGCAAAATTCATTCAATGCATATCAATATTCACCTTTGGGGATCCACTAATATACAACATTCAACTATAAAGATGCTATAAAGATTTCATATAATTTGGCTTGATGTATATCGCAATTAGAAATATTTATTATCTTTGGATGTCTAAATAAAACTATAAGTATATGGACAATACCAATATTTTTGTTTAATTATTATAAAGACAAATAATTAACCTTTAGGTTGATCCATAACCTCCTTATAATAACAAACTTTTAATTCACCCACAACATAAACATAATTCATAGCATCAAAATTACGGGGAATTTGAAATATCACATTAATAATTGGAATTAAAATAATTTATAAGAATTTGACCACTTTGGTGACTAACAAATTCATCATTCTTAATTCCGAAACTTAAATATTTGAAATTGTTATTCACAATATCTAAATCATCAATAATAGGAAGCTAAATGACCCAAAAATAGAGCTTAAATTTGGCCCAGAAAAAAATTAAATTCAGCCAAAATTTGTCCCAAAAAAAAAAATCAGCCCAAGACCACTTCGGCCCAAAAAAAACATCCCAAATTTTTTTTGACAAAAAACGTAGAGCCGAAAAAATTGAGCCCAGAAACCTTTTTCTTATTCTGGGCCAAACCCCAAAAAACAATGGCCCATAACCCTTTTATTTTCTTTATATCCAGCAACAGCCCAAAACATTTTTTTTTAAACCAAAAACCATTATGATCACTCGAATTCGCTACCAGGCTCGACCCTTCATGCTTTTAAAATTAAACAAATTAAAATTGAACTTAAAAAATTCGTGCCTCATGCGTTTTCTCTACCAGGCCTGACCCTTCGAGAATGATCATTCGATGATTCCCCCACTTTTTTTTTATTGTGAGAAAAAGGTAAAAAAAAAAAACATAAACAGTTATACGGTGCAATTTCACATCACGTTTGGAACTAGAAACGTTTTACACACACACAGATACATACACTTTGATCACGTTTGGAAAAAAAACGTGATACACACACACTTTGATATATATATATAAGACATTTGGAATCAAAGTATATGTCAAGAATGAAATCCTTCCGATAAAAACGAAGGCAACAACAGTATGTGGATTCAAGGTTTCTTTCTCCCAGAACAAGAAACAAACAAAATGACTCCATTGCATTGGACGAAGTCAAGATTTGCAACTTCTTTTAATGCAAATACACTGTCATATTCTCAAGAACTAACAAAAGATTATCAAGATGAACAATCAGATGTTAACAAAAGGACAAATACTTAAATATCTCACCGGGAGTCAGAGATTGACAAATATTTTGATTAAAAATAATCACATAATATTGAGAATCATTATTTAGATTTAAAAATATTAAATCGTTAGGAATCATCTTTTTCAAAACCAGAAATTCTTTTATAATCATGTATGGAAAACATGAATTCCTAAACACAGCTCTGATATCACATGTTAGACATAATTTGTGTTCTACATCTCTGAGATTATCATACAAGAACACAACTCTAAAGGATCTTAGAATATTATGCTTTCACATTCAATAGAATTAAACATATACTAATATTTTTCCATAATTGCAAAAGATCTCAACGATGGAAAAGTTTCTCATAATCTTGACTTTTTTCTCTTATTGTATCTTTTTATGATAGGGATAGGATACAACTTTCACGATTAAACTCTGAAGGCCTCTTTATGCTCTTTATATTAATCTTTTTTGAACATATGTGCCTTTTGCTTTCTGAGAACTGCACCTATTAACAGTCGCTTCTTTATGACTTTTAATAACTCCCATATAAAATTACCTTTTTGCCCTTTTTCTTATTAAATCAAAATAACACTTATTTATTCATGAGACAAATAAATATTTTACAGGACAGACCTTGTCCCTCTTATATCTCACGCTCTAACTTATGCTATCTAGTTAAGCATTTCACGATAATTGCATAAAATCTAAATACTATTTGCATTGTTGTGTTTGAAAATCATTAAATAACTTCCATATTTGATTTATAAAGATAAATCAATGATTTGATTTATGAAAATAGATATCATATCTCATATTTAATTTAGAAAGATAAATCAAATCAGCTGGCTTTTAATTCGCATTAAATAAATAGATTGGATTGAATCGGTTAGACAGACTTAATTTCCAATTTAATTTCAAAATTAATAAGATTGATTTTGAATATTTAATGCAGCCCATTAGGGTTATAAATACCCTTAGGTTGTAAGTAATTTGATTACAAACACAAAAGAATTGAAGAGCCACAAAAGAACTCTAGAAAAGAGACGTGAGACAAAAGCTTAAAGGTGTTAGCACGCTGCCATTCATATTGGAGTGTTGTTCGGTGTGGATACCGGTAGAGGGAGTAGATTCGTAGAGTTAACTCCTAGAGATTGATCGACCAAGAAGGTGTTAGCCCAAAAGTTGGCAAAGCACGCACATGAGTTCGCATAGGTACGGTTTCTAATTACTAACCTGATTTAAACATTGTTGATAGATCTTCTTATTGAGATTCGTAATTTATTGGATAAATTTCATTCCGCTACGTGTACAAAACCTAACATGTTGTTCTTTAAAAAATTATGGAAATGGAAGTAATATACAGTGAGTCAGTGTAACTCAAGTCCCCAACCCCAACGTCTCTATTTGTGAGGAGTGAAACAAAAAAGAGATAAAAGAACCTTACATGTGATATGTGTGTTAGGAGATCTCCTAAGTTTTACTAATGGAAAACAGAGCTACTTTGGGGCATAATATCTGAAAATAATGGAACAAAGGGAACATGGCTAAAGTTCTTGTTTTTCAAATTTCTGTATTGAGAGGAGAACTAGAAAGAGATTGACATCTCTTTGAAAGGCCAGAATAGTAGAATATTGACAATCTCCAAAGTGGAATCTTTGGAAGGGTCACTCTTGTTGCATCTATAACTGAGAGGGGTTGCGATTATTGGGCTTGTTTCAGAATCTAAGCCTCGCTGCATATATATATACTAGCTTGGTTGAATTTTCTTTTTTTTTTTTCAGAAAAATATTTAATGAAAGTAAAGAGGTGAAATTTGAACCCAACCCATTTTTATAGAAACCAAGTGGCTTAATCAACCAGTTTCTTTAACTAACACGCACACGCACACGCACACGCGCACACACTAATAAATACATAGTGTTTATTTACGTAGTGTTTAGAAAATTTTGACTTTTTAATAATTTTTAATATATTTATGTATTAACTAATTATCATTTAATATATAATTCTTATTATTTTTTTATATTTAATATTTAGTAATATTTTTTTCTAGCTATTTTAATTATGGCTTATTTAAATAATATTTTTATTAAATTTTCTTATATGCAATTTGATTTTTCGTTTGATTAAAAATAGCATAAAGCACCAACTATGACTTTATTTTATATGAATATTTAAATCAAATGATTTCATTCAAAAATATTTTATTAATATATTAATATTAATAATAATTTATTATTAATATTATTTATACTACTATTCACATCTTGATTAATAATATATTGTATTTTCTAACATCCATTTTAAACCTATAATACGTAATTATTTTAATAAGTACCCTATCTCCATGTTCTTATTATTTTTCTTTTCATTTATTTCTTTGTAACTTTGCTTCAGTTTATTTCTCTCTTCTGTCTTCTTCAATTTACTAAAATAAGCAAACTTATTTAATTTAGATCCGTACACTATTTGAGATTGATCATTTCCTTTCTCTTGGACTACTCTAAGTTTGTTCCTCCATCTTCAACCTCCTTACTCAGAGTTCGCTGGCCACTTCTCTCAAACACATCACAACCATAAAGTCTCTGACGCCTCTTCTTCAGTCGTTTGTGACTTTCCTTGCATAGCAAAGAGAAGAAGGTGGTAAAAGGGAAAAAAAATCAAACCGATGTTTGTGTATCCGTTGGTTTGGCGGAGACTGCTCTACTTTTAATACTTTAATGTAAAATATTTTAGATTGTTGTTGCACCTTAAAAAATATTTTGGCGTTAGTGTTGGCGGAGATTGCTCTACTTTTAATACTTTAATGGTAAAATTGCAATCTAAAATACTTTAGATTGCTGTTGCACCTTAAAAAGTATTTTGGGGTGTTCATTGCACATTAACCCTACTAAATTATTATTACATTTGATCCTAAATATAAGACAAAGTTTGAAAGATAAATTTTGTAATGCAATTTGTGCTACAAACTTTGTTCTATATTTAGGATTGGAAGGAATATTAACTTTATTGTAGTATTGAATTATTTATATCAAAATTTATCAATTTGTATTTAATTACTTATTTTTCTTTTTGTAATTTAACATTTTAATAATAATTTTATAAAGGATCAAATCTGAGCCGTCAAATTTTAATCTTATGGTTAAAGAAAGAGAGGAGGAGCGATTCTGAACTAGGAGGGATTGAAGCATCACAAAATTTATTATTCAACATTCACAATGCTATGAATGGTATGAACAAGTTCTCTTTGGAGTATGCATATTATTAAACTCTTAATAATCAATATATGTGTGTGTGACTATAAGTATATGTATATGTAGCACTCCAAAAAATACTCTCTCCGGTCTTAATTATAAGACACAATTAACTTTTTTGAAGAGATTAAAAAAATTAATTAAATTACTTTAGAGTACTTTTATTTTTAATTTTTTCTTCAAACTAATTACTTTGACTAATAAACTAATATATAATATAAGAATATACAACATATGAAATGATTAAGTAACTTATTTAGCTTCCTTAATCCCTCAAAAAAAAATTCAACTATGTCTTATAATTAGGATCGGAGCTAATAATAAATTAGCAACAAGATCTAGTGACAAAATTTCATTCCATTGCTAATCCATCAAAAATACTCATTTGGAATTTAGCAATGGAAAAAATTAAATCTGTTTAGTATATGAAATTTTAAAAACAGATATCACTGTTTACAAATATATCACCATACCGTAACCTCAAATTTGTTTAAGACATGCATACAAATTAAGAAGATAATAAAAGATTTGATGGAATTTGCGATACAGTAATGTGGGTTATTAGTTTCTGAAAAGCATGGGTCACGCATCAATATGAAACTGCATCAAAATAAAAATAAAATAATTACTAAAAAAAATGAAGAGATTTAATAGAGAAATAAGAATTAACTAACTCTACTTACAAGAAGAACCCTGTCTAAGAATTTTTCCAAGATTCGAAGAATCAGTCTTCTTCGAGCTTGAATAATTTGAAGAACTCCCCATAGAGGAACGAGGATACTCAATAAGTATATATTCTTCTTCATTGGCAATGCAAAAGTATATTCTTACAATGTTACGTTGTTTCACAATGTCGTTGTGTTTCGTCTAGAATTTTGGACACCCATTCCATTTATAAGGGACAGAACTAGGCTCTTAGCTGTATGTTTTATATGTATGAAAAGTGCGTAGAAGTTTCTACTCAATTTTGTTAAAGTTTCAGAAAATTACATAGAGATCTTCGTTTTGGGATAGACTTTACGTTCTTCTTGACTCTGATTAGCGATATCACGCCGCGTTTTAGGTGCAAAGTCACGATGAAGAAAGTACTTCGAAATTAACTCCTCTTTCACCTTAAAGTTTGATCGTTATTTTACATATTTTAAGGATTTTTCATTATACGAAATGTATATGATAAGAATTTTGTCACAAAACATATATGCTTTGAGTTCTTTTTAGTTACTTTTTAATTTCTTCAATCCTCAAAATATTAAAATTTAGATGACGAAAACATTGAAAAAAAACTTACTTGAAAAACAAAAGACGAGTCAGAAACCAACTTGGAAAAATTTTCATTCTGACCAATCCTGAGATCTTCAAATGTCATCTTCCCTTTTCCATTTTAAATGCGAAGTACGTAAGTTAGCTGTCGTAACAATCTCATACACCATTCTATATCGTAACCATTCGTAGTATAAAAAGGCTGCCAAAAAGGAAAAAATATAGAAAAGGAAAAGAAAAGAGTTAATGCAATTTCTTGAGTTCATTGTAGGAGTCAGTGGTCACACGCGCACACAGTAGCATGTATATATTTTCCTTCTTCTTTTTTTCCCCTATGACCTGAAATATATATAAAAGCATTTTATTGCCGAATCATTCAAACTTTAAAAGTAGTTTTCCTATTTTCAAAATTCAAAGTGCGATTAGTTTAGATTTATTGCATATTTAAAATATAATATAAAAGCCAATTATTGAAATTTGGCATTAACTCATATTTTAAAGTAGATTAGTCCTTGAAGGGTATCAAATCGTCCAACCAATGCCCGATGATATCTCATACATTCTTCGCGGATGATGCCCTGCTATTTTATGAACGCTAGTGCTGAGAATTGTTACCGCCTGTCTCAACTCAAGAGCATGTATTGTGCAGCTTCTGGACAGAAAGCAAATTTGAGTAAGTCTGGGTTAATTATTCTTCTAAATGCCCCTGAGGCTGTTAATGATCATGTGAGCTCCATTATGGGCATTTCAATCGTAGATGAACTTGGGAAATATTGGGGAAATCTAAACATAGAGCGCTAGCCTTTTTTTGATATAATAGAGTGCTAGCCTTTGTGATGGAGAAAGTTGGGAGGAAAGTACAGGGCTAGAAAAGAAACTTATTATCTTTTGTGGGAAGAGAAGTGATGATCAAAGCATCCCAATTTATCTAATGTCAAGCTTCAAAAGATTGTATTCTTGCAAAAGAAGCATGTAGACTATCCCAAGAGGAGGATGGATTGTAGTATTAAGTTCTTAAGGGAGTATGCTAGCCTAACTCCACTTTTATGGCTGCCAAGAAGGATTGTCAATGGCTTACTGGTAATGGTAGTTCTATCAACGTATGGAAAGATAACTGTATTCCTGGCTGGCATGGTGAATTCCTCAACTTCCACCTTGACTCTAATGTTGGTTCTAATGCGACAGTAGATAGCATATATTGAGAATGGAAACTGGAACCTCTCAATTATTGCTCACAAAATTCCCCATGAGGAATATCAATTTGGATTTTCCCTCCCATAAAGACAAGCTTGTCTGGACTAGTTCTCATAATGGTTCTTATGCTGTTATATAATTGGGGTATAAGAGAGAAATGGAGGCTCATCGACCCGTTCAATCCCAACACAGTCTGATTTCAGCTGTTATAACTACACGAGATGAGCTGTTTCTTTTTCGGTTGACAGTCTGATTTCAGCTGTTTGTTTTCTCCTGAAACTATTTTCAAAAAACTAATCCCAACACAGTCACATGATAGTGACTTTTGAATCTCCTTTTGGCTATCAGAATCAGAACTCTTGGGAAGCTAATGTTGCCTAGTTTCAATTAAAATGAGTCCTAGTGCAGGGAAAATTTGGTAGAATTGATTGCCCATTAATTTGTCTAATATATGATAGGGTACAAAGTATAATTTATCGACATTAATAATCCTTGGATAAGGGTCAACACATACGCTTTTGTTTACGAGAAAATGGTTTGCAAAATTATGCTATCATCTTCTCTGACATTTTCACGTCGTCTGGAAAATGTAAATTTTCTGTCATTTATTTATATTAAAAATGTCATCACTTTTTTTTAAAAAAAAAAAAGAAAAAGAAAAATCATATCCATATATATGTGTATTCAGGGGCAGAGCCAGAAATTCCCCCGGGGGGTTATAGAAAGAGTCCAGTTGTTTATGAAATTTTATTTCAAGGGGAGAAAATTACATAATAGAACCTAAATGTTCATGAAACTATATTTTTTCCATAAAACGTTTCAAAATTTTCAATGTAGTCCCTCTACATAACTTTATATAGAGGGACTAAAGTAAAAATCATGAAATTCTTATAGGCTAAAAGATAAATTTCCTAAACAATTTAGGTTCTTTCCTGTTATTTTAGGGGGCCACCCCTAACCCCTTCTAAATCCGCCACTGTGTATATTGATGTTGTCAATAGCAAAATTAGTTTAGAATTTTAATGTTTTTGCTATTAAACATTCAAAGCCATATATTAAATGTCATATGTAACATCCCTATCTTCATGTACTATGTACTCCCTCTGGTCCTTTTTATAAGGCACCAACTACACTTAACTAACTTATTTATTACTATTTCCTATTATGCCCTTATTTTAACAAACTTTTTTAAATCTATCTCATTAAAGTAGGGATAAAATTGGAAACTTTTATTAATTTTAGGCTCATTAATGACTTAACTTACATTTTCTTGGTTTGTGAGAAAAAATAGTTGGTGCCTTATAATAAGGACCAGAGGGAGTATAAGGCATGAATTAATGGCTTATGGAGAAATTCATGATTCTAAATTTATTATTTTCTTTTATGGAATTCCTCAATTTAATTAATTAGCAATGCCGCTATTTAGTGACTTACTTTTTGATTAAGCCAAGAATGAGAATTTCAAGAAAATAACACATAAAACAATCAATACAATGAAAATAATTAACTAAAGTGATGTCACTAAGATGATGTAATCTAACTTGTTGAGCAAGAGAGCATAGATGATGATGCAAAAATCATATGATGTAAACCAAAGCAAGTAGAAATTCCTAGAAGAACAAGTGGCAAGTTAGGGATTAAAGTTGATCAACAAGGAGACAAATGTTACAAGTTAATTAAGGCAAATGAAGGACATTCGTCCCCAAGAAAACCTCATGTTCGGCCAGCTGGATCAAGGGGGAAGAAAGATGAAATTTTATTAGACAAAAGTAAGAGAAACAAGACAAAAAGAAAGGAAGAAGAAAGGACAATAGCTAATAAAGAAGGAACCAAAAAGGAATTATGAGAGATGACTTTTGGGGCAATCGAGAGTCAAATATTTCTTCGTTTTCCAGCTGCATTTTCATCCAAGATGAGGGCTCCAAGATTAAACCAAAAGCAAACAATAAATGAAGGAAAGCCAAAGTCAAGAAAGCTTGAGTTTGGGACCAATAGGAAAACACTAAGAATAAAGCCAAGGACAAAAGCATTTGAGAACACGAGAAAAACCAATTTTGTGATTCAATTGAGAGCATTTTCGGTCGAGACAAGAAAGATAAGAAAGATGGAGAAAAATCTAGAGAAAGAAGCTTATAAAGGAAGCCAAAATGGAAGTCAAACAAGAAGCCAATCAAAGTAAAGTTGTGGTAGATATTTTGCATGGTAAATGATGTATATTAAAGAGATCATCTATCCTTATTTTGGACAGCCAAAAACGCAAGACAAGAAGAGAGAACAAAGAAAAACTAAGTCACAAAAGTGAGAGAAGAAGAAGAGGGAGCACAACTTGGAGCACTAAGGTAAGTAAGTTCCAAGTTTAAGAATTTGCCTTCTATTCTCCTTAACTTGCTTTATAACTCCAAGATACTTATGAAAAACTCTTCCATGGTGTCCTCATCCTCAAGGTAGACATCACCAAAGAGCCAAAGAAGAAGAAATCCAAGAGCAACCAAGACACAAGAAGAGAAGTCACTAACATAGCTTGTTGTGACTTGTGTTTTGGGATTTGGCATGATTTTTATAAAATGGTTGAGTTTAGAAATAATGTTTTCTCATGAGGAAAGGCTCTTCCTAAACACTTAAAAGGGTTACCAAGTGATTAAAGTCAAGATTATAATGTCAAAAAGAAGATTAAGCCAAAAAATGAAAGAATACGAAGCTAAGATAATAAATACGGTTGCTATGAGATTTTCGTGCAGGATTGTATACCTGAAGATATGTTGTGTTTTTTATATTTTTGATGGTCCCCAAGTGTTTAGAATGAAATTTTGTGTGAGAACAAGTAAGGAAAATAATTTTGGGAGTCAAGATAAGTTAACAAGAAATTAGACTAATTGTCAATCATGAGAATTTCTGGGCAGACATGCTTAGGAAATTATTGTAAAATATCAAATGAAGTTGGATGCTATGCAATTTTACACGGACAAAGTAGACATCACAAGCTTTAATTTAGTATATAATTTGTAAATTTTCCATATGTCTACTGGCAGATATTAATTTTTGAAAATAACCCAGAAATTTGGATTTTAATCCTGACCAGAGGGTGATATTTTTACACAGAAAAATCCTACGTATTTTTGTGGCCTCTGGGAATATCTATGTTGCACCGACACCGACACGAGATACGCCACGACTCGACACTTCAACATGTTAATTCTAAAAAAATCTAAATTTCGATACGTTAGGACACGTTTTGATATTAAATATATATATTATAATTTACATTCAAGTTCAATATTTCATAAAATCCTGGCTTCCAGCTTTAACTCATCATAGATTCGGCTTCATTATAAAAGCCGTGCCTCTTTTTTAAAAAAAAATACAAAAGAAAAATTCATCATCAATTCAGTAATATTCAAAGCCACACATATTTTTTAAAAAAATAGGAGTGTCGAGGGGTGTCGGATGGTGTTGGAGAGTGTCAAACGGTGTCGGAGTGTCCGACACACATATTTTTAAAAAATAGGAGTGTCTATACTTCATAGGGGAATATTTTTATTAAACACTAGACATGTTAAGGGTTAAATGACCACTAGAATCAAGTCAATTGAATTTTTCTAAAATTAATTATGAATTTTTGAAGTCAGTGCATTATTTCTAAAATTTGTGGAGCAAGGTCGAATTTTATGAAAATAAAGAAAAGAATTTGTATAAGTGAATAAAATGGATTGTACCTGCTTGTGTTGGGGTAGGTACATATCCGGAATAACTCCAGCCTCAACAAAGTTTATATTTATCGCTCAGCTATTAGGTAGTGGTAGTAACTACTTACTTATATACTTTGTATGACTTGTATGTTCGTTTTCCATGATTGTGGGACCGGGGTTACTTCGGTAGCCTATTTGGCGTTTTATGTTCAGGCTATGGGGCCTAGTGGACGGTGTGTCTTGGGTCGCTACAGGGCCGACGATGCATTCAGTGTAGCTTGGGGTCTAAGGACCGGCTACAGTTGTTTTTCCCAGCTACAGAACCGGGGTTACTTCGGTAGCCTGTCAGACGTTATGGGGACTGGGTCCTCTTGCAGTGATCATTGCATTGTGTGATATGCTCTGATATGTTACTACGTGTGATACTGAATGCTATGGTATGTGTTATTTTTCCCTGTTATGGTTGCATACATGCATGACATACACTTCGTATATGAGTTTGACAGTTACTCTGCGATTCAATTTTGGATCCCAGATTGATTGAAAGATACAGGTTCTTTTTTGGCTGAGCTGATTAGGAGAAGAGGTAAGGGCATAGAGCTAGAGATGGAAAAAATAGGGAATGCTCTATCTCATTTTGTACTATATATATTGTGCTGGATATCTGTATATTTTACTTACCAGCCATATTTATATTTGGATGACTGTATTTAACCTTTAGGAGAATTTATTTTGTGCGCTATTTATACTTTTGTCCGTGTATAGTAGTCGTCCAAACTAATCACATGCTCTGCTGCAAATAACTCTGATGTGTGTTAATAAGTAATAATTAATTGAAGTAAGGTAATTAATAAGAAGGAAACCCTCTATCCACCACCCGAGAGGGCGAGGTCGATAGGAGTGTAACATTATACCTTACGCTAGGGTCATTTATTAAAGCTATCTAGTTGAGAATGAACCACTAATGTTCTTTAGAAATTCTAGAAATCACCCACAATTAAAAACTTCTCTCAAACATGTCAAATTCTAACACTTGTTATTGTTAGAAATGCATAATGAATATAATATAACTCTAACCATAGAGGCTCAAAGCTCAAACTTGAGCTCCCTCGATGCATGATGATTAAATTAAGACCCGGGCTAAACATGATCTAATTGGGTTCTGAATCTTCTTAAAACTTATTGTTCATAGGAATTTTTGCAAAAAAAATTCAGAATTCTGACCCAACAAAGAAAATTCCTAATTTTTTATCTACACAACCAAAAATAAATCACTAATGTTTGTTTTGACCTTTACCCTGTCTAAAGTCAGTCGCAAAAAGTACGCTTCAGCAAGCATGTGCAACTAATTAGGCACAATAATCTGAAGTTTTACCATGCTAGGAGATCTGTACAACCTAAAACAAACATAAAATTTACACCCCCCCCCCCTTCCCCCAACGGGGGCTGTGCCTCCATGAGGTTCTTCTTTCCCTTAGATGTACTTGTTCCTATGGTTACGGGGGAGGGGTGAGATTGGGGAATCTTAGGAGCAATAATCATATTTTGATATATAATGCCAGGTAAATAACAAAGCATGCAAAACAAGGCACAAAAAGCAATACCTTACAATAACTGAATAACTGAAACTATTATTGCATGTGGTGCACATGACAATAATAAAAGTAAGGAATTTACATGTTGACTACAGCAATAATGACACAAATGAACGTGCAACCAATGCAAAAATATGAAATTAATGATTAAAGCTACATTTATCCTGCTCTCTCAGGCTTGCACTTCTGTCCTGACATTCTCTTGGTAGATTGAGCACAAATCAAATCCTAACATTTATTCGTATATGAGGCAGTTAATATTGCTATCATTCACATCATACCTCAAGCGATTAACTATTATATTAGCTATTCTAAATCTCATACAACTCTTACTTCAAATTTGGAAATTATCTTCCATCTTTAATAACATTGTTCCAAAATCATTTTTGGAGCCTTATACATGAGTGAATACTTTAAAATACCCGTCCAGTATTCCAGGTATCAAACAGTGAGTTTGTATCATTTTTTATTCAACAATTTGCACCCCATGGCTTCCAAACAGCACCAAACAAATACGTATACATATTAGTGGAAGAGAAATGCAACCATAATTTTGAAGCCTTAACACAGCAACTCAAAATTAAATTTCAAGCTTCAACAACTCAGCTAAGCAAGGATTAGTTCAAATAGAGGTATATTAACATCAAGAATAAAAAATCTTTGCTCAAGAACATTAATTCAGGGCCATCTAAGATTGTCATTTAGCATGAAACATCACTGATTTCAGCACTTATGAATAAAAACCAGCATCTTGAAACTGACTTTAACTTAGCAACTAGCATATATACCATCTTTCTCCATTCTGAAATTTTCTTTCACAAGAATGCCCAACTTGAAATAAACATTAACATCATTACAGTGATCCATATATATTGATACCTCTGTAGTAAAAACACTTTGCAGCTTCATCACCATCTTAATTTATCGTGCATGTAGAGCCATTTAATACCATATTCTGGGAAATTTCCAGATTTTAATTCACATATTAAACAATTATTGCTTTGCTCATTCAGACCACACTGGCTAGCACATGTAACATTCTTGTATAATCATAGTTAAGAATCCAAACGGGGTCCACAATAAATCTGAAACTTCCCAACTCATCCCTTCAAGAGCAACAAACTCACACTTATACATTGATACACACACATACAGGCAGGTAGGCATGCATGCATGCATGCATGGATAATGCATACATACATACATCCTGCAACATAGGAGAGACATACATAGACCTATATATATACACTCCAAGATTCATGTGCTTTATTCAACCAACAAACCAAAAGTCCAAACAGCCTTCCCCTTTTATTATTTTGCTGTGGAACCCGCCGCTATACACACTAGAACAGGGTGTTTGAGTTTTAAAATCACCTCCCATTCTCAGCACTAACAACAAGCAATACTAATCACAAAAGCTATTAGTTACTCTTACTTCATTTAGCTTTAATTTCAAGGAATTTCAAAGCCAGAAATACCAAAACAACAAGTCGTATATTTGGTTAGCACAACCAGGGAAACCCAAAACATATACAACACTAGATTCAGTTCACAGAAATCTCAGTCATCACTATTCTTTCATTTAATCAGTGATTCCCCTTTTAGAGTCAAGATTCAATCTTTTCCCCGAATCCCAAACAACAGAAATCAAAGAGATTGGAGATGGAAAGGGATTTGGGAAACTCACCTTGTCCAGAATCTAAAGTTGCATATATAGGATTCGACTTCCTCTTCCTCTATAGCGAAACTCCCCTTTGGTATATTCTTGTACGATCAACCTCTCTCACTTTCTCTCAATATTTGACCCAATCGCCTTCCTCTGATCTCTATTTATTTGAGTAAGGCAGAGCAAACTTGCTCTATAAGGAGGAACGGATGAATCGTTAAGGAGAAGGGTTTTTCCTGTGATCTCTATTCGTTTGTTTGTTTTTAAAAATTCCAAACTTGGGCAATGAGCCTATGAACTAGTACTTCTTAATTAGAATATGGTCAAGAAATCAGCCTTAATTTTAGCAATCAGCTTAATAAAAAAATATCTTCAATTTTTCCTTGATTACTTTATACCTTTATACATTTAATAAGTATTTATTTTCCTGATTTTTATGAATTATCTTACCAGAAGATACATTTTTCTTAATAAATGTATTTTCTTAAGGCCTTAATTAATTCTTTCAAACATCTTTAACATTTTGTTAATTATTAATTCAAAGCTTTAAAATTTGGGATATTACATTAAATAAAAATAATGACATCCATTTCAAAATGATAAAGCTAAACAATTCTTTTAGGAGAATATATGAATAAAAAAAATTATCAAATACACAAAATAAATAAAAAGTGAAATAATAATACTTTTATAAACATAAAAAGTGGCAGGCAAAAAACAACATAAAAAGTGTAATTTCAAGAAAAAAGTGAATTAAACATGAAAGTATAAAATTCGATAACTTATTAAACATTTTTAGAACTAATGATAGTGAAATAGATAAAATAATATAATTATTATGATCGTTCCTCAGAAAGCCATAGTTACACAATGGGCCCATGATATAAAATGAGAGAAAGGTGTAAAAGCCGAGCTCAAAAGCCCATTAACAAAACCATAATCTACAATAAGTTACAGCCTATTTGGAAAAATGCTAAAACCTAGGTTTTACATAAGTCAAGACAAAACTCCTCTCAAATACTTACATTATAAATTCCAAAATATAGGTTTTAGAAGGTTTCCAAACACTACCTTATCACAAACCTTTCACCCACAAGTCTGTTACAAATTACAATTCCCCGTGCCCTCCACAAATATCCAACTAACAAACACACCACCAACAACATTTTCCTAAATAAATTAGCAATATGCTCGGCAAAACAGTTAAACAATTATGGATCCAACAAAAAATCACATGCAATATTACCTAAGGCCTCCAGAGTCCAGCCCACTAACAACACCCTTCTAGAACAGACATCCACACTGGTACAAAAAAAACTTTTAAGACCGGACAAAAGAGGCATCCGCAGACCGGACTCGTGACCGGTCTTGTTCCAGCCGGTATTAAAAGTATATCTTTAAGACCAGTCTTAAACCGGTCTTAAATAAACTCTTTTAAGACTGGACATTTAAAAACATCATGTCTTAAAAGTGATATTCAATATAACAGAAATATTTTTTTGGCGGTCCTAAAGCTCAATATTTAAGATCGGACAAAACTTTAATCGCTCTTAAAAGGTCTAATTTTTAAGACCGGACTAAAATAAATGCGCTCTAAAAATAGCGGCTTGTTAGACCGATGATTAATTATACGCGGTCTTAAAAGACTCACTTTCAAAACTGGATGATTAATACGTCCGGTCTTAAAGATTAACTTTTTAGACCAAACGTGTTAAACCATCGGTTTTGTAAGACCAACTTTTAATACCACACCAATATCAAATATGTCGATTGACCTTTAAGATCGTGTATTTAAGTACATTTGAGTACATCCGATCTTAAAAGTTGAACTTTTAAGACCAACATTTTTGTTTTATCAGTCTAAATTTTCATGGATTTTTTCCCTGTTCAGTTCTTACTGATCATATATATACACAAATCCATACCAGCTAATCCAACACATAAAAGGCTAAACTTTAAGCTACAAGCTATGAACAATTATGGATAAATTGAATGATCTATACACAAATCCATACCATCAGCCAATCCAGCACAGAAAAGACTACGCTTTAAGCTACAAGCTATGAACAATTATGAATAAATTGAATTGAGAAAAAGCAGAATACAAATATTATTGACCATGAGTTACAAATACAAATACAATAAGATATACCACACTTAAATCTTCGTACATACCCAATATTCACCATGCGTTCATCTGATTCCTATCTAACAATGTAACATCCTCTTTTATAACATGCATGCCCCTTTGGATTGGATCCTGACACCAAAATAAAACAAGAACAAACTTCATAGAGTTAGTGACATTGTTTAAAAATACGGATGAAATATAATAGTGTTAAAACCTTGAAGTTTTCAAAGATTTGTGCAGTTACCTTACAAATTGACTCTTTTATAAAGGGATATCCTCCCATATTCCTTCTTGATGATCATTCCTTATGCCGGGTTCATTATCCGCTTCATCTTCTTCGTTCATGTCCAATAGACCCCTTGAAAAAAGAGTACTGTCAGGAAGACCATAATTTGCATGACTTTCCTCATCAATATCGAAAACCCTTTTTCCTTGGAGAGCTACAAACCACATTTTATTTGCTTGACCGTGATATAGAAAACTTGTTTCGCCTGGTCTACCATAATAAAAGGTTCATCTCCAAAACTTCTCCGATTGACATCAACAAACTTAAATCCCAGCCGATCGATCTGAACACCATTGTTGACATTAACCCACTTGCATTTGAAAATGGGAAATCTAATCACGACATAGTCCACCTCCCAAATCTCTTCAATAACCCCATAATATGGCATGACTGCCAATTTAGGCCGCTTGTCTTTCGAACTGGAGAAGTGCATAGATTCAGCCTCTAATATTACACCACTGTTCTGGACGGTACTCCTATCATCTAGGGACTTCGTGTTAAATATATAATCGTTGATCACATATGAATTCCAACCTATGACATCAACCTCAGGACCACGTGCTAACCATTTGATTGTCTCAGAAATAGATTCCTCTCCCTCGACTTTTTGTTTGAACTAGTTTGCAAATGTTTTGTTATGCTCCCTAATCAACCTCTGTTCAATCATTCGAGAATTTTCTTTCCTCACAGCTCCTTTATGTGCAGCTATGCTGGCTTGAACTTCATCAACATTATTCAAGATGTATAAGTGGACTTGTGATAATTCATTAGGATTCACACTCTTTACTGAAGCCCCTCGTCTACCACCTTCAGCATGCCGACGTTTTGGAAGCCCGATATGTCTTACTTTGGCCAAATAATTTTGATAAAATTCCATAGTCTCTTCATATATATACTTCTGAACAATTGATGCTTCTGGCCGGTATGCGTTCTTTACGTACCCTTTTAGGAATTTCATAGATCTTTCAATTGGGTACATCCACCGTAAATGGACAGGGCCGGACAACTTGATGTACCTCACTAGATGAACAATTAGATGAACCATGATGTCAAAAAATGAAGGAACAAAAAGCCTCTCAAGGTGGCACAAGATAAGATATCCTTCATTTTCCAATTCATCCAATTGTTCGATCTCGAACACTTTACTGCAAACAGCATTGAAAAACAAATAAAGCCTAGTCAAAATGTGTCGAATATCATACTCGGTTATGCCTCAAATAGCTACTGGGAGTAGCTGTTGCATCAAGACATGACAATTATGAGACTTTTGGCCTACCAATTTCAAGTCCTTCATCGATACAAGCCTCTTAAAATTTGAAGAATACCCCAACGGAACTTTTGTGCCATGCAAACACTCACAAAAACTACATTTCTCATCCTTAGACAAAGTATGAGAAGCCGGGGGACAATAAGTTCTGTTACCGTATGGCTTTGGATGTAAGTCTTCACACCATCTTTTGTGCTACCTTGTATGTTGAGAAGCGTGCCAACAATACTATCACATACGTTCTTCTCTACATGCATGACATCAATACAATGTCTTACATCAAGGTTGCGCCAATATGGAAGATCGAAGAATACCGATCTTTTTTTCCATATATTTGTTTCTTTTCTACCCATTGCAGTCTTAACGAAGACAACACTTATATTTTTTACCTTTTCATAAACTTGCTCCCCAGTCAATGCCACTGAAGCATCTTCATGCTTTTGGCCACCAAAAAAGGGTTTCTTTAATTGACGATATGGGTGGCCCCGTCTAAGAAATCTTCTATGTCCAAGATAAATCGTCTTTTTTTCATGTTGAAGTTGATGGTAGCGTGTGCCTTCTTCACAAATTGTACATGCTTTATGGCCTTTTATACTATACCCTGACAAGTTCCCATATGCTGGGAAGTCGTTTATAGTACAAAATATCATGACTCTCATTTTAAAGACCTCCTTCTTGAAAGAGTCAAAAACATCGACACCTTCTTCCCACAACTCCTTCAAGTCTTTGATCAAGGGCTGAAGGTAAACATCAATGTCGTTTTCCGGGTTGTTTTTGTCCCAAAATCAACATAGACAACATGATGTACTTTCGTTTCATGCATAACATAGGAGATAAGTTGTAAATAATTAGGAGTACAGGCCAGGAACTATGTATGTTATTAAGGCTTCTATATGGATTCATGTCATCTGTGCTAAGGGCAAGCTTAAGGTTCCTAGGTTCTTCGCCGAAGGTCGGAAATAATTGATTGATTTTCCTCCATTGAGAAGAATCGGCAGGATGTCGAATCTTTCCATCAGAAATCCTCTCATCTACATAATACATTTAAGAACGGATCTCTTACAATACCTGGTATTAAAAGTTCATTCTTCTCAAATGGAGAGACACCAGTATCCTTACACTTTATTCAAATGAATGATTCAAAGTCTCTCCGGCTTCCAGATAAACTTCCCAACTAGGCGTCTCCTCGCATTCTGATAAACTATACGTCTCCTCGTAAATGTTTCTCGCGTTTCACATTCTTCAGGATGGCTTCTGTATTTAAACCCGTTGTTACTTTACTTTCTTCACATTCTTCTCAATTACTTCTACAACCTCCACTGTAATGGCCGCTCCACCACCACCAGTGTGCCTAATCATCGTCCTCCCCCTCCACCACCACCAGGTGTGTGCAACCATGGTCCTCCCCTTCCACATCCACCCCGTACCCTTCTCCTCTGCCTCCAAACCCCTCCGCCCGACAGATGATGCAGCACCTCCTGGCCCACGTCGCTCATATAGACCGAATTTTTCAAGTCTATCATGCTGTCAACAACAAGCTAAACATGTTACTCGACGCCAATGATGTCAAGTACAATCTTTCTGACGACGACGTCTCTGACTTCTCCTCTGATCCCTCCCTCCCCTCCGACAACGACAGGGGGGATTAAATATTTTAATGTTTTTTAAAGTTTTTTTGTACTATTCCTACCCCACAGCGGGCAAGAAAAAAATATGATAAATAATTTTTTTTCTATATTTGATTGTCTGTTCGTATGCTTTCGTTATCTTGATTTTGTTTCAGACGAAAAGGAAACAAACAAAACCATAACTGAAATGTGATTAACGATAAAAGTTCACATAATATAGTTAACAACATACAAAACAAAACGAAAAAAAGGCAAATTTTACCTTTTAAGAATAAAAACAAACACAGTGACAACTCTTCTCAAGGTTAGACCACCATTGCCGTCGGTTTTACCACACCCAGAGTTGAAAATTTTCATTATCTTACATCTTTTCCGACAATGCTCTTCAACTTCTAGAGAGGTAAAACTGACGACAACAAGGGTCCTAAGCTTGAGCAGAATGCCAGAAACTCGAGTGTTCTTGAACCCTAATGATTTGTCTTAAAGATGAGTTATCATTTCTATTTAAAGGAAGACTATTAAGACTGTAAATTTAACAAATATACAGTCCTAAATATCAAGTCATATTTAAATTAGAATTATCAAAGACTTTTAGGACCGGAGGTTATATAAATAAGCGATCCTAAAAGTGTTTCCATTTTTTATGAGACTTTTAAGACCGACGATATAAAAAACATACAGTCCTAAAATCAAGGCTTTTGTTTTTTTTTAAAAAAAAACAAAGACCTTTAAGAGCGTCTCTTTATTAAATATGTATTCCTGAAAGTGTCGTTATATTTATAAGACTTTTAAGACTGAAGATGTATCAAACATGTGGTCCTAAAATCAAGGCTTATTTTTTTTTTAAAAAAAAACAAAGACCTTTAGGAGCATTCTTTAATAAATATGCGGTCCTTAAAGTCACGAATACTTTTCATAATCTCTTACTGCTATACAACTCTCCGAAACTGAAATCTCAAGCAATATCCACCATCCAATACATTCAAAAAACCAAAATTACACAAGCTAAGAAAATTGTTCGAAAAAATAAACAAATTTATTATATATTGAATTATACAAATTGTAAGATTGTTCATTTACAAAATGAATTTACAAATTAATGTAGTACTGTAATTACAATTGTTGCTCTACAAACATATATTTACATATGAATTAGTACTATGATTGTTGTATTTATTGTAAGAGGTCAATAACATGTTGACAAAACACACTGCGTATGTGGTCCACCTCATCATCAGAAAAAGAATTCTCAGAGGCAAACCTTTATAACATCAAAGAAAGAAACTAAATTAATTCGCGTGCATACTTCATATGTAACATTAAGCCAGAAACTGAATTCAGTCATAATATGTAATATCAAATACATTTACCTTTGCAGTGAGTTTATTATTTGGTTGAGTGATAATATCTTACATGTGTTTCATTATGTACAGGCCACATCAGTTCGATTTGATTGGTTGCCGATAGGTCTGAAAAGAACAAGAAATATATATAAGATCGAGCATATATAGCTTACTAACCAACTTCACAAGGCAGTGTGCCAGTGTCCAAATATGTACTAACCTTTGGTGTGAGCCATTTAGGATCTTTGAGATCATTTTCTTGATTTTTTTTACCTGGATTTGGAAGGTACTCATGGCACTATTATCAAAATCACAAATTTATCAATAATGTTCGCTGAATATTCACATCAGAGATTTCAGACAAGAGAATCAAAATGACATGATTACTTGTTGATGATCTGCTGCAACAAAACCCTTGGTTGGCCATGAATGAAGCATAAGAATAACACCGTAGGTGCGTCCATGCACATGACGACCAACTGCCAATGGTTGCTGAAAATTCACAGCAGTAAAGTACTCAGTGATATATTATGTAGAATTAAGTGAATTGCAACAAGAGATCGATTATGATATGTACCTATGGTGATATGGAAACAAGTACACCTTCTTTCTCACTTCACACAACCTCTTTGACATGTACTGCTGTCTTTCTTCCTTGGTGGTTATGCTTGCATATACTAGGCACAAGAATCCAAAATCATTAATTCTGCCCTGTTGGTCCAAATCTTAATGCATGAACCTACAATAATGACATCGATTAGGGAATTAGTATATATGTATATGTGTCTAAATGATGCATTTAAATTATGTACTCATAAAAGAAGATACTTACTTTAAAAACATTTGAATAACTGCTGATGTAACCTCCTATCCAAGAAGCAACAGGGACTTTATATCAATAGTGTCAAAGAAAACTGGTTGAGGACGAGGAACTCCTACTACTTCATTGATCTCCCACGATTGTAATCCAAAATCTCCTTTGGATACCATTCAGGATATTTTTTCCTTGGCACCCAACTCAGCAGTAAGGGATGCAGCTTTAGGAGGGGATGCAACTTTACGAGGGGATGGAGATTGAGGAGGGGATGAAGCATTAGGAGGAGTAGAGACATTTACAAGATTCACTTGCTAAGAGATGAAGGTTCCTTTGACATCACTCACATGCTTCAGCTGATCGGTTGGGAGAGGGAGAGGTGCATCAATGATCACCTCTTCAACTAACACTCTAACTTCATCATAAGCCATTTGTTTGTTGTGTACAGTTGATCCCAAGTTGTGGATAGTCCCTTTAGCAACTAATTATCTAGTTGGTTCTGCCATGTACAGGTCATAAAGTTGCTTTGACTATCCAACAATGCAGCTCCTTCTGGTGCTCTGATGCACAGGTGCAGGTGTATGTGTGAAGGGAATACTGGCCTTTGGCCGAGAGCTAATAAGCATCTTCATTTGATTCATTTCCTCCGTCATTTGCCTCATCTGGGATTCAAACAATTCTTTTAATGCCTCCTCTTTGGCCACTGCCTTTTGATTTAATTTGACTTTCGTTTGATCCATCTCCTCTCGAGTAACCATACTTTGCTTCAGGCGTTTGGATTTACCAAAGTATTCTTTTAGGCCTACCCGTCCTCCGATCCCCCTTACCTGCCCCGAGTGATCCGGTCGCAACAGTCAAAACATCATTCCTCCTGCCCGACACAAAAGATCCCTCTGCTTCTTTCTTTCTTTTTAAGATCTTCCTGTAAGATATAGATAATGAGAAGCTTAGTAGTGAAACATGTTTAGTAACTAAAAAATAACAATAATGATACTTACAATTCTTTCAACAACTATACGAGTTTGTTCACTCATGTAGGTGCCTTTTTTTGGTTGCCGAATATACAACCACAAATCCTTGCGACGAATTAGGGATGCCTGCTGATCAACTATAGCAGAAGGATTGGATTCAGCTTCTTCTTCCAATCTCTTCCGTTTGGCCTCCATCATTTCTTTTTCGGCCTTTGCATATCCGCCACGAGAAGCCCTATGCAGGCAATCATTCTTACGCCCTATCTCCTGTGCTTGTTCTCTTATTCTCTGTGAATCAGAATTGAAAACAACTATTAATTATGAATTCAAGCCATCTCACTAACATAAATTATATAACTTCTGCTTCATATGAACCTCAAACACTAGTCAAATTCACTCCATCAAGTTTCAACATTTTATTTAAGAAAGATGTAGAATTGTATAGAACTAACATACTGACTTATTAATAGCAATGTCTAACCACTACCTACTATAACAGAACTAGCTAAGAATATAATAACAGTTAACATATCAGACATGCATATAACTAAGATATGTTCCTCTGATGCAGGACAAAGGATGAAAGTATATACTTCTACTCATAAATTAAACCATCTAACTAACAGGATTAGACGAACACAATAACATTCACATATCTGCATAGGTTAATAAGCAAACAAAAAGGGCAAACAAAACTAAATATGAACTCACCACAACATCAAGATGGTCCGAAGTTGAACAAATTGATCCCAAATTTGTTGATCAATAAATGTGTACTTGTCCCAAGGATTATGATCAGGTTGAGCCCTGGCAAAAATATAGGTGTTGGCTAGAAATGTCTTAAATTTCCTCCATCGATCAGCACAATAAGACAATGTATTGGCTTTCAACTTCTCAGAGTTAGGGACAGTATATGAAAGCCGGATAGTGTCCAAAAGAGGATCCTTCACTTTGCGTTGGGAAACATTTTTCCACTCATCCATCAAGATAATGACCTTGTTGCGTGACATATAGCCGAAAAAACTATTATATTCATGTTTATTCGGACTAAAAGGTTCCAACCTGTCATTAAACTGAATCTCAATCTTTGACCCATCATTCCATTTTAGGCTATGTTGCTCATTTGTGTGCCACTTCTACCACGGTGTGTGATCGAGCTACTTTTGTCGTTAAAGTGATCAATTAAACTAGGTCCTAATTAATTATGCAGTTTAGGGTCAACCTAGGTCATTCTCCTTAGGAGCAAGCTGCGAGTTTTCTTTAGGACTAACTTTCAGGTGATAAAAGATGCAATGGGATGCAAATGAACCTAAACTAGAATGCAAAATACTACTACCTATATGCAATTAACTAACTAAATGTACTAATGCAATTGACTCTAGAACCTATATGAAAATGAGACTATCCTATATGAATTTGAATGCAATTTTTGGGGGTTCTTTTTCTTATGAGAGAAGAATAAAAATCCTAATAAAGAGATTGACTAAAGGCAAGTAAATTAATAATGATTTAATTCAGTTATGATGACGAAGGGGACAACTTAGGAATTGCATGGAGTTAACTTTCTTAGCCTAAATCAATTAATTAGACCCAAAAGGAGGTTAATGAATTTAATTACCCAATTGAACATGGGAAACCCTCTAGCTCAATGACACATATTTTATTAGAAAACTCATAATGAAATAAGTGATGGCTAATTAAACACATTAAAAACCAATCATAAAATAATCTTAAAAATCTTGTTTACAATTATCTAATTAAACAACTAGATAATTTATCAACCCAATTAAACAATTAAGAAGATAAACCAAATTAACAATTAAATTAATAACGAAAACTCAATTATCAATTTAATTGACAATCCAAAGGTTGCAAATAACAGTCCAACAATAAGCATAAAACTTCAAATTATCAATTTAATCCAAATAAATAAGTTTACAATCTAAAACTAAATTGTTCTCAATTAATACAACTCGAAATCCTTTAAAACTAAATAATTTCAAGTTTGAATTAAAAAGATAAAAAGAACAACACTCCCTTGTGGTCTTCAAGTGTAAGCCCTAGGCCTTAGCTTCTTCCATGCTCTTCCCAAGTTGCCTCCCAAGAGAACTTAAGCTTCCATGAAAATCATTCCTCCTTCGAGAGCCAAACAAGTCACCATGATGAATATATTAATAAAGGCAACAATTGTGCGTGTCCAGGAGAGAATTGAGAATTGATTAAAGGATGGTGGGGCCCGCGCGTGAGATCGAATTGAGAATTGAGGGCGTGCTGTTCTGCGTGAGACTATTGGAATTAATGGAGGAGAGTAATTGATATATAATGATGAATCCGAGTATTCCCTGTTCCCTTCGGCGTCTAGCGTCTCCGTCTTCAGCTCTGTCTAGCGGCGTGATTTCGTCTGAAGCTTCTCAATTTTGTGGCGTGGTGTTCTTTTTTGCGGCTGGGTGCAAGGTTAATTAAAGAAGAAGAAGAGAGGGCTTTTAGGCTATTAACTTGAGCCCAATAAAATTTCACCATTGGATTTCCTTTTAGCTTCTTAGGTCAATTTTGCATCGTAAGATATTCTAATATGTTTTTTTTTCTGTCATGCAAGAATTAAATAAACTCGTGATCTGTCATATATTTAGAAATATTATTAAATCATAAGATAATAATCAGAATATTAATTTAAGCCCAATAATCTCATGATTAATTCAGATTTACATTATTTCCTAAAATAGACTAACAATCTAAATATTATCTAATATATCCAAATTAGCCTAAAATAATCCCCAAAATAAATGAAAAAGGTGGGATAAAATATATAAAAATTGGGATTTATCAGCATGCATGGCGGTCACGAGGCTCATTTTGAGAAGAAGAGGGTTGTTTTTGGCTCACACCAGTAACATCAGTAACTGGCATTGACTGAAGATGGAGAGAATGGTTTTCTCCGTCCATTTTCAATAAAGGAAGAGAGGTTGAGAGTGGTGGTGCGAAGGAGTAACACCTGAGAAAGTGAGAGAGTAACAGAGGATGGTGGTGGTTGGCAAGGAATAGACGTAATGTAACAGGAAATGGGGTTTCACAAAGAGAACAGGGGTTTCAAAGCTCACACATATAGACGTAAGTCGTAGGTAAGGTTTCGCGGGAAGAAGTAGATGTTTCCATTTTTAAGACCGGAGTAACTAAAACGATGATCTTAAAGGTTAAAATTTAAGACCGTCCGTTATTAATGTCCACTCTTAAAAGTAATAAACTATTATTTTAAATTTTTTCATTATTTAGTACCGGGTATAAGTTACGTCCGCTCTTAAAAGTATTACCTTTAAGACCATCATTTATATATGTTTGGTCTTAAAAATTTTATACAATTATATATTTAAATATTTTCTTATTATTCTTTACAACAGAAAATATAAGTCGGGGATGTACGAGTTCTCTATAATGTAATCCATATTTTAATATTTTTTTAACATTTTTAAGAGCGGTTTGTTTTTTTAAGTGGCCTGAATATTATATTTAAGAATTGATACGTTAAAAGAAGTTCTTTATATTTACAAAATTGCCACTGGTCATATCTTTAAGACCAGTGCGTCAAAACTCTGCTGGAAATGAGGAGATTTTAAAAATTGATGCAGTGGTAGAAGTTCTTTATATTTACAAAATTACCACCGGTCATTTCTTTAAGACCGGAGCATTGATAATCCGCTGTAAATGAGACGGTCTTAAAACACTTTTTTGCACTAGTGTAACGTTCGCTTATGTGGTTTGCCACATTCAATCTTTGTATGAAAGGTTAGAGGATACAAAATCCATTAGACGAACGAACCTAGCTAAAGAGTGGGAGGGTTCATTCTCCAAGCTTAAGTCCACAAAGGTGATAAACCTATCGAGTAAATTTGATCTAAAGGAAGCAAAAATGATTTCTACAAAGATAAAAGGCTATACTGATAATCCTTTAAGTGTGATAGAGGAAATAGACACATGAGCAGTTGAAATTTCATAGAAGCATGTGGCTTCATGTCGAATGCAATGCAAGAGAGAGAATTAAAGGATTGGAACCTACAAGCTAAGTTAACTTTGCATGTACTACACAATAGACAAAATCATGTCTTTATTATCTCTTTAGTTAAAGATCGTTGAGATTACAACTTTCAAATCTTGTGTCGGGTTTGATATTTCTTTGTCTTGAAATAACTATTCATTTTTCTTGCCACATCCACATATTGATAAAGAAGGAATTATCAAACTGCCAAAAGAGCATTTGCTAAGTAATGAGTGCTAAAGTAAGTATATCCCTATGAGTAGTTGAGAACTTAGTCTGGTAAGAAAGACAAGGAAACCTTTTTGAGAGTAAAGCATATACCTCTTGGAATATTATTTCCTTTATTTATTTTTTTAATTTTTGAAATAAGGAAATTATGGTAATTTCAAATTGGCAAAGCAAAATAAAATCACCCTTTCAACATGAGGGTTCGAACCCAAGTCACAAAGATGAGCAACAACACAACTTCCACTATACCGGCCACCATTCACTTTTGATACATAAATATGGAAAATAATTAAAATATTCCTGAGAAGTAAAATAATTATTTTATCCCAATTTTAGCGCCATGATAACTTAATTATATTTTCTCTTTTGATCTTTTTCTCATACCACATTATCCTTCATATTTTTCTCATTTATCCCTTTGTTCCTTTTTTATAAGATAGTATTAACATAATTGCATAATTGCCTTGATTGAAGAGACAGTTAAAATTAGTTAGATACAATAAAAATGTAAGAAATGAATTTTTTTCCTAAAATACCTTCATTTATGTGGAAGAGAGAATATGTTATATTGAGTACTTTAGTCAAACATGACAATCAAATAAAATAGTGGTATGAGCAATTTTTGTAATTAAGTGAGGGTAAAATAGGGAGTTTACAAGAAATTATTTAGACAACCCTAATCTTATTTTATAAAAAGAAACAAGACATATCTAAGAATCTATATCTTGTAAAAAAGAATAGAGGGAGTACTACTATATTTCTCTCTCTTAGTTGCCCCTTATAAAATATGGGCATGCTTAGAAAAAATAATACACTTCTTATATATTTATTTCTTTCAACCATGATTATTAAAATTAGACTGGTTGGTTCGATCATACAATAGGCAAACTGATCACACAAACCAATCTGGTCCAGTCGGTTTGACCGTTTTAGTGTTTATTAAGAATTTTATGACTTCAAAAATTCATATATAATTCTATATATTTCTAAAAATTACAAATTAATACTCTATGGAATGCATGAGATGTCTCCTTTCTAAGGAAAACATAATCATTCAAAAATATTATCATTTGCTCCTAAAATATTCTCAAAGTTCAAAACTAGTCGAAAAGCCTAGAGATATGATTTCCAATCAGTGCCCTTAGTGTTTTTAAGTCTCTGACATTCAAATTCCACTTTGATACTTCAATCTCAATAATAATTAAATCTTACTTAACTCTAAGCCTTAATATTAAAATTTGGAATGTTATAATTCAGAACTTGAGTATTGCAATTGACAACTACCCTATTTTAGCGTTGTTCAATAAATTTACGTTCTTATCGGTCTGGCCCTAGTTAGCTCTCATTTGACTCCAACCTTGACCCATTACTCAAATTGGTTTACTGACCGATATGGGTTTAATATCCTTGCTTTTAACCAATTTCAACTATTTTCTTAATCCACATAGTTCATTTATTGGGCTCACGCAAGGGAGTACCATAATTACAATTAAATTCTTCCTTGAGACTTTTCGGTAAACCAAGAACAGTACAATTTTCAATTTCACTGATTACTTAGCAAATTACGTATTTCCAACGCATACACAAATACCTAAGATACTTATTCATAAAATCCACACTAATTCCTAGAGACTGCGTAGAATGATTGGAGCACCATACTGTGGCTTAACAGAAATGCGAAGGCAAGGCGCATGAGTGTAAGAAGGTGAGAGTTGAAATGAGAAACGTTGTAGAATCATGGCCAAAGCCATCTTTGCTTCAATCAGTGCAAATTTTTGGCCCAAACATATTCTTGGACCCCAACCAAATGGATAAAAAGCCATTTGATCCTTCGAATAAGCCTTTGAAATTCCTTCACAAAATCTCTCTGGCTTGAATTCGTGTGCATCGTCTCCCCAGTAATCGCTATCATAATGAACATTCATCACCAATAAACACAGCTCAACCCCTGCTGGTATCAACAAATTTCCCAACTTGGTTTCATGCGTTGTATATCTCGAGATGAAAGGTAGAGAGGGAAAAAGTCTCAGCACTTCATCAAGTATCATCGGTATCTGCAAGAGTCAAATATATATATATATATATATATATATATATATATATATATATATATATATATATATATATTGTGTTGAACCATTGTGGAGAGTATTCTACTGGCCGAAAAAAAATGGAGAGTACTCCCCTTATCCTAGTTAAATGATAGAGAGAGCAGTGCTTTTTTTCCCCCCTTAATATAATTCATCTTATAAAAGTTTTTTAAATAAATAATTTAATTGCTGAACTTAGCTCTCACTCATTCATGAAATAGGAGTAAAGTTGAATGATAGAGAGAGCAGTGCTTTTTTCCCCCCTTAATATAATTCATCTTATAAAAGTTTTTTAAATAAATTATTTAATTGCTGAACTTAGCTCTCACTCATTCATTAAATAGGAGTAAAGTTGAAAAGTTATTAAATTTCAAGGCAGAGTTAATAAGGTCTAAAATTTTTCTAGTTTCAAAGAAACATGTTGAAAGTGTCTTATCATAATCACCTAATAACAGCTTTACATATAAAAATAATGTAGTTAGTTAGAATTAGTTATTTCTTGTAAAATATCAAAATTATGTACCTTCAATAAAAGTCAATAGTTGGAGTTTGGTTAATTAATTAGTTAGAATTTTTACATTTAGATATAGAGATACTAGGCGGGGGAAAAAATTAATGCTTTAGATAAAATATGTCATATTATAAAACACGTAGGAATCCTTATAATAGACAGGAAGGAATTATTTGAACTTACAATCTTTAAGCGATTAATGGTTGAAAACTCAGGCTTTGTTGTCCCACAAATTTCGAATACTTCTTGTCTAGCCTTGTCTTGCCAATTTGGATACATAGATAAGCAGATCATAGTCCATGTGAGGAGGTTCGCGGTGGTCTCTTGGCCAGCGATGTAGAACAATTTGCATTCTTCTATCACATCCTCAATTGTCAGATCATTGTTGCTTTGTTCTTTGTATTGCAGTAGTAAGCCCAACAAATCAATCTCTCCTTCTAGTTCTCCTCTTTTCATTGCTTCTTCTCTTTGTCGTATCATATTCTTCAATATGTCTTTGATTTGGTTGTTTATTTGGTACCTTCGCTTGTTTTTCCTTGTGGGCACGAACCTTGAGATAGAATAAATACAGCCATGCACGAAACGTGTTAGCTAGACGAAGAAATTCAGATGACAAGCTAATACTTCCACTTATTTGTAACAAAGTCTAAGAAACTGATTAATTATTGGAGAAAAACCCTAGAGTTCCTCCCAAATATATATGCAAAAATATACATTTAGGATCCTAAAATGGCTCAATTAGGATTAAATTTTGTAGCAAAATTAATAAAATCCCCTTAAGTCTTAAAAAATGAAATCACTGAGATGGTTCAACATATGACAACTTTAACCAATCAAATGACAATAACAGTTGAGAAAGTTACAACTAATTTTAACAATTTTTTTTTTTTTTTTTTTTTTTTTTTTTTGCTGAATATCAATATCATAACAACCGTTTTAAAAAATAACGACTTTGACTTATCAAATGATACAACAACACTAAGGCAACATAGCAACTAATTTTATTGGGGATAATTATGTCATTTATTAAATAAAAAAGGAACAGTATTATATTAATATGTGAAGTTGGTCACCTGAAGCCTGGGATATAGATGGAGTTATAGGCTTCGCGAATCAACAAGGATTGCTGTTTTTGGAGTTCAAAAATGTGCTTTCCTTCTTGGTAGCTACTTCCAAAGGCCGTTCGAGATATCACGTCACAGGCTAGAGTAGTGAGTTGTGGTGCTACATCAATTTCACGCCACCCTTGCGATTCCGCTAGTTTCTCCCACTGCTCCATCAGGTTCCAGCAACTTGCTGAAAACGCTGGAACCATTCCCTACATCTTTTTCCCCTTTAGTTTTGTCATATATTCTACTGCCTCGTGTCATAAATGTTGGGGCTAGTATCTAATTTATAAATTTTAAGATTAATTAATTATTTGTAAACTAGTATGTTGGTTTTCCTAAAAAAATATTTATTTATATTGAAACTACCGTTGATGAAAGCTCCAAGTTAATATTAATAGTTTAGGAAAATGCAGGGAAATTAATCATTTAATCAGTCCTAAATTTTGATTAACTGAAATTTATTTAGCCATTAAAAGCATTAGTGCTTAAATTTAAGAAAATAACTTGACTTTTGACTTTAGTCTTTAAAATATTATTTTCTAAAATATAGGAACCAACATTTTAAATAGTAAAATTATAAAGACTAAATCTCATTGAGTTTAAGGACTATTTTTCAACTATGTCAAAACTATAAGACTGAGTTGTACTAAGTTAATATTTAGAGACTGAGTTGTAGTTGAGTCAAATTAAATTATAGGACCAAATGATTATATATATATATATATATATATATATATATATATATATATTTAGGAAACAAAATAGATTGAGATATTATATTAAACAATTCTCTCAATTAGCTTAAACATCTAGTACCGAAGGAGTACTTTGCAATATGTGTTCATAAACGTATGTAGTATGTACCTTCAACTTGTCAAGGTGGAAAGCAGGAGCTATTAACCTTCTGCGTTTATCCCATTCTTGACCTTCCAAGATTGCCACACCCATATGCTGGAGATTCACCAGTGGATTAAGAGGTGGATGCACCAACTCACCCTTCTTATCTTCAAATATCAGCTTTATCAGTTCTACCTCTGCTATGATTACCTTTGGACAACTTCCAAACCAACATACCGAAACTTTTCCTTCAGAAACAAACAAACAAACATATATATATATATATATATATATATATATATATATATATCAGTTCTTTCTTCACATATATATAACTGTTTTTTTTAAAACGCAAAGATATCCTCCTATTGGAGATAATTATATTTGAGCCCTGTCGAATATTAAATCTGGACACTTGTCCTTGTAGGGACTCAAATCTTGGTTCGCGACATTGTGAGAAACTAACTGCTTTTGCTAGATCCAACCCCTTTGGTATATAATTGAGTTTCGTAATTGTCAGTTAACAAAAGGTTATAACTTTGAAGAAACTGGGTTTTGTTATTAGTTAGTTTATGATCAGTGCAAGGTTGGTTTTCTTACCATATTGCTTCACCATGTTGTGAAAGAAAGGGATGACTCGTGGGACGATTTGGGCGTCGAGGGAGATAGGTCTAGAAGATGAGTCATTGGCGAGCTTCTTCATTTCTGGTATGTCCCCTTTGAAGAGCTTATAAGGAGTGCCTCTGATCCCTTGCTTTCTTAATACTCTCTCAACACTTTTGGGTCTCCACCACAAATTATGGATTAGCTTCATCATAACAAAGACAACTATGAAAGCAAACGAGGTCGCCACGGCTTTCAATCTGTGATCTTCCATATTCAGATATTGTGGAGTGTCTGAGGAAGTTAGCCTGTTTATAGGTTTAATAATAAGTAGGCGAGATTCCTTTTTTTGTTTGAACAATTTAGGCGAGATTGCTTGCACCACTTTCTTTCACTCAACTTTTAATTAATTTTCATTACGTAAAAAAGTCATAATTATTATCAAGCTGTTGCCGTTTTTTCCCCCATGTTGTAGAAGTCATGTTGCGCTAAATTTAATATATATAACACGTTAGCTTAAATAGACACATATAATAATCAATGCAAATAGACTGTTATAATTTATTTGCTTGACAGTCTAGCTAGCTACCAGAAACATATAAAATAATCAACACGAATAGACAGTTATTATTAATTATCAAGATGGACCCCCTGCATGAATAAATTGAGGTGGACTATAGAGTCTCTTCCTGGTATCAAGCTGTGATGAACACAAATTCATGGATATTAGTAGTACATGAATTTAAATGTTGATAAATACTTTTCATAGGTTTAGTTTTGATGAAATTAACAACTCAATTTTGATTGAGAGATAGTAGGTAAGAATATACAAGCACAATAATTCAATTTTGATAAAAGCACAATCACATTGTGTAATTCATATATAGCATATGTCATATATAGTGGGATAAGACTTCTTGTATCATTATTCAATTTCAATTAATGGGCATTTACAAATCATCCACCAAGAATCTTCACATGGGTAGTTAGTTATATATGAACTGGCAATCATATGTGTTTATAGCTAATTAAGTCGTTACCAACAGAATCAACCTTTGTTACACTACAATAAAATATATAATTTTCTGTTGGAAGCGATCGATAGAGATGTTGACTTTAATCCTACATGATTTTCTTTAAAAAAATTGGGTTAATGGCTTTTATCGACAGCGATGGTTGATCGAAATGTGTTAATGAATTAGTTTACATTTCTTAATTTAATTAAGAAAAATACAATTCAATTATTGCACATTATTGTAATCTTTCTTTGGTGAGTTATTATTGTAATATTTATATTATCATCAACCGTGGATATTGTGTTCAATCCTTTGCAACTATTTCCATGCTACCTTAAATAATATGTCGTTATTTTCTATTGCATCATGACGAGATGTTCTCAAATATAAATATTTTTTAATTATTTTTCATTTTGAATAGTGATATGACAACAAAAGAAAAATTACAAACAGAAAGATCCGAAGACTGATGATATCAGCGAGACTAATTAAAAGAATGTTTTTTATTGTTTGGGGAGGGGCCTTTAAATGAAAACTAACTACTCAAAAGATTTATTTTTTTAAAGAAAAAATTTTCATAGAAAGTTTAAAATCTTAATCACATTGTGTAGTGGCGTGCGATATGATAGATAATATTTCATTATCATTTTTTAAAAAGCAAAAAAAATAAAAAAATCGTTGTCATATCTAGTTCATCATTGGTGATTATTCGCAAGCACTACAAAAAAATTGACTTTCGGCGGCGACAAAATGTCGCCGCTGAAAGTCAAAAAGTCGCCACTGAAAACTTTTCGGCGGCGATAAAATGTCGCCACCGAAAATGCTGTGGCCGATACTTTTGGCGGCAACAATCTACTGTCGCCACTAAAAGTATACAATAAGTGGCGACTGATAGTCGCCACCGAAAGTTCATCATAAGCCACCAACACCAATGTCGCGGCTGAAAGGTAACTTTCGGTGGCGACAATTGTCGCCACGGATACCACTTTCGGTGGCGACAATGTTGTCGCCGTCGAAGAGTGTATCAGTGGCGACTATTTGTTGCCACTGAAAGTCTCTATAGTGGTGACATTGGATCGCCACAAATGCCACTTTTGGTGGCGACAGTTTTGTCGCCGCCGAAGAGTGTATCAGTGGCGACTATTTGTCGCCACTGAAAGTCTCTTTAGTGGCGATATTTGGTCGCCACGGATGCCACTTTCGGTGGTGACAGTTTTGTCGCCGCTGATACTGTCGCCGCCAATTTTTTTTTTTTTAGAAGTTTTTTGAGATATAAATTGTTAAAATTAAGAACTGTACTGCTATTAAAACCTATACCATATTGATTATGATCATAAGAATTTTGAAACCAACTATATATTAAATAACAATAATACTAACAAATGTTCAAAATTAACATCAAATATTTAAATTTTGTCTATCCATTAGAAGAAACATCAAACATAAAACTATGAAGACTGATCAGCTTGTGGGACACTAGGAGTAGATGATGTAGGAGCTACTACTTGCCCTTGTTGCACTAAGATAGCTAGAATCCTCTCCTCTATTTGTTTCATCTTCTGATCAAATTGTGCACGTTCTTCTGCGCGCTCTGCTTCCACCCTAGCACGTTCCTCTTGAAATTTTTTATCAAATTCCTCGAGTAATTGGGTACGCACATTGTCCACGGCCGAACTATCAATGGAGTGAGAGCGATCTCTTTTCCTCAATGGCTCTGCCCCATACCCTTTTCCTCTGACATACCCAGATCTTTCACCAAGAACAACCGTCAATATTTCATCAGAGGTCATTCGAGCATCAACCTCTACCTCTTCTTGTTGTTGGCGAAGTTCTTGCAACTTATCCTACAATTAAAGCATGAAACAAATGAGATAAAGAATTATTGAAGTTAGTATAACAAAAACACAATGCATACGTATATTTGCTCAGATTGTGGATTTGCCCACTCTAACTGTCCATCTGCCTTCTTCCTAGTGTGTGTGATATGGTATAATTGGTCAGGGGGTACAGGCTGTCCAGTAGTGGAGTCCCTCTACAAAGCATAATATACATATACGAGACATGGTACAATTTAGAATAAAAAAGGATTCAAAACATAAGCTTAATATGAGATGAGAAAGTGAATAATATAATAGGATTCAAAACAATATTCTTCAACGATTGCCCTTCATTTTTTATTTTTGTTAATTGTATCCTTCATATATGAAGAAATGACAACGTACTTTTTAGATTAATGTACATGATGTAAAGCAACACTTTTAGATTTGATTGAGATTCATTCAAAGTAATAGCTTCGAATATAAGAAATTGAATATAAAAGACCACCTAACTGGTCCTATTACAGTAAGCTTATATGAAAAAACATTCAACCACAAATATATTTTTAAACATTAACTACAAATATCTGTATACAGTTATATAGGATGAGAAAACAAAATTAACATTTTACTCTCAGTAGCATGAATTCCTAAGTTTGATATACCCCGCCTAAATTTTCAACAGAAAGATGATATATTACACATCTATAAAATTAAAGCATTTGCTTCAAGAACTATAGTTCCTGACACACGAAGATTACACTTTAATAGCTATCCAATAACTTACAATTATATTGCATTAGCAAAGAGAATAATTGACTGTTAATGATAAATATAGAATTAAAAAAATTGACTATGTATTAGACGACAACAACAAAGTCTTATCCTACTAGGTACAACCGGCGATGTAGATCACACGATATCATTATACCCTATCAAAAAGCAATTTGAAGATCTACACACAACAGTCATTAAGCCAAAAAAATTGAGTAGCATAAGCAATTACCAAAGAAATTAACTATCAAAGGTTGGAGCAACATCCCTAGTTGTAACATAATAACTAAAGAAATTGGTGGTCAGCTTTATTTTATAGGTGTTATTTTACATGAACCTTTATCAAAGAAAAATATAGTTCCATTCATTATCAAAAGCTGACCGCCAAAACATATCTGGATAGATGTTCATGATATGTCCTCTGAATTAATATAATAATATTTGAAGATCTAATGGTGGAAGTAATACTCTCCTAAACCGATATGGTGGAAGTAACAGCTAATTACACATTAGAGCATTCACCTCTAACCGAAGACACCAAAAATCAATAGAGACTGCACAAGAGAGATTGAACTTACTGTAGCAAAGCTAATATCCTCAAATGATATACAACCAGAAGTATGCTTTGTTACTTGTTTTTCTCGGTTGCTCTTATTTCTTTTACTTTTTTCCTACAAAAAAAATTAGTAAAAAAGAATTCATGACTAAAATATATATATGATCCATTTAAAATGATAGAAAGGTACCGTGAACTCGTCAGTCTGGAAATATGCTAGTAACAACTCCCAATCTTCAGAACTAATATTTTGGGGATGATTAGCCTGCCTCTCCTCATCAGAAGCATATTTGTTATACTGTTTATGCAAGTTGGTCTTCCAATTTCTAAATGCGTTTTTCAAGTTCATTGTTATAGTTTTTGTGAACTTTTCTTCTTTGGTTGCATTATAAGGTTCGAATTTGTCCTAAAATACATATAAACAAAAAAAAAAAAACAAAATTGTTATGAAAACATAAATAAAAAAAGATATATATAAATATTGGGGAAGAGTGTACTTTTACTTTCAAAATCATCTCATCTATGTATTTTTCATATATATTCTTCCACTCGGCAACATGATGAAAAGAGATTGTGGTCCTAACGACATAACCACAATAATTTAACAAGGTTTCTCGCTTCTGAACCCACTGCTCTTGTCAAGTAGTCTGAAAGTTTCACAGGTATCTTTAATCCAGATTTAATCCTTAAGTCCACTTTATAGTATTTGTAGACTCCTCTGCCTTTTTTGATAAGATGAGAAGAGCCTATAATTCATGTGGCAGAATTAAAATAATTAAAAGCATTTCTCCATGATCTATTGGCTAAGAGTAAACCCACAGTCAAAAAGACATATAGAGACAAAAACAAAGATTGAAGAATGAGCAAACAGGAAATAAAAATGAGGATAGGGTGTGAGGGTCAAAGCTAGATAATTTTAGCAGCTACAAGATGTCTGGGTAAATAGGTTAGGGGTCCTTAAAAATCTTACAATGTGGCAAAAGAATTACATTTATAGAATCCAACTATATTTAATGCACTTGTCGCTAACAAATTTATCACAACAAAATGCTAGTTGGTCTTCCGTGGATGAAAGGGAGTGAAAATCTTAGAGGTTTTGTTATTTTAATCACATTTATATTTGACATGAATAATTATCTTTATCTAATCAGGTCTAAAGAAAACTTCAATTAGTCCATTTCTCTTCTATTTGTAATCTTCCTAAGTACTAATGTCATTATAGACTATACATACTATAAATAGTTGTCATTAAACAAATGTACCAGCACTGCTAGCTTGTGTAGGGACAGAGTTTGCAGGCATTTCCTCGGGTTCTAATTGTAGCGATTGGGGTGAAATTACAGGTGTTGATTCAGGTGTAGAGGAAGTACCCCCACTAGTTGTATCAACACGTAGTCTAAATGAATGATTTTTTCTACCCCGACCTCTCGTTAATCCTAACATATCCTGCAAAAATGTACAACATTCAAAATAAACCCAAATAAACAGAAAAATTGTGAAATCAAATTTAAATTATAAAGGACATTTAATTTATGAAGACTTGATGTACAAATTAGTAAAAGCTACCATAAAGAGACAATGATTTTAGTCAATTGATTCTTCTGAAGCATTATCACTCATATCACTTTTTTCTTATTCATTCTCTTGTACTTCATTTTCTGTGTCACTCTCTATTTCGATATCAGTCTCATAGTCATCAAGCACATCCTCCTCATTACTATCATCATGACCCGATGAATGAGTTTCGTTGTCATTGATAAATCCAATGTCCATGACATCACGATTATTTCGTTGTGACAGTTCTCCTTCTTCAACAAAAGTCTGGTGTTGTACATCTTCTCCATACAAGTTAATGATAAAATAAGGTTCTACACAAGTTAGATTATCAAAATTTAAGTCAACCACCAATTGTTGATGAACCATTTCATCAATGATAACATCATTTACCCCATTAAAATCATTATCTTTGTCAATTGGCATATTGAACAAGTCACGTGGATTGGTTTTGACAACAACACGCCAACTAGGTTGAACAAGATCATCCACATAAAAAATTTGCTCTGCTTGAAATTCTAGAATGAATGGTTCGTTAGTTTGTAATAAACATTGAGTGTTAATACTTGTGAACCCATACTTATCAACCTTATACCCTTTGTCATAGTGAGCCACGCCCCACCAATGACACTTAAACAAGTAGATTTCTCTATTCCCAATGTAAGACAATTCATAAATATGGTCTAACACACCATAATATTCTTTATCAGAATTGATGTTATCACCCTTAACCATGACTCCATTGTTGAGTCTTTTTTCCTATTGCCCGATCTTTCGCGTGGAAGCGAAATCCATTTCCTATGAACATGGAGTAACGGTTGACTACCTTCAATGGACCAATTGATAAACTCCTGAGGTCAAGGCTTACATGGCCTTGTTTGGACAACACTCCCACCTATGCAAACAAGAATCACTTCTTCAATATGCAATACTATCATAATTTAAATAAATACCAACATTTGAATTATTAAAACCTACTCGCAAACGAAACCAATCAAGAAACCCCTTGCATTGGCTTTGTGATCCTTGTGCTTCAAGTTCACTCATGTGTTCCCTAAATGTTTTTCACATAAGTAACAAAAATATAAATTACAACAAATACAATCTCTCTAAAGGTAAGATTGACGTACTCTATAAATGGCCAAACTTCTTCACAGTTTTGGAGCACATACATCGTTGCTTGGCAATACTCTTCATGAGAAAGATTGATTGACTCATAATGTCCCTTAGGTTCACCGCTTTTCTTGAATATGGAAAACTCATAGTCGACATCAGCACTAGTTTCATCATTCCTATGTGGAACATTAAACTTTGTAGGAAAGTCTTTCAAATAGCGTGAGCAAAAAGTAAGACTTTCATCTGCCAAATATCCCTCTGCAATTGATCCTTCAGGTCGAGCCTTGTTGCGAACATAAGATTTGAGTGATCGTAAATACCTTCATAAAAAAAAAATTGTTTAGTTTTAAATGTTTTAGAATGATCATAAATATATTAATAAATTTCTTAGCATCTTACCTTTCTATTGGGTACATCCAACGATATTGAACTGGTCCTCCAACTTTTGCCTCTCCCGCCAAGTGTATTGGCAAGTGAACCATAACATCAAAAAAGGCAGGCGGGAAGATAGTCTCCAATTTACTCAATGTTAAAACTATTTGTTCTTGAAGTTTGTCAAGTTGTTCACATGTCAAACTCTTCGAACAAAGGTTCTTAAAAAATCTTCCCAATTCTATAATTGGTTCACACACTTGAGGACGTAATAGCCCACGAATTGCAATTGGCAATATTTCTTGTAAAAGCACATGGTGATCATGGCACTTCAAGCCAAATATTTTTCTCTCTTGAATGTTGACATATCTTGAAATATTAGATGAAAAAGCATCAGGTACCTTTAAGTTAGCTAAGAACTCACAAAGGGATTGTTTCTTTTCAGGGGACAAAGTGTAAGGAGCATGAGGCTTACAAATAGAATTACCAACTTTAATTGGATGCATATTTCTTCTAATTCCCAAGTCCATCAAGTCATACCTACTTTTCAATGTGTCCTTTGTCTTTCCAACCAAATCTGATAGGGCAAAATTTCAAAGCCTATAACTCCGCAAGTGTACGGGCCGTATCAAGTAATAAAGATGAGTAAAGTATCATTCCCTCGAGGACTTAGTACCCACTACTTTAGTTAATAATTAATTTTGCACTTTTCGTTTAAGTCGAGCAATCAAATTTAATTTAACTAAGAAAATAAAGTCAGAATCAAACAAATAATCTACGCAATAATCAAACGGGCAACCTAGAGGCACTAATCCCTTATTAATTTCATAAACATTTATCTCACCAATTTAATTAATCTTAATATTAATTTTGTCAATCTCGAGTATAATAGTTATAAGTGCCTTCCGGTCCACTTACAACCCTCTCTTAAGTAAAAGCTGTTATGCCTAACAAATTTACTCTAGAGGCAATTTAATCCAGACACACTCTTCTACAATTATATGGGGCTATTAGGTATATTCCTATCCTAATCGCAAATTAAATTATAATTTAATCCCATATTGCTTAATCTGGAGCTTAATTAAAATTCCCTTTGCCAAGGTAATCCTAATTCTCAAAATCATATTTAAAGATGGCCGGTCAATAAATAATCAAAACTAACCAAGATTTAAGCAACCAAAATCAATATTAATCATAATTAAACGATGAGAAATAAATCCTAATCAATTGATAAGTTCATAGGTCTCTAAGTTGCAAAATAAAATTAGCCAGACATGACTTCAATCCAGATAACAACAAAATCAACATTCAGGTTCAAAGACATACTGAAATTTCAGAATCTAAGCTACTGGAATAATGGGAAAGAATAGGCTACTAAAACCGAAGTTACTTGAAATTACAAGATCAAAGACACAAGAATCAGCAACCGCCTCTTCTTTATGATTCAGTTCTGCAACTTCCGCTGCTCTCTCGCTGGACAGACTACAAATCGCGCCTCTTGCTTCTCTTGCGTCTCTGCCTTTTTATTCACTTCGTCTGGTTCTACACAGCCGCATCTATCTCCTCGCCAAAATTCTGCCGCCAGCCTCCTTCGTTTCCGTTCGCGTCTCCCCTTTATCCAGCCGTCACGTCTTCTCCTTTATATTCATTAATATCGCCTCCAGCTTTTTCTTTTCTCAATCCGTGGACCTGCTTTTAGGTTTTAATTGAATCATTTTGTTTAATGCAATGTGGGCCCAGCTCCTTTATATCCAATTCATTGCGTGGCCCAAATCCTAGAATATAGTTCAATGTCTTTATTCAATTAATGGCCCAACGTTTTTTTTCATTTCATTGTCCAACCCATGTCCCTAGTGCTTCTCTAAGACAAAAAATAAAAGAAATTAAATAATAGTAGTAGTAATAATAATAACAAAACTGAATTTTTATTTCTTCTCTAATTTTTTTATTTTTTTTTATTTTTAAACTCAAAAACATTTATTTTAAATTGAAATCCTACAAATAATGCACCACTTTGATTTGATCTTATAATAGCATAATTTCATTGAAAATCTCCCACAATTATTTAAATAACTCTCCAAATGTCTTTAAAATGTACTTTAAATATATAAGATATGGAGAGTTATCAAAATCCATTATTGTCAACAGAATATTATCAGAAACATTTCTTTCTATGTGCATCACATCAAGATTATGTCGTATAAGCAAATGTTTCCAATAGGGCAATTGAAAAAAAATGCTTTTTTTCCTCCAGTTATAGGCATTTGTGTTTGTATGACGCTTTCGTTTAAGACTTTTTCCAAATGACACATTACCCAAGTGTTCTAGTTGCACAAGTGCTTCATCTCCAGTTAACGCAACTGGTTGAGCCCTGTGTTCTTCTTTCCCATCAAATGAGCCCTTATCGTTACGCCATTGGTGATTTTGTGGAAGAAAGCGCCTATGACCCATGTAAGATAATTTGTTCCTTAATGAAATGCAATTTGTGTCTTTGTGACAACATGGGCATGCAAGCTTGCCTTTGGTTGACTACCCTGAAAGGTTTCCGTATGCAGGGAAATCATTTATTGTCCACAACATTGCTGCATGCATGATAAAATTTGATTGAGAGTGTGCATCATATGTTTGCACCCCTACTTCCCACAATTGTTTCAACTCTTCAATCATTGGTTGTAAATAAACATCTATCTCATCACCTGGACACTTTGGACCAGGAATAAGAAGTGTCATCACAAAGTATGAGCCTTTCATGCAAAGCCAAGGTGGCAAATTATATGGTACCAAAACAAGAGGCCAAATGCTATGATTTGCACTCATATTCCCAAAAGGTTGAAATCCATCACTAACTAAGCCTAAACGAACACTTCTTGGATCAGTAGAGAAGGTAGGGTATTTTTGGTCAAAGTGTTTCCAAGCAAGTGAATCAGCTGGATGTCTCATTACATCATCATTGGAGTGTTTCTCCTTGTGCCACCTCATTTTTTTAGCTATGTCTCTAGCCATATAAAGCCTTTGTAGCCTAGGTGTTATTGGAAAATGCCTCAAAACTTTCTGTGGAACCTTTTTCCCTTTTTGTTTATTGTTCTTCCATCTAGGCATATTACACCTAGGACATGACTTTGCATTTGCATGCTCTCCCCAATACAATATGCAATCATTCCCACAAGCATCAATTTTCTTGTAATCTAAACCAAAATCACGAATTATCTTCTTAGCTTCATAAAATGAGTTTGACACTAAAGCCCCGTTTGGGAGAACAAATTTCAAAAGGTCCAATAGTGCATCCATGGATTTATTGGTCCAATGGTTAAGGCACTTCAATTGAAGCAACTTCACAATGAAAGACAATTTTGATATCTTGTTGCAACCTGGATAAAGATCTTTTTCTGCATCCTTTAACAAGTCAAAGAACCTTTTTGCGTGGGCATTAGGCTCTTCACTCTCATTTAATCCAATGTTCATATCATCCAAACAAGGAACCCCATATGCATCACATACCATCCTTACAAGATTCTCATCCTCATAAGTATCATTTTCTACCACTCTTGTTGAACTCTCACTGCCACTTTGATATCTCCTAATTTCTCCATGCAAGTCCCACACCTTGTAACTATCCCAAAAACCCTTAATCAACAAATCTGCCCTAACATCTATTTTCACCTTGAATGAAACATTCCTACATTTCTTACAAGGACAACGTATTTTATTTGTCACACCATGTTGAGTAAATGCCCATTCTAGAAAACTGTCTACTCCCCTAATGTATGCTAGGTTGCCTCTGTCTTTAATGTTTAACCAACTTTTATGCATCCCTAATTCAATAAAAATTTAATTACAAACGATCCTTATCACTTTGAAGTCTATATGTCAAGCAACAATCTAAATGTCAAGCACAAATTTACATCAGCAAGATCCTAGCACAACAAACAATCCACAACAAACACTGATTTTCAAATAAAATTCCCTATTATAAACAAAATCCAAATGTTTGTATTTTGACTACTTCATAATGAATTTCTATTTGTGGTCAAGAAAATCATAATTTCCATTGAAGCAAAAGGAGTGATTATTTATGTTTAGATTGAGAACCCATAAAGAGAAAAACAAATAAAAAGTCATAGAGAGAAACAACTAGCCCAATGCCCAAACATTTTAAGAGCTGTTAGTAAGAAACTTGGAATTGAATTCTTGCCCCATATGTTAACATTTTCGTGTGTGCTATGGCAGTTATTCTATTGGCCGACAAAAGAATCATAAATTTCAGTTCGAAGTCATGATGATGTGTAATTGAAAATTTGGAGCCCAGCTACTTTAAGTCAAGCTTTGTGATCTAACATTTATTGTTTTCATATTTAGTCAGGTGTGCACTTTATTGGCCATAAAAATTATAGGGCAAAAAAGGGAATGTATTTCAGTATGAATCTGAGAAGAGGAATCCCAGGGCGATATCCATTGATTGCTACTTGAATTAACTTCCCCAGTAGCTCATGCATATTCGGTGCCTTTTAAATGATCTTGATATTGATCAAGCAAAAAGGCCTAATTAGAAATTTTTTAATATTGTTAAATGACCAGGACCACATTTCCTTCCCAAAGTCATATTTTCTTTCCTAAATTAAATTATCTCTGTATGGTAACTCAATTCTCTCTTTGCTTTCTTGTTTTTAGTTATGATTATTAGTTTATTAATAAAAAGTAGCGAAATTTACTCCATAATTTAATATATGATTAAAAAATGGAATAGGCACATCAATATTAATTAATTTCCCCTTAGAAGAACAGATTATAGAACTTTTTGTCTTGTATATGGTATCAATCTTAGAGAAATGAAATAAGTGAAATCCCCCAGTTACCTACAGTAATATTTTACTGTTTGAAACATAAGTCTCCCTAGTTTAACATCCGGGTTGCATATTTAGAAAAACATCAGGATGAATTTCTAATTGTAGTTTAACTACAGCAAGCTCCTCAATTCTTTCTGAAACCAAAATTAGATTGACAAAAAACTAAATAACTAGAGTATCATCATATCAAACGGTCTCCCGAAACAATGAGAAAAAGGTGCTCTAAAATGTTCCAGAATGACAAACATAAAAATCTTATCCTCTCTTTGTCAGTATGCTCCACTAATATTCAATTATAAATCAAACAGATGCAAAACTTCAATGGTCAAAACAAATAAAACGAAATGCAAAGGATGAAGCATGAGTGTCGGTTCAATTAAATATTTAGCAATTATTATGACTACTGAAATTCATTCGTTTAATTGGATCATCAATGTTTGGTAAACTCAAAAAACAAAATCAGATCATTGAAGTTTAAAACTCAACTCAATAATTAATTAAATAGCCATGTCCCCTGTGCATGGAATGACAATTAAATCAACTAAAGATAGAAAAAAGATGAACAAAGAAACAGATAGAGAATTAAGACCGATAACATAAACATACCCGAATTCGTGAGTTGCAAGCCGAAGGACGATGTGAAGAGGGAAGGCCGATTAGGGAAGACGGAGGAGACTATCAAAGTGCTGTTTCCAAAATTACGATGAAAATGAGGGAAACCGAAGCAATATGCAAATAATATAATCAAGAATTGACTTCACACCTAAAAAGGATCTCATAAGTGATTATTCTTTCTCACAGATTTCGTCACAATTACCTTGCATATTTACAGTATAATCTAAGAAACATACATCAAACCCACCCGAGGTAAAATCTTACCCATTTCAGAAGACTAGATAAACAAACGAAAATCCCCAAATCCACATGATATCGGTCAAACGAAGAACTGAGAGAAATGGAGAGAGAAAAGGCAAGATCCGAAAAGCAAAATGACAGAAAATGAAAAGGAAAAACAAGACAGAAAAGCCTAGATCTAGAAACAGAGAAGAATGCATAAAAGACTTACAGTGGAATGGGGCACCGAGGAAGCGGCCGTGGAGGTGGGAAAGGAGGGAAGTTTAGGCGCTGAGTAGAATAGATGTTAGTCAGAATTGGTTTACAAGAGTTTATAAGATCAGAAAAAGAAGAAAGCGTTTCCCTGTCGCGCCCAATTTTTTCCCCTGTGCGCGCCCAATTTTTTTTCCCTGTCGCGCACGGAGAGTATAAAAAAATAATAAGTTTATTAATTACTCATGACTGGTCACGAGTTCTTATATATGCAAGTAGCAGTCACCGTTTTTTATTATATTAAATAAATCTACATCATTAGCCAAGATGTGGAAATAATTTAATTAAGTAGTGGAAAATTAATAAACAATGAACAAGATGCATGTATATATATTGCTGGCATGGGTCCCCTTCAGTATTTTACAATATTATACATTAAGAGATAAAGTCACGAAACAGATAGGATTTAGTAGCTTAGTTCATTTTACGATATATGTAATAATTGAGCCTAGTTGAATTTGTACACCAAATTCGGGTTATTATATGTAGAAGTAAACAATTTAATAACGTTCTACTTGCTTCTTTAAAATAATATTTTGTAGGAAGAAGAGTCCAAATATGACTTGGACTATATTGTTTCAGGGACTTTTATGTGGCTTGTTTGGGTAATAAATTTATTATTCACTATTATTTCCACAAAAAAAAAAAAAGTATTTTTGTTCTTTTTTAAATGACGTTTTTTTTAAAAAAAAAAAAAAAAAACAAGCCCTAATTCTCTCCCCTCCCTCTATTTTCCTCTTACGAAGTGAAAAATCAGTGGGTCATGAGCATGAGATCTTCTTATCTACAAACCTTATCATTTATTGCCTAATATATATGAAAACTTGTCCTTATATATACCCACCGCATCATTAATTATTATTATTCATGTTAAAGGACAAACCGTTTTTGCTGGGTGATTAATTATGTCTATCTCGTGCATGGATTTTTCATGTATCCAAGCAAAAAGGATAGACATAAAATAATAATTAATATATACAATTGGCAGACAAATAAAGGTTAATTGATTACCTGGGTCACGGATATGAACAATAATGTGAAGATATAGATTAGGATAGAAGCCAAAAAGAAATTTCAGTGTTGCTTTTAATTATTCATCATCTTTTTAATAGGTCCTAACATAAAATGATATAGTAACTCCGGTCCTAATTATAGGACAACATTTGAAAGTTAATTTTGATCTTAATTATAAGACAACATTCTAATTTTTTTCAATTTTTTCCTAAAATAACCCTTCAATAATACACCTCAACTAAGTTTTACTTTATATGCACGCCTTTTACTTTGATATAATACGAGAATCACGGTGAACAGTTTAGAATCTGAAGCATGCAAATTTAAAAAAAGTGAAGTTAATTAAATATTAAATACTATTGAATATGATTTTGCATTTGCCTCGCGGTAACATTGTTTTATCCCTTTTCTGTCGCCCGCACGAACTTGTGGCTCATAAAGGTGGTGACAAATTTTCATTGTTTTTGGGGAAATTGTCAGAAAAAAATTTTAAAATCTTAAATCAGATTTGTTCATAAAAGTTGATAAGAAAATTATTTTGAGAAATTTTGATTTGTAATTTTATAATTTTAAATTTTTTTTCTTATTCTTAAGAATAAAAAAAAACATGAAAAACCTAAATGCTAGTTAGGTAGGTAGGAAAGTAGGAAACTTACCAAAGCCCAGGGAAGTGAATCGTTTTCCATCTTCTGTTTAACATACAAAGTAAAAGGGCATTTTAGTAAAATATGTAAAATTAACTAATTTAACTCCTATCCTTAATCCCTCCAAAATTGATTAAATATGTCCTATAATTAGGACCGGAGGGAGTATCATGAGATTATGACTTGCGAACAAGATAGGACGAGCAGGTGGAAGTAGAATTAATTAATTGATTAATTAAAGGAATCTCAAATTATCATCTCATGCATCATGTTTATCTTTTCATCAAAATGTACGATCTCTTGTTATTATTAATGAAAATCAACTTTAAGCAACAACATTAATGTAACAGTGCAATGTTAGTAATATCACTCTCTTCCTCTCATACTCAAATGCACAACAATATCTCTCAAACTCTCTTTATCTCATGATGATACAAAAAATTAATTTATTTTTTCATAATAAATAATATCAAAAAACATATTTATTGTATCAATATTATTAAAAAAAACTCAATATTTATTGTATCAATATTATTAAAAATAATTTATCTTTATCGCTGAAAGATAATTTTGGCAAGGACATATAAGAATCGCTGCTGAAGGTATTGACTTTCGACTGTGACAATTTTTGTCGTCGCCAAAAGTCAATACTTTCAAAACTCACACTTTCAGCCGTCTGAAGTCACCACTGAAAAAATTATGTTATTCTTCACTCTCTCTAATACAAAAAGTAATTTTAATCTATTATGAAATCATGAAGTAGACTACTAAAAAAATAAGTAAACTTACATAATTTTAATTGTAGTATAATTATATTATCTTAAATGTTTAATTATATTTTGTACTCCCTCTCACACACTTTATCTCTCACTCTCCCTATCTTACAAACTATCCCCACTCCATTGCTTGCACTCCCACCCTCACACAACATTGTATCTTTAATTCTCCATCTCACATTTATGCTAGTAAAAACATAATTATAATCTCTCTCTCATACACACCACACTATCAATTAACTTATTTGTTGAATAAATATTACAAGTTTTTTTTTAAAAAAAATTAAAGTTGGACTTTCGGTGGCGACACAAAACTGTTGCCGCTGAAAGTTATACTTTCAGCGGTCACTCAACCTGTCACCGCCGAAATTCTTAAAAAGTTTTTTTAAAAAATTAAGATTGGAGTTTCGGTGGCGACATAAAGTCGCCACCGAAACTACTTTTGGTTGCGACATTACATTGTCGCCGCTGAAAGTATAACTTTCAGCGGTGACTTAGCATGTCGCCACCGAAGTTCTTAAAAAAAAAAATTTTACTTTCTGTGGCGACAAATGGTCGCTACCGAAACTACTTTCGGTGGCAACACTACGTTGTCGCCGCTGAAAGTATAACTTTCAGCGGCGACTCAACATGTCGCCACTGAAGTTCTTAAAAAAAAAAAGAAAATTTGACTTTCAGTGGCGACAAATTGTCGCCACCGAAACTACTTTTGGTGGCGACAAAATGTTGTCGCCACCGAAGTTCTTAAAAAAAGAAAAAAATTAAAATTGGACTTTCGATGGCGACCCTACGTTGTCGCCGCTGAAAGTATAACTTTTAGCGGCGACTTAGCATGTCACCACCGAAGTTCTTAAAAAAAATTTGACTTTCGGTGGCGATGAATGGTCGCCACCGAAACTACTTTCGGTGGCAACACTACGTTGTCGCCGCTGAAAGTTATACTTTCAGCGGCGACACTACGTGTCGCCACTGAAGTTCTTAAAAAACAAAAAAAAAAAAATCGACTTTCGGTGGCGACAAATTGTCGCCACTGAAACTACTTTCGGTGGCGACAAAACGTTGTCGTCGCTGAAAGTTATACTTTCAGTGGCGACTAAGAAAGTTTCCGCCGAAAGTGGAACTTTTAGTGGTGACGATTTTTGTCGCCATCGAAAGCTATACTTTCAGCGGCGACCTCAAATGTCGCTGCCAAATGTCGCCGCCGAAAGTCCTTTTTTTTGTAGTGAAGTCAACCTTAACCATGTTTTAATAAAACTAAGAATATATAATATGATAACTCTTAGCCACATTGTGTAGTGTAATATATAACAGATAATATTTCGTTATCATTTATCCAAAAAAAAAACATCGTTATCATATCTAGTGTATCATTGGTTATTATTCGTAAGTATACCTTAACCATGTTTTAATAAAACTAAAACTATATGATAGCTATTGTCACATACAGAAGACAACGACTTCCACACACACACACACAAAGGAAATATAACAAAGCAATGCAGCCATGGGTATTGAGAGTTCATGCCTTTTTTTTTTGGCGAGTATCTTTCTATTGAAGATAATCCTTTTAAGGTACTAATGTGAGCACATCTCTCAATAGGAATTTGAACCATTTTTTGGTCGTGTCAGCTAAACTCAACATCGTTGGTAGTTCCAGCATATGATTAAGAAAATTAAAAATTACACCATTAACTGAAAAAATAAGGGTCCATTCTGTATGCTAGAATTGATTTTGATGGAAGTAGATATAAACATGGAGATGGATATGAAGTTTAATAGTGTTTGGTATGTCATGGAAATGAAACATAATTTTTATTTAAAATGTGTATTTGTTGTAGTAAAATACCATAACGTTTTTACCAAAAAAAAAATACCATAACGCCCTTCACATTTTTCAATTTAAAGAACCGCCGCCAGTACAACCCATCCCATCTTCACCCCAGCCACCATAGCCCACCCCACTTTAAGCTACCACAACCCACTTTCAGCCAACACAATCAATTGAAAAATGCAGCCATTAGTGTCGGAGACCTTCGTTCTTTCCGTACCTTGGTTTATGGTGAAGGTTTTCATTCAAATCGAGTGTTGTTAGTGAATGAGATCATCATCGCTTTTCTTCACAGTGGATGAATACTTGGCTATTATTTGGACATTAACCATTGGCCAATAAAGTGCAATATGGAAGCCAATTAATTATGGCCATTTTCGGCCAAGTAACAAGGAAGAGAAGAAGGAATCAAATTGTTAACAATTAATTAATCAATACATGTAATCAATGAGATTTCCCAATCAAGTGGCTAGGTGGCAAGATGGGAAAGAAGGGAATATTCAATGATCAAGGAGCAAGTACTTTATGTCAAATGACTAGCCCCCAAGCAATTCAACAGGCCATGGATTTTTGCCAAGTGTACATGTTTGTGATAGTCCCACCTCGTGTGGATGCCAGTACCACCCGTGGCTCAATTGAGTGGAAGGGCCGACCATGGGGCCAGCTTCCTGGTGTCTAGGTGTAAGGCCTATTGGACTGGTAGTCATTGGGTGGCGAACTTAGTAGCATTCAATTGTTGGGATTATTACTTAATAATCCCTATTGAGTACTTAATGCTATGGTAGTAGATCACGTGGTTGTGATTGCATTCCCTACTGCATATGGTTTGTGATATGATCCCAAAATGCTATTATACTATTGTGGACTATGTTCTGTTTGTGATTTACTTTCATATATTGTATATATATTGCATGTGAAGTTAACTATTACTATAAGATTCATTTGAATCTTAGACATATCTAAAAGCTTAGGGCAAAGGCAGTTGAGCGATCATTGCTCCAAGGGAAAAGAGGTGGACACTAGCAACTCAGGGTTGTAGTTGGAAGGCTAATTTAGGGTTAGTTATTTATTATTTAAGTGTTGCTATTTCTATTAGCCCATTCAGAGCTTGTAAGCAATGTACTTACTTTATTTTTGGATGACTATATGATGAAGATGGAATATCACCTAGAGGGGGGTGAATAGGTGATTTAAAAATCTAATTGCTTGATCAAAATTTCCGCAAATTAAGGAATTAACTGAGCAGGAATTTAAAGGAGAATGAACACGAGAGAATTTATCCTGTTTTGGTCTATCCTGACCTACATCCAGTCCCCAAGAACTCCTTGGGATTTTTCACTATCTTGACAGAATACAATTACACAACTTGGAATGATCCCTCAGACTCACTCCCCCTTACTGCTTGTAATTGTACACCCACACTTAAGGTTCCACAACCTTAAGATTTTACAACTGAATGAAATGAATGATTAAATAACTCCTCACGAGTTGGATAATAAATGACCACTGAAGTACACAGAGATATATCTGAAGATATTGAGAGTAATGAAATTAATAAGATAATAACTCAGAGTAAATGCACAGAGCTTCGGTAGATGGTTGAATTGAATGCTTCTTCAATTTATAGTTGTCTTGTAAAAATGACTGTTGTCTCTTGTCTTTTGATATAGCCGTTGTTTTGAACGTTACATGACCGTTGGCATCTCGGCACAGACTGCTAGCAGTTTGAAATTCCTGAAGCATATAGCTGTTTGACCAACATTCTTATTTCTTAAGAGAATGTTTTTGTTTAACACATTTGAACGTTAGAGTTCTGTAAGAGAATGTTGTCATTCTGCCATTCTGATATGCTCTTTGCTTTAATAAATGTTGATGACATCATGTATGCTTTTTATCAGAACAGAAAGAATTCCTGATTTTTCATGGTAAGACAAACTTGAAACATGGTTAGTAGTTTAAAGTAATCATAGTGTGCAAATAAAATCAAAGATAAGGACAAGAGATGAATTGCTGAAAGATCAGATCAGTTCGCAGAAAAATCATTTTTCAATTCTGGTTATCTCAACCTCGAGGTTCAAGGTGAACCTCGAGTTTCCGTCAAACCTCGAGTTCCAATTACAAACCTCGAGGTTGTGTGGGCTAGAAGCAATCTCTACGATAGAAGAGTATAACCTCGAGTTTTCAATGAACCTCGAGGTTCATTATCTTGCCTTAAGGTTCAGTCCAACTAATTAAGGATCACAGTTATCGAAGAGTACATACGCAACCTCGAGTTTACAAAATCAACCTCGAGTTCTATGCTAACCTCTAGTTTATATTTTAAACCTCTAGGTTGAAAACATAAACATTCAAACGATTGCTAAGGGCTGTAACCTCAAGGTTTATTTTAAACCTTGAGTTTTACTACAACCTCGAGGTTGATTACTCCAACCTCGAGTTTTCTTTTGACAGCAAGGTTCTGATTCAGCTTCTTATGTTTTTGATAGATAAGCTAATTTTCTCATCATCAAAACATAGAACTAACATATGATAATCCTTGAAGGGTATCTTTGGTAAATATTGTTATATAACCAAGACACATATGCTATTATTAGTATACTATGCCCATACCATTTTCTCCACTTTACTATGCTATAATGCTCTCATGTATGATGTATTTTTGGAGGAAGGGTGTGAGAATCCTCACTGGCTTTAGATCTCTCACGTAAGGAGATCACCAGTATTGTTCCTCATGGTGGTTCATTGCAAGATCATAGAGTACAGGCTAAGTTAGTATGTTAAACTACTGACATCCCCGACTTGCAACACTCCCTCATGCAATAGATATTTCTTTCAATAAAAAGAAATCAAAATAGGAAGCAATAAAGTGTAAGAGGAGAATATGAAGAGTCCTTGCTAAATTTTACTCCTCCGGTCTTAAATATAACCCCTTGCACTATAAATTATATCCTATATTTAGGAGTAGTGCTAATATTTAATTTTAGGACAGCAATTCCAACTAATAAGTTATGATCCATAAATAGGCTATCAGAACTATGACTCCAACCTTACAAGCACCTAGTAATACACCATTTTTGTCACCATATGGTATAGTGGTGTTTGAAGATCTCTTTAGTTTTATGTTAACACTTAAGGGTTCACTCCTCATAAGATTCATGATATATATATTCTCTTAAAGTCATATTTGTAAATTGTAAAGTTCTCTCTTTCATGCCTAAAAAATCCCTTAGCCTTCTTGACCAACCCTGCAAGAAATTTCCATGATAAAACACATGTTCTGCGCTTTCAAATTATCTTTCAAAAGTTCTTACTGTCGTCAATAAACCTCTCAAAAGGCTGTTGAAATTCTAATATAAATATATGTGTATCAAATAGAATAAGTGTAGTACCCCAAATTCCATACTACTTATTGTGTTTGATGACACGTTCAGTAATATCAATCGAGTTGATAGCGTACATATCAGAGTAAAGCGGAAGGAAAACATGTATTAACGTTTGGACAATGAGTAACTAATATAAAATGCCTAGGCATAAGCTTATAAATTAAACATCCCGAAGGAATATTCGTGTGATACAATTTACAGAGGCTCAAACACAGCTCTCTGCTAAACCAAGTATTAGGTAGACCTATGGCATGGAACCTAATATAGTTAATCAAATCTATTGGCCAGATCGATGTTAGTATAATGGGAGTCTCCCTGTCTTTCATGGCGACTTATGACAACCCCATAGAGTAACCCTTTCTTAGTTTAAGCACCAAATGGTTTGAAGTAACTTTATTTGATTCATGTCAGAAACTAAGCCTTAATGAACCTCTTCCGACATTCGCTCTAACAGTGTCTCCCTACTTGCTCCATCCATGTTGCCTCTTCTCGGCTCCATTGCCTTTTCAAATCCAGGTTCCTTTCTTGAACCTTTAGTCAGGGATGAGATTTAATTGAATTGAATCTCAGGTAACAATTAACCTCATGTTCAAGTAATAACAATATATGACAGATATTTGTTACATTCAATACAACAATACATAACACACAACAAATGTATGTCAACAGTAACAACAATATATAGCACACAACAAATGTATGTCAGTAGTGTTTGCACTAACCAATGCCACGAATCCACGTTTTCTTGGTGCTAGGAAAACATACAAGCGGTATTATCAAGACGATAACCTACATCAAGCTGAATCCACAGCTAAACTGGATGTATACAAACATGTGACTTAAAACCGAGTCTTAGCCATGGTGCATGGCCCAAGACCTCGTCTTGTCCATCACTTAACATGAATCAAATAATCATATATAGGCATAAAAGTCACACAAGATTTAAAGTTACCAATACGGACGGACATACCTTTCACCATGTTGTTACCAATACACCCGACTTTTGAATCCGATCTCGGACTTCTTAGATATCCTATAATGTTACTATCAGATTATTTTCATTTCCATATTTTATATGATATTATAATCAATACCATATCACTTGAAATAATATCCTAAGGGTTAGTTTTACCTCCTTTGACCTTTTTACCCTTAAAGGATTAATTATCCAATAGTTTTCCTTAAAAACGTATTGCTAGATTTTCTCACCAGATTTGTTAGCAACTTTGAAAAACCATAATTAATTCTACAAAAATTGAAATGATGTGATTCCAAAGCCAAAATTTCCCTCAACAAGTATTTTTGTGGAAAAATAACGCCTGGAACTCGAAATCCCTAGTTCATTCTCAGTTTTAATATTTCCAGCCACTGTTTAGATTTTAACATCCAGAACAAGGCCTAACTTCAAAAATTCCAAACTCCTTATCCAGAGCTTAAAATGTAACCAAATATATATATTAAGAAAAAGCCCTATATGTATACTTTATAACTGGAAAGTTTCATGATTTTTAAAGTTCATTTGATACATAAAATACTAGCCACAACACCTCTGACAACATAGAATTTTTAAACGATTGGTCTTTTTCGTCTTTAGCTTTGGGGTCCACAATCAACAAAATAACCAAGGATTGCGTATAGGTAAACCTAGGATCGTTCTCTCTTCTCGATGAGCCTTTTATTGATTCCTAAGCAATCTAAATGCCATAAAAATGCAATAAAAACAAGGGGAAAATTAGTTTTGGATTTTCAAATTAATAAACTAAAATAATAATGCAATTAAATCCTAAACTACTATTTTTGGTATTTTCTTTATAAAATTGAATGGAGTATGAAATGGTATGATATAGAATTGAAAATATGAATTATGAATGTTCTTGGTAATGAAGAAAGTTGCTATCATTGCTCAAAAAGGTTATGGGAGTAGATCTTCATTAAGTCTAAATGAAAAACCTCAAGATACCACTTGAGTCCAATATTGCCAATTAATAGTAGCTCCTACAACCATAGCTAACTACTATCCCTTGAGAAATTGTTTGAAACCACTTAATGTGTAATTAAAATTGGAATAATGTAATATGAGACTTCTTAAATTTGAGTGCTAAACAGCCCCTCAAGGGTACAAATCAACCATATTAATTAGACAATACCACGCTAATCAACATAGCTTCATTGAAACCACAAAGAAATTCATACACATAAAAAATCACACTACAAAATCCAATCTCAACTACAAATATCAAACTAACAAAGATAATTAACATTAATCTCAGTTCCAAAATCATATATCAAAATTAAGCAATTCGAATATATAATTCTAGACTAATAGAGTGATAGATAAACTCCCCTTTGTAGTTTACTAAGCTCAAGAACAAATCTCCATCACCAAGAAGGAAATTAGCCACTACCCATCCCAAGATACAAAATCCTCAGCTACACATTGAATTTCCAGAAGTTTGAAGAAATTCCCAAATCTGTCAGATTCTGTGTCTCTGCTCGTTGGATTTTGCTGTCATGGTGGTGGCTGGGTTTTGGTCGGCAACTATGGAGGAAGGTGAAGCTCGCCGGCGGACTGGGTGGTGGAGATTTCCACCGGCAAGAGGAATGAAGAAAGGGAAGGAAGGAGGGATTGAAGCTCTCCTTCTGGCGCTCAAGCTCTTCTCCTTGTCGAAACTCGTCTTCAATCTCCGCCCCCTTTATTCTGTCGTTCTTTCTTTTCTTTTTCACTTCCCCTTCCTCCAGCCGCAAGCTCCTCTCTTCTTTTTTTTTCCTCCCAAAACTCTCGGCCTCCCCCTCTCTCGAAGCATCAGACCTAATTAATTGGTTCCTGGTCAAAACGCAGACTTGGGACCACTTTGCAAAGTTAAAAAGTTTCAGAGAGGGACTAAAGTGTGAAATTTTGAAACATGTTTGGGGTAAAACTGACATTTCCGAAAATACTGGGTCATTTTATATAAGTTTTCTCTGGTTCTTTTCCTTCACAGATTCATAATTTTTAGGAATTATGGGCTCTTTTCTGTAATTTTCCCCTGTCTTCAAAAATATTAATTTTGACCCAAATGACATTTTCCCCAAATTCTTCCATTTAATTCTAAAATTCCTATAATGCAAGATTAAGCACAATAGCATCAAAAATCTAAGAAATCATTTGTATGAATAATTAACAAATTATGACTATTTTACCCCTAATTTCACTTAATTCAGTACAAATGTCCTTAACTCAAATTAATGTTTAATCATGCAATAATGTCCTAGAAAATGTATTAAGAATCCCATTTTTAATCATAAAATATCATGTAAAAATATGGTTTAATCACCACTGTTTAGATTTTAACATCCAGAACAAGGCCTAACTTCAAAAATTCCGAACTCCTTCTCCAGAGCTTAAAATGTAACCAAATATATATATTAAGAAAAAGCCCTATATGTATACTTTATAACTGGAAAGTTTCATGATTTTTAAAGTTCATTTGATACATAAAATACTAGCCACAACACCTCTGCCAACATAGAATTTTTAAACTGATGGTTTTCCAAACTTTCAACATAATGATCTACTAATTCTAAAAATTATTTTGTAACACCCCAATTTTCGAAAGCGGAATAATTTTTTTTTTCAATCAGAGTAGAGCATCGGAGCAAGTAAAAGAGTGAGTAACTGATATATCATTAACTGTGGCGTATCTGTCTGTTTATAATGTACAGTACATTTACCAAAGTGATGTTATAACGGTACACGTCTAAAAATAGGATCTTCAGTCGGGTCCTTACGCGTTCTGTTTACTCTGCTTACTTCTGTCTTCAGTCCTTGGTTTCCTAGACCTGAAGCTATGGTAAGAGCTGAGGTCCAATACCCATCGAACCTCAGGTAACGGTTAACCTCATGCTTATGTAAACAAGGTATGTATTGTAATACTCTAATTTTCATAATACATGTAATATTGTATTTTGGTAAATTAATTAGCAAAATACAAAGGTGAATATGTGGTCTCAAAGAATTATAATCTATTGATTATATTCTTATCCAAATTTCACTTTGGAATTAATTAACCAAGGGTTAATTGTGAGACATTATTTAAGGGTTATAATTTGGCCTAAAGACAAGAGGTAGATAACAACAAAATTAAATGGATAATTAAGGAAATTAAATGCATAATGATTAATGTAACATCCCAAATTCCAGGTTCGAAAATCGTGTCGGTCGACACTTAGTTTTAAGAAAAACAACAGAGTTTGAGACGCTACAGCCTAGAGTACTGCAGAAATTGATAGCGTGCGCTAAGATCCGGACAATGAGTATCTGATATAAAAATGCCCAGACATATGATGATGCTCGACATAAGCTGATATATTAAATATCCCGAAGAAATATTCATGTGATACAATTTACAGAGGTTAAATACAATCCTCTGATAAAGAAAGTTTTAAACTAAACCCATGACTTGGAACCTAACATCAGTTAATTAAACAGTTTGGCCAGGTAGGGGTCTATCATGGGGGCCTCACCGACTTATATGGCGACTGATTGGCTTCCCACATAGTTTAACCCAGCCTTAGACACCAAACTGTTCAAAGTAACTTTGTTAAATTCGAGCCAGAAGCTAAGTCCTAATAACTTCTATCGACCTTTGCCTTTGACTGCTGCCTCTTCACGGCTCTACCCACCGGCATCTTCTCTATCCCGGTTTCTTTCCTGTACTATTCATTAAGACTGAGGTCCAATGTCCATTGGACCTCAGGTAACGGTTAACCTCATGCTTATGTAAACAGTATATGACAGGTATCAAAATAATATATTCACAATTATAACTTTCAAAAACATTCTAGCAAGTAACATAACACAGCCACTGCAATATGTATGTTACCCAAGTCTGCACATAACTAGTGCCACGAATCCACGTGTTCTCAGCGCTAGGAAAACTCAACGGTGTTATCAAGACTATAACCCGTGTACAATTCATTATCTCATGAGCAATTTTCAGAACAGAGTTCCAACATGTGAAAATAACTACCATATATAACCATACCATAAGCATAAGCGTTAATGTTACAATACGCTTTCGTACCTTTTATCGCATAGTCGTCAAACATCCGACCTTTGATTCCGGCTTTGGACTTCCCGGATATCCTAACATATCACCATATCACTTAGAATAACATTCTAAGAGATATTTCCACCTCTATTTACCATTCTACCCTTGATGGCTTTATTATTACAATTTTGCCCTTACATTTCTTCAAAAACGTGATGCAACATTTTCTGGGCAGATTTTTCGGTAACTTTGAAAAAATCATAACTAATTCTAGAAAACTCAAAATGAGGATCCGTAAAATGTTCTGGAATCCTTGAGAAGTCTATTTTTGAAGACAAATACTAGGACTTACCTAGAACTCATGGATAATTCCCAGATTTCACGTTTTTAAATACTGCCCAGAATTTTGCACAGAAAACATTGCCTAACTTCTGAGATTTTTATCTTTTTGCACAGAGCTTCAAATGATACAATCTTTATAGATTTAGAAAGCCCTAGACGTCTACTTTCACCATTAATTTTCTCAGAATTTTAGAACATCATCTTCATCATAAAATATTGACGTTTTTACCCCTGACTCCAGAAATCACTGTTTGAGGAAATTTCGCCAGAGCTTCGCTATTTTGATCCTAATCTTCCAAAAATTTTGCTATAACTTCTTCTTCATCAATTTTTCGAAATAAATGCAATGGAAACCATAAAAACGTGAAATTAAAACTATATTTGGAAGATTGAAGATCAAAACAACATTCCCTAATATTTCTACTAAAACTTCATAAGCTAGGAACTTGAACTAAAACTAAAAGCTTCCTTACCTCTTGTAGAACCTTGCTACTGTTCTTGGAGCTCTTCCACACACTCCTAACCTCTTAAATTTTGGCCTAAGCCTTGGTGGATTTGTGAGGAATTTATGAAGCTTGGAGTCTCTATTTATAGCCAAAGATTGGGTAGCCTCCAAGTAACTCCCAAGTGATCTTAGCCCTTGGTTCTTGACTTGGTGAGGGGGTAAAGATCTCCTCCTTACACCTAAAAAAACGTCCTCCCATCTTCCTTTTTCAAGAAGGTCTTTTGCTTTGTCCCCAAGACACACTACTTCTTCCCCAAGTTGTCCTAATTAATCCCAAATGCTAATTTAGTTAGGTGTAAGTGGGTGTTCTAATTCAAAACCCAATTTCACTTTTGAAATCCTAATTTTGTGATTAGATTTATGGTGATTTTTAATTCCCAAAATACTTAGGTATGAATCTTAAAAGTAACCGAAAATAACTTCGGGAATAGCCAAATCGAAGCTCATAATTCACTGAGTTTAAATATGTATTTATCTCTAATACTTAATTCCAATATTTCAAGTTATGATTTAATTTCTATAGGTACTCATCTAATTTTATTTAATTAATAACAACTTGCTCATTAAGCTAAACAACTTGCTCACAAAGTCTTTGAAGCTTCTTCTATACACTACTTTATTTGACTAATGTTTTTGCATTTGAAGTTATTATTTTTTTTCTTCCTTATTTTCGAAATCCAAGAGGAATTTTTGACCAAGGAATATGTTTACACATCTTTTCCCCTTAACCAACAAGTCTTATTTTTTATTTATCCCATGTGCTAATCTATATTACAATATTAGAAATTCCTTTTCCCTTCCTTCAAAATTCTGACCGAAATCTTCCCCTAGTAACCATTAAACATGTATTTTAATTCATGGCTTTTCATTCGCTTGTTGCTTTTGTTGACTTTTCAAACTAATCTTTTTGTGATAAATTCTTTCTTCTTCTTTGTGCCCAAGCAAACCGTCCCTTTCTTTTAATTATTCAACTTATGTTTTAATGTTCTCACATATTCTAGGAAGAGAAATCTCTCATTGGTCCACTTAGATTTTAGGATTTAAGGTTAATATAATTTGGTTCTTTATTGTATAATTTATTCACCATCAAATAGGAATTTTTGTCCCATAGAGGTAAATTTGGAATAATTAGTTTAAATCCTAATTTTAATTTCTAACATCATGTTTTAGGGGTTACTAGGCTTAATTGTCAAAATTGACAAGGTTTCTAATTTCATTTTGATGATTAATAACTTCTTGTGTGCTAATTTTAGCTTCTAAATATCATTCGATTCTTAATTTAATTGATTTTTCCTTAATTATGACCTTTATAAATTAATTACTAGCTAATCTCAAAAATTACTAGAGCATCTCAATTATTGCAATTTCAATTGCCCAATAATTGTTACTAATTTTCTCTAATTGATTTTATCATCCTCCGATGTTTTTAATTGCTTAGAAAATGGTATAATTCCTAAAAATGATAATAAATCAACTAAAAAGTTGGAGACAACATATTCTCCAATTTTAATAAATATTTTGTTGCCTCTTAGGATTTATCATAACATTCTCAGGGTATTTTATGACCCATAAATTCACTTAGGGATTTTTAGCTCTTTATTTACTCTAATTTCATGAGAAATCACCTTAAAAGATAAGGTAATTATTTTACTAGTTTTGAGATCACAAATTCACCTATTGTAATAGGTGTCATTTATCAAAATTTAATATTTACATGTATTATGAAAATTGGGGTATTACAATTAAGGCAATTTATGCTAAAATTGCATAAGCCTATTAAAGGAAAAATGCCTAATAGCAAATAATAGACAAATAAGCTTTGCACTAATTGAGATTAGTTGCATAATTCTTCAAGATAGTTAAAGGTAAATTAGGATCATCACAAGGGGGCTAATTATACTTAAACATAATTAAGCCAATGAGGGTGAAATAATACTTGCCTAATTAAACACTAATTTTCATGATTAGTTAATAAATCAATTAACTAATAGCAAATTCAATTAAGAGTGAAGATTGGATTTAAACAAACACAAATTGAATCTAATGGTCCTAATTAATCCCATAGTAAGCTTAATCCTCTTGTAATTGATTTAGCCAATGAAAAATCAAAGAATTGAGCTAAATCCTTAAATAATTAAGTGGACCAATGGGAAAAATTAAGCTATGGATAAATGGTTAGGATTTATTTTGAACAAACACAAATTGATCTAAGGGTGAAGGATCAAGATGAGAGGATAAGAGATTAATCACATGATTAGTGTTAATTATTATGCCCCAAAAGTCAACAATGGCAACTAGCATATGGTGGAGCTTTGAGAGCCAAGTATTTGAGATATTTTTCATGGGTTTAAGTTTAAGCCTACAATTAATTAAAGTAACTAATAATGGTTATATTTAAGAAGCTTTAAGCATTTTATTAAGAAGTTAATTAAACTTGTCTAATAAAGCACTAATTGCCATGGTTAGCTAACAAACCAATGATACAATGAAATATGTAATTAGTGAGCATATAAACACTTGATTAAAGGGTTAATTATATCTTATTAAATCTGCCCCAAAGATCATAAAAAACGTCCAGCACATAAGGGAGTAAGATTTGGATAAGATTTCATAATAAAACACATGCAAATGCTCTTGATTAATTGGCAAACCAATTGGGTATAGACATGTGGAGCTTAGGGACACCTAAACACTCAATTGTGTCATCAAAATGACCTCATCAACTTGCCAAGGGAGTAAAAGAACGTGCAGCTAAGAGGTGTAGGGTGGATATGAACTTCTTATGATGCAAGTTGAATCCAAGGGATAGAAAGCAAGAAGAAGATTTGGAACTCTAGGATAGTTACCAATTAAGCCATTGAGTTTTTCCTATAAATAGAGACCTTGAGCTTCTTCATTCTTCACACCAAACTCATACCAAAGATTGGAGAGTTTAAGAGGAGAGTAAAGCAAGAAAGAAGAAGGAGTTCAAGAGTCTTCAAGAGGTAAGTTCTTAAGCTTAATCTTTAGATTTTTAGTAAAATTGTAGTTTAATCTAGGAAATTGTAATGTAGAGTTATTTACATTTGTTAAGGTCTTTAATGTGTTTAAAATGAAAATTAGATTGAAAACATGTTAGGGAATAAGTTTTGAAATCAATGGATCAAGATTGTGAAAATTGTAGAATTTCCAGTTTTGAATCTTGTGCTGGCAGCGAACAAAGAGGCTGGTATTTGATGTATCAAATGAACTTTAAAAATAATGAAACTTTCCAGTTATAAAGTGAACATGTACGGCTTTCCAAATATATAAAATATGTAACATTTTGATCTCTGGTCAAGGAGATATGAATTTTTGAAGTTAAGCCATTTTTACTAGAATAAAATCTAGGCAACGTTGAGAAATGTAAAAAATGGTAATGACTCACTAATTCTAGGTGAAAATGAATATTTTTCCTCAAAAGTAGACATCCTAAGTGTTCCGGGGAATTTTACGGATCCTCATTTCGATTTTTGTAGAATTAGTTATGATTTTTCAAAGTTAGTGAAAAATCTGCCTAGAAAATACTGCACTACGTTTTTAAATAAATGCAAGGACAAAGTTGTAAATAACAAATCCACCAAGGGTAAATGGGTAAATAGAGGTGGAAGTATCTCTTAGGATATTATTCTAAGTGATATGGTGATATATTAGGATATCCGGGAAGTCCAGGGCCGGATCCAAAGATCGGACGTTTGACAATTACCCGGTGAAAGGTACGTTCACGTACTAGTAACTTTAACACTTATGTGTCTTGTATGCTTATATATGATTGATTGATTCATGTGTTATGAGCAAGACTGTGGTTTCAGTCATTTGCATACATTCAGGGTAGCTGTGGATTTAGCTTGACACGGGTTATAGTTTTGATAACACCGTTTGTATGTTTTCCTAGCGCTGAGGACACGATGGGCCATCGTGGCACTGGTTATGTGCAAACATGGTCGTACATGCATGAGCTATGTGCTATGTATGGTGATTTTGACATGCATTTGTTGTGTGCTATGTATTGTCCGCTGAATATATTGAACAACTATCATATATATTGTAATACCCGGATAATTATTTATCTTAAATATCATATTTCCGTAAATAATACCTATTTTAAATAGGTGAATATGTGGTCTTGAATTTTGGTGTTGTATTTATTTTTATTCCTAGGTAATTTTCCCTATAATTAGAAGGCCTAAAGACTAATTTTTCTAAGTCTTGTTAAGGATCATAAAATATCCTAAGATTATCATAAATATAATCGTAATTATACCATTTTAGCAATTAAAATCACCAGAGGATGATAAAATCAATTAGAGGAAATTAGCAACAATTATTGGGCAATTGGAATTGCAATAGTTGAGATACTTTAGTAATTTTTTAAATTAGTTAATAATTAATTTATAAAGGTCATAATTAAGGAAATATCAATTAAATTAAGGACCAAATGATATTTAGAAGCTAAGATTAGCATACAAGGAGTTGTTAATCAACAAAATTAAATAGATATTTAAGGAAATTAAATGTATAATTATTAAGGCAATTTATGCTAAAATTGCATAAGCCTATTAAAGGAAAAATGCCTAATCAAATGTAAGTATTTTCAATTTGATTAAAGGCAATTAAAGACATTAATTAAAGGCTAATTGCAAGATAATTTGAGATAGTTAAATCATTAAAAAGGGGCTGTTATATATTCAAAATATCAAGGGATTAATTGATGAAATTAAAATGTCTAAATCCATTTAAGGGCCTAAATTAATTATAACCTTAATCCTTGAGAAATTGAATTGACCAATGATAAATTAAGGAAATAGTCTTAATCCTCATGAAATTAATTAGACCAATAAGGGTTAAATGATAGGATATGTGAGTCAATGAAAACACAAATTGGAAAGAGAAGGAGGTGTTGTGAGTATGTGTGTGTGTAGTATAAAAGTTGTGAGTGTGTGTGTCTAGTGAAGGAGAGAGAAAAGATGTGTAGATATGTATGTGTGAAAAGGGTTGTATAAATGGAAGAAAAAATGGAAAAGTAGAAAGATATTTGTGTGTGTGAGATGTGTGAGTTGTGAGTATGTGTGTGTCTAAGAGTTGTGTATGTGTGTCTGTATAGTAAAGAAAGTCAAGAATAAACCAAGATGAATTTTGGATTGAAATCCAAAGTAAAAACTTAAGAAGCAAGTTTAGTATTTAATCAGACACAGGTAAATAAGAATCCATAGAAATTAAATCATATTTTGAAATATTGGAACTAAGTATTAAATATAAGTAGATATTTGAAACCAGTAAATTATGGGCTTGAGCTTGGCTATTCCCAAAGTCATTTTCGTATATTTTTGGGATTCATGCCTAAGTGATTCAGGAAGTTTCAGAGGGCCATTAATTAAGTCATAAAATGAAGAATTGTAAAATGAAGTTAGATCTTGAATAAAAATACCAACTTACACCTAACTAAATTAACATTTGGAGTAACTAAGAGATGAAGCAAAAATCTAAGAAGAAGGAGGGGAGGTGGCGGTTTCTTTTGAGGTGTAAGGGTAAGATTAATACTTCTTTACTAAGCTAAATCCAATGGTTAAGATCAAGTGAAAGTTGTTAGCAAGTAAACCATTGTTTTGCTATAAATAGAGCCTTCATGCTTCATAATTCCTCACCAATTCACAAGCTAGAAACCGAAATTTAGAGAGTGAGGAAGTGAGTGGAGGAGCTTCAAGAACAAGAAGCAAGGTTCTCCAAGAGGTAAGAAAGTTTTTAGCTCTAGTTCTTAGCTTATGTAGTTTTTAGTAGAAATGTTAAGAAATGTTATTTTGATCTTTAATCTTCCAATTATAGTGTTATTCTCATGTTTTTATGATTTCCATTACCTTTATTTCGAAAAAATGATGAAGAAGAAGTATAGCAAAAAATTTTGGAAGATTATGATCAAAATAGCAAAGCTCTGGCGAAATTTCATCAGTTAACGATTTCAGGAGCCAGTAGCAAAAATGCTAGTATTTTATGAAGAAAATGAGGTTAACCGTTACCTGAGGTCCGATGGGTATTGGATCTCAGCTCTTACCATAGCTTCAGGTCCGGGGAACCAAGGACTGAAGATAGGAGTAAGCAGAGTAAGCAGAATGTGTAAGGACCTGACTGAAGATCCTATTTTTAGACATATACTGTTATAACATCACTCTGATAAATGTACTGTACATTATAAACAGACGGATATGCCACAGTTAATGATATATCAGTTACTTACTCTTTTACTTGCTCCGATGCTCTACTCTGATAAAAAGAAAAAAATTTATTCCGCTTTTGAAAATTAGGGTGTTACATATATTGTTTATACTTTTCACATGAGGTTAACTGTTACCTGAGGTCCAATGGGCATTGGACCTTAGATCTGTCTAAGGTTCAGGAAAGGAACCGGGATAAAGAGAGGTACCGATGGACGGAGCTGTAAAGAGGCACTGGTCGAAGACGAGAGCCTGAAGAAGAAGAAGAAGAATACTAGGGCCTATTTTCTGGCATGAATCTGACAAAGTTATTTCAAACTAATTGGTGCTTAAACTAAGAAAGGGTTTGTTGGTGGGTTGTCATAAGTCGCCGTGAAAGACGGGGAGACTCTCATTAGACTAAACACCGATCTAGCCAATATGTTTGATTAACTAATGTTAGGTTCCAAGCCATAGGTCTAGTTTAAGACTTTCTTTATCAGAGAATTGTATTTAATCTCTATAAATTGTATCACATGAATATTCCTTCGGGATATTTAATATACCAGATTATGTCGGGGCATCATCATATGTCTGGGCTTTTTATATCAGATACTCATTGTCCGAATATTAGTGCATGCTTTCCATTCCGCATTACTTGAAACTGTAGCACCTCAAACTCTGTTGATTTTCCTAAAACTAAGTGCCAACCGACACGATTTCCAAGCATGGAATTTAGGGTGTTACATGTATGACAGATATTCATAACATTACAACATACAACAATACATATCACACAACAAATGTAAAGTTCTCATATCATAACAGTACATAGCACACAACACATGTAAAGTTCATCTCAGTTTGCACATAACCAGTGCCACGACAGCCCATCGTGTCCTCAGCGCTAGGAAAACTCAACGATGTTATCAAGACTATAACCCATGTAAAAAGCTGAATGTATAAGTAGTGATCTAAGCCCCATAATGTAACATCTCATTTTCATAAAGGTTTCCATAGTACTTTGTTCAGAGCTGAGGGTTGAAAATATTTTTCAAAATACAGAGTAGCTGAATAATATTGTATGCAGTGTATCTAACAAAACGTTTAATAATACATTAATCCGGGTGTTCAATACATATATATATATCCAAAAAGATAACGCCACCGCAGGGTCTTCATGCCGGCTTCTTACCCTTGTCCTCGATCCTAACTCCTTGGGATCCTGAAGCTATGGCAGGGGCTGAGGTTAAATACCCATTGAACCTCAGGTAACGGTTAACCTCATACTTATGTAAACAGTATATGACAGGTATCACATAATAATAACATAATCATAATTTCAAATTCATAACAACATGTAAGGCAATAACATAACACAGTCACTGCAATATGTATGTTACTCCGGTCTGTACTATACACCAGTGCCACGATGGCCTATCATATCCTCAGCGCTAGGAAAACTCAACGGTGTTATCAAGACCATAACCCGTGTTCAATCCAATGAGTAAAGATTAATTTCAAAACATGTGAGTACAATTATCATATATAGGCAAACCATAAGCATAAGAGTTAAGGTTACAATAGGCATCCGTACCTGAGTTTTGATACGTTTTGTTGGTCAGAAAATTGACCTCCGATATCCTATAAGGGTAATATCGTCTCAATTAATACCCGAATACTATTCCAAGAGATATCTTGGCCACATATGACAATTTTACCCTTGGTGGTTTTATTTTTCAATTATTTACTTAAAATTTCATAAAAACGCTGGTTCAATATTCCTGGGCAGAATTTTGCCTAACTTCAAAAAATCATAACTAATTCCAGAAAAATCAAAATGAGGATCCGTAAAATTTCCCAGAATTCTTGAGATCTCTAATTTCAAGGAAAAATATTGGAACTTACCCAGAATTCAAGGATAATTCCCAGTTTCAATGTTTTAATTTTCTGCCAAGAATTTTCCCCAGAAAATGTAGCTTAACTTCTGAAATTTTTATCTCTTCGTACAAAGCTTCAAATGATACACTCTATATATATTTGGAAAGCCGTATATGTCTACTTTCACCATGAATTTACTCAGAATTTTAGAACATCATTTCCTTCATAAAATACTAATGTTTTTGCTACTGGCTTCTGAAATCGCTAACCGATGAAATTTTGCCAGAGCTTCGCTATTTTGATCATAATCTTCCAAAAGTTTTTGCCATACTTCTTCTTCATCATTTTTTTTCGAAATAAAGGCAATAGAAAACATGAAAACAAAACTATATTTGGAAGATTAAAGATCAAAATAACATTTCCTAACATTTCTATTACAAAAACTAAGAACTAGAACTAAAAGACTAAAAGTTTCCTTACCTCTTGTAGAACCTTGCTTCTAGCTTCTTGAAGCTCCTCCACTCTCTTTCTCACTCTCTAAATTTCGGCCTATGCCTTGAGGATTTGGTGAGAATTTTTGAAGGATGAAGTCTCTATTTATAGCCAAGCAAGGGTTAAATCTCTAGCAACTTCCAATTGATCTCAACCATTAAATTTTACTTGGAAAGAAAGCACAAATCTCACCCCTACACCTCATAGAAACCGCCCCTCTCCCCCCTTAGCTCTTAAGTTTTAGCTTAATCTCCTATTTATCTCCAAATGCTAATTTAGTTAGGTGTAAGTTGGTGTTTTTATTCAAGATCTAATTTCACTTTTGAAATCACAATTTTATGACTAGATTTATGGTGATTTTAAACTTCATGAAACACTTAAGTATGAATCCTAAAAGTATACGAAAATGACTTTGAGAATAGCCAAGTTAAAGCTCATAATTCACTGGTGTCAAATATTTACTTATATTTAATACTTAGTTCCAATATTTCAAGATATGATTTAATCTCTATGAATACTCCTTGATTTGCATCTAATTAAAAGTTAACTTGCTCCCCAAGTTTTTACCTTGGATTTCAAACTATTATTCACTCTAGTTTATTCTTGGGTAACTTTACTACACACACACACATATACACAACCTTTGGACACACACACACACTCACAACACACACCTATACACACACGCCACACACTACACACACACACACACACACTTTTCTCTTTCCTTATCCTCTCCCAAATCATTTGTTTCTTGCCCTTAAAGTCTTCTAATCTTCTCCATACTCTAGGCTAATTATCCCATGTGTTTGTTTGGGTATTAAAATTATTTCTTCTTCTTGTTACCCAAGTAAAAAAAAAAAAGTCCCCCTCTCTCTTTATTTAATTATCAATTTATATTTTAATTGTTCTCACAATTTAAGAAAAGAAATCTTTCATTGGTCCAATTTAGGATTTAGGATTAAGGGTTAATTTAATTTGGTTCTTTCATTTATTGTGTAATTTATTTATTTCTCATTAAATAGAAATTTTCGCCCCATAGTGATAAATTAGGAATAATTAATTAAATCCTAATTTTAATCTCTAATATAGTATTTTATATGGTAACTAGCTAAATTAGTTTTTAGACTCTTAAATTCTATGGAAAAATTGCCTACAAATAAAATTAAATATAATACCAAAATTTGAGACCACATATTCACCTATTTAAAATAGGTATTATTTATGGAAATATAATATTTAAGATAGGTAATTTTTCGGGTATTACACATAAACTTAGTCACGATGCATGACTCGAGACAGAGTCTCGTCCATGTCTTTATGAAAGTATCTATCACACATAAGCATATAATAAGCATCAGAGTTAGTGTTACAGTATGCGTCTGTATCTTAGTCCATTTGGATAACGGTACGCTTGCCTGGTCGGTACGTCTCCCGATTTTCCTGGATATCCTATAATAGTATTATTGCATTATTACCTTGTAAATAATATCGTAGGAGATATTCTAGCCATTTCTGACGTTTTTACCCTTGGTGGATTTATTACTCCAATTAGATCCCCTTTTATTTATAAAAAACGCTGATTTCAACACTTTGGATAGAATTTTCGCTAACTTTGAAAACTCATAACTAATTCTAGAAAAATTGAAACGAGGATCTATAAAATTCTTTGGAATCCTTAGGATGTCTATATTCAGGTAAAAATACTCACCGTTGCCCAAATTACCCAAGTCACTCCCAGTTTTAAAGTTTTGAGCCTTTGGCCAGAATTTTCCAGGAATTTGTAGCCCAACTTTGAGAATTTTTATCTCACTGTACAGAACTCATTTTAACATGTTCTTGGAATATTTGAAAATCCTTATATGTCTACTTTAACCATGAATTTTCTCAGAATTTTGAAACACCATTTTCAACATAAAATATTGGCGTTTTTACCACTGATTTTAGAAATTTCTACCCGATAAATTTTCGCCAGAGCTTCGCTACTTTCATCATAATTTTCCAGAAATTTTACTATACCAAGTGGCTCATCTAATTTTCAAAATATCACTATTTTTTACTATAAAAACATGATATTAAAATTACTCTAGCATATTTAAGATCAAAGCTACTTCTAACTATGAATTTAAGAACAAAACCTTAAAGAACTTAAAGTTAGAGCTAGAGAACTTACCAAGAACTTTACTCCTCCTTCTCCAAGACTCTGCGCTCTCACTTTCACTCTCTATATCAGATTTCTAAGCTTGTTTTGGTGTGAAATTTATGAAGGCTTAAGGCCTCTATTTATAGGAAAAGATTGGGACACATGTGGCATTTTCTCTTTACAAATTCTTACCCACATAATACACATACATGCACATACCCACTCCACCACACATACACTCATACACACACACATATCCTCCACGTCTCCCAACTTCCGTGGCTTTCCCCCATTCATTCATCTTTTTTCTTTCTTTCTTTCTTTTTTTCCCCATGTGCTAGGATATCTAGATTACATTGTTTTTTTCCCCTTCTTTCCCAAGCAAAACGTGGCTCCCCTCATTACCTTACTCTTCCCATTTATGTTTTCATTGACTCACATATCCTACAACTTAGCCCTTATTGGTTCATAGGTTTTTACTTGGTTAAGGCTTTTAATGGTGAAATTAATTTTAAGCCTAGGATTTAGCTTTGTGAAATTAAATCTTGGCCTTTTATCTTAGCTACCCACTTTGACTTTTCAAAGTTGATTAGTAAAGCTTAATCATGTGTTTAATTCCCCTCTTGTTACAAATATCCCATGATAATTGATTTGCTAATTAACCCAAGTCATTAGAGCATTATTTGTAAATTTAGTCCTACTCAATTAATCCTTGTATTTTTTCAAAAATATTATCCCATTATTTATGTTGATTTTACTTATCCCCAATTATGTTGCAATTAACCTCCAATTAATGCAAGCTTAGGTGGATTAATTTAATTAAGTGTTTCCCTTGCTTATCTTGCTCTTTTAAATAGGAAAATGTTGTTATTTAATGTGATTTTTATTTCACATATTCTTTTCATATTCCTTTATGGCTTATCTTTGGTTATATTAAATCTAGATGTTAAAATATTAATTGTAGGGTATTTTATGATTCCTAATTGAAGATTAGAAAATTGGATTTCATTGTGTTTATTTAGATTAAATCTTCTCCCTTGATTGCCTTTGATATTAACTAATTATTAACTAGTCATGAAAATTAGTGCTTAATTAGGCAAGAATTATTCCACCCTCATTTTATACTTTTTATTTTGCCTCTTGATTATTTTGCAACTAATCCTAATTAGTGCAAGATAAATTGTTCATTTATTGTTGCTAATTCCCATTAATTAGCTTAAGTGTTTTCATAATATTTTCTTACTCATTTGATCATATGAGAACTATGGTTTAATATGGTATTTATATCATATTTTATGATCCTTAAATATAATTTCAAAATTGGCCCTTGATTATGTTAAAGTATCCCTAATTGATGGCTTTTATTTGCCACTAGATTTATTGTGAAGATTTATAAAATTATTTTAATTAACGTAAATTAAATTGTCATTTATCTATTGGTAATTTCCTTTAATTGATTTAGGTATTTTCATAACATTTTATGACTCTCTATAATTAAATAAAAACTATGTTGTAATATGATAATTTTAGGGTATTACATTTCCCCCCTCGTTAAATAAAATTTCGTCCTTGTAACATCCGATTTGAAAACAGCGTAAATTTTTTTTTTTAAACCAGTGATCAGAGTCGAGCATTCTAGCAAGTGAGTCACTAAACCTTAAAGATATATAACCATAGTATAATTGTTCTAATACAGTCATCTAATATCCAAAAGAAGACAAATACATAAACTAGAAACATAAAACTTCATCTTGCATCCTACATTGTCTGCTTGCCCCTATCTTCACACCTTGACCCTCTCGAACATGAAGCTACAACTGAGATCCAATTTCCATTTGGATATCAAGTAACGGTTAACCTTATGCTCAAATAAAACAGTATATGGACAACATCAATCATAAACACATAACAGCAGTAAATCACTACATAAGCACACATCAGATGCATGATTACAATATCGACAGAACATAAGCACAAAGCAGTATGTAAAGCCCCACAACATGTCTGCACATAACCAATGCCACGACAACACATCGTGTCCTCAGCGCTAGGAAAACCCAACGGCGTTATCAAGACTATAACCCGTATAAAGCTGTATGTATAACTGACTACCCTAGACAGAGCCTCAGTATATAAACATGTCTATCACATATACGTATATGAGCAGCATAAGTGTTAAGGTTACAATACACGTCCATACCTCCGTTGATGATATCTGGCACTTTCGCCTACTTATGGTACGTTTGACAGCGGTATGACGGCGGTACGACAGCGGAAACAGCGGTTCGTGATTTCGGATATTCTATAAGGATAATATCACCGATATGAATATTTAAGATCATAACAGGCATTTTAGGTACAAATTACCATTTTACCCCTAGTTTGATTACTTGGTAGGTTTTTACCAAAGCTTTGCTATTTTGACTCTAAATTCTCAAAATTTTGCTATAACTTTTCTTCTAACCTATTTCTGAGATAAATATCATATTTACTCCTAAACATGATATCTAAGCTAACTTGAAAAATTAGAGACTACCCTAGCAATTCTACTATAACTACCGAAAGAACTGCTGAAACTAAAAACTAAGGACTGAGAAACTTACTCAAAGCTTTGCTATGAAATTCTTACTCCTCCTCCAGAGCTTCTCTCTCTAACTTCTCTCTAGGATTGTGTGTGAATTGGTGAAGAATGAAGAGAAATGAAGGGCTATTTATAGAAAACCCGAATGGCATTTTCGTAATTTCGGTGAACTTTGTCTGGTTAAATTCTGACCGTTGAATTGCATTTTTTTGAAGTGGCTTGATCTTGGCCATACACATCTTGGCCGACCTCCCCCCCCCCCCTCACAAGAAGACAAAAATGATGGCATCATGCTAGTGACCTCATCCTGGCTTTATCTGATCAAATCCTTGGTTCGGTGTCTCGATTGCGAAATTTTGTAAAATCTTAAGATTCCGAAAGCAACACTCTGAAGGTCCTTTCTTCCTCTTCAAGAATACTAGATTTTCCTAACCTTATACTCTCATTAAGGACATTCCGTTGCCTGCCGAATATCCTCGGTAACCGCCACCGGTTACAGAAATAACGCCGGTCGGCGGCAACTTCTGGATAAAAATCTACTGATCAATAATATACTCTGGTTTTTCTCAACTCATTCCTGGAATCTAGTTTATGAATTATTTTCTATCGGTTCTCATTTTGACTATCTGCTTTAATTCTGCAAAATATCTTCTTATCCTGATCTTCAAATCATTCCGTCGGTTACAGAAATGACTTCGGAGACAGTCTATTTCGAAATAAAAATTCACTTGTCTATAATATACTCTGACCCTAAAAACTTAGTTCAAGGTTTTCTAAGTAGGATTTTATTTCTATCCGTGGTCATTTATCCTGTTCACTTTTTACTAATATAATATTATTTAACTTATCTTATAACATTATTATAATACAAATATCTAATATCACTTTTGCATCAACCTTATCCCTCCCCCTAAATTTTCGGCCAGCACACACACATATATATATTTATTTATTTTTTCCTTTCTTATTTCTCTTTATCTTATGTCTAAACAATTAGCCATTAATTTTCTAATTAATCACTTACTAATTGTTGACAATTTTCTTAATTAGTAATAATTATTATCTCACAACTATTTTACTGACACTGGTATTTTATGCACCATGCATAATATTAAAAATCATAGTGTCAATTTTGGTTCCAGAATACTTTTTAATTTTTCTTTTTTTTATTTTCAAAGGAAATAATTTATTAAATTATCTAAATGAAGGACAATACTCTTTCTAATTTTTAATAATTATTCTCATGTCCTTTAAAATTTCTCATAATTCTTTTTAGAATGTTTTATGGTCCTAAAATGCATTTTTCCACATTTTTGGCAATAAATTCCATTTAATTTTCTTAGTATTTCCCTTTGAAAATAGACTAATTACACAATATTTTGAGACCATAATCTTCATAAATGAGCATTTTTATTATTGTAACATAATATTCCAGATAATGATTATCTGGGTTTTACAGTCCTCGAAATTTGCTTTATACTAACTACACTTTGAACCATAAATCCTAGAAAACTTACTCTATACTAATTTAGACTTTGAATCATAACCTCTGACAATTTACTTTATCGGAATGTTTTTGTGTTTAAGCCATTCCCCTCAGTGATCGAGAATTCGTTCCCGCTCAATTACGAAGGTATTGCCATGTTGTACTTCAACATCCTTCTACACAAATGTCTCCATGGCGTCTATATACTGTGGCAACACAAGATACCTCCTATTTCAATGACACGATCTTAGTCTGGTTGGTGCAACTGAGGAATAAAAAGTGTTACAGAGATTAATCATGTTCGGAGGTAAGCTTATCTAATTGGTTCATGTTTAGTTAAAACTTCGAATGGCCCTACGTATCGCGGTCTTAATCTTGCCTCTCTAGCGTTCTAACTGACACTGGTTATTGGGGATATTTTATCAGTACATGACTTTTGACTTCGAATTTTAGAGGTCTTCCTTTCTTGTCAGCGTATCTCCTCTGTCTGCTTTGTGTTGTAGGGGTCATCTCGTGCTCACCTTAATTTGTTTGGACGTCTGGTCAATCAGATCTGGTCCAAGCAATTTCTGCTCAGATAAGGGTGACTAATACGTTTGCCCTTGACATTTGATCGTATAAACTCAGAAAACTTTAGACATCTCGCCTATTTTTTCACTATGCATGCCTACTTCGCACGCACTCTAATATTCAAATAATAATCTCAGTCATTTTGTACCCAGGTTTAGTAGTAACACACAGGACTTACACGTCCATCCTCACAGTGCTTGGTTACACAGGCCTTACTGCCTGACCCATTTAGCCTCTTGGCTTAACACATATTGGCCTTCCGGCTCAATCCATTACCACAGTAGTAGGGATTTTAGCCTTAATACCTAGGAGATTATCCTCAGGCTTTAGGCATTTCAACTACTACTTGATACAACAAATGTTTTGCCATACTCAAGACATACTGCAGACATACTAGTCACTATATCAATTTGTTTTATACATAGTGCTAACTACCACTGTCTTAAGGCCTAGGGACACAACCCCGTGCATGTTTACACACCTAGATCTTGAGCATCTGCTCATTTATTTCATCTGAACCTTTCCCAAGTCAAGCTCTCAAACTATATTAGAAACTCAATTATTCCTTAGATTTCTAAGGTTTTTACTAGTTTCCCCACAAGAATAAGAATTATCATTATATTGGCAAATCTTTCCTTGGCCAAAGTAAACACTACGCCAAACTTCTTAACAAAAGATGAAGACTTAAATTTATCAACATTTTTATCAGTAGTGAGGAAAAGTTAATATACCATTTACAAAGTAATCCAAAAAAAAAAAAAAACAGTTTCAACAAAATCAGAACAACTTTTGAGTACCATTTAGTTCCTATAAACTTCACATGCTACTACAAATTTCATGTTCAATACTTATCAATAGATGCAAATAATAATAGGAAGACAAAAATTCCACTTCTATTACTATAGTAACCTACACACTCCAATTTGTTTTTGTTTTTTATTTATATATATATATCTGAAATCTAATGGTTTGGATAGGAGTTCAACACAACATATTAACTCTCCATTTAAATAGATGTTCAAGATTTACTGAAGTGCACACTCAATCTCATTTTAGAGCTTTATTTCTTAACGTCCAGGGATCTAATCCCTATGGTTTCTATTTTTACCAAGCGCAATAGATAACCTTCAAACATTGGGTATTTATATAAAAAACTTCATAACATCCCAAATTTTGAGACTTTGGGAATCAAGAATGGGCATGCACACATTGGGTATTTTATATAAAAAACTATTAGCCTATGTTCCAAACATGCCTTAAGTCTTGGATAGGGATCACTTCATATGCTTCTTTTTTCTTTAAACTTTTATAACGCTTTTTTACCCCCAACAACTTCATAACGCTTTTGCTTACGCATCTTTTAGTTGCAATGTGATTACCAAGAAAGTGATTAGTGAAAGTGCTAATATTTTCTGTTCCACTTTCACCTAATTTTCTCTTTGTTTATTTATTTATTTATTTCAATTAAATCGTTGGTTTCTAGGGGAAAAACATGTCCTTAATGATGTCATTTGCAAAATCATTTGGGAATTTTTGAAGACTTTCCTATTAAAGATTGAAAGTGATAGATTATGTTTCTTTGAATTGAAGTGAGGATGTGTTCAGTCCCATTTCCAATGAAGGTGGAATTTTTCTTTTTTAAAAAAAAAAGAAAAGAAAAGAAGTTAAGAACCATATATTCCTTTAAATTGTCCAAAAATAACAAATAAAAATAGGGATTTAGGTCTTGGATAGGGAACCAAAATTAGATCAAATAATTATTAGGGAAAATTGATTACAGGGCCCAAGGAAGCAAAATAATTACAAAAAGACCCAAGAAATATTCACATGCCAGGGCCTTTTCTGGCATTTTTTCAAAAAACGTTAGCAACTACATCAGTAGCGGTTAACAACTATATCAGTCCCCGTTAACAACTAAATCAGTCTAATTAACAACTACATTTTAACAACTACATCTGTAACAATTAACAACTACATCTGTAGCAATTAACAATTATGTCCGTACACTTTTTTTTGAAAAAATGCCAGATGGCATGTGAATATTTTTTGGACCTTTTTTATAATTATTTTGCTTCCTTGGGCCCTGTAATCAATTTTCCCTAATTATTAGGACCAACAATAGTATTAGAAAGCCCATGTTCCTAACATACTGTAGGTCTTGGATAGGGGTCACTTCACAAGATTTTGCATACGCGTCTCTTAGTTGCATTAATGTGATCAACTAAGAAAGTGGTTTGCGGAGTTATGCTAATATTTTCTCTTTAAAATTTTGTTAAAAGCTTGTCCTCAATGATGTCAATAGAAGAATCATTTTTGAATATTTGGAGATTTTCCTATTAAAGATTGAAAGTGTTACATTATGATGCTTTGAATTGAAGCAAAGATACGTACGGACCCCACTTCCAATGAAAGGTGATATTAAAAAAAAATAGTTAAGAATTATATATTCCTTTAAATAGTTCAAAAATGACAAATAAAAATAGGGAAAATTGCTGATAAATCATGATTATGGGTGTGTCTATTTTTTATACTCCGAAAAGAATAGGATTATTATTTTGTATTTGTTTGATCAGGGTTTCCCTTTCAATATTGAGAGAATAAAATATTTTCTCAACAAATGTGCTTCTCAATAATTAAAAAAAAAAGTTGCCAGAGAACCAACACAAAAATACCAAAAATAAAAACAATAAATATTTTAAAAATTCATTGAGACACACATGCCTTGCTAGAATTGGAACTGATTTAATCGGATGGGAACGCCTCACCGAAACTGAGTTTGATGAGGATACAGATCTGCGTTGCACAAATCTGAGTGTGGTGATGAAATCGAGCAACCAAGTTGGTGACGGCGTGCGAGAGGAAACTCAGATCTAGGGTTTTCATCCACGGCGGATTCCGCCGTTGCTAGGTCTCAAATCTCGGTGGTGAGAAGAAACTTAGATCTGGGGCTTTCATCCGCAGCGGCTTCCTGTGTCGCTGGGTTTTGGATATCAGTGCTGAGAGGAAACTCATATCTGGGGCTTTCATCCGTGGTGACTTCCGATGTTGCTGGGTCTCGGATCTCGGCAGGGAAAAGCGGAGGAGGAAAGAGGATCAGGGGAGGGAAGATGGAGAAGCACGAGGCGCTGAGTGGGAGAGGAGTTCCATTTCTCACGATAAGAGAGGGCTGGGCGGTGAGTGGGAGAGTAGGAGAAATGTTATTGATTTTGGCGCTATTGGGTCTCTTTTTAGTGATTGGCTTTGGCGTCTACTTTCAAATAAATTAGATACCAAAAGTTTCAAAAAAAAAACAGAAACAAGTCACGGGATGTGCATATCTTTGGCGTCTGATTTAAAAAAATTCGACGCTAATGTTTTATCCACGTTAATTGAATCATATTTTTATATAATTTTTAATAATTAAATTAGGATTTTTAATGCGTTTTGTCATGATTATTAAGCTTAAAATATGTTTTTTGTAATAAATTAAGATTAAGAGTAAATACATTAAATTAAAACTAAAAAGGACAAGATTGTCAAAGAAATTGTAATTACTCTTAATCATTGATTTTTTTTAGAATATTTGATGTTAGATTTATTATTTTTATTGTAGATGCCTAAAAAGATTAGATCAAATTTGAAAATGAAAGTTTGAACTCAAATTATAAAAGTTTCACTCTAGTCCCTCAAACAATATTTTTTTCTTTGCGGTTTAGTCCCTGGTCAAAACTTGTGTTTTGACCAGGGAAGCATCTGACCTAAAAAATTGACAAGACCTGATTATTTGAAAAAGAGGCGGAGACGCATTGAATTGGAGGAGGCGGAATAATTAAAGGAAAAAAGAAAAAAAAAACGCGGCCAGGAAAAAAAAAAAAAAAAAAGACGAGGCAGCTGGGAATAATTAAAAAGGAAGGAAAGAAAGGAACAGAGGGGGATTTGACGAGAGAGCGCCGCGGAGAGGAGAGCGTGGGACCTTTATCTTCAACCATACCTTCTAAGTAAATATGTGTGAAAAGGCTGCTACGTAAATATAAATGACTAACAACATCTTTTATTGCTATTAATGATTTGACGCTGTTTAACATCTCAAATGACTCAACCATAAATAGACATACTATGTGACCCGGAATCTTGTGTACATATTTATCTCTCGACATCTGCAAAACTCTGTAGAAGATGGAAGGAACTCTTTATTGTCATGAAAAGAATTATAATTACAGAAGCTATATATACAGAACCATTATGAGCTTCGCTTCACATCTCAGACAAAAGATTGATGATTTTTCTAAGCTCTTTAAGATCTGCCATAGCAGTAACCTGCCCTTTGCCAACCAGAATATTTTTGGAGAAGCTCTCCAATGAAGTCACTTGCCCTTTGTCTTGCTGAAAAACTGACTCGATCACCTTCCGTAAATAAAATCAGTACTTAGTAAACGTCAATTAACCACTCTTACTCGTAAGTTATTAACTAAAGACCTTTCAAATTGTTCACTTGAGATGTTAGCTACTCTAATGTAGTTGATTAAAATTTGAGATGTTAATATTTTTCTATCAAGTGTATTATTCGTAATCATATTGATTACATTATGACAAGTTTATATTATGTTTCCAAGAAGAGTCCGTACAAACAAAAAGGGGAACATCTGTAACATCCCACCTTAAAAACAGCGGAATTTTTTTTTTAAAAAACGTTGATCAGAGTAGCGCAATGAGTAACTGAACCTTAACATTACATAACCACAGTGTAAGCGTACTTATAAAGTCATCTACTATCCAAAAGGAAACAGCACCTAACTAGGCATATAAACTACAACCATAAAATTCATTCTGCCATCCTACGCCAGTCGCTCGCCCCTATCTTCAACCCCTTGGTTCGTCTGAACTTGAAGCTACAGCTGAGATCCAATTACCATTTGGATCTCAGGTAACGGTTAACCTTATGCTCAAATAAAATAGTATGTGGATAACAGCTATTTAACAACACATAACAGCAGTAAATCACTACATAAGCACACAGCAGATGTATGATCACAACAATGACAGAACATAAGCACAAAGCAGTATGTAAAGTCCCACAACATGTCTGCACGTAACCAGTGCCACGATGGCCCATCGTGTCCTCAGTGCTAGGAAAACCCAACGGCGTTATCAAGACTATAACCCGTATAAAGCTGTATGTAAAACCGACAACCCTATAGACAGAGCTTCGGTATATAAGCATGTCTATCACATATATGTTTATGAGCAACATAAGTGTTAAGGTTACAATACGCATCCGTACCTCCGTTGACGGTTTCTGGCACTTTCGTCAAAGTACGGCACGTTTGACAGCGGCACGACAGCGGAAACAGCGGTTCGTGGTTTCGGATACCCTAGAAGGATAATATCATCGATATGAACATTTGGAATCATAATAAGCATTTTAGGTACAAATTACCATTTTGCCCCTAGTTTGATCACTTAGTGGAATTTTGTCAAAGCTTCGCTATTTTGACTTTAAACTCTCAAATTTTGCAATAACCTTTCCTCTAACATATTCCTAAGATAAATATCATATTTATTCCTAACACATGATATCTAAGCTAACTTGAAAATTAAAGATTACTCTAACAATTCTACTATAACTACCGAAAGAACTACTTAACCTAAAGACTAAGGACCGGAGAACTTACTCAGGGCTTCGCTATAAATTTCTCCAGACTCCTCCTTCTTCCTTTCTCTCCAAATTTTCGAAATCCTCAAGAGGATTTGGTGTGGAGATTATGAAATGGATGAGGGCTATTTATAGAAAAAGGCAATGACATTTTGGTAATTCCTTTGAACTTTGTCTGATCAGTTTCTGGCCGTTAGATCGCACTTCTTAGAGATGGCAAGATCTTGGCCATACACCTCTCAAAGATGATGTCATCCTTAGTCATCAAGGTGATGTCACACACTTGCTTAAGAAGGTTTCTACTGATAAAGTCCCCGTTCGGTGTCCGAATCGCGTAACTTTGGAAAATCTCAAAATTCCGGAAGCAACACTCTGAAGATCTTTTCTTTCTCTTCGAGAATACTGGGTTTTCCTGACCTTATATTCTCATTAAGGACATTCTGTTGCCTTCCGAAAATCCTCGGTATTCGCTACCGGTTACAGAAATAACTTCTGCCGGCGCCAACTTCTGGATAAAAATCCACTGATCAATAATATACTCTGGTCCTAGTAACCTAGTTCACGGTTTTCTAGGTAGGATTTTATTTCTATCCGTGGTCATTTATCCTGTTCACTTTTTTACTATTATAATATTATTTAATTAACACATGTCTTAAACTTTATAATACTATTATATACAAAAATCTAAATCATCCTTATCCCTCCCCCTAAAAATTTCGGCCTGCTCATACATATATATATATATTTATTTTTTCCCCCATTTACCATAATATCCTATTTATCTTGTATTTATTTTTCCCAAAATTTTCCTATTGGTCCATAAGCAATTACATGGATTTAGGCTTCCATAATTCCTTGAAAAATCCTAAGCCTTAGATCTTTGTTTTCAAGATTACATCTTAACCCTTATTATTATTTAATTAGGCCAAAAATTTCAGCCCTTAATATTAATTATTTGTATTTATTTTATTTTTCATATCTCCCAAATTTCCATAATCTTATAAAATTCCCGAAAATTACTTAATTAATCCCTTAATAATTTCTAATAATTTTCTTAATTAAAACTAATCATTTTCTCACAACAATTTTATTGACATTAATAATTTAGGCTCCATGCAAATTATCAAAAATTATAGAGTCAATTTTAGTCTTAGAATACTTTTTAATTTCTCTTCTTTTTATTTTCAAGGGAAGTAATTTATTAAATTTTCTAAATTAAGAATAATATGTTTTCTAAGTTTTTAATAATTATTCCATACCTTTTGGAATTTTTCATAATTCTTTTTATGGTCCTAAAATGCATCTTTCACATTTATTATTATTATTATTGCAACATAATATTCCAGATAATAATTATCCGGGTATTACAACATCCATTCATACGTATAAGTGGTAGGTTTAGATCTTTAGAAAATCATAATTTCAGTTACAATGAGAAGACAAAACGTACTAGGAAAAGAATTGACCAAACTGCATATAAAGGTTAGTTATTCATGATTTGAAATTTTATTATTTCAGACAACTTTATATAGGATTTTCCCTTATCACTACTACTACTACTATTATGTGAGTCAGTACAATGAAAAAAGATTGATATATTTATATCATGTCAGAAAATGAACCTCTGATGAGTGCAGACAATATTAAAAAAGCGAACTATCCATCACCAACATTGAAGGAGCCAATAGATATCAATGAACTAGGTATTTCCATTGATTGTTTTAGGATTGTATTAAAGTTGCAATTTTTGTTATTGCTTTCATGTTCACAGTACTACAACCATTATATTTTACTTGCATTTATAATTTACATTTCCATTTATATTTATATTTAAATAATAACATGTCCTAAGATAAGCCAATTTTGTTACAAAGGCTCATAAAATCAAGCAAAACTGATTACTTTGTTTCATCATGATAGTAAACAAAGCAATGATTAGCACCAACAATGTTGCAGATGAAAACTATGAAGCCCACACTTCTAAGGAGCCAATACATGTCATTGAGTTGGGTAATGAATATTTTCAACTAAAAATGCCAATTTCATGCAGCTTATTACGAAGTTATGGGTGTTTGTTATTTCATTATAAATACTGTTAGTTCTCTATGTGTTTTTATGATAACAAAATATTGTAAACTTGTTGCTAAGGTTTAAACATGTTTAAAGATTGTTAAAATTGATTTAAATCTTATAATAGATGTTAAACTTGAGTTTGGATGTGATAGACTCAAGTTTGCATTCAACAGAAAGGATAATGAACGTCTTAAACATAAGCAAACTCGAGCCTAACCTGATAGACTCGAGCCTGCGCGTGACAGAGGGCATATTTCATGATTTTCATCTTGGGCAAACTCGAGCCTAACATAATAGACTCGAGCCTGCTCGTGACAGAGACAAATTTCATCTTTTATAACCAAGGTAGACTCGAGCCTATTATGTTAAACTTGAGCCTGTGGCTTACAGAGAGCATGTCGCATTTCTTATGCTTTTAAACTCGAGCCTAAATGTTTTAACTCGAGCCTATATCTTATAGAAAGCTCTTCAAACCATTTTTCCTGAGAACAGACTCGAGCCTAAGATTTTAAACTCGAGCATGTCCCTTCCAGAGAGCAAACAAAGTTTTCCACAAACATAGACTCAAGCATAAGGTCATTGACTCGAGCATGTTTCAGTTTGAAAAGAATTTGCAAAATGTTTTTCTGAAACAAACTCGAGCCTGGTTCAGGCAGAGAGCTATCCAAGTGACAGAGCCTGAGCAGACTTGAGCCTAAGTTTTTAGACTCGAGCCTGTGCCTTTGTACTTAAGCTTCAACACGTTGTAAACAGTTCTAGACTCGAGTCTGTCACTAATAAACTCGAGCCTATGCGCTATCACAAAATATTTTCAAAGATTAATCACGTTATACAAAGGGCAGAGTCGAGTCTACCCATATTATGCTTGAGTGTTCATGAACAGACTCGAGCCTATTGGTCATAAACTCGAGCCTAATAGATCTCTGTTTTAAATGTCACGCTTTTCACTTCTCTGATTCAATCTTATGCATTGTTTTACACTTAAATGGAATTATGAATCATTATATATATGTTTGATAAGTTTGTTCATGAGTTTCAGATTCCATTAACACATTTCAAGCTTCAGATTCTCATTTTCGCTGAAACGCTCAAAAGCTGAATATTTTATTCAAGAAATCAGCTTTACAGCTAAGATATCCACTGAACTGCCAAAAAGACCTTATCATCAGACAAAGAGAATATACAGACACTATGGCAGACAATCAGACGTGGGCAAGCAATGGAGAGGAGCCTAATGTCTCCATCTGAACTCTCCAACGTCTCTCTTTCTAGCAGAAGCTTTAACGATCATCAATCTTCAACTCTATATATAGAGAGCTTCAGCAACTGGAAAAGACACACAGAGAGAACACAGTCAATGAAATATCAAAAGACTCTAAGCTTTCATCTTGTATTCATTTCATTAGTCTTATTCATTTACATTGAGCTTCAGTGTTTATTCCATCTTACTCTTAGAGAGAGTCTTTGTGAAATTCGAATCAAACTTGTTGTGTAAACTCAGGGTAGTGGGACCTTGAGTGTGGGATCAGATTACAACTTGTAAGGGGGAGTGAGTCCTATTGTGAGAGGATCATCCTAAGTTACAGAGTGTGTAATTGATCAAAGAGATAGTGAGAAATCCCAGAGAGTCTGGGGACTGGACATAGGTCAAGAGTTAAGACCGAACCAGTATAAATCATCTGTGTCAAGCTTCCTCTTCCCTTTCTCAGTTTAATTCTGTTCTGTTCAATTTTTCAAAAGCAATCGAAAAAGTTTTTGAAATCCCCAATTCACCCCCCTCTTGGTGATTTCCTTCCTCTACAAATACTTCATTGGTAGTTTGCTTAGTCTTGAGTTGGTTAAATTCAAATTGAGAAATAGTATTTTAGTGTTTGTAATAATGCAATGAAGTTACAATATAATTATGTAATTATTTTTGTCTTATAACAAACAGGTTGTAAATCTTCCATCGAAGTTCAACCACAAGAAATATACTATAGAAACATTGAATTTCAATTTGATACCAACTATAGTGATGATGATAATGAAGTTCGAAATGTTCCCCCTGATGCATTTGAAGATAAAGACCTTCACACACAACATTCTCTTATATCAATTTATATTATTTCTTTCTTAATATAATTGGTGATATTATTTATTTATGAAGCTACAAATGTTCTGCATGATCACTTCCCCTCAAATCATGTTGAGATCACTGAACTTACTGACGACATAGATGAATTTAAAGGTAACAAATACCCCTTTACAAAGTTCATCTAATCAGACATATACATGTGTGTGTGTGATATGAAACTTCACTACAACTATATAATCGTTGTCAACATTGTCATAGGATATATAGATGAAGGAGACCTTATATATGAATGCAAATTTTGTGGGGCATTGGTTTGGTTTAATGAACAAAGTGTAAAAGACAAGAAGCGAAGCACTGCCAATTCACACTCTCTATGTTATTTGAAAGGCAAGGTTGTCTTGCCAACTATGCAAAGGCCTCCTCCATTATTTGAGGGCTTATTTTTTTGATAGAGAATCAACTCATTCAAGGAACTTCTACGAGAATATCAGGCAATACAATAACATGTTCTCATTTACATCAATGGGAGGCAAGATAGATCATTCAAAAAATAATGGTGGCAGACTGTACTCATTTGTCATGTCTGGAATGAATTATCACAGTATTGGTAGCTTATTACCACCAGAAGGTTCAAGACCTGTGTATTCACAATTATACATATTTGACACAGAGAATGAAGTGTCAAATAGAATTTCTACAGTTAGGTATGTCAACATAAGCCATACTTAACATTACATTTATTTCTATTTAATGTAGTAACATTTATTATTGTTACATTATTGCAGCAAATTCTAGCAGCAAAGGAGATTATAGACTAATAAGTGAATTGCATGCATCTTATCTTCCACTTCAGTACCCTGTACTTTTTCCATTCGGTGAAGATGGCTATCGGGATGATATTGAGCACAGGGAAGTAACACTTAGTGCCACAAAGACGAAAAAAAGGCTAAATATGCGAGAGTTTTTCAGCTATAGACTAATGACAAGATTACATGAAATATCTACACTATTGCATGCATCAAGGCTACTACAACAATTCATTGTTGATGGGTACACTATGATTGAATCTGAAAGATTACTTTAGGTTAGGACACAACAAAAGGAACTTAGGGTTGATTTATATCAAGGATTAGCTAATGCTGTTCTAAGTGGAGAAACAAATGGTGCAACCATTGGTAAGAGGATTATTCTGCCCTTATCATTCACAGGAGGATTAATTGCAAATAAATTAGTGTTATAAAATAAAGATGATTTATCTCTATGATTATGCAATAATCATAATTAAATGATATGATAGCTAATTGGAAATAAAATAGGGTGTATTAAAAGAGGAAGGAAAGAAAATGAAAATAGCATGGGCCTCTAATTTAACCCAACACGTAGCCCATATTATCTACCTCTATCCAAAACACCACTTACACATTGAGCCCACATTACATATTATTCTCTTATGTGCTTCTTATGTGTTTATCCCTCTATTAGAGGGAGGAGTACATTTTTTTTAAAATTTTTTTAATATACTGTATTTATTTATATTTAAATTATATGTTACTTTTTGAAATGTTTTTTTCACCTAGTATCTCAAATTAATTAGTTTCTATGCTACTGGTGTTACAAATAAATATTATTGAATGTAATGTATGACTGGAAACTAATTAATTTGAGATACTGGGTGAAACAGAGTAGGAAGGAACAGCAAGCATCCTCCATCGTTTCAGTTAGAGCAGCGAAGGTAAGCATTAATCTCTTCTTCCTTCGCTTTCCGTCACCATCTTGCGTAGCATGAAGCCAAAGAAATCTGAGATATCGTCTACTGAAACTGAACCTTAAGAGACAAATCATAAGCTCGCTACAAACTAAAATTGGGGGGGGGGGGGGGTTTGTTACCGTTTTTTAGGCTATGAGAAAAAGGAACCCCCCCCCCCCCCCCCCCCAATGAAGATATATATTTAACTCTTTTAGTTGCTGATTTATTCTTTCTTTCTGCTTAGTTGTTCTTGAAGTATATATATATGTCGTGGCTGCTGAAATGAAAGAAAAAGAACTATTTGTCTGCATAATACATGGGGAACCGTTGTGATCAAACCTTGCTGAAACTGAACATATATATATATCAAGAAAAAAAAAAACGTGTCTGTGAGTGAGTGTCTGAAATATGTTTATGTATTTTTGCTGCAAGAGAAGAGGGTGATGGATTTGTGAGTGTATGTCCAGGGAAAGAAAAAGAAATAGGAAAATATATATGGTAAGAGAAAAGGGAAGGCTACACGTGTATGTTATGCATGAATATATTTTTAGTGTGTATTCTCTGTTACCTATGCTACAGTTAAAGAAGAAAAGAGGGGGGTTATATAGATAGGTATAAATATATGTGTTCATGTTGTTTAAATGTGTGGTAATAATAAATGCTAATATTCATATATGTATATATATTAATGCATGTATGATAATAATTATGTATCTTGCTTAGTGTATTTTATCCGAATTAGTATTTACAAAAAAATCTATGTTACTATGATGGTTGGCATGTATTGATTTTAATTGATTATTAATAATAAATTAAGGGACATAAATAAATAAATGTGATTGTTAAGAAAGAGGAGATTATTAATAAAATAAATAATTGGGGAATAAATAAATAAAAAGAATTAGTGATAAGTAATTAAATTTATAATAACAGAATAAATAAATGGGAGTTAGTGTTATTATTGGGAAGAGTGATGATAATAAATAATAAACAAAGAATTATTATTATTGTTATTGTTATTATTGGGATTAATAATAATAATAATAACAATAATAATAGAATTATTATTGCTAGGGAAATTATTAACTAACTGAAAGAGTTAGTAGTAATTAATAATAAATTAAAAAAGGAATAAATGGAATAAAATTACCAGGAGTATAGGGGTCATGAGTGGTAAGACCATCTCTTAGGATGTTAATTATAAGAGAAATAATGCAGTGATGATATTATAGGATACCCGAGAAGGTTTGGAACCAGTACCGAAACGCGAACATACTACTAGCGCCAAGGTCTAAGGTATGGATGTGTACTGTAACTCTAACTCTTATGTTGCTTATATGTTTTATATGTGATGAGATGATTCATATAGTCATGGACAAGACTGGGTCTTGGGTTATGGATTGTGGCTAAGACTGGGTCTTAGGTCACCATTTTAAATACATTCAGCTTTGATTTGAAAACGGGTTACAGTCTTGGTAATGTCGTATGGATGTTTTCCTAGCGCTGAGGACACGCCTCGGGGTGTGGCACTGGTTTATGTGCAAACTATGTAGACCTTACAGGGGCTGTGTGCTATGTAGAGGTGAACCTTACATGTGCTGTGTGCTATGTAGAGGTATTGTTGAGATATGAACTATTACATGTGTTGTGTGCTGTGTATAGTTATATGTTGAATTGTAATGAATATCTGTCATACATATACTGTTTATACTTGAGCATAAGGTTAACTGTTACCTGAGATTCAATAAGCATTGAATCTCAGAATTTACCCTAGCTTCAGGATCAGGAGGATCAGGAGCAGGAGAAAGGGGTAAGCAACACGCATAAAGACTTGGAAGGAGTTGCATTTTGGAATAGTATCAAGTATAAGTTTGTTGAACCTTTCGGATTATTGTAACCTAACGCATCAACTAAGAACACCGCGACGAATTTATTTGTATCACGTTTATATTCCTTCGAGAATTTTTATTAACCAGCATATGTCTGGGCATATGCAATCAGTTACTCAGTCGTCCAAACGCCTAAGCATGCTCTCTGTTGTCGACTTACTCTGATCTGTTAGCGCCTACACTTTGATAAATACACACGAAGCTATTTAATAAGAACCTTAGGGCCATAATTGGACTTCATAATGGACTTAGAGAATAGGGGCGTTACAAGGCAATTTATGCTTCACGGACCTTGTGGCAGAAGTAACATAAAGGCACCATGCATGAAGAATCAGAAGTGCAGTAAGTATTTTCCAAAGAAGTTTACTGAGAATACAACCATTGATGAAGATGGGTATCCAACATACAGACGTAAGGATAATGGCAGAACAATTAAAGTGAAAGGTATCCCTTTATATAATAGATATGTTGTCCCATATAATTCATTGTTATTATAGAATTTTCATGCACATATCAATATTGAGAAATGCAATCACTCAACTGCTATAAAGTATTTATTCAAGTATATTAGCAAAGGTAATGATAGAGTCGTTGTTGCAATTTTTTATGGTGCCACTAAAGAGCATGGTGAAGCCATTGTTGACAAGATTAAACAATATTATAATTGTAGATACATATTTGCATGTGAGGGTTGTAACACCCCAATTTTCAAAAGCGGAATATTTTTTTTTCCATCAAAATCATTTCAAATCATCAGAGTAAAGTATTTGAGCGGAAGAGTAACTGATATATATTCAAAGTGCCAACCGTAGTGTGTATAGCTGGTTACAATAGCGGTACAGTAATCGAGTATTTCAAAAGTGATGTACAACAACAAAAGGAAGGCTTCCGCCGGAACGTCAAAAGGAAGTCTTCAGCCGGATCTTTTATGCGGCCTGCTTGCGCTTCTCCTCGGTCCTCGGACCTCCCGATCCTGAAGCTATGTTAAGAGCTGAGGTCCAATGCCTATTGGACCTCAGGTAATGGTTAACCTCATGTTCACCTATGCAATATACGAACAAACAAATATACAACAAGCGTAACTCTATTATCACGTAGCCCCCCTGGCGGATGTGTGGCACTTAGCAGATATGTGGCACTTAGCAAGCATTTGGCACTTAGCCAATATATGTAGCCCAATAGCACATAAGCCCCCTGGCAGATGTGTAGCACTTAGCAACGTGAACATATCAACAATACATAACACACAACAGAGCAATCAATTACAATATATATATATATATATATATATATATAAGCATACCATACATATAGCATATATACGCATACAGTAAACATCAGAGTTAGTGTTACAGTACGCGAACGTACCTTTCACCGGGTAATCGTCAAATGTCCGACCTTTGAATCTGGCCTTGGACTTCCCAGATATCCTAACATATCACCATATCACTTAGAATAATATCCTAAAAGATATTTCCACCTCTATTTACCTCTCTACCCTTGGTGGATTTATTATTTACCACTTTGCCCTTACATTTATTTAAAAACGTAGTGCAGTATTTTCTGGGCAGATTTTTCGGTAACTTTGAAAAATCATAACTAATTCTACAAAAATCGAAATGAGGATCCGTAAAATTCTCCAGAACCCTTAGGATTTCTACGTTCAAGGAAAAATAACAGCTGTAACTCGGTCCAACCATATAATTCTCAGTTCTTACGTTTTTAGCCTCTGCCCAGATTTTTACCCAGAAAACGTAGCCTTTCTTTGTGAATTTGTATCTCCTAGCACAACACTCAAAATGACACACTCTGGGTATGTTTGGAAAGCTCTATATGTCTACTTTAACCATGATTTTTCGTAGAATTTTAGAACCCCATTTTCAACATAAAATACTGGTGTTTTTACTATTGGCTTCAAAAATCGTTAAATGATGAAATTTCGCTAGAGTTTTGCTATTTTGATCTTTGATCTTCAAGAATTTTGCTGCATCATATTTTTCATATAATTTTCGAAATAAAGACATTTTTAATCATAAAAACTTGAAAACCAAATTGCTCTTGAATATTTAAGATCAAAGCATAATCTAATTATGAATTAAACTAGAACTTCAAGAACAAGAAACTTACCCTTGAAGAACTTCCTCCTCCTTCTTGTTTCCCACTAATTCTCACTTTCCACTCTTAGAATCAGATGCTTTAGCTTGTTTTGGTGTGTAGTTTATGAAAATCAAAGGCCTCTATTTATAGGAAAAGATTTGGAACACATAAGGGCATTTATCTCCACTATCCTACCCACCACCACACATACACACATATACATTCACCCACACCCACGTATACACATTTACACACACATAATCACTCATACTCACTCACTTCCCACACACACACCTACACACACCTACACGCATACACACACACAATCACACAATTTCCCACCTACTTCCCCCATCTCCATGGCTCTCCCTCCTTCACTCATTTTTATTTTTTCAATTTGTGTTTAATTCTCTTCTTTTTATAAATATCCTATGATAATTGATTTGCTAATTAATCCAAGTCATTAGAGCTATAACATCCCAATTTTCAAAAGTGGAATAAGATTTTTTTTTTTCATTTAAAATCAAAATCATTTCAAATCATCAGAGTAGAGCATTTGAGCAGAAGAGTAACTGATACTTGTATTTCCAAATGCCATAAGTCTGGCTGGATACAATAGCGGTATAGTAACCGTGTGGTTCAAAAGTAAAGTAAAACAATAATGGAAAGGCTTTCGCCGGAACGTCAAAAGGAAGTCTTCGGCCAGGTCTTCTATGCGGCCTGTTTGCGCTTCTCCTCGGTTCTCGGACCTCCCAACCCTGAAGCTATGTTAAGAGCTAAGGTTCAATATCCATTGAACCTCAGGTAACGGTTAACCTCATGTTTACATACACAATATATGGACGACATATACAAAAACATCAACAGCACAAATAAACGATCTATCACAAACAATGCATATACTTCGCTCCCAGCATGCAACCATATCGCTCCCAGCATACAGACATATCGCTCCCAGCATATAAACATATCGCTCCCAGTATATGGACATATCGCTCCCAGTAGTACAGATACCCTCTAACCTTTATATGCACTCCACAGTATAAACACTTTATACATACAACACACATGCCACATATATGCATATCATAAACACCAGAGTTAGTGTTACAGTACGCGAACGTACCACAGAGCTATCAGTTAACTCACATAAGCATACCATACACATAGCACATATACGCATACAGTAAACATCAGAGTTAGTGTTACAATACGCGAACGTACCTTTCACCGGGTAATCGTCAAACGTCCGACCTTTGAATCCGGCCTTGGACTTCCCGGATATCCTAACATATCAACATATCACTTAGAATAATATCCTAAGAGATATTTCCACCTCTATTTACCCCATCTACCCTTGGTGGATTTGTTATTTACAACTTTACCCTTACATTTATTTAAAAACGCTATGCTGAATTTCTGGGCAGATTTTTCAGCAACTTTGAAAAATCATAATTAATTCTATAAAAATCATTTTGAGGTGCTGTAAAATTCCTCATGACCCTTGGCATGTATATTTTCAAGGAAAAATATTCCCAGAACCTAGAACACCATGAATCATTCCTAGTTTTAAATTTTCTCAACGTTGCCTAGATTTTATTCCAACAAAAATGACTTAACTTCAAAAATTCATCTCTTTGACCAGAGATCAAAATGTTACATATTTTATATATTTGGAAATCCCTACATGTCTACTTTATTTCTGGAAAATTTCATGATTTTATAACTTCATTGGCTTCATAAAATCATAGCATCTTTTTCGCTGCCTGATAAGGACTTAAGAACCGAAAATTCCTTAACTCTTACAAATTTAATCTAAGGACTTCCAAATATTATTTCCTATCATGTTTTTACCTTTTCAGGCATTTTTCAATGCAATGAGGCCTAAAAACAAGTATAGGAATTTATTCTCTAATTTTCTAGATTAAACTAACATTTATACTAAAAACTTATAAAAACTAAAGACTAGAAATTTAAATGCTAGAACTTACCTCTTGAAGACTCTTGAACTCCTTCCTCCTTCTTGCTTCACTCTCCTCTTAAACTCTCCAATCTTTGGTATGAAGAATGAAGAGAGGAGAGCTCTCTATTTATAGGCAAATCCTCAATGGCATAAGTGGTAATTACTTAAGTAGTTCAAATAAGCTTCTTTCCTCTCATCCTTTGGATCCAACTTGCACTATAAGGAGTTCATATCTACCATACACCATGGCTGCACATTTTTTTACTTCTTTGGCAAGTGGATGAGGTCATTTTGATGACATACTTGAGTGCTTAGGTGTCCCTAAATTTCTAGAAGACTTGAGGATTAAGTTGCATGTGCTTTAATCCATAAAAATCTGATTCTTATCCCTTGGTCCAGCAGCTGTACGAAATTTGTGGCTATTGGGAGGTGATTTAATGTATTCAATGTATGCTAATAATATTATGTATTCAATCCTCCAATTGGTTTATTTAATTTCAAAAGGATTTAGCTTAATTTCTTAAGATAATATCTTAAAATACTTGGCTCACAAAACTCCACAAGCTCTAGCTGATTTTGTTGATTTTTGGGGCATTAATAATTAGCTCTAATCTCCTTCTTTATTGCTAATATCTTAGGCTAATTGGTTTGCTAATTAACTCAAGTCATTAGATCATCATTAGCTTTTAATTTCATCATTTAATCCCTTTCTATTCATGTTTAAACAATTAGCAATTAATTACTTATTTAATCACTTACTAATTGTTGACAATTTTATTAATTAGGCTTACTTATTTTCTCACAACTATTTTACTGAAATTGATAATTTATGCATTATGCAAAATATTAAAAACCAAGGTGCAATTTATGTTCCCCAAAATAATATCTGATTTTGTCTCATTATTTTCCAAGGAAAATAATCTCATAAATTACCTAAATTAGAGATAACATACTTTCTAATTCTTAATAAATATTTAATTATCTCTAAGGATTTTATCATAATTTCCTTAGGGTATTTTATGACCCATAAATGCATTTTAGGGATTTTCGACCCTTTATGCCTTTTAATTTCAATAGAAATTACCCATAAAATAAGGTAAATATATCTCAAGATTTGAGACCATATATTCACCTATTTCCAATACGTATTATTTACTAAATTATGATACTTATCATAAGTAGGATTTTTAGGGTATTACATTTCTCCCCGCCCCCCGGTTAAATTTGTAACATCCTAAATTTTAAGACTTTGGGAATCAATAATTAATTATGGAAAATGTGCTCTTAAGGAATTTTAAAGATTGAGAATTCTGAATCTAAGGCATATTTTCCATAAATTAAAGACAATTGAGAATAATTATTGGTCAGAACATTTTATGAGATAATCTTTTAGGGCCAAAATAAATTATGAAAAATTTAGCATGGATAAATATTATAATCAATATATGGAAATTGAATTATAAAATTTGGGTAAAAATAAGTATGATCCTTTGGCCCATATGAATAAGACCAATCAGCCGAAACGAATATATATATATTCACCCAGAGCTATACCATCAACCCAGGTGAGAAACGCAGAAAGCAAACGCAGAACCTATGCTCTCTCTCATCATCATCTGTTTCATGCATTAAATGTAATTCACTGTACACACAGTCTCCCATGTCTCTCGAGCTCCTCAATGAATAACCAGAGGATATTAGTTCTGGACCATCGGGTATTGCCTGCATCTGGATGTTGAGTTTTTATTATTATTTAAGTGTTCTCTCCTCTCAGCATTCAGAAAGAAAGAGAACGCGGAAAAGAGGAGAGTGTGGCTGAGAGTTAGACAAGAGAGAGGAAGTGTCGAGGCAGAGAGAGTGTCGGAGGCTGAGAGAAAAGCTGAGGCAAGTTTCCCTGTTCTCACCGTTGAAAACAGAGGAGTAAACCAGTCGGCCTTTCTGCAGAAAATAGAAGCAAGAAAGAGTGAAACGAAACAGAAGGAAAGGCCGAGAGTGAGAGAGAAACCGAAGCTTCTCATTCTCTGTTCATTGACGCTGAAACAGAGGAAGGACGCAACACTTTGTGTCCCTGGAAGAGTTTGATGTTCAGAGGTAAACATTTGGAACTCTTTTTCCTTAAATTCTCTGTCATCTTTCGGCGCTAACCTAGAGCTTTAACTGATGGAACTAAAACCTTAAACCAAAACAGAACCGAAAACAAGATACAAAAACAGGGACTGTTCTTGGGCTACAGTAGATTTCTTTTTCTGCATGTAGAATCAGTGTTGCTGCATGTTTTTCTCCTTTCGGATGAGTCCTGATGTGTGCGTATAAAATTAAAAAAAAAAAAAAAAAAGATGCCATGTGTTTAAGTATATATAAGTGTGTGTGTGTGTATTTGAGTAAATATGCTTGCTGTCATCGTTTTCCTTTGAAGAGTGGAACCATAAAGATATATGGTGAAGTGCATATCTAAGATAAGAAAGAAAACCGCAGGGTGCATGCATGTATATATAAATATATTGCTGCATGTGTGAAAAGTATATATATTTATGGGTTCTGTGCATGCCGATGGTTTAAGAAGAGCTTAAACTGAACAAGAACAGGGAGTTAAAAACCGAAACTGAATATAAGACTTAGGCAATATATATATATATATATATATATATATATATATATATATATTATCGGTTGTGTGTGTCGAGAGAGAGAGGAAGAAAGAAAAAGGAAACCTTGAGAAATATATTCATGTGTGTCGTGAATATGCTGTGAGAAAAAGAAGAATTATTTGAGCAATATAAAAGTGTGTGTATCGTGGGTGCTGTAATCTGTCAGGAGAGAAAGAAAAGAAGAAAGAAGAACATATGTATATATGTTTACATGTTACTGTGGATTTGTGCAAAATATATATACACTAAAATATATTTTTGTAGCGCTATTTTATACAAAATAGTATTTTCAAAATTTATGATTTTTGAGGATTAGTTTGCACAATACATTGTTAAATAAATATGCTCAACTCAAAATGGGTAAAGCATAAATGATGGTTGAATTAATGTAATCAAGTTTTTTAAAGAAAACCATGAGAGTCATTAAATTAAATAAGTACATTTAATGATGTTCTTAAAAGATGGTTAGTATTAAGTTAACGGAGAAAGATAATACTTGGGGGTTTAAATAATGGTGGAGAAATAATTAAAGAGAATAAATGAGGAATTATTATTATTGGGAATAATAACAACAACAACAACAACAACAACAACAATAAAATTATTATTGTTAAAGGAAAATTAGGAGATTAATAATTATTATTAATCCTTTAAACTAATTTGCGCAATTAGTTTAATTGCGATTCGAATAAGTGACTGACAGCGATGATAAACATTTTTAGGCAGATCTTGATATTCATCTAATCCCGACAACTTCAGTACAGAAAAGAAGGATACACGGTCGAGGTAGGTAACTTTAATCTTATAATCATGTATGTTAATGTTATGCATTTATTAGCTGATCGTGTATGTTGGTTGAATTACCTGATTATATTTTCCTGGCCATGGATTTGAGGCTGCGGTCTCATGGGGCTGCGGTCCTAGACAAGAACTGCGGTTCTTGGCCGTTAACTGCGGTTACGGTTATGTGTAATTTCTTCCATGCTTTAAACATGTGATATTATGTCATTTCTATTTTCATACATGTGCATGAGATTAATTGTTACCCTGGGGTCCATTCATTTGGACTCCAACCTACGTGAAAGAATACAGGAACTAGTTCGAGATTAGAAGGCAAGGAGTGTAATACCCTAATTTTTATAATACATTTAAATATATATAAAACCTATTGAAAATAGGTGAATATGAGGTCTCAAACACCTTGTATTGAATTTATTAGGACAATGTTTCCTAAGAATAAATAATTTACAAATAGGTCCCTAAAATATTTATGGGTTATAAAATACCCTGAGAAAATTATGATAAATCCTAAAAGGAAACTAAATATTTATTAAAAATTAGAGAGTATGTTGTCTCTAATTTAAGTAATTTATGGGATTATTTTCCTTGGAAAATAATAAGGAAAAATTAAATATCATTTTGGGGAACATAAATTGCCCCATGATTTTTAATATTTTGCATAATGCATAAATTATCAATTTCAGTAAAATAGTTGTGAGATAATAATTATTACTAATTAAGAAAATTGTCAAAAATTAGTAAATGATTAATTAGATAATTAATGGCTAATTGTTTAGACATAAATAAAGAGAGAGAGAAGGTGGAGATATTTGTGAGTTGTGAGTATGTGTGAGTTGTGAGTGTGTGTGTGCCTAAGTGTTGTGCATGTGTGTGTGTGTAGTAAAAAAAAAAGAGAGAAAAAGAAAAAAAAAAGAGAGAGAGATAATTACAAATGGATATTTGATTATAATAATAATATAATTAAGACATATGTTGAATTAGAAATAATATAATAATTAGGAGAAGAAATGGACAGGAAAAACGAGAACGGATAGAAATAAAATCCTACATAGAAAACAGTGAACTAGGTTATTGGAGTCAGAGCATATTACGGACGAGTGAAATTTTATCCCGAGATAGCCGGTCTCCGAATTCATTTCTGTAACCGATAGAGCAATTTGGAGATCCGGATAGGAGGATATTTTGAAGAAATTAAGCAGATAATCAAAATAGGAGCTCTTAGAAAGACAGACCGTTGTGGCAATACGGGCATAAGTAGGGAAAAACCAGAGCATATTATTGGTCAGTGGATTTTTATCCAGAAGCTAATACCGGCCAAAATTGTTTCTGGAATCGGACACGAAAACCGAGGATTTTCAGTTGATAACGGAATGTCCCTAACAGGATCAGAAATCCAGTTAAAATATGACATTTGAAAGAGGAAGTAAAAAGCTTCAGCATGTCATTCTCTGAATTTTGAGATTTTACGGAATTACGCGAACCGGACACCGAACCCAGGATTTCATCTGATAAAGCAAGATGACACAGGCAAGATGAGGTCATCATCCTTTGTCTCTTTATGGATGATGAGGTTGGCCTAATAGGTGTATGGCCAAGATCATTCCACCTAGCAAAAGTGCGATCCAACGGTCAGAATTCGACCAGACAAAGTTCAGCGAAATTACGAAAATGCCATCCAACTTTTCTATAAATACCTCTTCATTCTTCACCATTCTTCACACCATTTCCTCTTGAGAAGGCCGAAAATATTGAGAGAGAAGGAAGAAGAAGGAGTCCGGGGAATTTCGCAGCAAATCTCTGAGTAAGTTTCTCGGTCCTTAGTCTTTAGTTCGGTAGTTCTTTCAGTAGCTATAGTAAAAGTGTTAGGATAGTCTTAATTTTTCAAGATAATTTAGATATCATGTTTTTAGAATAAATATGATAATTATCTTAGAAAAATGTTATAGAAAAGATTATAGCAAAAATTCTGGAAGTAAGAAGTCGGAACAGCGAAGCTCTGGCGAAATTCCGCCAAAAAGGCTAACTAGGGGCAAAATGGTAATTTGTACCTAAAATGCCTGTTATGGTCTTAGATATTCATACTGGCGATGTTATCCTTATAGGATACCCAGAATCACGAACCGCTGTTTCCGCTGTCACCCCTGTCGAGCCGCTGTCAAACGTACCGTGAATTTGACGGAAGTGTTAAAAGTCGTCAACGGAGGTACGGACGCGTATTGTAACCTTAACACTTATGCTGCTTATATACATATATGTGATAGACATGCTAGATACTGAAACTCTGTTTAGGGTTGTCAGTTATTTTACAGCTTATTACGGGTTATAGTCATGATAATGCCGTTTGGGTTTGCCTAGCGCTGAGGACACGATGGGCCGTCGTGGCACTGGATATGTGCAACCATTATGTGGGGCTTTACATATTGCTTTGTGCTTATGTTCTGCCATTATTTGATCATACATCTGCTGTGTGCTTATGTAGTGATATTCTGCTGTATGTGATTATGTTAACGCTGTTATCAATATACTGTTTTATTTGAGCATAAGGTTAACCGTTACCTGAGATCCAATTGGTAATTGGATCTCAGCTGTAGCTACAGGTTCAGGAGGTGTCAGGGTGGATGAGAGGGACAAACCGTCTTCGTAGAAGGAGCGAAGAAGTTTATATTTTTGTAAATATACTGACATTACTTTTTGTAAACAGTAGTTGTCTGTATATGGATAATTACACTATGGTTATAAATATTCAGTTACTCGAAATGCTCGACTCTGATCACAATTTGACACGTTAAAAAAAAAAAAAAAATTTCGGTGTTTTAAACTGGGATGTTACAAGGAGCAGCTGTAGGGGTTACAGCAATTGAAGCTTCCTGGAAAATTAGGATTAATTAGTCTGCATATAGTGTTTATCATTCGTCTTTTTGGATTAATGTATTAACATCCAACTATTGGATGAATTCGAATCGCGAAAAAAATTGTCCTCATGTTTTCAAACTAAGATATTTTCAAAAACTTCTATACAAAAATCAAGTCGTCCAAATCACCTCTATCCCCTTACGCGTTAACTCTAATAAAATAGAGGCTCAAAGGCCGAACGTCACACTATTTGTAAATTTAGTCTTACTCAATTAATCCTTTTATTTTTTTCCGAAAATATTAGCCCATTATTCATGTTGATTTTATTTATCCCTAATTATATTGCAATTAACATCCAATTAATGCAAGCTTAGGTGCCTTATTATATTTACTAATTGTCTTAATTTAATTAAGTGTTTCCCTTGCTTATCTTGCTCTTTTAAATAGGAAATTGTTGTTATTTAATGTTATTTTTATTTCACATATTATTTTCATATTCCTCTATGGCTTATCTTTGGTTATATTAAGTCTAGATGTTCAAATATTAATTGTAGGGTATTTTATGATTCCTAATTGAAGATTAGAAAATTGGATTTGGATTTATTAGGTTCCAAAGAAAACTTCCCTAAGAAATGATAATAAATCTATTAAAAATTTAGAGACAACATACTCTCTTATTTTAGGAGGTATTTCTTTGCCAAAATATGATACTTAGGAGAAATATAAATTTTAGGGTATTACAAGGGTTCATTTGACGAAATCAAAACAATTGATGGTATTATCCACAATACTTCCAAAGATGCATGTTTTGCAAGGGGGTTATTAGATGACGATGAAGAATACATTTCATCCATTAAAGAAGCATCTATTTGGGCATCAGGTCATTCATTAAGGAAACTATTTGTTTGCATTTTACTTTCTTTCTCTCTACAATGCCTTGATTTTGTGTGGAAGGAGATGTCAAAAATACTTTCAGAAGATGTACTATACATCCATCACAATGATCCCATGTCTTCAAGTAAGTTTTCCTAATTTACCTTTTACTATAGTTACTTTTCATAAAATATTTTGAATACTAATTTTTATTATCCAAACTATAGGTGTTAATATATCTGAATATGATAAAGAACAGGTCGCATTAAAAGAAATAGATTCATTGTTGCGGCAAAATGGAAAGAGTCTTCTTGACTTTCCTACTATGCCATTACCTGAGGACTTGCCTCCAATTGATGTCAAAAGCAACTTATATTACAAGAGTTGAACTATGACAAACATGCCTTACAAGTAGAAGCAAACAACATTCAAAACTCATTAAATTTGGAGCAGAAACAATTTTCAACTATGTGATGTCATGTTTACAAAAGGATGAAGGTGGTTTCTTATTTGTATATGGTTGTGGTGGAACTGGGAAGACATTCTTGTGGAATGCATTGACGTCATCACTTCGTGCACAAGGACAAATCGTCCTCACAGTTTCATCAAGTGGAATTGCTGCAACATTATTACTAGGAGGTAGAACAACACATTCCAGGTTTGCAATTCCTATTCAAATTAGTGACTCCTCAATGTGTTCAATAAAACAAAATTCCCCTTTAGCAAATCTCATCACATCTACTAAACTTATTATATGGGATGAGGCACCAATGGTGCAACGTTTTTGTGTTGAGGCATTTGATAGTACCTTAAGGCATATCATGCATTGTGATAGACCTTTTGGTGGCAAGTGTGTAATTATGGGAGGTGATTTTTGTCAGATATTACAAGTTATACCAAATGGAACAAAAGGCACAATTGTTAATGCATGCATCAATGCTTCTTACTTATGGGATCACTGCATCATTTTCCAATTGACCAAGAATATGCGGTTGAATTCTTTTGCTTCAAGGACTGATCATGATAAGTTGGCGTGGTTCTCAAGATGGTTATTAGATATTGGTGATGGGAAATTAGGGGACTCACATGACGGTGTTGAGGAAATTGAAATACCTAGTGATTTGTTAATTTCAAGCTATGAAGATCCAATTCATGCGATTGTGGAATCAACATACATGAACCTCTTAGAAAATCTCGACTCTAACAAATACTTCAATGAAAGAGCAATCCTGGCTCCAACTATTGAAATGGTTAATTGTATAAATGAGCACATGTGTTCCATGTTCCTAGAGAGGCATATGAGTTTCTTTGTTGTGACTCAGTTTGTAAGTTAAGTGAAGACAGTGATAGTTTTGATAACTTGTATACAACAGAATTTCTTAACACTATTAGTTCCTTTGGTATGCCTCCACATAAGCTAACATTGAAAGTAGGAGCACCTATAATGTTGTTGATGAATATTGATCAATCCTCTGGATTATGCAAAGGAACACGACTCCATATAACTCAGCTTGGGAAGACTGTCATTGAGGTGATCACATTAAATGGTTCACATCCAAATCAAAAGGTCCTCATTCATAGGATGGACATGAATCCTTCTGAAAGCATATAGCCTTTTTCAATGAAACGGAGACAATTCCCTATCACCCTTTCCTTTACTATGACTATCAACAAAAGTCAAGGACAATCTCTTTGCCATGTTGGTTTATATCTTTGTAAGCCAGTTTTTACAGATGGCCAATTGTATGTTGCATTATCTAGGGTTAAAAGCATGGATGGTCTAAAAATTGTTGTGGATGATAATGGTTGTGGCAACAAGAACACAACAAGGAATGTTGTGTACAAAGAGATATTTAGAAATGTTGATCGATTAGAATACATTATTATTTGACATTGTTGAGATTTCATATGTAATAGTACTCTGAATTAATAGGAGGCTATTGTTGTTTATCATTGTCGATGTTTCATTTCTAATATGCAGTCATTCATTGGTTATGATGTTTTAATATTCCTTAAAAATAATAAAGTTACATAACTGGAGAAGTAAATTTTTTTTAAAATAACCCATGAAATACTATTATCCCGTGCAATGCACAAGAAAGCACAGGCTCGTTGAATTGGAGGAGGTGGAATAATTAAAGAAAAAAAAATGCGGCCGGGAAAAAAAAGATGAGGCAGCTGGGAATAATTAAAAAGGAAGGAAAGAAAGGAACATAGGGGCATTTGACGAGAGAGCGCCACGGAGAGGAGAGCATGGGACCTTCATCTTCAACCATACCTTCTTGGTCGCCGGCAATCTTTGTTACCTTCACCGTCGCCAGCGACCTCCATCGCCCATATTCACCATGAGACACATAGAAACAGAGCTAGAGATCCGACGAGCATACCTAAAACTCGATAGCCATTTTTTACGCCACCTTATTTTTTTTCATAGTTTGTCATCGGCAAGAATTGTAATACCCGGATAACTGTTGTCCGGAATATTATAGTATATTAATAGAATAGCTATTTATGATAAATATGGTCTCAAAATGTTGTATAATTAGTCTATTTTCAAAGGAAAATACTAAGAAAATTAAATGGAATTTATCGCCAAAAATGTGAAAAATGTATTTTAGGGCCATAAAACATCCCAAGAATATGATAATAAATCCTAAAGGGTAGTGAAATAATTGTAAAAATTAGAAGGAGTATTGTCCCTAATTTAGACAATTTATTAAATTATCTCATTTGAGAATGGAAGAATGAAAAATTAAAAAGTATTCTGGGGATCATATTGGACCCCATGATTTTTAATATTATGCATGGAGCATAAATTATTAATGCCAATAAAATAGTTGTGAGAAAATGATTAATCTTAATTAAGAAAATTATCAACAATTAGTGAGGGATTAATTGAGTAATTTGGGGGAATTTTATAAGATTATAAAAATGTAGGAAATATGAAAAATAAAATAAATATAATTATTTAATATTAAGGGCCGAAATTTTGGCCAAATAAAATAAAGGAAAAATAAAATGGAAAATTAAGAAAATATCTAAGATATTTTCAATTAAATAATATTATAATGGTGAAAAGCAAGTAGGATAAATGACCACGGATAGAAATAAAATGCTACGTAGAAAACCATGAACTAAGTTTCTAGATTCAGAGTATATTATAGACAAGTGAATTTTTATCTCGAAGTAGGCTGTCTCCGAAGTCATTTCTGTAACTGATGGAGTGATCAGGAGATAAGACCAAGAAGATATTTTACAAAACTAGAACAGATAGTAGAAATGAGAGCCGATGGAAAATAATTCACAAACTGGAATCCGAGGATAAGTTGGTAAAAACCAGAGTATATTATTAATCAGTGGATTTTTATCCAGAAGTTGACGCTGTCCTACGTTATTTTCGTAACCGACAGCGGTTGTTCGAAAATGTTCGGCAGGCAACGGAATGTCCTTAGTGAGATCAAAAATTTAGTTAACCCAAGTAACTTGAAAGAGGAAGAAAAGACTTTCAGGGCATTGCTTCCGGAATTTTGAGATTTTCCAAAAATTACGCGATTGGGACACCGAACAAGGAACTATATCAGATAAAGCAAGAAGATGATGCATGATGATGTCATCATTTTTGTCTTGTTATAGGGGGAGGTCGGCCAAAAGGAAAGAATGGCCAAGATCGCGCCACGTGTCAACCCTAAATCCTACGGTCCAGAATCCGTTTGATAAAGCATGAATAGTAACCGAAATTCCTCTATAAATAGCTCTCAACTTCTTTCAAATTTTTCACACCATTCCTCTTCTAGAAACTGAAAATTTGAGAGAGAAAGTAGAAGGAGGAATCCGGGGAAATTTATAGCAAAGCTCTGGGTAAGTTCTTCGGTCCTTAGTCTTTAGTTTAAGTAGTTCTTTCGGTAGTTATAGTAGAAATGCTAGAGTAATCTCTAATCTTTCAAGTTAGCTTAGATATCATGTTTAAGGAATAAATATGATATTTATTTCAAAAATATATTGGAGGAAGAGTTATGTCAAAATTATGAAAGATTAGAGTCAAAATAGCGAAGCCCTGGCGAAGTTCCATCAATTAATCAAACTAGGGGTAAAATGGTAATTTGTACCTAAAATGACTGTTATGATATTAAATATTCATAACTTTGATATTATCCTTATAGGATATTTGAAATCATGAACCGTTGTTACCGCCGTCGTACCGCTGTCAAACGTACCATATTTCGACAAAAGTGCCAGATATCTTCAACGGAGGTACGGAAGCGTATTGTAACCTTAACTCTTATGTTGCTCATATACATATATGTGATAGATACGTTTATATACTGAGGCTCTGCTTAGGGTCGTCAGTTATACATACAGCTTTACATGGGTTATAGTCTTGATAACGCCGTTGAGTTTTCTTAGCGCTGAGGACACGATGGGCCATCGTGGCACTAGTTATGTGCAGACATGTTGTGGGACTTTACATACTGCTTTGTGCTTATGTTCTGTCAATGTTCTGATCATGCATCTGCTGTGTGCTTACGTAATGATTTACTGCTGTTATGTGATTATGAATATCTGTTGTCTATATATTGTTTTATTTGAGCATAAGGTTAACCGTTACCTGAGATCCAAATGGGAATTGGATCTCAGCTGTAGCTTCAGGGTCGGGAGGATCGAGGTGTGAAGATAGGGGCAAGCGTGTAGGATTCGAGATGGAGTTTTTATGTTTCTAGTTTAACCATTTACTTTCTTTTGGTAATTAGATGACTGTATTAGAACAATTACAATATGGTTATATATCTTTAAGGTTCAGCTACTCACTTGCTAAAATGCTCGACTTTGATTATTGTTTTGAAAAAAAAAATCCGCTGTTTTTAAATGGGATGTTACAAGAATCAATCCGATTGAGTTTTCCATCTCAGCTTTTCTTCTATTCAAGCCGTGGCTGTCCTCTGACTATGTTGGTTATTATTCTATGGTTGTGTTTGGCTGATCCTTGCCTCTTGGAGTGGATTTGTGCTTGAGTTCCAAAACTTAACAGATGAGTTTATTTTGTTCAATTTATTTTCTCTTGTTAAATATGGATTTCCTAGTTTTAGGAATATTGTTTTGTATTGTTGAGACTTAGTTTACCCGTTTGGATAACTTTGTGGATTGAACTTTTGTGATTGAATTGGATTTTTGTGGTTTGTTGGATTTATATATATGCATTTTCCTTATTAATTCAATGATATTGTGCTTTCTACATGTTATTGTTAGATAATATAATTGAATTTGATTAATTGAGTGTCATGTTATCGCATTCATTTTGAGAGGAAGCAAGTTGTATTAATCTAATCCTAATTGCACACTAACTGTACTTCAATAATGCCTTAAGAGGTGATTGCTAGTTACAGTAATAGGAGTAATCACTAATTAAGAACGCTATACTTAAGTGGTTGCTTGGGGTTTTCACTTAGTGAAAATTTACTCCTATATCTAATTGAATTATGACAGCCAATATTCCATTCCCAAGAGCATTCATCATTCATTAGACGCCAAAAGCAGTGTTTTATCAAGCAAAATTTTTCATTTGCCGCCCATATTGTCAAATTCTCACTACTTTTGACGTCTAATTTAACTTAGACGCCAAAAACACCACTTTTGACGTCTAAGTTTTGAAATTAAACGCCAAAAGAGATTTTTTAAAAAAAAAAAGTTGGTTGGCAAATGAAAAGGCTTTTGGCGTCTAAGTTTTGAAATTAAATGCCAAAAGTGATAATTTTTTTTAAGTTGGGTGGCAAATGAAAAGTTGAGTGGCAAATGAAAAGGCTTTTGGCGTTTCAATTTTATAATTAGACACCAAAAGTGAAGATTTTTTTCTTTTTTTAAAAGTTGGGTGGCAAATAAAAAGGATTTTGGTATCTAAGTTTATGGATTAGATGCCAAAATCATCACTTTTGGCATCTAAGTATAGAAATTAGATGCCAAAAGTCAACTTTTATGACATATAATTACAAAAATGCTACTGCTTTACCTTTTACTTCTTTTTTCATAAAAAATGACACCTTTTAGGGAAGTAAAAACCCTTTTTTGTAGTAGTGTCTTGGCCATAAGGATCTAAATATAAGATAAGGCGACTTTCATATTTATCAATATTTTCTTAATTTATTACTATTGATACTTGCTCAATAGTATTCAATGAGAAGAGGAAATTAAGAATGATAACTAGGGTATTTTAGAAAATACATGTCATATTAAGTAACTTGAATTTAATTGGATTAGGTAAATAAGTCTTATCTTAAGAATCAAAGGGAGTAAAATAATTTTTCTATTATTCTCATTGAGTGAATATAAGTTGACGCTAATAGTGTCGAATATATCAAGCTATTATCAAACCATGACATTTTATAACTATAAATTTATAAAATGGTTAACAATTATTTGAAAAAATATATATATGATATGAAAAAATAAATAATATGTAGGGATGTAAAATATATTGCTCAATTGAATATTAAAAACAGTTTATATAGTGTTGTATTAATAATTAACCAATGAACAGGGAATATATTTTTTATTTTTTATACTTTTTATTAAAAAAGGAAAAAGGAAACGTAGGATTAAAAAATTAAACTCTGCCTTCTTTTGGTTGTTATTATATAAATGTGTGTATATAGAGATATATGTACATAGATTAGCCCAAATATATATATGTACATATGTATATATGTATACACATATATATCTACACACACATACTTACACTGTTACACACACACAAGTAATGATAATGACGGCAATAAAAAATATTATTTGGCACATGTGAGGCACTAATATTGTTCCAATATTTTAAAAGAGATTATTTACCCCTATCTTTACTAGAATCACTTAATAAAAATTTGACATACATTAATCAAGTTAGCTAAAATGATTTATTTCTGGTAAAATATCATAATCACCCTAAAAACTAAGCTGATTAGTTAGAAATTTTTATTTTTAGTTAGGAATATTAAATGGAAAACATAATACTTTAAACAAAACATGATATAATGAAATATAGAGGTAGTGGCAGACCTAGGTTTAATGACGGGAGCGGAAATAAAAATTATTATATCATAAATAAAAATACTTGAAATATAATATAGACCTAATATACGAAAAAAATTAAAAGAAATCTATTATAGAAATCAAGATCACTTCACTTGACTCTTACTCTACATATTTTTATATTATTAAATTCATTTATAATTGAATACGTGAGAGAAGTTTCGACTTGTAAATAAAAGAAAAACTTATAAAACCATGATTTTACCGTTATCCAAATGTGCTTTTAAATCGGAAGGATTAGCTTCCTCTTTTGCATGTCCCTAAAATCTCAAGAGAGAAACCATATTAATTGAAGCTAATAAAATTGCAATGCACTGTCCAAAAGGCGCGTAGTTGGGCTGATGTTCAAAGGGAGGCGCCAGAGAATTGCCAGAAGAGTAATAAAGGGTTTTATGATAATGGAATCGTGTTTTACATGCGAGGGACGGTGTCGACTCTATTCACTCCTCACAGCGTTGAAAAAATAGAGCCTCCATTCTTCTCGCTCTAACCTCCCTCAGACGCCTCCATTTTCGTTTTTTTTTTTAAAAAAAAAAAATTTAGGGGGGCGGGGCCACCATAACCCCCTGGTTCCGCCTATGTATTGAAGGTGCGGAGTAGTGTACATATAAATATAATTTTTAACAAAAAATATTGAATCAACAGAATGAAAACAGTTTTGAATTAATTAGAGTAAAATTTGGTGATATTGAATCAACCTCCTATAATTTATAATCAAAGATTAAGTTCAGTAATAAAAATTATAGTTTACTAAAACAATTTCAATATATTTAATCGGCCTGGAAAGCTAAATCTCATATATTTTACTAATTAAGTAATAAAAAAGATAATTAAATATTGAAGCTTTTTGAATCAAATTTTTATCTTTAATTTAAATAAATACTTACTTTGAAACCATAAATGAATGATTTAATAATTTTGATTTTTCAGAAATAAAGAAAGTACGAGTATATAATAAAATTGAAATACGTACAATGTAATTGGTAATATAAAATAAATATTTATTAAGTATTAAAATATAAATAATTCAAAGGATAAGAATATTTGATATGTTAAATATTCTCTTAAATTTAAAATATTTTATCATACCATATACCAGGTTTAAATCAATCCCATCTAGTCACGTTTTCATTCCAATATATAAATAGCCCTCCATCGTTACAGGACCATGTCTCAGAGCTTCTTTTTTTAGGTTTACCTATCTTTCTTCTTCGTTCTCTGCCCATGGACATAGAAAGGATCAGATGTTTGCTAACTATAGGAAGCCGGGATGGAAGCCAACCATAGAGCCACCATATCCATAAGCTTCAACAACTAGGGAAACAGTTTTAAGTATGAAGGAGTTATTATCTCAGAATATTAATGTAATAAAAGATGACGTTTATTGTAAGGAGTGTAAGAAGTTCCCGATTGGGTACGATTTGCAGTCTAAGTTCTTTGAAGTTGTTAGCTTCATAACTAAGAATCTGGAACATGTCCATGAACGAGCGCCAGACTCTTGGTTAAAGCCTGAGGACTTAGACAGTAAGTTTTGTGGTAAAAGCAAGTCTGTTCGACCTGATACAGACGAAACCAAGAAGAGAAAGATGAACTGGTTTTTACTGTTTCTTGGAAAAACAATGGGGTATTGCACTCTCCCTCATCTTCAGTATTTTAGCAAGCATACCAAACATCATAAAAGTGAGCCAAAGATCAATTAGTTTATCATTCCTATAGGACTTTTGTAACATCCCAATTTTCAAAAGTGGAATAACAATTTTTTTTTTTTAAAAGAATCATTTCAAATCATCAGAGTAGAACATTTGAGCGGAAGAGTAACTGATATATATTCAAAATGTCTGGCTGGATACAACAGCGGTATAGAAACCGAGTACTTCAAAAGTGATGTACAAGAACAAAAAGAAGGCTTCTGCCGGAACAACAATGGAAAGTCTTCCGCCGGGTCTCTAGGCATGCTGCTTTCCCTTCTCCTTCCGTCACTGGTTCTCCCGACCCTGATGCTATGTTAAGAGCTGAGGCCCCATGCATATGGACCCCAGGTAACGGTTAACCTCATATTTACATATACGGTATATAAACACAGCAATTGATTCACTTTCAAACATGTCACTCCCAGTGAATGCAAATGTACCGCTCCCAGCGAAATATACCACTCCCAGTGAATACAGATATATCACTCCCAGTGTATGCATATGTACAATTATCTTCTAACAACAACATGTATTCAAACAACACACCACAACATACACATACCACATATACACATATTGTAAATATCAGAGTTAGTGTTACAGTACGCGAACGTACCTTCGTTGTCGGGTTGCGGTACGTTTTGACGATCAGAATGCTGCCACAAATATCCTATAAGGATAATATTGTATTTATTAATTCACAAACAATATCCTAAAAGATATTTTGGCCACTACTGACCATCTTACCCTTGATGGATTTATTTTCAATTATTTCCTCATAATTTTCGGAAAAAAACGCTGGTTCAGCATTTTTGGGCAGAGTTTTGTCTAACTTTGAAAAATCATAACTAATTCTAGAAAAATCATTTTGAGGTGAAACCAAAGCCAAAATTTCCCTTAACAAGTATATTTTTAAGGAAAAATAACGGCTTTAATTAGTTTCAACCATATCATTCCCAGTTTTGAATTTTCTCAACGTTGCCCAGATTTGATTCCAGTAAAAATGGCTTAACTTCAAAGATTCATATCTCCTTGACCAGAGATCAAAATGTTACATATTTTATATTTTTGGAAAGCCCTACATGTCTACTTTATCTCTGGAAAATTTCATGATTTTATAATTACATTTGCTTCATAAAATCATAGCATCTTTTCCGCTGTCTGTCTAAGTTTTAAGAACCGAAAATTCTACAACTTTCACAATTTTAATCCTAAGACTTCCAAAAATTATTTCCTATCATGTTTTTGCCTCTTCAGGCATTTTTCAATGCAATGAGGCCTAAAAACAAGTATAGGAATTTATTCTCTAATTTTCTAGATTAAACTAGCATTTATACCAAGAACTTATAAAAACTAAAGACTAGAAATTTAAATGCTAGAACTTACCTCTTGAAGACTCTTGAACTCCTTCCTCCTTCTTGCTTCACTCTCCTCTTAAACTCTCCAATCTTTGGTATGAGTTTGGTGTGAAGAATGAAGAGAGGAGAGCTTTCTATTTATAGGCAATCCTTGGTTAACTTCCTAGCAACTTTCATTCTATTTTAACCCTTAGATTAAACTTAACTAGGAAGTTTAAATCTTGACCTTACACCTCTTACAAAAAAAAATGCCACCTACACTCCTTTTCTAGATTCATCTTTTCTCTTTCCTCCACTACACACACACACATGCACAACACTTAGGCACACACATACTCACTACACACCCATGTGCTCTTATGATGTCATCTTGATGACATAATCAAGGCTTAGGTGTCATTGTTGAATTTTCAACACTAATTAGCAATTCTTAATTATCATGTTAATCAAGTGTTTACATGCTCCTTAATTATATTTTGCCATTAGCTAACTCAATTACATGAAGATTTAGACTTAATTACTTGAGATATTATTTCATTCTCTTTGGCTTAATTATTTTTAAATATAATTAGCCCTCTTTTAATTTGTCTCTAATCATCTTGAAGAATTATGCAACTAATCTCAATTAGTGCAACCTTATTCTGTTAAGGATAATTGTAATTCACTTAATATACCTCTTAATTATGCTAAATTAATTAGCAACACTCTTTATGCCAACCTTGACCCTTCATTGGTCATTAATCTCAAATTAGGGGTTTCATATAACTAACTTTGGTTATCTCTTTTATCTATGTCTGAACAATTAGCCATTAATTATTTAATTAATCACTTACCAATTGTTGACAATTTTCTTAATTGAGATTAATTATTATCTCACAACTATTTTACTGATATTGATAATTTATGCATTATGTAAAATATTAAAAATCATGGGGCAATTTATATTTCCCCAAAATGATATTTAATTTTGCCTTATTATTTCCCAAGGAAAATAATCTCATAAATTATCTAAATTAGAGACAACATACTCTCTAATTTTTAATGAATATTTAGTTGCCTCTCAAGATTTATCATAATATTCTCAGGGTATCTTATAGCCCACAAATTCACTTAGAGATTTTTAGCTCGTTATTTCTCTTAATTTCATGAGAAATTACCTTTAAGAAATAAGATAATTATTTCACTAGTTTTGAGACCACAAATTCACTTATTTTCAATAGGTATTTATTTATCAATATAATATTCTAGATAAATAATTATCCGGGTATTATAACTTTGCACACTGTCAATTAGATCCGAAGGCTTCCAACCTGTATAACAATAATATGGGCGTTGTTTTATGCTTAGGCTAGGGCCTTTAATTTTCTTTGTTTCTTTTTCTTTCCTTTTAAACAATCTTATCTGATTTGAAATGTAAATTTTTAAGAAACATTTTAGTTTTTGTGATTCATGGCTACTCGTACTGTTTATCATTGGTTTCAACTTCGGATCTATATAATAATCAGTGAGATCATGCTTTGATTTTCATTAATGTTTGGAGTTTCATGTAACCTTAACCATTTTAATTATTACTAATAACATATACAGGCAAGTTTAGCTATATATGACAAATATTTCTCAGAAATTGAACAATTAATGATTATAGTTAGTATTATAATTAGAAGTAAAAACTTTAATTATATATAACTATGGATAATTATAAGTAGCAAGAACCACAGTGGGCAATATGACAAACCTTTTTATAAAGAATACAATATGATAATATGAAAAGAAAAATACTAATCTAAGACAAGGACCTATGAACTCCAGTTGTCCTCACATGCAATTCTCCCTCCATATTATAGAATATTTGAAATTTCATAATCAAAGTAAACATAAGCTATAATTTTTTGACCTGGAATCCTTAGCTAGTCACAATAAGCTAGAATTATATTTTAAATCTGGAGATTTTTTTTAATGTTTAATTAAATTATTTTCTTATAAGAAAAATAAATTCTGTATTCATATACGTAGCCTTTTTCTTTCCCTTTAAACAATCTTATCTGATTTATAATATTTTGTGCTTTATGGCTATACATGTAATACCCGGATAATTATTTATTTGGAATATTATATTGACAACTAATACCTATTGGAAATAGGTGAATTTGTGGTCTCAAAGTGTAAGATAATTAGCTTATGTTCAAAAGAAAATATTAAGGGAATAAAGGAAATTAAGTGCCAAAAAGGCTTTAAAATGCATTTTAGGGTCATAAAAAATCCTAAAAATATTATGATAAATTCTAAAGGGAAGTAAAATAATTATTAAAAATTAGAAAGAATATTGTCCTTAATTTATACAATTTATTAAATTATTTCTTTTGAAAATAAAAGGAATAAAAATTTAAAAGTATTCTGGGAACCATAATTGACTCCATGATTTTTAATATTATGCATGGTGTATAAATTACCAATGTCAGTGCAATAGTTGTGAGATAATAATTAATCTCAATTAAGAAAATTGTCAACAATTAGTAAGTGATTAATTAGATAATTAATGGCTAATTGTTTAGACATAAATAGAGAGAGAGGGGGTGGAGATATTTGTGAAAAATGGAATAATGATATTTATATTATAATAATAATATAAAGTGAGATATTTTGAGAAAAGCAAATAGGATAAACGAGAACCGGTAGAAAATAAATCATATCTCAAAATATGTGAACTAAGTATCTAACATAAGGACTTATTATAAACAAATATATTTTTATCCCGGAGTGGGTTATCTCCGAAGTCATTTCCGTAACTGGCGGAATGATTATGAGATAAGACAAAAAGATATTTTGTGGAAAAGGGGCAGATAGTGTAAATGAGAACCAATGGAAATTAAATCCTAACTTAAAATCCTTGAACTAAGTAGTAAACATCTGGACATATTATGAATCAGTGAATTTTTGTCCAGAAGTTGGTGTTGCCAGAAGTTATTTCCGTATCCGACGGCGTTTATTCGGAAATGTTCGGCAGGCAACGGAATGTCCTGAATGGGATCAAAAATTTAGTTAACCCAAGTATCTTGAAAGAGGGAGAAGAAATCTTAGGGGTCATGTTCCCGGAATTTTGAGATTTCCCAAGATTACGCAATTAGGACACTGAATAGGAAGCTTTATCGATACAAGACCAAAAAGCAAGAATGATGTCATAAGGATGACATCATCTTTTGAGAGGTGTATGGCCAAGATCTTGCCATTTCAATGAAGTGCAATCCTACAGTCCAAAATCTGTTTGATAAAGCATGAATAGTAACCAGAATTTCTCTTCTCACACCAAATCACAAGGGTGATTTCGAAAATAGAGAGAGAGAAGAGAGAAGGAGGAGCCCAGGGAAAATTATAGTGAAGTTCTTGGTAAGTTCTTCAGTCCCTAGTCTTAAGTAAAGTCAAGGTAACGAAGTTTTGGTCAAATTTCGCCGATTAGCGAGGTCAGGGGCAAAATGGGCATTTTTGACTAAAATGTCTGTTATGATGTTTGTGAGTTAATAGATCTCGTATTACCTTCTAGGAATATCCGGGAGGTCTGGAGTTGGGTTAAAAAGGCCAGACGGTTGGCCATTACACAGTGAAAGGTACCAGCCGTCAAATGTACCAAATATCGTCAACAAAAGTACGTTCGCATACTAGTAACACTAACTCTGATGGTTATTATATGCATATATGTGCTATGTGCATGGTATGTTTATATGAGATAGCTGATAGCTCTGTGATATGTTCATGTACTGTTGTTATGGTGCTGGGTGTTGGGATACGCTTGCTGGGTGTGAAATGCTTGGTGTGAAACACTTGCTAGGTGTGAAACGTATGCTAAGTATGACATATCTGCCAAAGGGCTTATGTGCCAGGGATACATTTGTCTGAGTGCTCATGTACTGTTTATATTGTGATTATCCGTAATCCATATATGGCATATATAAACATGAGGTTAACCGTTACCTGAGGTCCAATGGGCATTGGACCTCAGTCTTAATGAATAGTTCAGGAAAGAAACTGGGATAGAGAAGGTACTGGTAGATGAAGTCGTGAGATAGGCACCGATGGACGGAGCTGGGAAGAGTCATCAGTTAAAGCAAATTCCGAAAGAGCGTCCACAGAGTGTTCATTCTGGCATGATTTAATGAGGTTATCTCAAACGGTTTGGTGCTGAAGGCAGGGCTAGTCTATGTGGGTCAGTCAATCAGTCGCCGTGAACTTGGTGAGACTCCCATGATAGACACCTACCTGGCTAAACTATTTGATTAACTGAGTTAGGTTCATTGCCCCAAGTCTAGCTACGGCTTGGTTGAATATTGTATAGTTACATGTAAGAATTGTAATTATACAAAACTCTGCATATTGTATCACATAAATCTTTCTTCGGGAAATTTTTAATATACCGGCTTATGTCAAGGCATTAGCATATGTCTGGGCATTTTATATCAGATACTCATTGTCCACAAATTTGCGCACGCTTTCCATTTCTGCATTACTATAAGCCGTAGCACCTCAAACTTTATTGATTTTTCCTAAAACTAAGTGTCAACCGACACGATTTTCAAGCATGGAATTTGGGGTGTTACAATACTTATACAAAGTATAATTTGTTTCATCCATAATATTTGATAGAGATATAGATTTTGGTATATATTTGATTAATTTTATAAAAATGTATACATATTTAATTTATTTTATATATTTAATTTATAAATTCATTTATCAAAATAAAAAGTAATATTGATACAAAATCTACACATATCATTTTCCATTTTTGGAGATAAATAATAGGGAAACAAAGAGGAATGATGGAAATAAATTAGAGTTACGCACAAAGCGGAATACACATATTATTAGTAGTCCCTCATCGATGAGAGGAGATTCTTCTTTATGTTATAAATAGATACTTTGGGCAATACTATAGAATGTTATTATGATTGAGAATTTAAGAACAATATTATTCTTGTTCTCTCTTTGAGCCTTACTCTGGATGACTCCTTAATTGAACAACAAAATATATAAAATATTTGAATTTGACCTAGAGTAAATATGATAACGCAATATAAATTTTGCAGAAACCAAATTTCATTTTGGCTCGAAAGAAAAATTAATGATAGCAAACATGCAGTAGCTAATTCTCCCGTGAGATCGTGTTTTTTCTCTCCTCTATGAGAGAGCTACTTTTTCCTTGAGTGAGAGCCATGTTACTTCATCGAAGTTTTTGCTCCTTCTGATCGATTGTGTGTGAGATTTGGGGAACGATGGAAGTGGAAATGAACGAGATGAAAGACCTAAAGCTAGATTGGGACGATGGAGAAACGAAGAACGTGGGGTTGGCACTCGTCGAAAAACTGGTAGCATCTCATTCGATCAACAGAACTACTGTCAGAAAGGCGATTGAACAAAGCCGGAGCGTTTGGGGAAAGTTTGAGATTGGATTTGTAGATGATTTTGTTTTCACCTTCCACTTAGAAGAACAATCGGAGTACGATCAGATTTTGAGGGATAGCCCGTGGGCGGTGGATGGTTTCTGGCTGAATCCACGTCCATGGTCTCCATTGCTAACAGTGAAGGAGGTGATTACTACGAAATGCATTTACTGGATCCATTACATGATGTTCCCCCGAAAGTTATGACGAAGAAGAATATTGTTAAAGTTGGAAATGCGGTGGATGAAGCGATTTGTTTTGAAGATGCGAAGCTTGATGATCTGGTTTTTAGAAATTTTGTGCGAATTAGAGTGGAAGTGGATCTGGCTAAACCCTCTAGTTGCTGGTTTATGGGTGCCGAGACCTAATGTAGACAAAGGTTGGGTTTCTATTCGTTATGAAAAACTTCAGAACTTCTGCTATAATCGTGGAATTATAGTCCATGATCACAGCGGCTATGGTGCTGTGAGGGTAATGTCGGAGAAAAACCCTTCTCAACCTCTGTTCTCGTTGGCGTTAAGGGCTAATCCAGTCAAGACGATTGCTGCGATAGTTATGGTTCGGAAGGGCGAATATGCGTTAGTCCAGATGGATTCAGCACGTGATAATTCGTCATCTTGAAGGAGCGTGGAAGGAAATCTGTCACGTGTGGGGCTTGAAGATCGTTTGGCAGTTGCAGCAAGTATGGGAAGGAAGGAGGATCGTCAGGATGGATGGCGTCAAGGTAAGGGTAGTGAGAACGCTTCTGATGGATTATCTGCTAATGTGTTATTGGATATGCCAGACGGGTTGGGATGAGGTATGGACTGTGAGGAAGTTACAAGCCGGGTGAAAGAAGTAAAAGAGAAGGTTATTAAGAAAGCGAGCCTTTCAAGCTACTTGAGACCCACAATAAAGAACCATATATTGTGGGGCTACAATAGGAAAAAGAGGGACGTAGGGTGTCAATGATTACACCTAGGAATCAGAGTTGGCCTTTAAAGGGTCAGGTTCTAAAAAGCCTAGCCCTTTTAGGCTCAGGGTAATAAAAATATTGTTTTTCAAAGCCCGGCCTGAAAGCATTGGGGTCAGGGTCAGCCCTATGGGGCTAGAAGTTATTATTCCAAAATTTAACAATTTTTTCTTCGTTGTTTTAAATATAATTAGTAAATTACAACAATTAAAGTTCTAATTTATCAAATAAAATGTTACTCAACATTAATATCTGGACAACATGTATCATGCAACAAAAAAACAATCAACAAAGAAGTGTGTAACGCCCGACTCTGAGGGCCTCTATTGATCATAGTTATCATGCATAGGCATTGAAAATATTTGGATGACTTAATTGCGGATTAAATGTTTCTAAAAATAACTTAGCTTAAAAATATGAGGATAAATTTTTTCGTGATTTAAGTCTATCCTATAGTCGGATATTAATACAGTAATCCAAAAATAACAGACAAATGACAAACGAATTATTATAGTCTACTCCTTATATTATTAAGGAAGTCCCTTCCGCTGTAGTCCTTACAGTTGCATCTTTTCTCTTGATCCTGATCCACTACCTGTCTCTTTCATACAGTATGAAGTTCAAATGAATGAACCCCAGGGGTAACAGTTAATCTCATTTGCAGATATGAAATGTAAATGACAGTATAACACATGTATAAGCATAGAATAATTCACAGTAAACAAGTCGCATCATAACCGCAATTAACGGCCAAGGACCGCAGCCCTTCAGGACACGCAGCCCTGCTCTAGGACACACAACCCTATGAGACACATAGTCTCAATCCATAGCTAGGATACACATACACATGCAAATTATCTAGTAACCATGATCAATCATACATGACATACACATATACAAACTAATAAGATAACAGTTATCCACCTCAAACTTGAATCCTTATCTCTTATTTGAAGTTGTTGGGATTAGAAAGGTGTCAAGTTCTACCTAAAAACGTTTATCATTGCCGTTAGATACTTATTCGAATCACAAGGAAACTAATCACACGAATTAAGTTTTAGAGGATTAAAAATAGTAATTAATCTCTAAAAAAATTCCCTTACTAAAAATACCCTTTTTAATTACTTATTAATCAATAAGTCCTTTTATTATTTATTCCCTGTTTATTTATTTATTAATCTCCTTTTTCCTAATAACCGCATTTATTTATTTAATTATTTCTCCACCATTAATTTAAACTCTCAGGTATTATCTTTTCATTTAAATTAGTAGTTTAATAAATAATCAATTTTAAGATTTCCATGGTTTCCCTTAAAACTAATACTACATAACTTATGCTTTACGCAAATTTTCAATTAAACATATTTATAAAAATGCATTTGCAATTAATTCCCTAACAACAAAAATCACATGGTCTCAAAGGATTAAATATTATTTTTAAATTCCATGTGTATGTACAACATCTTCTATTAACTTAAAAAAAATCTCCGGGTGGCGACTCATACACATGCAACAGGGGAAAATTTGATTTTATAACATATATTTACTTAACACACACAGCAAGGTCATGTGGCAGGTACATGCCAATATATATATATTTCCAAAAGTTCCCTTTTTGCATCATATACTCTGCAAAGTATTGAACAGTAAAAAAAGAATGGTATGACGGCGGAAAGCTTATGACAGTAAAACGACGATGGCTAGCTACACACACACACACACACATCATTTGAGTGTTTCCTATAATTCTAAATATTTTCCAACTTCGTAGATATTTATTTTCGCCATTCCATTGAAACCTTTAGGCATTCTTGACTTTCTAAAATACTTATATTAATGCTTCTATTTCTATGCATTAGGAGCAACTTCACAGAACCTAAAAGCTCCCAGAATCAACATGCTCCAGCTACAAACAAAACAAATGACTCACACCCATGCAACAATTTAATGCAGCGTTTGTTTTCCTTCTTACCTCTTTTTGATTCTCAATCAAACATTAGTAACAGGTCTGGAAAAATATTACTTCTGTTCTTTAGTTTAATACTTTCTCAAAGTCTCACTTTAATACTTTAACTATTGCTAGATCGAAAATTTTGATTGTTTTAATATTATTTGTGTTTCATACAAACAGATATGCCATTACTACCATATACAGCCGGCCTTCTTTCTTTTATACTCACATGAACAGTAAAATATCCTTACTTAAACACACACGTACAGGAAACAAACGCCCATCGTTTTTCTTTCTTTCTCTTTCTATGAGTCTACGCAAAACAGCAACTAATATATATATATATATATATATGATCTTTTCTTATCTGAGTTACGGCATACACACAGCAACCTGCCTTTATATATATGAAGCAGAGATACACAAGCAATGTTCAACGTTTTAACTCTGGAATCATATCATAACAGTAACTATATCAGCAAGGTCCTTGAGCTTCTGGTATATATTTATCTCATTATTTCTTTTTCCCATGCGGGTAGCCATGTTGCACCGATACATAGATACAAAATGGTTGGTTCATTATGGGAATGAGAAGGAAACTTACCTAAGTTAGCTTGCTGGTTTTTATGGTGAAAGTTCAGCTGAAACCACCTCCCTGGATACAGCAACGTTGAGCAGCGAGAAAAAGAAAAGAATTGCAGTAACCTACTCTCCCTCTATTTGTCAAACTCTCACTCTCAAGCTTCACTATTTCCCCTGTTTACGAGACTAAAAACAGAGAACTAACAGCAGCAGCATTCTCACAAGTTCTCACGTCCTTGGATGAGAACAAGCAAGGAGCATGGGGATTAAATAAGAGGATTCGATCCAGACCAACTGTGTGAGACTGCTGGTCCGAAAGGTGTGTGTCTCGAGAAGCATGGTGCCGCTGTGTGTCATGGACAGAGGCGGACGCAGGTATAAGACTTAGTGGGCACTTGCCCACCCTTAAAACGACGTCGTTTTTTTTAAAAAATAAAATGGCATAATTTTTTGCTCAAAACATAATCGCATAATCGACCCAGGGTTTACTTCGGAGCTTCTTCTTCTTCGCTCTTCGGACCTTCCCTTCTTCTTCTTCGCTCACGGCTCACATATCAGATTCAGAGGCGGACGCGGGATGCAGGCAGAGGCAGAAAAAATCAGACCTTCTTCTTCTTCGCGACTTCGCCGTTCATCGTTCACTCATTCCGGACGCAGCCACGCAGGGGTTCACTCATTCCTCTGTCTCAAACTGATCCAAAGCTAGTAATGGTATATTATAGTCTATCATTTTGGTATTTTATAGTCTATCCCCTCTGGTGATTCTGCCCAAACTATTATAATTGGTATATCAAGATTGAAACGCCAAAAGCTTGTGCCTTTTTTACCTACCATGTTACTTCTTGTGATTGGACTTTCAATGTGCAGATGGTCTCCCAGGCTTGGAGTTTTTGAGGCCTCAACTTTCATCTTTTGAGTCATATGCTATTGGATTGAAGGTTTTTGTGCCTTTTCAATTAAATTTTTCTTAAATGAACTACTTATGTTTTAGTTATGCTTGCTGGTTTTCACAAGATATAGGTCCATCATGTTTCCTATGTTGAAATTTTGGTATACTAGCTTATGAAAAGTTACTACTGCAAATGTCAGCTGCCCTTGTTAAGGATTTTGGCTCACTGTCTAATGTATGACTGATAGAGGTTATAAAAGTTTTCCATGACTGGAATCGTTTTTATTCTGAAGTAATTGATTGGCCTTGTGAAATATTTTCTACTGAACTGCTACACATAACTAATAAATTTTTGTCATTTGCCAATTTTTAGGATGGAAAGGTATTTAGGTTCTTTTTTTACAAAGTCAAGTGGTAGTGGAACTAAACATTCTCGATCTGAAGTGATTGATTTATGTCAAGATGAACAAAATGAGTGTGCTACTCCCTCAAGTCAGAACAAACCAATGGTAGAAGGTCCACCGGATTTGTATGTTCCTGATCTGGGTAAAAGACTTCCTATTATAAGCATTGCAAATAGTGCTCAAGAAAGGGAAATGATTCGAAGAATTTATCCAACGAATGGTCCTTGTCAACCAAAACTTGACACATTTCCTCAATCCTTAATTGGGGGTAAAATGTGTAGATTCAATCCTCAATGGTATAATGAGTTTGGCACTTGGTTAGAGTATAGTGAATCAAAATATGCTATATTTTGCTTGCCTTGTTATCTATTTAGTTGTGAGCATGGTGATGGAAGGGGTGGTCGGGATTCATTTGTGGGAGAAGGATTTAGCAATTGGAAGGACAAACAACGTATTCTTAGACATATTGGGAAAGTTGGAAGCATTCATAAGTTGTGCTTCAGTGCTGCCAAAGATTTGATGAATCAAAACCAACATATTGACATTGTTATGTCTGGCATTTCTAACAAAGCCAAACAGGATTATCGTATTCGTCTGAATGGTTCAATTTGGTGTATTCGATATCTCATACGACAGGGTTTGGCTTTCCGAGGACATGATGAGACAAACGCTTCAATGAATCAGGGAAATTTTGTGGAGCTTGTAAAATTCCTTTGTGAAAGCAATGAGGAAGTAAATAATGTGTCTTTGAATAATGCCCCAGAGAATCTCAAAATGATAGCTCCCTCAATTCAGAAAGATATTACACATGTTGCTGCTAGTTTAGTTACTAGAGCTATTATTTCAGATATTGGAGATAATTTCTTCTCTATACTAGTTGATGAAGCTCGAGATATATCAATTAAAGAACAGATGGTCATTGTTTTAAGATATAAGAATTGCAACGGTGACATTACTGAGCGTTTTCTTGGTCTTGTTCATGTTTCAGATACTACAGCTAGTTCACTTAAAGAATCAATTGAGTTAATTTTTGCCAAAAATGGCTTAAGCTTGACAAAGATTCGTGGTCAAGGTTATGATGGCGCAAGCAATATGAGTGGTCACTTTAGTGGTTTGAAAAGCTTGATTTTAGATGAAAATAATTCTGCTTACTATGTTCACTGTTTTGCACATCAACTTCAGTTAGCTCTAGTAGCTTGTGCCAAAAAGTTTTACGCATTGACTGACTTCTTTAATTTTATACTGTTGGTGTGTAATGTAGTTGGTGCTTCTTGCAAAAGAGCAGATATTTTGAGAAAAAAGCAATTGGAGGAATTAGTCAAAAGTATTGCAAGCGATGATGTCCAATCAGGTAGAGGCTTGAATCAAGAAATGAGTTTGTCACGACCAGGGGATACACGTTGGAGCTCACATTATTGATCATTGGTAAGTCTGTGTTCATTGTTTGATCCTGTGCTTGATGTGTTAGAAATTATAAAAGATGATACAACTCTTATGCATGCAAAAAGATCTGAAGCCACTGGCCTTATGATGCGTATGGAAACTTTTGAGTTTGTATTTCTTTTGCACTTGATGATCAAAGTCTTGGCAATAACGAATGAGTTGTCACAAGCACTTCAAAGAAAAGACCAAGATATTGTGAATGCTATGACTCTTGTAAAAGTTTCAAAGGTGTTATTACTGAAGATGAGAGATAATGGGTGGGATAATCTATTTCAGAAGACTTCTGAATTTTGTATAAAACATGATATAGATATCCCTGATATGGAAAGTGTACTACAAGTACAAGGGAGAATAAAACGTAGAGGACTAGTTACTCATCTGCATCACTTTAAGGTTGATATATTTTATGCAGTGATAGATACTCAACTTCAAGAGTTGAATGATCGTTTTAGTGAAGTTAGTTCGAATTTGTTGGAATGCATGGCATGTTTAAATCTGTGCAACTCTTTCTCAGCATTTGACAAACATAAATTGTGTGAATTTGCTGGCTATTATCCTTCAGATTTTGATGTGAATGATTTTGTCATGCTTGAATATCAACTCGACACTTATATTGTTGATGTGCAATGTGATCCTAATTTTTTGAATTTGCAAGGAATAGCTGATCTTGCCAAGAGGATGGTTGAAAAGAAAAAACATATTGTGTATCCTTTGGTTTATTTACTTGTAAAGTTAGCATTGACTTTGCCTGTAGCAACTGCATCTGTAGAAAGAGCATTTTCAGCTATGAAATACATCAAGACTGCACTTCGCAATCGGATGGGGGATGAATCGTTGAATGATTGCTTAGTGTCTTATTTTGAAAAAGATGTATTTGATAGTATTGATAATGAGACAATTATGATAGAATTCTAAAAAATGAAGCCTAGAAGGATGACATTGTAATTGTTTTTATTGTAATATACTTTTGTTATTAAAATATATGGTGTCCAGCCTTGCTTCTTTTAATAGTACTTAGTCTTGCTTTTCCCTTTATATTCTTTTATTTTTTTAATGCATTAAAGAATTAACTGTAAAAAAAAATTTCGGCGGCGCTGCCCCCGAACCCCCGCATCCCCCACCAATGGTGCCCACCCTTCTATAAATTCCTGAATCCACCCCTGGTCGTGGATGTTGGAGCGAGATATGCTAACGGGAAAGAGAGACTAACATAATCTGATCCATATCTTAACGTGTCTGCTTCTCGCGTGATCACCGCTGTAAGTCTGTTTATTTTTTTCTGATTCATAGCTTGCATGATTATTGCATAGTATGGCTACGATTTCATTCTCATTTCCTGTGTCACACAATATCGGGATTTCCTTCAAATGAACTCTGAAATCTGATAATTGTTGCTTGAGCCACAAAACTTGGGAGCAACAACTTGAGATGGCTACATACTCAGCTTCGGTTGAAGAGACAACAACACTTGTTTGCCTCTTGCTGAACCATGACATAAGTGAGCCTCCAAAGAATTGACATTGACCACTTGTTCTCTTTCTATCTGTCTTTTATCTAGCATGGTTAGAATCTGAGTATGCCACCAAATGTTCTAATTGGCCCTTGGGAAACCATAAACCAGGAGTCTTTGTGTCAGCAAGGTATCTAAAGATTTTCTTCACACTTTCAGCATATGATTCCTTGGGAGCAGACTGAAACCTTGCACACATTCCCACGGTGAACTGGATGTCTGGGCGGCTTGCTGTCAGATAGAGCAATGAACCTATCATTCCTCTGTATCTTGTAATATTGAAATCCTTACCCTTTTCATCAGCATCCAGCGAAGCAGTAGAACTCATAGGCATGTCAACACCATTGCAATTATCCATCCCAAATTTCTTCAGCAGGTCATTGAGGTATTTGGTCTGAGAAATGACGATTCCATCTTTCCTTTGTTTGATTTGCAAACCAAGGAAATAGTTGAGTTCTCCCATCATGGACATCTCAAACTCTCCCTGCATTTTCTTGGCAAACTCTTCACACAAAGCATTATTAGAAGCACCAAAAATTATATCATCAACATAAATCTGTACAACTAAAATTTCATTCAGCTTATTACTCTTTATGAAGAGTGTTGTATCAGCTTTACCTCTAACAAATCCTTGATTAAGAAGGAATTTGCTTAATCGCTCATACCAAGATCTTGGAGCATGTTTAAGTCCATAAAGGGCTTTCTTGAGACGATAAACATAATCAGGATGATGCTCACTTTCAAAACCTGGAGGTTGTTTTACATACACCTCCTTTTGAATAAAACCATTTAAGAAAGCACTTTTCACATCCATTTGAAAAAGTTTAAAACCTTTTACATACGCAAAGGCTAGAAGAACTCTTATAGCTTCCAATCTTGCCACTGGAGCATAAGTTTCTTCATAATCAATTCCTTCCTCTTGATTATAGCTTTTTGCAACCAATCTTGCCTTGTTACGAACAATGATTGCTGCTTCATCATGTTTGTTTTTGAATACCCATTTAGTGCCAATGACCAGATGGTCCTTAGGCTTAGGTACCAAATCCCAAACTTGATTTCTTTCAAATTGATGAAGCTCATCTTGCATTGCTATCACCCAATCATTGTCTGAAAGGGCTTCTTCAACTTTTGAGAGCTCAATATGTGAAATAAATGCAGAAAACATTACTTCATTTAAAGTGTCTGCTTCTGGTTCTCACACCCTAGTTAACATCGCTTATTACTTGATCTAATGGATGATTTCTAATAAATCTATAGGCTCTGGGTTGAGATGGATCAGAACTCTCAGGATTAGTTTCAAAAGCATCTTTGGGATTTTCTATAGAAGCAGGGGTAGTTTTAAAAAAGAATTGATTTTGAAAATATTTTCTTCTTCATCATCTAAGGACTTGTTAGAATTGGTTTCGTTGAATACAACATGCATTGACTCCTCAACAATGCGAGTACGAGTATTGAATACTCTATAAGCCTTACTTCTATTTGAATAACCTAAAAATATACCTTCATCCGCCTTGCGATCAAACTTTCCTAGGCTATCCTTACCATTATTATGGATGAAGCACTTACAGCCGAAGATGCGTAGATGAGTTAGTGTTGGCTTCCTTCCTTTGTACAGCTCGTAAGGAGTCTTGTTCAACTTCTTGCGAAGGTAGGCTCTGTTTGAGATGTAGCGCGCTGTACTCATTGCATCGGCCCAAAATACTCGTGAAATATTGTTTTCATTTAGCATTGCTTTGGCCATCTCTTTCAGCATTCGATTTTTCCTCTCCACAACACCATTTTGTTGTGGAGTCCTTGGAGCTGAAAAATTGTGATCAATATCGAAGGTATTAGAGAATTCTTCGAATGCATGATTGTCGAATTCTCCACCATGATCAGTTCGAATCCCTCCAATAAAGATACCTTTCTCGTTCTGGACCTTCTTGGCAAAAACCACAAATTGATCAAATGTTTCATCTTTTGAAGCAAAAAATATAGTCCATGTAAATCTTGAAAAGTCGTCAACTATAACTAGAGTATAGAGATTGCCTTCAGGGCTTTTTACTCTAATTGGACCAATTAAATCCATATGATGTAGTTGAAGAGGTTTTTCAGTTGAAATTTCATTTTTTGATTTGAAAGATGACTTAGTTTGTTTTCCTTTTTGACAAGCATTACAAATCTCATCATTTTTAAAATTGACCTTTGGCAAACCGATGACTAAGTCCTTTTCCTGTAATTTGTCAAGCTGATGCATATTAACATGAGCTAATCGCTTATGCCATAGCCAACTCTCATTCAAATTACTTACAAAACAATTTTCAGAAACTGAGATGTTGTTAGAGAGGTTAAGAGTATGACAATTTCCTTCTCTAGAGGTTCTAAATAAAGTTTTTTATTTTAGAGTTTCAAAGGGAAAATCATTCTGTTTTACAATCAAATATTCATCAGAATTAAAAATGACTAAGTTACCCTTATCGGTGCTTTAGCTCACACTGAGGAGATTATGACAAAGTCCTTCTACTAAGTAGACATCCTTGATCATTGGCCCTTCATTGTTTCCAATCTCTCCAATGCCAACAATCTTTCCAGATTGGTTTCCATCGAAAATAACTTTGCCTCTAGTCTTGGGTTTGATTGAAGCAAACTTGAAATGATTCCCCGTCATGTGTCTAGAGCACCCACTGTCTATGTACCATTTGTTGGACTTTGATGCTCTTAGACATACCTACAATTCACAAAAGTTCAAGCCTTAGGTACCCATCTTTTCTTGGGTCCTTTTGGGTTAGTATGTGTCTTAGGAATCTTGTAGGATCCCTTAGGCACCCATTGATAGTTTCCAATAGGTTTATTTTTCTCTTCCTTTTTATGAAAACATGATGATGTTGAATGGCCTTTTCGGTTATAGTAATTGCAATGAGTAAAAGGATTTAAAGCATGAATGGTTTTTCTAAAATAATTCATATAAAGTTTTTCACCAAACTTCTTTTTGCCTTTTCTTTTATCAAAAACAGGTTTATAGCCAATTCCAAATTGATCATTGATAAACCTTTGCTATTTTAAAATGACATTGAGCATTTCACTACCTCTAGTGAATTTCTCAAGTGCCTTTGTGAGATCTGAATTCTTTTTCTTTAAATCAATGCAGTCATTTCAAATTAGATTTTCAGGAGTAGAAAGATTTTTGACTTGCATTTCAAGAGTTACATTCTTTCTTTTCAAATCAAAATATTTATCAGCCAATTTTTCAAATTCGGATTGAATGAGGTTATATTCAGCAAATAATTCATCATAGGTTGGTTGTGAATCATATACCTCATTGTCTTTGTCTTGTTGCTCTTCTTCTTCTTCAGCAACTAGACATATATTGGCTTTTTCTTCTTCTTCTTCAGCTTCATCTTTATCTGATGAGTTGTCTCCCTATATTGCTGAGACATATGCTTTCGTTTTGGACTTGCCAAATCTCTTCTTTTCTTTGTCTTTGTTCTTCAGCTGGGGGCATTCAGATCTGATATGATCTGGCTTCTCACATTCGTAGCAAATGATTGGTTCTTTGAACCGAAGCTTGAGCTACCTTTGTGGCTTTTCTTGAAGCCTTGGTCTCTTTTGTAAAATTTCTTGAATCTTCGAACCATCATACCAATTTCTTCATCTTCCTCAACCTCATCATCTAATTCTTTAGCCTCCTTGGTTTCTTTAAGAGCAACTCCTTTGCCCTTATGATTGACTTCATCTAGTTCTTTTATGAACTTGATCTTGCCTTCATACTCTGATAAACTGCCAAATAATGCTGCTACAAAAGCCATTGGTTCATCACGCGCTTCCTTAAAGATAGTGACTTTTGCTTCCTAGACTTTAGTAAGAATATTTAGGATCTTTCTAACTTGAACTGGTTGTTCATTTTCCTAAAGCAGCAAGTTGATTGATCAGATGAGTATATCTCAACTGGAAATCACCAATAGATTCTCCAGGCTTCATACAGAGGAGATCATATTCGATCATTAGAGTATTAACTCTATTTTCTTTAATTCCAGCTGTTCCTTCATGAGCTATTTCCAAGACATCTCACATTTCTTTTGTTGTTGTCAGGGTATTTACTCGAAAGTATTCACTCTGACTCAACACACTTTAAAGCATAAGAATGGCCTTGTTGTGGAGAGTGACCAGCCTCTTATCGTTATCATCATATTCTTCTTCTAGCTTTGGAGTCCAGACTCCATCTTCAACAATTTCAGGAACATAATTGCCTCTCTGAAATACTCTCCAGAGTCCATATTCAGTAGCCATGACAAAGACTTTAAACTTATCCTTCCAGAAGGAATAATGCTCTCCATTAAAACCAGGTCGCCTATTGATCAAAGCTCCATCAGGTAGAATACTATACATGAGGACCCTTCTTGAGATGTTAAGCTCTTTTGAGAAGACCTTGCTCTGATACCAAATGAAAGTGGAGCTGAATCACCAAGAGAAGGGTGAATTGGGGATTCTTAAAAATTTTTGACTAGTTCTGTTTTATGGTGATAAGACAGAGCAGAACAGAGAGCAGGGAAAAGAATATGGACACAAAGGATTATATTGGTTCAGCCCAATTCTATGACCTACGTCCAATCCTCAGGCAGCTTGAGTATTTCACTATGTCTCTTGATTGCACACTCTGTAACTCTGAAGCAATTCTCTCACTAGAACTTGCTCCCCCTTACAAGTTGTAATCAAAGACTCTCAAATCTTCAAGTCCCCAGACTTGAGATTACTTACAATAAATGAATACAAATAATAAACTCTCTTAAAAGAGCAGATAAAATGATCACTGAAGCTCAGTCAGTATCAACTGATACTCTGTATAGAAAGCTTAAAAATAAATGAACAAATTTAATGCTTTTTCGATTTGCAGCTCAATAGTTGTTGAAAAGAATTGAATGCTTCTCTATTTATACTTAGAGTATATTTAATAACCATTGCAAGCATTCATATGACAGTTGAAGAACTTTTCTGACTGTTAGAAGCACATTGGTTTCTTCTCTCTCTACACTTTGTTAATTCTTTGTGTTGGAAGGATAAATGTTGACTTCCTTGTGTTTCTAGCTGTTGGAATGTCAGTGATTTGAGTAGGTGTATGTCTCTTTATCCTTTTTGCGTTGTGCATAGCTTGGTAGTTCGGATTATGGCAAGTTGGGTAGCCTTGCATTTAATGCTCTGACATGACTTATGCTTTAGTGAAGTCAACTATTAAAATCTAATTGAATCATCTCTAAATTGGCTGAAATACACTAGCAAACACATTAAACATATCTAATGAAGTTGATAATAAATATTAGAAAGTATTTAGATCAATCAACAATCATTATGTAGATTTCGCAGATTTGAATTTTCAACTGTTGCGATGCATACTCGAGTTTGTGCATCAATACTCGAGTATGTCACTATACATTTAAAACCATACTTGAGTTTCTACGTCTATACTCGAGTATTTTCCTTCTAGAGACGAAACTCGCGATCTGAGCTTTGGAGCTTCAGTTGAACTTAAGACAATACTCGATCAATACTCGAGTTTTGGACTTTTGATAAGATTTTACTCAAAACATCAAAACCAGAGTATTCATGTAATACCGGAGTATTGAAACCTTAAAAACCTCAGTTGCTCTCTGTATGACTCGATACTCGAGTATTCAACAACATACTTGAGTATGAGTTTCCATTTTGAAACTCAAAGAGAACATTAGCGAGTGTGAAACTGGAGTTTTCCAAACTGAAGTTTGTAAGTGTAATAAATGTTCAAGTCATCTTTGCTTAGCCCAATACTCGAGTATGTTAATATCATACTCGAGTTTTCATTTAAAATGAAAACATTTGAATTTTGGAGCCAAGTTGAAAACTGAACTTTTCATATTCTAAAACTTGAGTTTTCGAAACTGGAGTTTTCCAAATTGAAGTTTGCATTCCTTTTGAAAAATGTTGAAGAGTCTCTTTGGCCTATACTCGAGTATGCATACCAATACTCGAATATGCTCTGATGGAAAACTTGCGATGCTCTCTGTAAGGTCCAATACTCGAGTATCCACTAGGATAATGTGGTATATATTGCCTTTAGTCATTTGCATTGAGCTTTTCTTTGAAAGACCAATACTCGAGTATTGCTACTAATACTTGAGTATTGCCTCTACTAGCAAGTTTTTACTTTCTTGAGGCAATACTTCAATCTTGATTCTACAATTGATTGTTATCATAAAAACCTATAGAGAACTAATACTTTTAACTCCTCCAATTATAATATAGTCATCTAAAACAATTACTTAACAATTTAAGGTATAAAACATGACTTTAAATCAGTTTCTAACCTCAAACTTACCGTAACTATTTTCCCATAGCCTAAATAACATAAATGGTACCATATAGTTTAAGACAGAAACACATCCCCATGACAAAGTTTTGTACAGAATCTTTTTATAATTCCAGAAAATTTCTCCAGCTTTGAAGACATTAATCAATGTTTTGATATCATCACATCTTTTCTTCAAACTCCATATCTATTATTCAAGCTTACGAACAGCATCATCACTATAATAACATAAGTTCCAACTTCAAAAACATTGATTTAAGAGTCTTCAAGAAAAGCTCAACTTATCTAAGATTCTTATTTAACATCAAACAACTTAAAACCCATTTGTTACCGATTTATAATCCTTGAAACTATATATCATGTTGAACCATCTAAACTTCACATGGCATTAACTTCAAGTCCAGAAATTCTAGATTTATAAAACTATTACAACTTTCATAACATTGCTCCAAACAATATTTTTGAAGCTTTAAAACAGAACTTAAAAGTTTAAAACACTCCTTTGACATTTATACATTTCAAAGTATCATATTTAATATTCTCAAAATTCCCAGCTTCTGCATTGGTTATTAATCCATCATTTCAATACCTCTAAAACATAGTTTAAGTATCTAAAGCAGTCATTTAATATATTTACAGATCTGGTTAATTCATTTCCTATCCAAGCAAGTATTCATCTTGCGTGCATGTATATATATTATTTCAATCCCCACGGCATACACACAACAAACACACATATATATATTTCAGACACACACGTCCAGTATTCTTTTTCTTGTCAAAAACAGAACCCATGCACAGGAAAAACGCATACAGCAACAAGAAGAAAAACCGATGACAGCAAGCTTCTTTTCTTCTTCATTCTCGATAGCAACAATATATATACATATATACATGTCTTCCCATTTGATTCATGCGAGGTTGAGGAGGTCTCTCTCTTCCTCTCTCTCACGGTTTTCACCTTCTTTTTGCAGCAAATGTGTGTGTATATACAGTTACAATATTTCAGACACACAGTGATATTTATATACATATATTTAATCCTTAGCTTAGGAAATCCAAAGCCACTCAAACTGAAATAATAAGCCCTTGATTCAGCCCCACAAATCCGACACATGCATCAATACATAAACATAACCTCATCTTGCTCCTCTTTCTTTTTCACAAACAGTATGTTATCAGTTTCTAGAGGTGCAGAAAAACTACTTACACCCATGCAACAACCCAATGACAAAACTCGAGCGTGTTTTGCTTACTTTTACATGACAGCAACTCGTTTACAGAAAACTCGCACACAAAGTTACGTTTTTAGCGTCTTGGGCATCGAGCAGATGAAATAATTAGCATACAAGTATCTATTCGCATGGCTTCCCTAGATTATATATTTATACACGTAAAGATAAAAAACGCTAACAGCCCTCAACATTCAGTGACGCTCTGAACCAAAAACCCAGAAGTTATTGTGTGTGTGTGTGTGTGTTTGTGTGTATACATACATACATACACGTTTTTGCATAAGCACATGACAGCCCCTGTTTTGGTTTCATTTTCAGCCAAGTTTATTTTAGATCCTTTTTTAATCTTCATGCTAAGCGAAACTGTGCCAGAAAAACGAAAGGAAAGGGAGTATGACTGTCACGTTTGAATCTTTAGTCAAAACGTTGAAGGATTCTGCTGTTGCACTTCCTCTGTTCCTCGGCTTCTCAACAGAGAAGGATGAGATTCAGTCTTTCTCTCTCTCATCTCTCACTCTCTTTCTCTAACTCTCGGTCTCTCCCTCTCTTGGTTTCTCTTTTCTGTTTCGTTTCACTCTTCTTGCTTCTGTTTTCTGCAGAAGGCCGAAGAGATCATGGAATTCCCAAGAGAGTCTGAAACGAAGTGGTTTTATGGTCAGCTGAAAACCCAGTCCATTCATGTTGAACCGTTGGTCCAAGGGTTGTGCGTCTCGAAAAGCATAGAGGAGTTTGGTCTCTTATTTCTTTCCTGTAATCTCGCTGCCTCATACGTAAAAGACGCTGATCTCTGGTGTTTTGCGTGATATGCTTCTACTGATTAATACGTGAACTACTTCTTTGGGTTTGACAGTATGCTTTGCTGATGAATATTTTGACTGGGCTGAAAGCTGGGCCTTCTGCGTTTTCGGATGGGCTGAAAAAAAAAAAAGAGCCTCTGTTTCTTATCTTCTGTATTTTTCACGTTGAGGTTGGGCTGATAGCATGTGATTCCTGATGATTAATATATACCTCTCATTGCTAATGCTTCACGTGTTGGGCCAGGGGGTTTTATAGGTTTCTTGTGTAAGCCCATTCCTTTGTTCCATTTAATATCTTAAAACAATACCTTAGTTGCAATTAAATTTAAATTTGCAATTATTGAATAATTATGGAAATAATCCCTAATTAATATAGGGATTTTTTCCTTCCCCAAATTATCTTTCCTGGGCCATGAAATATTAATCTTATAATATTTAGGCCTAAAATTATCACTTTCAATTTTTCTTCAAATTTATTCTTTTCTCAAAATAAATTAAGGAATAATAGGCCTTAATTTCAAATAATTATTCTCATAATTATTCTAGCCCAAATTTCATAATTAATTCCCAACTAATATTACAAATATTCAAATCCCAGAAATTTGGGATGTTACAAAGGGTCAGGGCTTAAACAGGCCTGGCCCTTGAAGGGTTAGGGTTTAAATAGGCCAGGCTGATGGGCTCAGCTTAATTTCTCGGCTCTACCAATGAGTCATTGTCCTGTTTTCAATTAACATAGAAGTAACTTTAATTAAAAAGCTTGAAAGGGTTCACTTAAAGAGAGGGTTAGAGGAGCTTTCGGGTCCGAAGAGTATAAAAAAGTTGGAAATAAAAGGAAGTTCTTTACCACTGAAAACATACACAGTTATCAGTCTCTGAAGGATCAAGAGACCTTCCTGAGGAAAAAAGAAGAAGAATAAAGGTAAGGGTACATGTTCTATTGCGTGTTTGGGTGCCAATTGTTGAGGTGACATTGATGACTTGGGAGAAGGAGGCTTTTGATGGTGAGGTTGTTTTTGTTGCAGAAAGGCTTGGTAGTTAGCCACAATTGACCACCATGTCATTATGAGTCTTCCTAGTTGGAATGTCAAGTGTTAGGGTCTCCCTTGATGTTCAAGCTAGAACTTGAGGTTCTTGTGTGGTAAATACCAACTCTTCCTAGTGTTTTTTATGGAAACTAGGGTAATGTGTAAAAGGTAAAAAGAAGCCGTAGAAGTATGAAATTCTAGATAACTTTTATGTAGAGCCAGAGGGAATCAGTAGAGGGTTTGGTTTGTAGCGGGTGGATGGAATACAAATTGAAAATCCTTATGGCAGAAAAACACTTTATTCATATGAAGATCTTGAGTGGAATGGATCCTATCAAGCAAACTTACCTTAACCTTCTTTAACTTCTCTTCTTGATCCTTCTTGCCGTGGAACTTCTTGTGTATAATGATGATGATGACCTTGGAGATGGAAGGATCTTAGTGTTGAAGAGAGGAGGAAGAAAGATTGGAGTTGGGGAAGATGAAGAAAATGATTAAAGTTCAAGACAATAAGGCAGGGGGGGACAGTTGAGTCCATATAGATGACCCCATATGAGTTTATGTGATTTAATTTATCGTCATGGGGTGGTCCAGTGCTATATATAGTAGACATTGAGACCTATTGGGTAGGTATGTCCTTTGGTCGTTAAACTTGATATGTGAAGCCCTAAGTCCTATGAGACTAGTGTGTCCATAGGATGGCAAAAGCCCACGATTATTAGACCATGAATACCAAGCAACATCTCGAAGAAGTTGTAAAACTTGAGAATTACAGGCATTGTTTTGGAACGGCTGGAAGGATGGAATAGGAATAAACTTAGCGTCCTGAGTATGGTTCAAGTTGAAAAAGTTAGAGCCTGAGATGTGATTATAATTGATGACTTTCTCGAACAGTTGACTGGTTCTTGAGTATGTTTGAAAAATTAAACTTTGAATTGACTAATGCACTTGCTATACTTGTAAATTATATGAATTGAATTTTGAATGAAATGTGTTTCAACATAATTTAAGACTAGTTGTAGTTCTCACTTTTGAACTATGTTTTCTTTTAAATGGGGTCTTCATGGAACTGAAAATTATAGTTGCAATATGGAACTGGAATAGGCCAGAAACTATTGTAGCATTACTCAATTTGCTGGATCTTGTCAGATGTATTCATAATGTTTTTGAATTGTTTGTCATTGGTACATCTTATTTAAATTGAAAATTGTTTTGATGAAATATGCTATGAGAGATTGGAATTCACACTAACAATAAATACATCCAATCTGATAATGAAAAATTCCACTTTGTCAAAAGCTAATTACCACTCAAGGCTAGATTGAGTTAGAAGAACCCCTTGGTATGTTTCAAGTGGCACCACTTGTGACTCGATTGATCTAGAAGAGGCCTTGGTATCTTCCCAGTAGCACCACCCGTAAAGTCAGTTGGCTGGAGGGACCTCTTAGTATCTTCCCGGTGGCTAAGTCACAAGCCAATTGGCTGGAAGAACCCCTTGGTCTCTTCCTAGCAACGCTACTCGTGAGCCAGTTGGATAGAATAACCTCTTAGTATCTTTTCGGTGGCAAGAGAAAGGATTGGGAAATTTCTTGGTGTAGCAAGGTAGAATGGTGGCGTGTGGCTCTTAGTTGTTGAACCTCGTGAGATGAAATTATCGTACTCACTAATTTGAATTGGCAGTAATGTGTTTATATGAATTTGAGCCAGTAGTGAATGTGTTTTCTTAAACTTGAGTTAGCAGTGATTGTGTTTTCTTAGAAAATGTGAAAGCATTGTTTTGTGTAGTTTGAATTGTGAAATGTACTATGATGATATAAATTTTGAATATGTGAAAGTGAAAAAGTTGAATTTGAGACAATATAGAAGAATTGAAAAGAGGTGTAGTTGGTGCTTATGATGATACGAGAATAGAAAATGATGAAATGGTATAGAAATCTAAACTGGTTAGGTCAACTAGTATTTGCCAGCTACAATGCTAAGTAAAAAGAAAGTAGTTTGAAAGGTTGAATTGAAGAATCTCAGACACGGGATAGACGAGCAAAGGCTTGAGGCGATAAGAGCCAATATGGAAGTTTACATAGGATGGTGTCCCTTGGCCATAAGACCTATATGTCTAGCACTGTGTTTGTTGCCTAGCGTAATGACTTTGGAAGTAAATTGTGCAAAACCTCAAATATGCCATGTGTTAGTTCATGTTAGACAGTTAGATTATGTCATGTGTTTTGATGGGTAAATGTTGTTCAATGGCCCTGAAACCTTTCAATAATATAGTAGACATCCTAAGCTTTAATTGTATATGTAATATGTGTAACACCCCAAATTCCATACCACTTACTGGGTCCAATGACACGTAATATCAGAAATATCAACAGAGTTGATGATGTACATATCAGAGTAAAGCAAAACGGAGAGCATGTATCAACGTTTGGACAATGAGTAACTGATATAAAATGCCCAAGCATAAGCTGGTAATTTAAAAATCCCGACGAATATTCATGTGATACAATTTATAGTGACTTAAATACAACTCTCTGCTAAACCAAGTCTTAACTAGACATTAGGAGTGGAACCCAACATAGTTAATCAAACCTATTGGCCAAATCGGTGTTAGTCTAATGGGAGTTTCCCCATCTTTCATGACGACTTATGACAACCCCACAAACCAACCCTTTCTTAGTTTAAGCAACAAACAGTTTGAAACAACTTTATTGGATTCATGCCAGAAACTATGCCCTAATAGTCTTCTTCAGACTCTTGCCTCGACTAATGCCTCTTCACGGCTCTGTCTACTTCACCTTTTCTTGGTTCCATTGCCTTCTCATATCCTAGTTCCTTTCTTGAACCTTTAGTCAAGGATGAGATTCAATGCTCATTGAATCTTAGGTAACAGTTAACCTCATGTTCAAGTAATAACAATATATGACAAATATTCATTACATTTAGTACAACAATACATAGCACACAATAAATGTATGTCAACAGTAACAATAGTATATAACACACAGCAAATGCATGTCAACAGTGTTTGCACTAACTAGTGCCACGAATCCATATGTCCTCAACGCTAAGAAAACATATAAGCAGTATTATCAAGACTATAATTCGCATCAAGCTGAATCCATAGCTAAAATAAATGTATAAAAACGATTAAATCCATAGTCTTGTTCATAACACATGAATCAAACAATCATATACAAGCATACAAGACACACAAGTGTTAAAGTTACCGTTAGATTATTTCCTTTTCCATATTTTATATGATATTATGATAAATATCATATTTCTTAGAATATTATCAAAAAGGATATTTTCACCTATCTTGACCTTTTTACCCTGAGTGGATTAATTATCCAATAATTTTCCTTAAAAAACGCATTGCTGGATTTTCTAGCCAGATTTTTCGGTAACTTTGAAAAATCATAACTAATTCTAAAAAAATTGAAATCATGTGATTCCAAAGCCAAAGTTTCCCTTAACAAGTATATTGTTCTGGACAAATAACGCCTTAAACTTGAAATCCTTAGGTCATTCCCAGTTTTAATATTTCCAACCACTGTTCAGATTTTAACATCTAGAACAAGGCCTAACTTCTAAAATTCCTAACTCCTTGTCCAGAGCTTAAAATGTTACAAATTCTATATCAATAGAAAGCCCTAGATGTCTACTTTACAACTGAAAAATTTCATGATTTTGAAAGTTCATTTGATACATACAATACTAGCCACACCAATCTCTGCTAGCACTAAATCTAAAACCGATAGTTTTCCAATCTTTTAACATAACCATCAACTGATTCTAAAAATGATTTCCCAACATGTTTTCCACTCCATTTTACGTTTTAAAAGCAATGGAGACTTCCAAACATGAAACGAAATTTATCCAACAATTTTCTAGGTTAAACTTCAGTTTTACCAAAAACTAAAAGCTTAAGCTCAAGAACTTACCTCTTGAAGTTCTTACTCCTATAAATTTTTCTCTAACTCAGTTAGCTACTGAATGAGTTTTTGGTGTGAAGATTGAATAGGCTTGAGCTCCTATATATAGGAAAAATCTCAAGGTAAAGTGGTAAATATTTAGATAATCCATTTTAGCTTCTTTTCACTACCTAAAAAAAAAAGCGGATTAGCCACGGAATTTACCCACAAAAAATTTCTGTGGGTAATTTCCATAGGTAAGAAATTACACATGGATTCCGTGGGTAATTGTAACATCCCGAATTTTTGGCCCTTAGAATTAAAATAAGCCTAAATTAGGCAAACGACTAAGCCCTATTCGGGAAGAGTCCCAAGAATGTCGAGAGATAGGAAGCCTCTCGGGGACTAAATAATTCGGTTATACAAGTCAGTGGACCTGGTAGTATAAGCCATGAAATTTAAGTGTCGGTGAAAAAGAGGCATAGAGCACTTATACGATGTTAATTCAATTGCAAAGGATGCCACCCAACTATATCCTGAGGTGTATGACAATTAGTTGAGTGAAAATATGCCGGTATAAGTAGGTATACGACATTTTTAGGGCAAATGGGTATGCTCTGCGTTTTTGGGAAAACATCGATATGTGGCATCGTTTGTCGGGTCTCGATATTTGTGTCACAATCCCAAGTAAAACCCGAGCAAGAGTTTCGAGTATGCAGCGTAAACCGAGGTCAGCACACAAACCGAGACAACACACACACACACAAACACTAAGACACATGGGGCACATGCATGGTTGCACATACACACACAACTCACATGTTTCCTCCTCTCCTTGATACATGTCACAATCATTTTAAATACACTCAAATCATATTTTGCTCTCTCTTCACACACACACACACACATTCACATATGATCCAATTCATTCCTCTCCTCTTATCCCATCCTCCTTCCTCTTCACTCCTCTCCAACTTCAACATCATCTCCTTCCTCCCAACCAAACCATGAACTCTTCTCTTCAAAAACATCAACACTTCTTTATCAACCTCCTCCTTTCCAAGACCATCATCATCTTCCTCAAAGAAGAAGACCCACAGTTAGAAGAAGGAAGAAGAAGGAATCACAAGAGATTCAAGGTAAGTTTACAAAGAAAGTTGCAAATCCTTCTTCATCTCCTTATGCATGTCGTTTTGATGAGTTCAAATCCAACATGCATGAGTTGTTCTGGGTTTTAGGCTGAAGGCTGATCAAGAAAGGAGAAGATAAAGTGGCCACCAAGTCAAGAAAGTAAGATCATCAACCTTCTCTTGACATTTTGGAAATTCTACTTTAAAAACCCAGATTTTGTAATCTGAGGCAAACTCAAAGAAATGAGTGGAATTTGGTAAATCTGAATTCACCATGGTGTTCACCACTAAAAATTGTGTGGGAATATAGTGGTTAATGAATTTTTAAAGGTTTTTTGGAAAATAAAATCACAAGCTCCATAAAAACGTTGAAATTGCCAACTTTTGGAAGTCTGGAGTCAGTCGGCTTGCATGCTTGTTTTGATTGAACAAATGGACTTATAAAATTATGAAAATATTATAGGAGATATAGGACATGCATAGATTTAAAAAGGTGGGTATTTTGTATTTTTCTGAGCTCTGGTCAGAGAGAAATAAATTGTACAAAATGACCTTACGTTTTGGAAGCAAAAACTGGGCAGTGAGCTTGTAGGTGGAGTTTTAATGGGTAAACGAACCCATAAAATTATGAACATTTCCATAATGAAATATGACTCACATAGCTTTAATTTGATATATGGTTTGTAATTTTTAAAGCTGTGTGCAGTGAGATATGAATTTTTAAAGATCAGCTATGAATTCTGGAAGCTTAACAGGACAATCAGTGGAAACGTAAATTCTGGGAATAATTGGACATGTTCTAACCTTTGTAATTATTTTTCTATGAAAGGGGACTTGTCTAGAAATAAGTGAGAGTTGATGGAACATTGAAATGATTTTTTTGAAATTAATTAAAAATAATTGAAGTTGCTGGACTGTTAAGGATAATGACAGATAAAGCTTAAAAGTAACAAGTTTAAGTTACTTAATTAAACCCTAATGAAATAAGGGTTAAAAAGGAAAGTAAATATTCATTTCCCCTAGTTCTGAAGGTATGGTTATGTCTTTAAGGCCACAAGGAGAATGAAGAAACTTCAAGCAACTCCGAAGGTTGGCAAAAGAGGAACTTGAGTAAGGATAGTAGTCCTTAAAAGGTAGTGGGCTTACCTTACTTGCATGTAGTTGATATTATTGCTTATTGTGTATGTATGATTGCTATGCTTGCTTGTTATGTGTAACATACTTAAATAATTGAAGCTCTGTTTATGATTATGCTATGGCCATGAGTATGATGCTTGAAGCATTGGGCATGCACAATTGTCATTATGTTAACATGAGCTTGTGTAAAGCAAGTATATCATACATTAGCATTTACTTGCATGCACTGTTTGGTATTGTCTGCTACTGGGATTCCTCAGAATCTCACCCCTCCACTACCAATCAGTAGGCAGGTGAGCACAGGAGAGAAGTGCTGCATAAGGTTCAAGGAGGGAGTGTTGCTTGAAGTCAACCCAACAGGAGGATAGTTGGAGAACCGAGGGATGATGGTGATTAATTTGTTTAGATGTACACTGTCCGTAACTGAAAGTAAACGTTTGCAAAGGGGTATAAGCCTTGGGAATGTTCCCCTTATGTAATCAAGTTTAAGTTCCGTTGTATCAGTATATCAAAATATTTCTAATTTTGCCACACTACTGCGTAAGCTTATAGGCTAGAATGCCGGCACCCCGGGTGTAACACCCCATTTTTCAAAAGTGGCTTAACATATATTTATCAGAGTAGAGCATGTAATTAAGTATTTGATACATACTACAACCATGATATTTCTAGTTAGTCATAACAACGGTACATTTAACTAAATATAATATGCATCCCAAAAGTAGGCATCTCCGGCTGTGTCTTCAAATGAGCTGCTTACCCCTGTCATCAACCTACGGTCTTCCAGACCCTGATGCTATAGTAGGAGCTGAGGTTCAATGCCTATTGGACCTCAAGTAACGGTTAGCCTCATGCTCATGTAAACAATATATGATAGGTATCCATATTATAAGTATACAATCACATTTTCAATATCATAACAAGATGTAAGGCAATAACAAAACACAGCCACTGCAATATGTATGTTATTCCAGTATGCACTATTCACCAGTGCCACGATAGCCTATCGTGTCCTCAACGCTAGGAAAACTTAACGGCATTATCATGACCATAACCCGTATTTAATTTAATGTTTACAAAGCAATTCAAGACAGAGTCTTAGCATATGAGTACAACTATCATATACAAGCATACCATAAGCATAAGAGTTAAGGTTACAATACGCGTCCGTACCTTCGTTGACGGTATTTCGGTACGTTCGACGGAAATGGTACATTTGACAGTGACACAACAGCGGTACTTGATCACAGATATCCTATAGGGATAATATCACATTTATCAATCATAACAGGCATTTCAGGTATAAATTACCATTTTGCCCCTAGTTTGATTAATTGGCGGAATTTCGCTAGGGCTTCGCTATTTTGACTCTAATCTTTCAGAATTTTGACATGTCTCTAACCCCATAATGATTTTCAAAATTAATACCTTAATTACCCCTAAAACATGATTCCTAATCATACTTGGAAAATTAAAGATCAACCTAGCATTTCTACCACAATTACCGAAAGAAACACAAACACTTAAGACTAAGGATCGAAGAACTTACCCAGTACTTCGTTACAACTTTCTCCAGAGCTCTTCCTCCCTTTTCTACTTTAAGATTTCGAAATTTTCAAGAGGAATTGGTGAGAACTTTTGCTATGAGTTCTCACCTATTTATAGGGGATTTTGTGACACTATTCATGCTTTATGAAATTGAATCTCAACCATTAGATTTGCTTTTTGGTCTTGTACTGATAAAGCTTCCTGTTTTGGTATTCTATTTGAGTAAACTTAAAAATCCAATAGCAAGGCCCTGTAGGTCTATTCTTCCCCTTTCAAAATATTTGGGTTAGCGAAATTTTTGATCCCACTAAGGGTATTTCCTAGCTTGTCGAACATTTCAGGCAAACCTCGACAGTTATGGAAATGACTTCTGGTAACACCAACTTTTAGATCAAAATTCACTTGTCCGTAATATGTCCTGGTCTTAGAAACTTAGTTCATGGTTTTTGAGTTATGATTTAACTTCCATTGGTTCTCATTTATATCATCTGCACTTTTTCCCCAAAATATCTTTTCGTCTTATCTCTTGATTATTCCGCCGGTTACAGAAATAACTTCGTAGACAGCCCACTCCGAGATAAAAATATACTTGTTCATAATAAGTCCTTAGGTTAGATACTTAATTCACATATTTTGAGATAGAATTTATTTTCTATCGGTTCTCCTTTATCCTATCTACTTCTTTACAAAATATCTCATTTATATTACTATTATAATCATACATATCTATATATTATTTTGCCTAATTCTTATCTCTTCCTTGACCAAAATTTCGGCCAGCATATATATTTATTATTATTATTATTTCCCTATTTTAATTAACTATAATATTCTATTTATCGTATATTTATTTTTCACAAAATTTCCCTATTGGTCCATAAGTAATTACATGGATTTAGGCTTTTAAAATTACTTGAATAATCCTAAACCTTTGATCTTTGCTTTTCAAGATTACATCTTAACCCTTAGTAATTATTTAATTTATCTAATTTGATTTTACAAGTTTAATTAGTGCCCTAATCATGAGTTTAACAATTCTTTTAGGATTAGGGATTTTTATGTACTAAATCTCAAATATTTTTCTTAATCTTTCAAGTGTATTTTATGCTAATTTAGCCACTAATTATTTAATTAATGGGTTCTCACACAATTAACTTGAATATTCTCTTGATTCATGCTTAGATAATTAGCCAATAATTATTTATCTAATCTTTCACTAATTGTTGATAATTTTCTCATTTAGAATTAATCATTTTCTCACAACTATTTGACTTACATTGGTATTTTATGTCCCATATAATATATCAAAAATCATGGAGTCAATTTTGGTTCCAGAGTACTTTTTAATTTTTCTTCTTTTTATTTTCAAAGGAAATAATTTATTAAATTGTCTAAATTAAGGACAATATTCTTTCTAATTTTTAATAATTATTTTATTGCCCTTTAGAATTTATCATAATTCTTTTTAGGATGTTTTATGACCCTAAAATGCATTTTTAAGCCTTTTTGGCACTTAATTTCCTTTACTCCCTTAATATTTTCCTTTGAACATAAACTAATTATCTTACACTTTGAGACCATATTTTCACTTATCACAAGTAGCCATTCTATTTATCTTAATATAATATTCCAGACAAATGATTATCCAGGTATTACACTGGGCGGGTGTTACAGTAATTTCCATGGGTAATGAAAATTACCCATGGAAAATTTTCGTCACAAAAAAAATGTGGGAAAATAAACCAAGTCTTTTTTTTTTTTGCCATGGAAATTTTCCGTGGGTAATTTGAGTTACCCACAGAATTCCGTAGGTAATCTGTGTGTAATTTTTTACCCACAGAAATTACTCCCAGTGTCGCTAATATAGTTTTTTTTTTGTACTGATTTATTCTCATCCCTTGGATTCTATTTGACTTTTTAATCATTTAATCCTCTTCATCCACCTAGCTGCCAACCTTCCCCCTTGTTCCATTGCCTTTGATAAATTGTCATGTGGCATTAATCCCATGGTCAATTGTTTTTATTGGTGGATGTCATTTCAAAAGGATTAAGGTTAATTATGGGATTAATTAGGACCATTGGATTTAATTACAAGTGCAACAATCTCAATCATTGATCCTAGTTTAATTATTTACTTTTGGGTCTGATTTGATTAAGCCTAATTATCTCCTTAATCATGTGCTTAATTGTCCTTTTATTGCAAATGTCAATATAGATTTGTTGTTAGGCTAATTATGGTCATTAGCACTTTATTAATCAAGCTTTATCCACTCTTATTCCTTGGTAATTAAATCATCCCTCTAATGGCATCATTATTTTCAAAAATAATGGCCTTAATTTATGCCTTTAATTGCCTTTAATCAAATTGAAAATACTTAGACAAGTTAGTTCACATTTGATTCTGCATTTTTCTTTTAATAGACATATGCAATTTTAGCATAAATTTCCTTAATCATTATGCATTTAATTTCCTTAAATATCTATTTAATTTTGTTGTCATCTACCTTTTGTCTTTAGGCTAAATTATAGCCCCTAAATAATGTCTCATAATCAACCTTTGGTTAATTAATTCCAAAGTGAAATTTGGATAAGAATATAATCAATAGATTATAATTCTTTAAGACATATATTCATTTTTGTATTTTGCTAATCATTTACCAAAAATACAAGGTTTACATGTATTATGAAAATTAGGGTATTACAATAAGGGCCGATTGGATTTGTATATCGTAGTTATGAATTTTTGAAGTTAAACATGTAAAAATGGTAAGTTTCTGGGGGTAGTATCCAGAGAATTTCAAATATGGAATGATGTGTATCCAATTGTCTAATTACCCTATTTTTCCTTGAAACTATACTTAATAAGGGTTGTATAGCCTTTGGAATCATTGCAACTGAATAATTGTACATAAAGATATGAATTTTCAAAGTTGGTTGAAAATTCTACCAATTTTGACTTGTGTGAAAATGAGAAATGTAAGGGCAAAACAGTAATTAAGTTAACTTTTGAGTTTTAAGATAAATTCTTGGAGTTAATATGGTCCTTTAGTCTTATAAAAGAGGTTGAATAAATAAAAACCCGCCGTCCGTAAATGTATGCTTTTAGTACTCAACAATTGCCAGGGATGATCGAAGGATTAGGAGCCTATTCGAGGAATGGTAAAGTGTCCAAGTGGTAACTCTTCTCTCACATTCTATGTGTGGCCACATATGTAAGTGTGAACAATGTTGTGTCATTTGTGATCCTTGTTTGCATTCAATATTGTTTATGTTATGTACTTCCTGAATGCTGGTTGGATGGATTTATGGTTATTTATCATGTAATGTGCATGCATATTATGTGAGATTAATTATTATCCTGGAATTCTTTGGGATCCCAACTCTTTCCTCTATAGGAAAAATGAACAGTATGCTGGACGTGGCTCCTAGGGTGAGGTAGCAAATGTCAACAAATAGAGATAACAAACCTATTCCGAATTGGTTACGGTTTATTTGTCAAGGAATTTTTATAACTACGTTTAGAGTTTGTAAACATTATCTAGCTATAGATCCTGTGGGTAACCCTATAATGTAGTAGAAACCTTTATCTCAGTATAATGTAATATTTCTATTTTGCCTACTGAAGTGCATATAAATACTCTGATGAATGTCAATATACCAGTGGGGTATTGCACTTTTGGCATCCTTTTTCAAATTGGAACACCAAAACTTAGAGACTAAAAACTAAGTTTTTCTAGGTCTACTCTCCCTCCTTTCCCATTCCCTCCCCTCGAACCAAGCACACACTTGAGGAAGTAAAATTCATTTTTTGTACTAGTGCTAAATGACTTTGGACGATAAATTTCTCAATGAAAAATTTTTTAACGATTTTTCCTAAAATAATGCACCATTTTTTTTTCTTTTAAAAAATGAAGATATAAAAATTTTAGAAAATTAAAATTAATTATGAATAAAATACATTGAACATAAAAATTGAATACATGATTAAGAAAAATTACTATATACATCAAAAAAATAGTACTGAAATAGTTAAACTATTAGTGCCTGTTTGGTTTATGGAATTAGAAGAAATGTAATGGAACGTAACACAATATAATAGAATATAATTAATGATGATTGCATGAACTTGTTTGGTTCATCGTCATTAAGAAAAGATGATGCATATATATAAAAGCATTTGTTTGGATTACATCAAACATGAGAATATATGGAATAATATAGCAAGAGACAAAATTACCCTTGTTCCTGATTTTTCCCCCTCATTTTGTGCAGTGTAAACTATAGGTTCATAATAATTTTTTAATATTTAATGTTGAAAATATTATAAAGTGTACTAGGGCTTCATGGGATATTTTAATATTTTGTAATGGTAGAATACAATTTTTTTTATTTTTTTAATGTAGGAATATTTCTTAAATTTCTATATTATTAATTAATTTTAATATTTAATATGGTAATTAAAATTATTTAATATTTAATATAATTTTATGGGTGGGCAATTTGGATAATTTAAAAAATTATAATGGCAATAGTGTCATTTTCACTTGATTATATGATGTCTACATCCTTATATATTTATCAGTCCTAACAGTGTATTTCTGAATACATAAAATGTTATAATAATGGTTAAAAAATGTAATCCTCTTTACATTAAATAAGCTCAGCCAAACACTGTAATCAACATGTTGCATCAAGACATGTAATCTTCTCTCATGAAATTGAACCAAATGGGCTATTAGTGAAGAATGCAAAGTATTCATAAATATATTAATCAAGTGACTTGGGAATACCTTGACAATTAAAGAGGTGATATTAATAATAAAGTAAATATATTACTCGTAATAACATAATCCCAAAAATGAGACTTTTTAATGCATTTGGAAAATTGCTAGCCTTCATCAAGATTCTCAGATCATGCAATTTATTGGCCATAACCGTTTACGAATTATAAAATCTTCGACATATTGGGTTTTTAGGTTAAACGTGGCCTTAACAATATACGATATCTCTTATAAAGTAGTCAATTTTAAAATAATTATTTGCAACTAATACTCTCCTGATTTTATACTTGGTGTAGAATATATAAATTATAATTAAATTTATTTTTAGATTTCATTATCTTTCTAAGAAAATTAAAAAGAAAAAGTTACAGTCTTCCAATAATTTTAACTTGTAACACCCAAAATTCCATGCTTGAAAATCGTGTCGGTTGACACTTAGTTTTAAGAAAATCAACAGAGTTTGAGGTGCTACAATTTAGAGTAATGCGGAAACGGATAGCGTGCGCTAATATTTGGACAATGAGTATCTGATATAAAATGCCCAGACATATGCTGATGTCCTGACATAAGCTTTTCCCGAAGGAATATTTGTGTGATACAATACAGAGCTTTGTATAATTACAACTCTTACATGTAACTATACAGTATTCAACCAAGCCATAGCTAGACTTGGGGCAATGAACCTAACTCAGTTAATCAAACAATTTAGCCAGGTAGGTGTCTATCATGGGGGTCTCACGGAGTTCACAGCGACTTATTGACTGACCCACATAGACTAGCTCTGCCTTCGGCACCAAACCGTTTGAGATAACCTCGTTAAATCATGCCAGAATGAATACTCTGAGGACGCTCCTCTGGCATTTGCTTTGACCGATGTCTCTTCCCAGCTCCGTCCACTGGTGCTTCTCTCACGACTTCATCTACTAGTACCTTCTTTATTCTAGTTCCTTTCTTGAACCTTAGAAAAATCTGAGGTCCAATACCCATTGGACCTCAGGTAACAGTTAACCTCATATGCAAAGTATGGTCAATATATATGACAAATATTCACAACATTTCAACATTAACAATACATAGCACACAACAGATGTAAAGTTATCACAAACACAATAATACATAGCACACAACACATGTAAAGTCTATCCCGGTTTGCACTAACCAGTGCCATGATGGCCCATCATGTTCTCAGCACTAGGAAAATTCAACGGTGTTATCAAGACTATAACCTGTATATAGCTGAATGTATACTTTGTGACTTAAGACAGAGTCTTAATCACGGTGCATGACTCAAGACCTCGTCTTGTCCCGCACTTAACATGAATCAACCAATCATATATAATCATACAAGGCACATCAAAGTTAAAGTTACTAGTACGCGAACGTACCTTTGTTGACGATATATGGTATGACTGTTGGTCAGAATGTAATCATAGATATCCTATAAGGATAATATCATATGTAATCAATTACTAACATCATAACAGTCATTTTAGTCATAAATGACCATTTTACCCCTGACCTCTCTAATCGGCGAAATTTCGCCAAAACTTCGTTACTTTGACTCTAATCTTCCTGAATTTCAACATATCCCTTACTCCAACATATTTCCCAAAATAAATATCATATCTATCCTAAAACATGATATCTAAAACATACTGGAAGATTAAAGATCAAAACAACATCTACCCTAAAACTTTAAGAACTACCGAACTAAAGACTAGAACCAAAGAACTTCGCTACAATTTCCCCGGGCTCCTCCTTCTTCTCCTTGCTCTAAAATTTTGAATTCCTTGAGAGGATTTGGTATGAAAAATTATGAAGAAGGCTAAGGCTATTTATAGAAAAAGACTATGGCATTTCGATAATTCCTTTAAACTTTGTTTGATCAGTTTCTGACCGTTAGATCACACTTCTTTGAAGTGGCAAGATCTTGGCCATACACCTCTCCAAGATGATGTCATCCTTATGACATCATTCCTTACTTTTTGGTCTTGTACTGATAAAGCTTCCTGTTCGGTGTCCTAATCGCGTATTCTTGAGAAATCTCAAAATTCCGGGAACATAGCCCCGAAGATCTCTTCCTTCCTCTTTCAAGATACTTGGGTTAACTAAATTTTTGATCCCATTCAGGGCATTCCGTTGCCTGCCGAACATTTCTGGACATACGCCGTCGACTACGGAAATGACTCCTAGCAACACCAACTTCTGGATAAAAATTTACTGATTCATAATATGTTCTGGTCTTTACCAACTCATCCTCGGATTTCATTTTATGAATTATTTTCTATAGGTTTTCATTTCTACTATCTGTTCTAGTTCCACAAAATATCTTCTTGGCCTTATCTCATGATCACTCTGTCGATTACGGAAATGACTTTGGAGATAGCCTACTTTGAGATAAAAATTCACTTGTCTATAATATATTCTAACTTTAGAAACCTAGTTCATGGTTTTCTAGGTAGAATTTTATTTCTATCCATTCTCGTTCTATTTGCTGCCTTGAGTTTTAAATATGTAAACTAGATTTTTCATCTCTCCTCTTGATTTTTTCACTACACACACACATGCACAACACTTAGACACACACACACACTCACAACACACACATGTATATTATATATATTTACTTTATTTTTATACTATTTTAATTAATCACATTATTCTCTTAATTCGTGCTTTAGATAATTAGCCAATAATTACATAATTAATCATTTACTAATTGTTGATAATTTTCTTAATTAGTAATAATTATTATCTCACAACTATTTTATTGACATTGGTAATTTATGCACTATGCATAATATTAAAAATCATAGGGCAACTTATGTTCCCCAAAATGATATTTAATTTTTCCTTATTATTTTCCAAGGAAAATAATCCCATAAATTATCTAAATTAGAGACAACATACTTTTTAATTTTTAATAAATATTTAATTGTCTCTAAGGATTTTATCATAATTTTCTCAGGGTATTTCATAACCCATAAATATTTCAGGGACCTATTTGCAAATTATCTAATGTTTTAGGGACTTTTTCGCACATTATTTATTCTTAGGAGAAATTGTCCTAATAATAAGATAAATTCAATACAAGGTGTTTGAGATCTCATATTCATCTATTTTCAATAGGTATTATTTATCTAAATATATATTTAAATGTATTATAAAAATTAGGGTATTATATAACTAATCCCATTGCTAGGCCTTATAGTTCTATTAATTTTTTAAAATAAATAATTTCCTGAAGAATTTTCCATAAAGCAATTTGTCACGCTATTTCATATACTCACGAAAAAAATATAACTATCCTGTGTTTTTAAAGGGAAAGCGCGTTATTGTATTTTGGCAACAAGTGTATTTCTGCATATTTAAGAGCGTTACTAGCGGAATAGTGCTTTATTTTTTGGTACTGCATAAATTATAATTAATTTTTAAGTTTATTGAAAAAGAGTTTTAAATTAGTTAGAGTAAAATTCGATGGTCATGAATCATCATCCAACCATCCCAAATTAAGATATGTTATAAAAGATTTTGCTTCCTTATTATTTTTTCCGAAACTGCTCTATATTTGATATATAAATTTTACAAATTATAAATTATAATTTACTCGCCCAAAAAACTTCAATACATTTTAAGGCCAAATGACCTAAATCTAATATCTTTTATTGATTTACTAATACTTGAAGATTAAATATCTACAAGTTTTTAATCAAAATTTAATCTTTAATTAAAAGAAATATTTATTTGGAAAATATAACTGAATGATTTTACAATTTTGATCTGTCAAATAATTCAAATACAATGTAAATGTCAATATAAAATAAAGCTTTACTAAAAACTAAAATATAAAAAAATTCAAAACCAGGATATGAATCTTTGATAGTTAAATAATCTTTTGAAGTTATTTGATAAAGATCATGATAACTTTCAGGTAAAAAAAAAAAGATCATGATAAGTCACGTTTTCGTCCGACTATTTAAAATACTCCTCCATTATTATACCACCACATGTCTACAAGGTCTCTATTTCGTCCCGTTTTTTAACAATGAGCCGCGAAACTTTGTCCCCAAAAGGAAAAGCCATTGACACAGAATGTGGCTCCAAACGTCGGAAAACGAGCGAACCACCATGCCAGAACGAACCCCCATCCCCATGGCAACTGACGTTGGCGACGATACCTGAACAATCCTGCACCATAAAATTAAAGGACGAATATGTAGAACCAGAACATGAAGAATTGGTTCGACTTACTCTCTCAACAGGTTCTTCTTACCCGTCTCCGCCTGAAAGGCTACCGGCTCCTCCTCTTCCGGAATCACCGCCGCATCCGTCTCTTTTGCAACTCATGCCTCAATCGTCCTCCTCCACACCATCACTGCAACCACTGCTTGAATCACTATCCCATCTATCTTTCTCACAATTATTGTCTCAATTCTCACAATTATTGTCTCAATTCCCCTCACCACCAGGTTTTCCTGCCGTACCATCATCCCAGCCATCGCCCCAAAATGGGATCCTTACCGTACAGCCGCCCGCGCCACCAGCTCTTGATCAGTCTCTTTCCTTGCCTTCATACCCCTCACAATACATAAAACCGCCACCAGGTATCGTTTTTCAGCCGGAACTGCGGCAGCAATCACCGCCTTCTGAACCGAATCAAGAGCAACGAGCGAAGCAGAACCAAGAGCCACCGGAAGAACAGAAGCAACGATCGGAGCAGAACCAAGAGCCACCGGAAGAACAGAAGCAAAAGCCACCTTCTGAACAGAATCAAGAGCAACGAGCGGAGCAGAACCAAGAACCACCCAAAGAACAGAAACAAAAGCCACCTTCTGAACAGAATCAAGAGCAACGAGCGGAGCAGAACCAAGAACCACCGAAAGAACAGAAGCAAAAGCCACCTTCTGAACAGAATCAAGAGCAACGAGCGGAGCAGAACCAAGAACCACCGGAAGAACAAAAGCAAAAGCCACCTTCTGAACCGAATCAAGAGCCACCAGCAGAGGGCCAAGCTCGTTGCAGACGTCCACGTAACTACAAGAAGCCAGGATGGACGGCAACCATAGAGCCACCATATCCATGGGCTACATCGTCTAGGGCAAAAGTTTTAAGCATGAAGGAGTTATTATCTCAGAATATTACTAAAATAAGAGGTGACCTTTATTGTAAGGAGTGCAAGAAGCAGTTTGAGATTGAGTATGATTTGCAGTCTAAATTCTCTGAAGTTGTTAGCTTCATAACTGAGAATCTGGAAGATATGCATGATCGAGCACCACCCGTATGGTTAAAACCAGAGCACTTAGACTGTGACTATTGTAATAAAACTAAGTGTGTTCAACCGCTTTTCCCTGACCATAAGAGAGAAACGAACTGGCTTTTTCTTTTTCTGGGACAATTGATTGGGCATTGCAATCTCACTCATCTTAAGCACTTTTGCAAGCATACCAATCATCATAGAACTGCAGCCAAAGATCGATTAGTTTTTTTAACTTATAGAACTTTACACTTACAATTGGATCCCCAGGCTGCTGAGCTCTATGATAAAGAAAAGGTAAGAGTAATATTTAGGTTTTTTTTTTCATCTTTTTAGTTACTTCAAACAATCTTATCTGAATACTAACTTTTGTGAATTAAAATTACCGATATCTTCCTCTGTTTTGCAGGATTAAAAATAAAAGAAAGAAAAAGAGAGGACGAGAGGAGAAAATCAAGCTCCGTAGTCCGTACAGAATATATACATAAAGCCAGTCTCACATCCATGAAGGGAGAATAGGGAAGCTTCCTCTTAATGTTATAAATATAGGCTTTGGCCACTCAAGAGTCATCTTTTTTCAGATTTATCATGATTATTTGGGATTAGGATGTTGTTATTTAATTTATCGTGTCTTTTTAAATTTTCCTGATGAGTCGGTAGGGATGCTTTTCAATTGAGAAGAGTTTTGACACTTTTGTTGGTATTTATTTTGGAATATATTTTGATTTTTATTTTTCCTATCAATTTTCCTTTTCTGTTTCTGCAAGCGCTTTGAATAATTAAAAATTACAAATCTCTCATCTCCATTGCCACTCTGACTTGGTTGGAGGGAGCAGCACTTTCACCCAATCATCTGAGGGAAGTGTCCGCATCATATGTTCGATCAAGTAAGGGGCTATACAAAAAGTGAATTATTGAATGAAGTTAGATTGGTTTTTTTCTTTCCTAAATTGAAAAGACATTGTTTTTTCCTTCCCTAAATTGAAAAGACATTGTTTTGAGTTAAAAATAAAAAGAGAAAAATAGTTAAGTTTGCTTATGTGTAGTTTATACGTCAATACTTTATTTACTTTTGACTTAATATCTTTTATATTTAAATGTTATTGATTTTAGAGTTATATATGATTATTTTTAATTTTAATCAATTACGTTATTTTTTATACACCGGATCCGTTGCTAGGTTTCGACACTACCTTAACTGATTCATTAACCAAATTCCTTGACCAGTCCGATTGTTTAGTCTTAATTATAAAAATGCGTTCTTCTAATTATCTTTAGAGATAGAGAAAATTGAGGAAAAGTCCCTCATTCAAAGTTTTTGTTGATGAGAAAGACCTCATAATTTTTATATACAAAAAATTCTGATTCAGGTCATTCTCACCGAAAAAAATTTAGGTCACTCTTACTCATAAAATTTTTAGTATAAGGCTTTTAACCAATTTTCCCGAAAAATTATCCAATACAAAATGGTTACGTTGACCATAAAAATACTAATTATAAAGGAACAACTCAAAGCCAGTGCCATTATGGCGCATATATAAGGGAAAATTGCCCCTGGGTACTTAGCAAGGGAAAACATGACAAAATGGTCCCTTCAAATCTTAAAATTGTGGTGAAGCCTATGTGTTTTTTTCACAATATTTTTTATATGTGAAAAGACACAATTGCCCCCATAAAATAAATAGACCTGTAACACAAGTAAATAGATTTGTCAAAACATGCGTAGGGATTTTTCAAAATTGACTTATGAACTTGTCAAAATATGAACATAGACTTGTCAAAACAATCTTATGGATTTGTCAAAACAATCTTATGGACTCGTCTAAACATATTCATGTATTTTGTCAATGCAGGCATATGGGGGTATTTGTACCTTTACACATATGAAAAATATTGCAAAAAAGTCCTATGGGATTTCACATCAATTTTGAGATTTCAAGAAACTATTTTGTCATATTTTCTCTTACTCGAGACCTAAGTACTTTTTTCCGTTTATATAATTATCAACTTCGGATCTATATAACCATCAGTGACATTATGCTTAGTTTTTCATTAATGTTTGGGGTTTCATACAGCCTTAACCATTTTAATTATTACTTACGACAAATACATGTAAGTTTACCTATATATGACATCTAGTTCTCAGAAATTGAATAATGTAATACCCAAAAATCCTACTTATGATAAGTACCATAATTTAGTAGAATATACTTATTGAAAATAGGTGAATATGAGGTCTCAAACACCTTGTATTAAATTTATCTTATTATTAGGACAATTTCTTCTAAGAATGAATAATGTGCAAAAAGGTCCCTAAAACATTAGATAATTTGCAAATAGGTCCTTGAAATATTTATGGGTTATAAAATACCCTGCGAAAATTATGATAAAATCCTTGAGACAATTAAATATTTATTAAAAATTAGAAAGTATGTTGTCTCTAATTTAGATAATTTATGGGATTATTTTCCTTGGAAAATAATGAGGCAAAATTAAATATCATTTTGGGGAACATAAGTTGCCCCATGATTTTTAATATTATGCATGGTGCATAAATTACCAATGTCAGTGCAATAGTTGTGAGATAATAATTAATCTCAATTAAGAAAATTGTCAACAATTAGTAAGTGATTAATTAGATAATTAATAGCTAATTATTTAGACATAAATAAAGAGAGAGAGGGTGGAGATATTTGTGAGTTGTGAGTATGTGTGAGTTGTGAGTGTGTGTGTGTCTAAGTGTTGTGCATGTGTGTGTGTAGTGAAAAAATCAAGAGGAGAGATGAAAAATCTAGTTTACATATTTAAAACTCAAGGCAGCAAATAGAACGAGAACCGATAGAAATTAAATCCTACCTTGAAAACCATGAATTAGATTTCTAAAGTTAGAGTATATTATAAACAAGTAAATTTTTATCTCAAAGTGGCCTATCTCTAAAGTCATTTCCATAACCGACGAAATGATCATGAGATAAGACCAAGAAGATATTTTGTGGAATTAGGGCAGATAGTAGAAATGAGAATCTATAGAAATAAAATCATAACTTGAAATCCGAGGATGAGTTGGTAAAAACCAGCACATATTACGAATTAGTGAATTATTATCCAGAAGTTGGTGTTGCCAGAAGTCATTTCCGTATCCGACGGCGTATGTCCGGAAATTTCGGCAGGCAACGGAATGCCTTGAATGGGATCAAAAATTTAGTTAACCCAAGTATCTTGAAAGAGGAAGAAGAGATCTTCGGGGCTATGTTCCCGGAATTTTGAGATTCTCAAGAATACGCGATTAGGACACCGAAGCTTTATCGGTACAAGACCAAAAAGCAATGAATGATGTGTGATTCTACGGTCAGAATATGAGCTAGGAAAGTTCAAGAAAATTACCAAAATGCCCTAACTTTTCCCTATAAATAGGTGAGAACTCATAGCGAAATTTCTCACCAATTCCTCTTGAAAATTTCAAAATCTTGGAGTAGAAAGGGAAGGAAGAGCTCTGAAGAAAGTTGTAGCAGAATCCTGACTAAGTTCTTCGGTTCTAGTTTTTTGTTCGGTAGTTCTTAAAGTTTTAGGGTAGATGTTGTTTTGATCTTTAATCTTCTAGTATGTTTTAGATATCATGTTTTAGGATAGATATGATATTTATTTTGGAAAATATGTTGGAGTAAGAGATATGTTGAAATTCTGGAAGATTAGAGTCAAAGTAACGAAGTTCTGGCAAAATTTCGTCTATTAGAGAGGTCAGGGGTAAAATGGTCATTTATGACTAAAATGACTGTTATGATGTTAGTTATTGATTATGTGCGATATTATCCTTATAGAATATCTGTGATTACGTTCTGACCAACAATCATACCATATATCGTCAACGAAGGTACGTTTGCGTACTGTAACACTAACTCTGATATTTATGGTATGTGTATATGTGGTACATGTGTTGTATGCATGTTGGTGGTGTGTTGTTTGATTACATAATGTTGTTAGAGGATAACTGAACATATGCATGCATTGGGAGTGGTATATCTGTTTTCATTGGGAGTGGTACATTTCGTTGGGAACGGTACATCTGCATTCACTGGGAGCGATATATTTGGGAGTAATTCATTTGCTGTGCTTATATACCATATATGTAAATATGAGATTAACCGTTACTTGGAGTCTGTATGCATTGGACCTCAGCTCTTAACATAGCGTCAGGGTCAGGAGAATCAAGGACGGAGGAGAAGGGAAAGCAGCATGCTTAGAGATCCGACAAAAGATTTCTTTTTAGATGTAATTCCTTTTTGATAACACTCGGTATAATATACCATTATTGTAATTAGCCAGACTTATGGCTTTTTAAATCTATATATATCAGTTACTCAATCGCTCCGATGCTCTACTTTGATGAGAAAAAGAATTTTACTACTTTTGAAAAGTTGGGATGTTACAAATAATGATGATAGTTAGTATTATAATTAGGGTTAAGGAGCGAAATGACCAACAAACTATTGAGTCAGGACCACCCTGACCAATAAACTCTTATGTGGACCTTATATGCCAATAAACTTTACAAAATAGAAAAAAAAATACAAAACCGTTAGTTGCCAACTAACTCTGTTTCATTGATTTCATTTGGGGAAAAAATATCTAAGTATAATTCCCAAACATATCAAAATGGCGGGACTCGTCAGCAGCTGAAAATGTGCAAAGCGGACAATTTCTCATTCTGAGAGTTACCTTAGTCCAAGGGATCGAGAAGAGTAAATTCTCAATGGCCTTGGACAGCCACATAGAGAAGATCCTTTGGAATGAAAATCAAATCTCTGGAAGGGTCTCTGAGCTCGCCGCCCAAATTACAGAAGCCTTACGTTCCTCTTCTCCTCCACCTGTTTTTGTCGGCGTAGCCATTAGTGCCTTCTTGTTCTTCGCCGACCTTGTTCGCAAAATCCAGCTTCCCATTTCAGTCGATTTCGTTTGAGCTCAGTCCTATGGCCGTGGAACTTGCTCGAATGAATCACCGGTTATTTCCTCTGATTTCAAGATTGACGTCCAAGGCCGCCATTAGTTCTGGTACTTCTTTTTTCACTCTCTCACTGAAAAATACATCAATTTGTGTTTGGAGGATTATTCTTGGTACACCTGAACCAATGAAATTAATATTGCTTCAAAATTTCAAATTTATGTCCCGAAAATCTTATATTTTTCCCAGTGTGGTTCATTATATGCAATTGAACGAGTTTGAAGAACCAGATGAAAAGAAGGACAAAATTCACCGACAGTTACTTAACACTTTTGTGATAGCAAATGATATTGATGATAAGTAATGTCATTTGGCTGGTTAATTCCAATTAACAGCACGGACATGGCCTCTTGGTATGGTCGTCCTTTTCTTCTTCTTATACCGCTGTTTAAGTGATGGAAGAGGCAATGCGTCGCCGGAGGCAGAGGAGGAGTTCTGGATTTTCAGGCGAGAAGGAGTGGCGGTGTGGTGGTGGTTGGAGACCTTGTCGATGACGTGCCATTTGTCTTCCTTTTTCCAGAGGAAGTCGTCTCCGTCATGGAAGTTGGAGAGAGGGGTGAAGGGGTGTTTGGAGCAGCAAGATCCGAAACTAATAGTGTAGGAGAGTTGAAATCAATGAAACGGAGTTAGTAGGCAATTAACGGTTTTGTGTTTTTTTGCTGTTTTGTAAAGTTTATTGGTATATAAGGTCCATATAAGAGTTTATTGGTCAGAGTGGTCCTGAGCCAATAGTTTGTTGGCCATTACACTCCTTAACCCTTATAATTAATGTAATGACTTTAATTACATATAACTAATGAAAATTATAATTTCAGCAAGAACGAGTGTGTGCAATATGACAAACCATTTTATTAAGAATACAATACGATAGTTTGATGAAAAAATAATTAATGTAAGAAAAGGACCAATGAACTCCAATAGTCCTGATAAGTAATTCTCCCTCCATATTATTTGAATATTTGAAATTTCAAAACCAAAGTAAATATGATTTAAATCTCTAGTGACAATAAGCTAGAATTATATATTTTTTTTTCCATAACAACAACATAGCTTTAATCCCACAAGGTGGCGTCAGCTATGTGTATCAAAAGACTCTATTAAGTTCGATCAAAAATCAAATCTCAGGATAAATTGTTAATTAAAAGATATGCTTGATAATCTCATTGAGCTCTCTTTGGTCTTCCTCTACCCCTTTTAACTAGGCTCAAAACAACTTGATCTATCATCCTCACTAGTGCATCAAAAGGCCTTTTTTTAGATGTCCAAACCACTTTAAACAATATTTTACCACTTTTTCTTCAATAGGTGCCACTCCAACCTTTCCTCATATAAGTTCATTACAAATCTTATTGTTCCTTATATAACCACACATCTATCTCAACATCTTCATCTCATTGAGCAAGTTGGCTTGGAAAGGAAGTTACAAATGCAAGAACTTGAGGAAATGCGATTAGAAGCTTATGAGAGCTCCCGCGTTTACAAAGAAAGGACCAAGCTACTTCATGATAAGAAGATTATACGAAAGACACTACAAAAAAAGCCTGATTTGTAGTGGTTATATAGTAGCGGTCAACAAGAATCACTACAAATTTGTAGCGGAAAACTGGCGCCAAAATGCGCATGTGTTTGAACATTATTTTGTAGCGGTTTACCCATGGAAAACCACTACAAAGTTGGAGCCAACTTGGTGCCAAATGGCGGGATCTTTGTTGCGGTATTATTGTCGCGGTTATAATTACAAACCACTACCAATTTCACACCAATATGTTTGTCATAGTTATTTTGCTGTGGTTATAATAAAGAACCGCTACAAGTAAGCCAAAGGTCCCATTCTCGTTGCAGTTTAGGTATTAGCACTATATAAACCGCGACAAATTGTTAAACTTTGTAGCGGTTTATGGAAGAACCGCTACTAATATTTCACCTATATATACTTGACCATACATGGAAAAAATATATAAAATGAGAAAGAACTGAATCTACATTGTCACTAAAAGAGCTAAGTCTGCTTCGTACGAAGATATGCAGATATCTGTAGCTATCATCTCTTATCTCGAGAGATGATAGATGCAGATATTGGCTTTTTTTTATCTTGAAGCCGAAGGTAACTCTTTAGCGACAATGCACATTTGGTTATTTCTCAGACTTGAACACTTCTACTCTTCTTAATCGCGTCTAACAAGTAATCGATGATTGGGTTTTATTGTACCCACCTTTCTTTCTATAAAATATCTCTGATCAAAATGATTCAGTAAACTTATTCAGAGATATCGGTGGCTACATGAAAGCCCAATCTTCACGGACTTGTTAGACTATTTTAAGCACACTTATTTAAAAAAATGTATATATGTTTTTTTAACCAAACTAATTGGTTTATTAGTAAAACTAATAAATCAATTAGTTTGGATTCTTTAAAAAGAATCATTTTAGTAGCGATTATTGGCAAAATAGCTACTGAATATGAAAGGTCTTACAATTGTAGCGGTTTAAGTAGCGGTTATGAGGAACCGCTATATTATCCGCTTACTGAGGTAACTTGGTAGCGGTTCCTGCAGCGGTTTGAAATAACTGCTACAAAATGCTGAGATTTTGTAGCAGTTATTACTAATAACCGCTACAAAATGTCATGGTTTAACCGATCACTCACTTCAGTTTCTCTCACAATTGTGCTTTCATTTTAACTTTTCTCTCACCCTCATCATTCCATTTTCACTTTTACTTGTATACTTGTATGATAAAAGTCAAACATTATGACTAATAGTGATAGAGGTAAGAGACTAGATCCCCCGAGGAAAGTGATAAGAGGAAGTGGCAGCAGATCCCATACAAGAGGGCGAGGGCGAGGGCGTGGGCCTGCAAATATCCCTTCGTCCCCTCCCCTCCCTGAGACATTTGAGGATCTTTTCGCGAGTCAGCCAATCCCAGAGCCGGTGACTCTTGAAACAGTAGGAGGAGAACGAGGTGCTACTCTTTCGATTAAGATGAAGAGATAGATCTTGGCATGCCCACGAGCGAGGAACAACAGTTCTTGGACAGGGAAAACGAGCGAGACCAAGGGAACCCTCGATCGTCGTCTTCGCATTCCACCGGATTTATGGTGGATGTCGAAGGTAAATATAATTAAGTTATTCACTAAATTTAAATTTCATTTCCTTAAATTTAAAAGCAATAAAAAATAGTTTTTTCATTTGTGTAGATACAAATGGGAACATTAGCAAGATGTCGCTTGATTTTGCCGGGGTAACTTTATTGGACAGGCCAAAAGTCGTGGTCCCCTGGAACACGGAGACGGACTAGCCAGTCGGCAATGGTGGTCACCTTTTCAACCGGCACCTATCGGAATTCAGCGGGAATTGGGCTTTGTTCCCGCTCGACTTCATCAATTGGAAGCGTGTTTCGAAAAATACTAAGGATAATGCATTTAGAGATATACTGCAGGTATGTTATATATGTTTCTTTATAAAAATTTACATCTTAATAATAATAATAATAATAATTGTTATTTATTTGTTTATTTTTAGTTAATTAATTAATAATTTATGTATGAAGCAGAAAAAGTTTAACATGGGAGGGAACGTGAAACGGTATGCTATGCTGAAGATCGGGGATGGGTGGAAGAACCAAAGGAATCGTCTGTACAACAAAAAGAATGGAGATGGGACGGTTCGTTTGCAGCAGCTGATCAAGAATGTCCCCGACGGAGTCGACCCAAATGACTGGGCAGGTTTTGTCCAATATAGGTGGAGTCCAGCTGGATTGCTACGTCTTTAAAGCAATTATATATACCTTACATTTTTTTGAAAATTATTTAATTAATTAGTAGTTCAACTTTATTTAATTGTTTAAATATTAGTTAATTATTTATAATAAATAATTTTACTTAACTTTTTCTTTGCTCCTCCTTGCAGGCTCTGTCTTAGAGGAACACCGCAAGTCGGGCACATCAAAGGGTTCATCACACGGCATGATCCAAGACGTTTGCCATGACCTACAGTGAGCTGGTAATTGAAAGTAAACTTAATTTTATATTTAAATTATTGGTTAGTTTCATTTAATTTAATACTTGACAAACTTGTTATTCTTTTAATTCTTTCAGCAAGCGAAGGCTAGAGAGGAGAACCGGTAGATGAACTATGAGGAGTTGTTCACACGCACCCATAGACACTGTGATGGGATGCCAACCTTTGAGGAGGCAGAGCAGATCATAGTAAGTTACACAAAATTTTTGTATTGGTAATTTAATATATTTGAATTCAATTAAATTTTTTCATTATTATTTTACGAAATTTGTGCGTTAGGTCCAGATTGAGCAGAGCCAGGCAGAGCTCCAATCTCGTGCCCCTGGAGTCACAGGGGCCTGTAGCAGCTACGGCCCCGTTGAAGGCTGCCATGGGACCAGCCGAGCATCCTGGCCGCGTTAGGGGTATGGGCCTAGGCGCCAGCCAAGCGTTGTGTACGGCAAGGCCTCCGCCTCTGAGGCTGGAACCTCCGACACGAGAATGCCACCACTAGCTGACCTAGAGGTGATTATTGCCCAGCGGGTTGTTACGGGGGTTGCTGCGGAGGCGGCCATGCAAACGTCGAGGTAGACCGCCAGGGAGAGGCGAATGCAGGAGAGATTCGATCGCTAGTACGATGGACATAGTCGTTACATGGATAGGTTTGCCGATGCATTGAATAGGTTGATACCTGACGATCACTTCACACCTCCCCCACCTCCCCCACCATTCATTGAGGACAATTCTCCCCCGCCTCCAAATCCGTTCATCTATGAGGGTGATGCTGCTGTTAGACCTGATGCTGCTGATCATCTTGCTACCGATAAGGATGGTGTTGTTACCTCTGCTGCTAAAGACGCCCCCTCCCCCGAGAGAAGACCTCATCATGCTCCTAATAGCTAGTTTTTATTTTCACTGACATTATGTTTTCTTCTTTATGTTATTTGGATTGGATTTTTGGATTATCATTTCAATATTTAGATTTCGATGACATTAGTTTATAAATACTTATGGTCATTTATGTTAGTTTGTTAATATTACTTCTAACATATACCAAGTTTATTATATTTATCTAAAAAAAGTTAATTATATTTGTAACAATAAAGTTTATTATATTTACATTAAAAGAAAGACCAAAATACATTTTTGTCTAAAAAAAATAAATTATTGATCATCCTTAAAAATAAAAAACACTGAATAACGATTGTAGTAGTTAATGTAGCGGTTCCCATAACCGCTACTAAAATCAAGCGGGTTAATTCAAAATTTTAAATGCCTACACTTTATAGCGGTTTTCATAACCGCTACTAATATCAGGTGGGATCATTCAAAATGTTAAATGCCTACACTTTGTAGCGGTTTTATTAACCGCTACTAATATCAGGCGGGATCATTCAAAATTTAAATGCCTACACATTGTAGTAGTTAAGGCAGCGGCCTTTAAAACTACTACCAATATACGTAGTTAGTAGCGGTTAAGGAACCGCTACTAGATATACTTTATTTATTTGTAGGGTTGATCTAGTAGTTTTTGAACCGCTACAATATAACTATAGTTTCATTTAATCAACTTGAAGTCATTTGAAGAGGATTACACCTTCTCTCTTCAATTATATTCTATCCTAGCTCTGTTCACTAAATATGGATAAGTCATGGATTAAGTTGCTGCGCAATTCTCCTGTATATCTAGTTGGATTGAAAATGTTCTTATATTTCGCCTTCTCCCACGCTAGCATTAATGGCAAAATCGTGTGTTCGTGTTGTAAATGCAAGTTTAAGAAGTGGCAAACACGAGAAGGTGCTATGGAACATCTTCTTCTCAAGCCTTTCCCGATGGAATATACATTTTGGGGAGTTCATGGTGAGAAACATGGTATGCGATATGGGGATCTACTTCCTCGAAGCTCACAGGTAGGAAATCAAGTAGCTCAAGATGATCCGGTTAATGAAGCTATCCGCGATGCATTTGGTGTTCAAGATGATAGAAGTGTCACACTTCGAGGTTCAGGATTGTCAGGAAAGGGAAAAAGCAGAAGAAGAAGCCCGCAAAGATTCTCAGGTACTTTCCTTTAAAGCCTCATTTACAGAGATTGTTTATGTCGTCTAGGACAGTTGAGCATATGAGGTGGCACGAAGCTGACAAGAACGAAGATGGTAAACTTAGACATCCACGGGATGCTCAAGCATGGAAAGCGTTCGACTCAAGCTTTCCAGATTTTGCAGTGGACCCTAGAAATGTTCATCTTGCTTTGGCGACTGATGGTTTTAATTTGTTTAGGAATCTCAACACAAGCTATAGTGTTTGGCCAGTTGTCTTGATCCCGTACAACTTGCCCCTTGGATGTGTATGAAACAAAGCTCCCACATTATGTCTATGATCATTCCAGGCAAGAAGGCACCGGGAAATAACATCGATGTGTACCTTCAACCGCTGATCTCGGAGTTGGTCGAGTTGTGGAATGTGGGGGTTGAGATGTATGACTCGCATGACAAGACACTGTTCAATATGTATGCGGCCTTGATGTGGACTATTAGTGACTTTCTTGGCCTGGGAACATTATCCGGGTGGAATGTGCATACCGGCCTTGCGTGTCCAGCTTGCAATTTTGACTCTGACTCTGTGCGCCTTCCTCACAGTTGTAAGTAGTGCTTCATGGGTCATCAGAGGTTTCTGGATGGTACACACAGGTTTAGGTTGCAACGCAATCACTTCAATGGTCAACAGGAAAAAAGAGGACCTCCTTAGATTTTATCCGGTGAAGATATCATGAAGCAGCTTCAGGATGTTGAGTTTGAGTTTGGAAAAAAAGACGATCAAGCAAAGGCGGGTACAAAGACCGCCAGGGCTTCAAGTTCTATGCCTCAGCAATGGCGGAAGATAAGCATCTTCTTTACTCTGCCTTATTGGAAAGATAATTTGCTCCGACACAGTCTGGATGTCATGCACATTGAGAAAAATGTGTGCGACAATGTGTTGTACACAATTCTAAACAAACCAGGCAAGTCAAAAGATCATCTTCAGGCGAGGAAAGATTTATGGGAGATAGGAGTTCGTGGAGACGCGTGGCTAGATGAGCATGACAGATTTCACCCAGCGAAATTTACCCTAACAAAACCGAATAAGGAAATCTTCCTCGCAACTTTAAAGAAAATTAAAGTTCCAGACGGGTATTCAAGCAACATTTCGCGATGTGTTGACGTGCAGGCTCGAAAGGTTACTGGACTGAAGAGTCATGACTCATATGAGCTTATGCAACAGCTACTTCCGCTGGCTATCAAAGATATGCTCCCTCTTGATGTGTCGATCGTTTTGGTTGAGTTGTATTCTTTCTTCAGGAGGTTGTGTTCCAAGGTTTTGATCGTGGACGAGCTCGACCAGCTACAGCAGAAAATCATTATTACGATGTGCCATTTGGAGACGATCTTTCCTCCATCATTTTTCACGGTCATGGTTTACTTGACAGTACACCTTGTCCACGAAACAAAGCTTGCTGGCCCGGGTCACTACCGATGGATGTATCCTATTGAGAGGTACTCATTTAAAATTAATTGCTTTACGATTACTACCTTGTCACACCTTTCCGCATTAATGTTTCAACATTTTTCATTAATTACTTTATAGATCTTTTGGGAAACTGAAGTCATACGTAAGGAATAAGGCGTGGCCTGAAGGTTCAATTGCAGAAGGTTATATTGGGGATGAGGTCTTGTACTTTTGTTCCAGGTACTTTGATGATATTGAGACGTTATTCAACCGACCGCCTCGTGTGGACGATTGTCCAAAGCCAGAGCCATAGTCATCAGCAACAAAGTTGTTAATCCCTCGTGTTGGTAGACGAGTTGGCGGAACTGAGAACTTCAAACTAATAGCACTTGAGAAGCTTCAAGCACACATACATGTCTTGATAAATTACACTAAAGTTAAACCATACCTTTAGTAAGGAATACGAGCAGATATAAAGTATCCTTTATATTTCCTTACATTTTACACTCACATCTCTTGGCCTTCTTCTCATGTTTAATTGTAGGGAATTCAAGAGTCATGTCAAGCGTCAACTGAGGATCTAGACATAGACAGCGGCCGAGATTAATAGAAAGGTCCACATATAATTCTCGGGTTGGTTTAGGAGGAGAGTAATGAATGACCACAACCCGCACTCACCAGACTTCAAAGCTCTCGCACTCGGCCCACTTGACCACGCCCAAAGATTTATGGCATACAATGTCAACGGTTTCAAGTTTTGCATCGTTTCACGAGATCAAGGATTGCTCACCCAAAACTCGGGTATATATGGAACGTTTGGGACGAGGAGTTATGCGAGCAGCACTAACGGGAACATGCAGTTCAGTGACGTCCTCTATTATGGAAAGCTCCTTGATGTGGTCAAGATAAATTACCAAGGCCATTTCACCGTTACATTGTTCAAGTGTTTGTGGGCGAATACAACAATGTCCCGGGGACTCATGATTGACAACTTAGGCATCACATCAGTGAATTTCTCCCGGCCGATTCACACTGGTCAGTCTGAAGATGATAAGCCATATATTCTAGCCTCAGAGGCCCATCAAGTTTATTATGTCGCCGATGAGAGGCACAAGGATTGGCACATAGTTGTTCACTTAAAGCCTCGGGACCTTTACGACATGGGCGATGGTGATAATGTCACCTATGAGAGTGAGCCGTTCCAGCTAGCCAGCTTCGAGAATTTCTTCCCTTCCGGCAATGACAATTTACCTATAGTTCGGTATGTTTTTAAATATACGCTTTATGAAATAATAACATTTAATTAAATTTTTATTTGTATTCCAACATAATCAACAAAAAAGTAATATTTTATCCAAATTTTTTTCTTGTAGGGATCATGACGAAGATTGAGAGCTAGAGAAAAAATTATGTTTACGCTTTAATCTGTAATCTTTTTTTTTTGTCAAAACATTTAATATGTAATCTTATATATATATATATATATATATATATATATATATATATATGTTTTTTTAAAAAAGATTACCTTGTAATTTTGTATATTGTGGAAAATTTTAGAAAATTATTTGTAGCGGTTAAAAACCGCTACAAATTTAATAACAACCGCTACAACAACCGACGCATTAACCGCTACAAAACTGAAGCATCAACCGCTATAAAGCAACTACGCAGATACCAATATAAAACCCCCTATCAAACCTCATTTAATACACTTCACTTTCGTTTTCTATTACGCTTTCTACTCTTTTTCTCTCCAACCTCTGCATTTTCTCAAGGAGATTAAGTGTTTTGATAAGGTAAGTGTTGGTAACCCGGATCAAATTTGATTGTGATTGCAATATTTATTTTTTTGCTAAACATTTGTGTACTTAATTATTTTTTTCCTGATTATATTAATTCTTTGTTTACACTTGCTCACACATTATTTCATTTCCTTTTACACAAATTATTCCATATATCTTCAGAAATTTTATTCTTTTAATTTTCACACACATTATTTTATTTAAATAAAAATGTAATAAATTAAATTTAATTAAAAAAATTTATAATAAAAAATCATAAATAATTCAAATCAAAATATAAATTATTCATAATCTAATACGTAATTAAATATAATGGTTAACGAATTTATATTAAAATTAAATATTTGACTATTTTTTTAAAATAAATTCTTTTGTAGCGGTTTTAAACCCGCTACTAATGCAACTAAATTTTCGTAGTAAAAAAAATTGTCTGTAAAAAAAATTTGATTATCTGGTAGTGGTTTTAAAATTCGCTACAAAGGGGAAAAAGTTTAAAAAATGGCGGGAATAAATTTCACGACTTAAATAATGGCGGGAAACATTTGTAGCGGTTTCTGTAGCGGTTTACTAATCGTTACAAATTAATTTCAAAATATTTGTCCCGCCATCCTTGGCGAAGAATTTTTGTGTCTACTCGTAGTGGTTCCATAACCGCGAGAAGATATCATTTTGTAGCGGTTATGTGAACCGCTACTATCATATCATGGTGTTGTCAACTTTGCCACCTGTGGTGGCGGTTGTCTGTAACCACTACAGATACAGTAGCGGTTTTTTTGTCTGTAATAGCGGGTATTTTTAACCGCTACAAATTTACTTGCCTCGGTATATTTTGTAGCGGTTTATAAAACTACTAGTAAAACCCTAAAACCGTTACAAATACGCAATTTTAACCGCTACAAAAGTACCTTTTTTTTGTAGTGAGAATTTCAAAGTTGGTGATCATGTTTTGCTATATAGGGCCCGATTCAAGTCGTTGAGTGGGAAGTTTAAAGATAAATGGTATGGGCCTTTCACTATCACCAAAGTACATTCATTTGGCATGGTAGAGCTACTTGATGAGACTACTGGGAAGGAATTTCAAGTCAATGGACACCTTCTCAAGCTCTATCGTGATACATCATCAAAGCCTCATTGAGGCCAGGTTGACACTTCCCTTCACTTCCATTTGTTGTTTTTAATTGTTCAATTCACTTGTGATTCTGAATGTTTGAAATAAGTGTGGGGGAGAGACTATCTCAATAGAAAAGTAGAAGTAGTATAGTTTAGTGATTAGAATAAGAACTCCCTATGTATGCTTTGCATCTTAGCCACTACCTTGCTTAATTATCATTATGCCTCCTTACTCTAATTTTCTCTGTTATTACGACTTGTTTCTTCTCTCTTCTTTCTTTATATGATGTTGATGTGTTGTGCTTCAATTGCAATTGGAATTCACAACTTTCCACTTCATTAAGGAATAAGTTAGAATGATAGAATTGCTTTACAAACATTGACGACAATGTATTGTTTAAGTCTGGGGGAGGTAAATATATTTTGAATCCCATTGATTGTTTTTAAATGAGAAAATGCCAGAAATTAGAGGAAAAAATTCAAAATTTTTCAAGAATGACTTACTTGAATACATTTGCCACTTTGGAAGTGTAATTTGTGGGAAATTCTTTGAGCTTTCATGAGATCTAGTGTTTTGGCAATTTTTTTTTAAAACCATGATTTGTTTTTCAAGGAAATGGCAAGAAAAATGAACTCACAATTAGATTTTTTTTCTTACTCCTTATTTTGAGAAAGAGAGTTTCTACATCACTAGTGTTTTTAAGGGTTGAGCATTATCATAATTGATTGTAATGTTTTAATTGATTGTGTTTGTAAGGTTAACACTTGGAATAGTTAAGTAGATGTTTTGTTGTTAGCTTGCTATGCAATTGATTGTGTTAAAGCGAGCAATGGGGAAAAACCTTGTTGGATGGTTATTTGAGCCTTAAATTGCTTTCATGTGTGTATTTTCACTTAGTTTTTCACCTTCTAGAACTTGTTTGAACTCTTTGTTGAAATGGTATTTGCATTAGTATGATGAAAATGAAGGAGGCATTCAATTTTAATCCCTTCACCCAAACACAAAGCTACACTCATCTACCATTTGATTACCCTTTTTGAGTCATTCCTATGTTGTATGCATGTCATTACTCATACTGTTCATAGTATTCTAAAAATCAAAAGAGAATTGTCAATGAAAAATTAAATGCCATGTATGCCAAAAAAGAGAGAGAAAGAAAGGTAAAAAAGGGGTATTGCAAAAAAAAAAAAACAAAAGAAATATCAAGAAAGCATTTGTTCATGAATTTACAAAAAGAATTGGCAAAAGTTTGTAAATTATCTAGATGCTATGAACTTGGTCATTAACTTTGACTTGCATATCAACTATTCATTTTTCTGATTAATTCACTCCATCTAGCCTTCATCCAATATTACAAGACTTTAAAGTCCTCTTGATTCATTTCATTAATTGTTATTAATAGTGGAGATATTAGAGTTGTTACAAGCCTATGGTAAGGTGTGCATTAAGTGAGCTAGAGTGAAATTATTCCAATGAAGTGAGATAAGTGAAATAGAAATACCTTGAGAGTCTCTTGTGCTTCATTTTAATACATTTGATTGTGTAATTAGATAATTTCTTCACATAACTTAATTATGACTAGGGTTGGCTTGATGAATTTGATTAATTAATACATTGCTTTCTAATTATGAAATTGCTCAATTATCAAATGTATTAGTGATTTGGACTTGGAATATTGTACTTAATTGCCTTTGTTCATGAGTACAAAGGTCTAAGTGTGGGGGAATTGATTGAACCATATTTTTATATGATTTTTAATAATTAAATTGTGATTCTTAATGCATTTTGTCATAATTATTGAGCTTAAAATGCCCTTCTTATGATAAATTGAGATTAAAAGTAAATAAATGAAATTATGATTAAAAATGGCAAAATTGTCAAAGAAATTGTAATTACTCTTAATCAATGATTTTTCTGAGAATATTTGATATTAGATTTATTATTTTCATTTTAGATGCCTGAGAAGATTAAATCAAATTTTAAAAAATGAAGTTTAAATTCAAATTACAAAAGTTTATGAGTTTGCGTTTAAGTCCCTTTGAAAGTTTTAAATTTTTTTCATTTTAGTCCCTTGGTCAAACCGTACATTTTGACGATTAATTAGGTCTGATTGCAAATGAGAGGGAGGCGTGACATTGAATAGGAAAAAGGCAGAGACGGAATAGAGAGGAGGCGCTAGAATAATTGAGGAGGGACGAGGAGAGCACCGCGCACGAGGAGAAGACATGACAAAGACGCGAGCTGGAGGCCGAGCTCTATTTTTCTCAATCATCATCGACCTTCATTCCTCATCTGCACCGTCATCCACCTTTGTTGAGCTTCACCACTTTGCGCCGCTGATTAATAGAGAAAAAAAGACAGGCCCGACAGTGAGAAAAGAGAGGAGACGTGAGTGCCGAGAGAGGAAGCTGGACCTAAAATTTCTGAGCTCTTAGGCTGTAATCTTCTTCCTCATTGCTAGTGAAGGCTCTGCATTTTCCGACGAGAGTTTGAATTTTTCGGTGAGCTTGTTTCCAGATTCCTACGTAGGCTCTGTAATTTTCCGGCGAGCTTGAATTTATGGCTAATTTGATTTCACAGAGTTTTTTGGACTGTTTAAAAGCTATGAGTGGCTAGTTTTCCTGCTTCTTGGTGATGAAGAGTTGTGGCTTGAGCATTTGTGCTTTAATAGGGGGTTCCTTAATTCAATCTTATGCTTAGACTATATATTTGATTTCCTTTATCATTATGTAGTTGTAAGACTTGGGTTGCTGTTATGTTGTTCATGTGGATTGATTATTGCGGATTTGATTGGATGATGTATCTTGTGAAGTTTACATTTATATATGTCTTTTGATGTGCTTGATAAAATAATGCTTGTTGTCATGTTTATTATTGGTAATCATAGTTGATTTTAGCTCTTGAATGGTTTGTTTGAACATTCTAATTGAAGTAGGTAACTCTAATCTTATAATCATGTATGTAAATATTTATGCACTAATTAGCTAATCATGTATGCTGGTTGATTTACCTGTTATATGTTTTTCCTAGCCATGGATTTAAGGTTGCGGCCTCATGGGGCTGCGTGTCCTAGACAAGGGTTGCGGTCCTTGGCCGTTAACTGCGGTTACGGTTATGTGTAATTTCTTCCATGCTTTAACATGTGCTATTATGTCATTTTTTTTTCATACATGTGCATGAGATTAACTTTTACCCCGAGGTCTATTCATTTGGACTCCAGCCTACATGAAAGATACATGTACTGGTTTAGGATCAAAGGGCAAAGAGCAGCTATAAAGGTTACAGCAGATGAAATGCCTTGGACAGTTAGGATTAATTAGTTTATAATTAATGTTTATCATCCGCCTGGTTTTGGATTAATGTAATTAACATCCAACTATCGGATGAAATTGAATCGCGAAAAATTAGTCTGTATTGTCAAACTAAGTTAAATTTCAAAAACTTTTATTCCGAAATCAAGCCGTCCAAATCACCTCAATCCCCGTGCGCATTAACTCTAATGAAATAAAGGCCCTAAAGGCCGGGCACCACAAGAGGCATTGTAAGACTAGATCAACGATTGGTATCATTTCAGGCGGTCTTAAAAGTTTTTTACTTTTAAGACTAGATGTATAACCGGTCTTAAAAACTATTTTTAAGACCGAACCTTTAAAATATGAGGTCTTAAAAGTAAGAATTTTAAAACTAGACTTTTAAAATATCCAATCTCTAAAGACCCATTCTATAAAAAAAAAGGGACTTTTAAATTTAAATCATCTCCTTTGATACAAATTTATTACCACCATCCCATCCTTCTGCGGTTGCACAAATCACATCATTTAAGTTAGGCTATCCTGATTCAATGAAGGATGAAAACTTGGGTTCTCTTTGAAATGGTATGGCAAGTGAGAAACTAACATGACTCACAACATAGTATACTTTGAAACTATCAGGATAATTAGCAGCAAGACGACCAGTTCTTCCTACATAAATATAAATATGCAAATAACAATCAATGAGAAGTAAATAAACATTGTGTGTCTTAAACAAAGATATACTTAGAACGTTAGAGTGATTCCACACCCTCTAGCAAGCATCCTAAAGATAAATCCATCCTTCATCCCAAACTGGCCTCAATTCATTAAATCCTGGCTTACAAATTTTCCAAGTTGTAAAAGCAAAAATAAAATAGATCGAAGAAGACAAAGTAAAAATTGCAAACCTGGAGAGGCTAGAACCAAAACGAGAAACCATGAGAGCAAAGGAGGCGAGAACGATTTTCGTAGCATTAGAAAATTTGTGATTGAGGTCTTTGAGATAAGATGAGATGAGGTTGAAGAGAGTGTGAGGCGAGATTTACAAGGTCGAAGAGAGGTTTAGAAAGCAAAATTCAATTTTTTGAGCGGGAAAATAAAAAATTCATCTTTTAGACGGGACTTTTTAAATATCTGGTCTTAAAAGTCTACTTTTTAGATCGGATTTTTTAAACATCTAGTCTTAAAAGTAGACTTTTAAAACCGAACTTTTTAAACATACGGTCTTAAAAGTAGACTTTTTAGACCGGATTTTTTAAATATCCAATCTTAAAATTTTACTTTTAAGACCGTACTTTTTAAACATCCGGTCTTAAAAGTAAGACCTTTCTTATATTTACAAAACTGTCATCGGCTATACTTTTTGGATTGGACTTATAAACTATTAGGTCTTAAAAGTAAGACTTTTAAGACCTCATATGTTATAAGTCCAGTCTAAAACGTTCTTTATATATGAACGGAACTACCACCGGTCTTACTTTTTAGACCTGATCATCTATAATTCGATCTAAAAAGTTCTTTATATATTTATGAAACTGCCAATGATCATACTTTTTAGACCTAATTCTCTATAATTCGGTCTAAAAATTTCTTTATATTTACAAAAATGCCACCGGTCATACTTTTAGACCAGAGCCTCAATATTCCAGTTTCAATGAGGCAGTTTTAAAGTTCTTTTTTGTTCTATTGAAACTTGGAGCCGACTTAGGAAATCATAAAGCAATTAGATAGTAACTCTAATATCACATTCTCTCTATTATTGTGTAGGAATGTTTGAATTATATTCATGATAGTCCTACCTGTATGAGACCAGCACTACTTGTGCATCGATTTAGTGGAAGGGCTAACCATGGGGCTAGCTTCCTGGTGGTTAAGCTAGATGGAGGGTCTATTTGACCAATAGTCCATAGGTGACGTGTAATGTCTTGAGTTTTGCTTTACTAGAAATCTATTACATTATAAAATATTCAATAAAATGTCATGCTTGAATATCTATTGAAATATGGCTAGTTATTAAATATTTGTCAAGTGGGTGAAAAAGACAAATTGGACCCTTAGTTGGGCTAACACTAGTGCAAAAAAGTTTTTTAATACCATCTCGTTTATGGCGGATTATCAACGCCCCACTCTTAAAGAAATTATCAATGGCAATTTTGTAAATATAAAGAACTTCTTCACCAGCATCAATTTTTAAGACCGCCTCATTTACAACGGATTATCAACACCCCGCTCTAAAAGAAATGACTGGTAACAATCTTGTAAATATAAAGAACTTCTTCACCCGCATCAATTTTTAAGACCGCCTTATTTACAACGAAGTTTCTAGGCACCAGTCTTATTGATTATTGTTTCTGCTCAGTCACAGAGAGAAAAGATCATACTATAACTCCACAAAACTTATCAGGATCCTATTAAGGGAGTTGTACATGGTGGAATGATCAGGGAGTTGTTGGGTGAGAATCAGATGAAGGCATGTTGAATATTGCGCATGTATGTTGATTTAAGTGTATGTGGTATATCTTATTGCAACAACTTATTGTATTTATATTTGTAACTCATGGTCAATAATATTTGTATTCTAGCTACGATATGCTTTTTCCCAATTCAATTTATTCATAATTGTTCATAGCTTGTAGATTAAAGTGTAGCCTTTTCTGTGCTGGATTGGCTTGTATGGATTTGTGTATAGATCATTCAATTTATCCACAATTATATTGTTCATAGTTTGCAGCTTAAAGTATACCGTTTTATGTGCTGGATTGGCTAGTATGGATTTGTGTATATAGATGATCAGTAAGAATAGAACAGTGAAAAAATGCAGGAAACTTTAGACCGATAAAACAAAAACACCGGTCTTAAAAGTTCAACTTTTAAGCCCGGATGTACTTGGATTTACTTAAATACACGGTCTTAAAGGTCAGGCAACATATTTGAAATGCGGTACAAAAAGTTGGTCTTACAAGACCGTTAGTTTTAATATGCCCGGTCTTAAAAGTTAATCTTTAAGACCGGACATATTACTCAACCAGTCTTAAAAGTGAGTCTTTTAAGACCGCGTATAATTATTTTTGTCCGGTCTTAAAAAAATAGAACTTTTAAGAGCGGTTAAATTTTTGTTTGGTCTTAAAAATTGAGTTTTAGGACTGACAAAAAAAATATTTCGGTTGGATTTAGTATCACTTTTAAGATCTGGTGTTTTTAAATGTCTGGTCTTAAAATAGTTTATTTAAGACCGATTGAAGTTCGCTCTAAAAGATATATTTTAAATACCGGCTGGAACAAGACTAGCCGCGAGTCCGGTCTGCAGATGCCTATTTTGTCTGGTCTTAAAAGCTTTTTTTGCACCCATGTAAGAACTTTTAAGATCTGGTGTTTTTAAATGTCTGGTCTTAAAATAGTTTATTTAAGACCTATTGAAGTCCGCTCTTAAAGATATACTTTTAATACCGGCTGGAATAAGACCGGCCGCGAGTCCGATCTGCGGATGCCTATTTTGTCCGGTCTTGAAAGCTTTTTTTGCACCCCTGTAAGAACTTTTAAGATCTGGTGTTTTTAAATGTCTGGTCTTAAAATAGTTTATTTAAGACCTATTGAAGTCCGCTCTTAAAGATATACTTTTAATACCGGCTGGAACAAGACCGGCCGCGAGTCCGGTCTGCGGATGCCTCTTTTGTCCAGTCTTAAAAGCTTTTTTTGCACCTGTGTAAGAACTTTGGCCCAAATCAAAGAGGAATTTAAAAGCCATTTGGGCTTTTGCTTGGCCCATGGAAATTCAGCCCGAAATAAGATGAGATGAAGGTAATTTAGACTATTATATATAATGAGCCATGGTGTCAGCCTAAGGAAGGGGAAAAAAGAAGAATAGACACATAAACAAAAGGCATTTGTACACAGACACAAACATATCTCCCTCTCTCCTCTTTAATATATGAAAAAATCATGCACACATTACACTTTATATTTTCTTTTTCACTCCCTTTTCTCCCTTAAACTCTAGGACCACCCTGCCCCCAGCAAACACATTTCACTTCACTCTCTCCTACTCTCATTTTCCATATGGTTCACTCTCTCCCTCTCTCACACCCACCTTCACATTTTTCTCTCCTTCTCCAAACTGTCTCTTACTTCCTCTCCCCACCAAACCGTCAACCTACTCCTCCCTCTCCTCTCCTCTTCATGGTTATCACCATCATCTTCCAACAATCAAGGTAAGTTGCAAAAACATCCTTGCATATTGGTTTAGGTGAGTTTAAACTTACATGTATGAGCTTCTTTGGGTGTTAGGCTGAAGGTTTGAGCAAGAAAAGTGAAGAGGAAGTGTGTTCAAGAGCAAACACAAGCTTAGTTGTAAGATTCCAACTTTCCTCTTGATGTTCTTGAAAAACCTAGATTTTTGGATGAACTGGAAATTTGTGAAAACAATGGATTTTCGAAAATATGAGTTCACCAACATGTTCACCACTGAAAATGGAGTGGGAAAAAGTTGATGGATAAATTTTTAAAGGTACTTTGGAGTATAAGATCATAAGCAAGTGGAGACATGTAGCTTTAATTTTGTGGGCATTTTGTAATTTTATGAGCTCTAAGTAAGGAGTTATGATTTTTACAAAGTGACCCTAATTTTTGGAAGATAAAACTAGGCAGAGAGCTCATGCAAAATTTTTTAATAGGTAAACAAACCCAAAAAATTATGATATTTTCCAGAATTAAAGAGGACATACAGAGATTTAAATTGATATAAAATGGGAAATTTTTAAAGTTATGTGCTAAGATATATTAATTTTTAAAGTATCGTTAAATTTGTAGAAACTTTTCTAGGCATTGTTTACATTTATGAAAACTGGGAATTAATGGTGTAAGATAAAAATATGAAAAATTCCATATTGATATAGTATGAATGGAGCTTTAATCAGATATAAAATGGGTATTTTTCTGAGCTTTGAGTTGAGAGATTTCAATATTTGAATTTTGGGTTAGTATTTTGAAAGTTGAATTTGAGCAGTGATCATGTGACCAATTTTAAAATATTAAAACGGAGTCTAAAAATTCTGAAATTTTTCACAGTGGAAGAGGATGTCCAGAACTATCAGATGATATGGAATGAGAAATTTTGGAGCCTTGTGCAATTAAATATTTATTTTTGAAGTAAAACAGACTTTTTGGAAAATTGAACAAGGCAGAGATGGAAATATTAAAAAATAAAATTGAATTGTCAAGTTTTCGCTTGGGGATTTATTTTTCTATGAAAATAGACTTGTCTAGAGGAATATGTGAGTTGGAATCTCCTTAAAATGATTTTTTTTCCAATTTATTAAAAATATTTGAAGTTACTGGATTTTCAAGACAGTCAAGGATAAAGTCTGAAAGTGACAAATTTAAGTTACTAAATTATACCCTAATGAAATAAGGGTTAAAAAGAGGAATAAAAAATGATAATTAGAGATACTTTTTTATCATGTTTACAGATATGGACAAATTAATTACAAATTATCCCAAAATTTATAGGAATTCCTAAGCTCGCTTGCAGCGCAAAATACTCGGATAGTTTTGAAGTTGCTAGACATTTAGGTGGTAACTCTAACTCTTTATGACATGTGTATGTTTATATGTAATTTTCATACTCATGGATTTGTGTCTTACACACATAGTTGATTACATTTATATATTATGTTGTTTGGACAATCATATGTGTCTTCTTATGTGCTAACGGAATTCGGAGCTGGCTAGACTCTACATTGTATTTTTCCTGTGTGCTGAGGAATTCAAAACTGGGTAGGTTATGTATTTATATTTTCCTTGGGTAGAGGAATTCGGAACTAGGTAGGTTCTGCGTTCATCTTTCCTAGCATTATGGAATTTGGAATCGGGTAGGTTCTGGTTTACTTTCCTAGCACTGTGGAATTCAGGACTTGTCCGATCTTGCGTATTCACAGTTAACATTACAAGTATGATATATTGTTGATTGTTGTTGTGCTTTGATACTGAATGTTAAATTGTTTCCTGAGTGGTGCTAATTGGATTTCATATATTATGTACACTATTCATAGAGATTAACCTATTACCTTGGGATTCAATTTTGGATCCTATACACTAATAAAAGTACAGGTAGTGGATCAGGATGGAAGGGAAAGGTGGTGCTATAGACGGAGGCTGAAGAAGGTGAACTCGGAGGAAGAGTCTTTTTGTTTTGTATATTTATTTGGGATATTTTGAAGTGATGTATAAGGAGTTAATTTTGTGAGGTTTTTAGTTTTGGGATGAATATATATATTTAATTATCCACAAAGGATTAAGTTTTTAATCATTACAAGTTATGCTTTATTTAAATTATCAATCACTCATTTGTCCAAACCAAATCCGCACACTTTCTGTGTATTAACTTTGATATATGATTAGGAGACATAAGGGAGCGTTTACATGGCGAATCTAGTAGCACTCATTTGTTGGGGGTTATTACTTAATAATCCTCATTGTGTACCTAGTGTTAAGGTAGTGATTAGTATCCTGTTGCATATAGTTTGTGATATGATCCCTGAATGCTATTATGCTTATGTGGACTATGTTCTATTTGCGATTTAGTTTCATATATTGTATATATATTATATTGTATGTGAGATTAACTATTACTCTGGAATTCTTTAGGATCCTAACCACTATCATTATATAAATTATGAACAGTGTAGTGGACATTGCTCCAAAGGGAAGATAGCGGACATAGGCAGTTGATGGATGTAGCGATGGTTGATAGATCAAAATTGTTCTTTGTAGTTTAGCTTTAATATTTATGGGCAGAGTTTGTAAAAGATACATAACAGCAAAATAGTTTAGTTTGCAATTTTATTATAATATACTATTCCCAAATTGTTTTGTCATTATGGTATGCTATGCTACTCTTATATATAACGTATCATCCTAAGGGTGTGACAATCTTCATAATGGGACTAAAACAACATTAGCACTCGCACTAGAGGTTTGGGTAAGACCTGAGAGTTCAAACTTTGTGTTTGGGAGATATATATCAAGATATCAAGAAGTGAAAGATTAATGGGTTATTTTTGTTTTCACGACAGATGATTGTGTATTGTTATGAGCCTCATCTTAGGTACTTCTACCAGTATAATAACCAGGTGAACTTAAACCTGGTTTAGTTTATTTGACGAATTTGACTATGCACTATCAATTACATCCAGGCTTTTGATATGTATAATAATAATAATTAGGTTAGACAAATTAGAAGAGCATATAAGCTTTGTTTTTCAATGTTGGGTCTTTTCTTTCAGCATGTGATTGGCTATTCATAATTAATTGGTTTCAACTTCAAATTTATATTGTATCTTTTTTTTTTTTTGTGTATTCAGATCTATAGATTTATCAATTGACACTATAATAACTTGAGCTTTGAAATATCAATGACAGCATCCTTTATTTTTTTGTGTTTGGGATTAGTAGTCTTGTCAATGACAAATATATAACACAGGTTTAACTATATACTATAAAAAAAATATTGAATTACCGATGGAAAAACGAAAAATTTATTTTCTAATGGAATTTTATAAGTCAGAAATTACCGAGAAAATTTAGTACTTACCAATGTATTTTTTTTCCCCATTGGTAAGGAATTCTGACACAAATTCGCCGGTAATTTGTCTCTAAAATTACCGACAGAATTGTTCCTTTAGTAAAATTTTCATTTTTTTATTATTATATTTGGATAATTTATATAATATAAAAAAATAAAATATATTTGAATATAAGAAAATTAATATTTAATATAATATATTAAACATATATTATATTATTACTAAATAATTCCATTAAATAAGAAAATAAAATATATTATAAAAAATAAATATGTAAGTATATATTTATATTTAAATTATATTTTTTAATTGATGTGTATGTCTGTGTGAATATAAAATAGAAAGTCAACACAGTTGAATTGGTAAAGGCATCGAGATAGTGCCCAAGGAGGCAAGGATCAGAGTTTCATTCCTCACTTTGTCCAGAAAAGCAATAAATAAAAGTGCTTAGGGTTTGATAATATTTGTGCAAACCAATTAAAATTGTAGGAAAAATAATTTTAAAAAACTATAATTCTTGGCATATGCGTTTAAAACTTGACGTTGGTTATTCAACCTTAGCCTCTTTTTATTTTGGTTGGAGGCGGAAATAAGGTTATTTATTTATATTTTGGCTTTGGGTAATTCTTGGCATATGCTTTTAAAACTTCACATTGGTCATTAAACCTTAGCCTTTTTTATTTTGATTGGAGATGGAGATAAGGTCATCTTATTTATTTATTTATTTATTTGGGTTTTGGATAGTAAAGTAATAGCGCTAGCTATTGGACATGTGAAATAATGTATTACATACTAGAAGTAGAAATATCCATGTTGTAATACCCGGATAATTATTATCTGGAATATTATGTTACAATAATAAAAATGCCCATTTATGAAGATTTTGGTCTCAACATGTTGTATAATTAGTCTATTTTCAAAGGAAAACACTAAGGAAAAATTAGAGGAAATTTATTGTCAAAAATGTGAAAAATGCACTTTAGAGCCATAAAACATCCTAAAGAGAATTATGAAAAATTCTAGAAGGCGTGGAATAATTATTAAAAATTAGAAAGAATATTGTCCTTAATTTAGATAATTTAATAAATTATTTCCTTTAAAAATAAAGAGGAGAAAAATTAAAAAGTATTCTGGAACCAAAATTGACACTATGATTTTTGATATTTTGCATGGAGTTTAAATTATTAATGTCAATAAAACTGTTGAGAGAAAATGATTAATTTTAATTAAGAAAAATATCAATAATTAGTAAGGGATTAATTTGGGAATTTTTGGGAATTTTATAAGGTTACAAAAAATCTAGGAAATATGGAAAAAAAAATAAAATAAATATAATTATTTATTAAGAGGGCCGAAATTTTGGCCAAGGAAAATAAAGAAAAAAAATGAAATGAGAAATTAAGAAAAATATTTGGGATTTAGCACATAAAAATCCCTAATCCTAAAAGAATTGTTAAGCCCATGGTTAAGGTGCTAATTAAACTTGTAGAATCAAATTAGGTAAATTAAATAATTAACAAAGGTTAAGATGTAATCTTGAAAAGTAAAGATCAAAGGCTTAGGATTATTCAAATAATTCTAGAAGCCTAAATCCATGTAATTACTTATGGACCAATAGGGAAATTTTGTGAAAAATAAATGCAAGAGAAATGGAATAATATAGTTGATAAAATAGGAAAATAATAATAAGTGTGTGTGTGTGTGCGCGTGCGCGCTGGCCGAAAATTTAGGGGGAGGGATAAGGATGATGCAAAAGTGATATTTAGATATTTGTATAATAATAATATTATAAGATAAGTTAAATAATATTATATTAGTGAAAAGTAAACAGGATAAATGACCACGGATAGAAATAAAAGCCTATCTAGAAAACCATGAATTAGGTTTCTAGAGTCAGAGTATATTATGAACAAGTGAATTTTTATCTCGAAGTAGGCTGTCTCCGAAGTCATTTTTGTAACCAACAGAGTGATTAGGAGATCAGGCTAAAAAGATATTTTACAAAATTAGAACAGATAATATAAATGAAAACCAATAGAAAATAATTCATAAAATAGAATCCAGGGATAAGTTGAGAAAAACCAGAGTATATTATTGATCAGTGGATTTTTATCCTGAAGTTAGCGCTGACCGACGTTATTTCTGTAATCGGCAGCGGTTACCAAGGATATTTGGCAGGCAACAGAATGTCCTTAATAAGAGTATAAGGTTAGGAAAATCCAGTATTCTCGAAGAGGAAGAAAAGACCTTTCAGAGTAGTGCTTTCGGAATTTTAAGATTTTACAAAATTTCGCAATCGGAACATCGAACCAGGGATTTTATCTGATACAACAAGGATGAAGTCACTAGCATGATGTCATCATTTTTGTCTTTTTGTGGGGGGGGGGAGGTCGGCCAAAAAGGTGTAGAGCCAAGATCAAACCACCTCAAAAAAATGCGATCCAACGGTCAGAATTTAACCAGACAAAGTTCAGCGAAATTATGGAAATGCCAATCGTTTTTCCTATAAATACCCCCTTAAACCTTCCATAATCCTCACACCAAATTCCTCTTGGGGAATCCAAAATTTGGGAGGGAAGGAAGAAGGAGGAGTCCATAGAAATTCATAGCGAAGCTTTGAGTAAGTTCCTCGGTCCTTAGTCTTTAGTTTCAGTAGTTCTTTCAATAGTTATAGTAGAATTGCTAGAGTAGTCTTTAATTTGTCAAGTTAGCTTAGATATCATGTTTTAGGAATAAATATGATATTTATCTTAGAAATATGTTAGAAAAAGAGTTATGGCAAGATTTTGAGAGTTTAGAGTCAAAATAGTGAAGCTCTGGCAAAATTCCACCAAATAATCAAAGTAGGGGCAAAATGGTAATTTGTAACTAAAATGCCTGTTATGATCTTAAATATTCATATCAGTGATATTATCCTTATAGGATATACGAAATCACGAACCGCTGTTTCCGCTGTCACCGCTGTCGTACCGTTGGCATACCGCTGTCAAACGTACCATAATTCGACGAAAGTGCCAGATATCATCAACGAAGGTATGGACGCGTATTGTAACCTTAACTCTTATGCTGCTCATATACATATATGTGATAGACATGTTTATATATTGAAGCTCTGCCTAGGGTTGTCAGATATACATACAGCTTTATACGGGTTATAGTCTTGATAATGTCGTTGGGTTTTCCTACCGCTGAGGACACAATTGGCTGTTGTGGCACTTGTTATGTGCAGACATGTTGTGGGACTTTACATATTGCTTTGTGCTTATGTTCTGTCAATATTGTAATCATGCATCTGCTGTGTGCTTATGTAGTGAATTGCTTCTGTTATGTGTTATGAATAGTTGTTGTCCATATACTGTTTTATTTGAGCATAAGGTTAACCGTTACATGAGATCCAAATGGTAATTGGATCTTAGCTGTAGCTTCAGGTTCGGGCGAACTAAGGGTTGAAGATAGGGGCAAGTGGCTGGCGTAGGATGGCAGAAAGAGTTTTATGTCTTTAGTTTTTATATGTCTAGCTAGGTGTTGCTTTCTTTTGGGATAGTAGATGATTGTATAAGTACAATTACACTATGGTTATGTATCTTAGTGGCTCAGTAACTCGCTTGCTAAAATGCTCGACTCTGATCACGGTTTTTTTTTTTAAAAAAAAATTCGTTGTTTTTTTTGGGATGTTACACATGTCTGTTTATGTAACACCACTATCGGTCTCGCCCTTCTGGGTGGCCGATAGTGTGATTCCCTTTTTATAATTACCAAATATCATATAATTTCCATTTATTATCATGCATCAGAGTGATATCAATGCAGAGCATTTCCCAGTTGGATATTAGACAATACTAGTAAAATTAAAAGTAGGTAACAAAATATAGTCCCCGAGGGGTCACATATACAGTAATCTACCAGTGCCAATAAGGCTAAAAAAATATACAGTCATCCAAAATCAAAATAGATAACAAGATATAGTCTTCCATCACTCCCAATAACTTCATCTACTCTTTGCCCAGCAGTCCTACCCTTATCTCCAGGGTCTGCCCTCAAAGAACTCCCAGAGACTCTACAAAAATCTGGGATTCACGAATAGATCCCAGAGTAACCGTTAATCTCATATGTAATGTATAATGCAGTGTATATATGTAACCATAATTAGGAGAAACACCAAATAACAACATCCAGTAACAAACGCACAGTAACATAAATACAACATATTAAACATACCGTGTTAACTGCGGAAGGACTACATGTCCTAGAAACAAACGCAGGACTGCTCAATAAAGCAAGCCCCGGATTTATAGTGCTAGGAAAAACACAATAGTCGGGCTCTGAACCTAGACCACACTGAATGCACACAAAAGCATGTCCCCTTTTCAGGAGACACGAGTCCACAATCATGGAAAATACAAACACACAAGGTAATATAGAACACATGAGGATTAAGGTTACTACCTGGTAGTTGTTCAAAACTATCAGTATAAGCCTTCTTCTTCAACCCTAAAATAATCAAAATACCAATATAAATAACTCCTTTTTAAAAGAAATTATGTATTTATTGATTTAAAAAAAAACGAATAAGCCTTCTTCATCCTTGAAACATTTCTCCATCTTATTTCAATATCCCATTTTGGACACGTAATAGGCATTGACTGACCAACAAAATAAGTTCCCAAGTCATCAATGAATCAGTTTCTCACGTGGCTACCCAAACGGACTTCCATTTCCATTAACCTACACAGACATGCAAGATACAACCATTACAGAACTAGAAATCACAAATCCATGAGATAATGGAGGTTATAACTTACTTGGTCTTGATTCTCCACCAATCTTAAACTTGCTCCTTGAGTTCTTCCCTCTCCCACTTTCGTCCTTCTCTTCAAAATTATCCAGAAGAATTTGTTCTTAAGATCTTGGCCCTCAAGAGGGAAGGTAGAAGTAAGTAGAATAAGAATCTAAAGCCTTACCTGCCTTGGGTTTTCTTTGCTTGAGCTTCCTTTCGTTTTCTTCAATCTTTTTCTCCTCCTCTTTTCTGTACGCCTGGCCAGTACTTCAAAAGGAAATGCAAGAGTCTCATATATATATAAACACCCAATGTCGGTTCTGGCCTCTAGATTTTTTTCTCCCTCATTCTAGAAATAAAATTGTGATTCCCATTATTTCCTCTTCAAATCCGATGCTTCTGGGCTTCCATTAAATGACTTCCCCCCCCCCCCCCCCCCCCACCCCCCAAAAAAAAAAAAAAATCCCTTATTCTAGAAATCCAATTCTTTTTTCTCACATATCCGATGCCTTTAGGTATTAGGGAAATAAAATATTCATTTCATACTTCCTCTCTTTATCCAGCGGACAAAGAAGAATAAAGCAATATATATTTACATTTTCCCAATTCCTTCGGCTTCCTTATTTCTCCTTTACGCCACACCTTGAGATTGCTTTCATTGCTTTGACATTTCACCCTATGTCCAGCTGGTAAAATAATGAAGGAGCAGACAAAATAAAAATATCCCTTCTTCCTTGAATCATGCGGTGGCTTATGTATATATTTGTATATATAAATATTTTTTTTCCTTCATTTCCTTCTCAAACTTGAACTCACGCCTCAGCTTATTGGGAAAACAAGAAAGGTTTCCTATTCCACACTCAACCTCCATTAATTAGAATTTGTCAAATTGTCTATCCATTTCTATATTTTTTTTTCCACATGTCCGATAGTTTTTGAGAAAATGGGGAAGCAAACAATTACCAACAATATCCCACTTACTCCCTCTACTTGAGACGTGATGATGGTTAATGGGGTGAGAGTGATTTTTATTTTGCATCATGTAAGTCTCATCCAATGTCCATTTTTTCAAAGACAAAATAGACTTATATTGAAACTCCTCTTAACCTTTCATCAATATTTTCCCTTCCATTTATTGGATGAAAAATATAGGAAAGATGAGGGAAAATTATATTTTTACCTTCTTTGACATTACTCACCTTAAATTATTTGTAACCAAATTTATTAATCACATCTCAAATAATTCCGCATTATTTTTTATTTTTTATTTTCCAATAATTAATTTATCTAGTCAGAAAAATAAATACCATTGACTGCTACTTGGTAAAATTCATATCTCCATCAATTGGTTTACATGAAATTGGGATGTTACAGTTTAAGGAAAAAAAGATAATTCATTTTGGTTATACAAGTTGAGAGTGAATGATTTTTGGTGAATTGTAATTAGATTGGCTTAAATTAAATTAAATCAAATTTGTAAACCTCAAGTAAAGCAACAATTTATGATCTAATATATTATTGAAATAAGCACTCTCATCAATGTCCGCATCCACTTCTGTTAACAATAAAACAAACAAACGCACGCGTATAAGAATAATATAATGCTTCACCTGTCTTTCATTTTACAAGGGCTAGAACTGATTTAAAATAGTTCAACGATAAAAAAAAAATAAATAAATAAATCAATAGTACATATAAGAATTCCTCATTCTACAATCCTCTAGTAAAGCATATGTCTAGAGGGCCGAAATACAGACCTTAGACGATAGGTTGAGTAAATGATATCAAACAAAAGTTGAGAGTGCAAACCTAAAAATGTAATTATTGGCAAAACTGAAAGTACTAAAATGAAGCTGGGAACCCACTTTGTACCATGATAATATGTTATGAAGAAGGTGCTGCTAAAAGCTATCATCATGCTCGCTGTGGAGACGAAGAGACTGACCAATCCGAATATCAGCTTTGTGGGTAGAGACTTGTAAAAATCATGTTCTGCGTAGCGAGATACGAGGATAGAGAGAAAGGCCAGTATAGAAAGTGAAGACGAAATGAATGCAGTGGCATCTGATATTGCAAATATCAGAAATGCTAGTGTGTTCAAGTAATTGGGATTTCCGGTATCATCATTATTGCCTCCCGGTAGTGTCACCGCTGCAGTGAAAACTCCGGTGGCGATGACGGTTGAAACAAGCATGCATGACTTGGCTGTGCCTTTCATCCAACGTTCTGCATCTTTTCGTAATCCAGCATGTTCCATAGTAAATAATTCACTAGGAGTTATGCCTTCAAGATTTTTCTTGTTGATGTATCCTGGTAGCATTACCTTCTTCACCTCCTAATAATATATCAAATGTGTTTGTTTATAAGTGAATTCAAGATATTAAACATGACTCATGAACCATGTCATCTATTTTTCTCCCTCCGATTCGGTTAAAAAATAGTTGAAGACAATAAATATGCAAAAGCTCTTTTATTTATGGAGAAAGATAGTGAGTGATGAGTGGATAATTAATACAATTAGACAAACTAATAAATAATGAGGGCACATATGGATAATGATACTAAAAGTTTTAGACGGAAGGTTAGAGTTTCTTAAAAATAGTAATAGATCATATCTAAGAAAATATTCTAATATATACAAGATCGAGTGATTATATAAGTAAAAGCTCCCGGCCATATGACTATTGTTCTCCTTTGTTCATTTTTGCTATTTGATATGAACGGTATATATATAACAGAGATCCTACGTACCTTGAACCATAATAATTCATACTTCATTTGAAAAGCTGCTCCTGAAACTAGCTCGAGTCGATTTGGTGGTGGTAATTTTGCAGCCAAATGCAATAAATTGTTTCCATTATGTTCATCTATAAATGTCACTATGATATCTTTGATTGAACCTATATCATGGATGAGATTGAAAATGGTAGCACGGCGATGCAAGACAGCAATGTGAATTATACTTTGAAAATTGTCATCCAACTCCCATATCAAATCAGGATAAGAGCCTATAAGCTCAGCCAGAAAATCAAAATTCCCAAACTCTGCAGCATCAAAAAGTAGCTGTGACGGGTAGCTTATGATTCTTCGCATTTCTAACACCGATTCTGTTAAATTGAGAATTGCTTCCCAAAGACGACCAACAAGTTGAAGAACTAAAGCTTGCTTTAAACCTGGGATGTTCAATTTGACACATTATTAATTGTTAGGTATTATGTGTGTGTGTGTGTGTGTGTTATCAAGAGGTTATAGTGTAATAAGCTCAATTTTTTTTTTTTTTTTTTTGTCAAGTGATCATAAGGCTAAGTATATACCTGATCTTATGAGCTGGTTCTGATGTTCTGGATTATAAAAACCCAAATCTAAAGGCCTCCTTGCCAAGATGTGCAAACCAGTCTCACCATTTTCATTCTTCGCTAAGGCCAGTTTATCCATATGATTTAACATTCTCAAAGCTAAATCTGCAAAATCTCTTAAAATAGTAAGAATTGTAAATAATTAAAGAAATTTGGAAATGAAATTCATATTATTGTGTTCTGACGTAAGGGGACTTTCAAAGTTGAGTCATGCATGCAAAACAAGGGGAAATTGTTGCGCTTTTAGGCCATTTCACATAGCAACATGTGCCAAAAAAAAAACATGGGTGTAAATACATTATCATTTTACATATTGGGTAACTTACATGCATGACTGTTAACACACATAAATAAATAGATAGACAAGTCTAAAAAGAAAATTCATTCGAAAAGGCTAGTTTGTGGGAAAATGGGAGTGCCAACTTCCCAGACTACTCCACACACAGAGTACTTCACTCAAAGTCTTGTTTGGTCAAACTCTCCATTGGTAGCCCTTTTGGAGGTCAGCAGGTACTCTCACTCAAAAACTAGCCTATTGGAGGATCAAACACTCCATGATAGCCCTTTTTGAGACCCTTAGGTCTCTCACCCAAAGACTAGCCTATTGGACAAAAGAGCCCCTGAACTTATAAATCTCACTTATCTCTTGAGACTCTTCAATATGGGATTCATAACAATGTCAAATTATATTATCAAGATTATTGATATGCTATAAACATTCATGAAGATAGCTATATTCTTTTGAAATTGGACATGCTGTAGCTACGCCAAGTGGATATGTATGTTCGAGCTTATAAAAAAAAAAATTTCCCCTCTAGTCTGGACCCATACCATTCGACAACTCAAATATGTTATACAAAAAACATACCATAGATACGAGTGTTGATTAAAGTGAGGAACAACTTCTGCCAATCCTCTTCTTGAAATATATTTATAGTCTTATCATATAGATACCATGTCATCTCATTTCTTCCTTGTAAAGCAGCAGAATGAAGAGGAGTGAGGCCACCATTATCTCTGATGTGTGGTAAGAGCGAGTTTTTCTGAATCATTATCTGAACAATCTGCAAGTTTCCCACTGAAGCAGCATGTGAGAAGGCAGTATTGCCATTGTAGTCTTGTAATGCCAATTCTTCTTTATGCATTAAGTTGACAAGCTTCTTTACAAAGTGAACATGGCCTGCTACAGCTGCAACATGGAGTACTGTTAAGTGTTGCTTTGATATGGCAGCATTCAAAAGCATTCCATTGTGACTTTGTAATATCGTCTCAGCTGCTACCCAATTGCCTCTCATTGCATATTTGTAAAGAGGCACACATAAGTTTAGGTATATGTCTCTTGCCTCTCCTGAAATGAAGTACAAAACTTGTAGTAAATATAGGCTTCAAATGTTTGGCATTATTGAAAGAACAATGTAACGAAATTTGAAATCTAAGTAGGGTCAAACTCAATCTTAGAGCGCGTGGCTTTTAACCACGTGGTTGTGGGTTTGATCCCCACACTCGGCGACTTAACTTTTTAATTTATGAAAAGAGAAGGACCGAAATTGTAAAATCTTTTAATTAAAAGAAAAAAAAATGTTTTAGCATTTTTTTTATATATTATTATCATTGTTATCTGTGACTCACATCTAAGTCATCATGTTCAAATTGCTCCAACTCAGCTAACAAAAAAGGGAAGGACTGGAGTAGTAGAGACGAAGGGGGAAAAAGGCAGTTGCTGTGATGAAAGAAAGAGGCGATGAAAGATCTAGGCTCCTCTTTACAACTTTCTTTTTCTTCATCTTCATCCTTCCTCTCGTCCTCTCTTTAGTCCTTTCATTGCCTCTTTCTTTCATCTCTGCAACTTTTTCTCCTCTTCGTCTCAACTAACCCACTCCTTCCCGTTTTTGCTTTTTTTTTTTTTTTTCAAAAGCCACATGGAGTTGAGTTGAGTTGAAGCAATTTGAACAGTATTATAGATGACAAGGACAATTTAGATGCCACCTAGGATGACTCATAAGTGAGTCATAAATGACAAGGATGATAATATAAAAATAAAAAGTTTAGGAAATGAGTCATATATAGGCAGTCAAAAGTTTGAATGACTAAGATTATTGTTCCCTAGTTAAAATTAAAAGTTAAAGCAGGGTATATAGACTCTACCTCCCTATTCCCTAATAAAGATATTTCAAAATATACATGAGATCCTATTCAAGTACGTAAGTAAGTACATACATACATATATATATACATACATAAGAGGCGGAAAAAGAGGGCTATAGGTGGCCTCTGCCCCTAAAATTACAGAAAATGACTCAAAATTTTAGTAAATTCTATTTCAACCTTATAAAATTTCATAATTTTCACTTTAGTCCCTCAATCACGTGGAGGGACTAAAATGAAAATGTTTAAATATCTATGAGGCCAAAATATATTTTCATGAATATTTGGGTTCTATTTTATAACTGTAGCCCCCAAATTGTCATTGCTGGTTCCGCCATTGCATAGACACACATACATACATGAGTTCCTAATCAAGTACGTACTTACATACATACATACATATATATATATATATCAATTTATTCTGTTCACATATTAATAGATGATTTAAAAAAATAAAATGTACTTTCAGAATTTCATGAAGAACCTCCTAATTTTTCAAACCTGTCAATTAAATAATATAGAATGAGTTTACTGAATTAGGTAAGAAAAGAATATAATAAGTTTAATTATAGACCATTACAAGAAGTTACTAGTATATATTAATTGTCCAGTGTAATGTATAGATAATAACTTTAATATTGAAGAATAGTTTGAACATTGGATTCATAGATCGATTTCCTAAATTAAGAAATTAAATTCTCTTTATATTGTAAAGAGAGAAAATTACTGGTATCTTGCAGAAAATCTAAGAAAGGAGTGTTGAATTGAGCTGAAGCCACCCTTTGGATCTGAGAATTCGTTTCACTAACAGCCATGATAGACATTCCTCTCTGCGCATAGATGATGTATACGTCAACTATTATAATTATATATAGCTGTAAATTAAAAGAGACATTATGGTTTCCATATGCTATATATTCTCATTATCACATCCATTTTATCTAATAGAAAAAGCTGGTGAGGAACCAGTGATGAGGTGGCCTTCTATGGACATGACACATGGCTAATCCTAAGCAGGTCCACGTGGCATTTTGAAATTTAAAAATAAATTAGCGACTGAATTCAATTGCATGGCAAATTTTTGACAGAATTCCGTTGGAAAACTGTAAACAAATCAGAATTCCTTCAGAAAATTGAATTGCCACAGTCATTGCAAATCTGTCGGAAACGCTAAATTCCGTAGCAAATTCCATGCATAATTCAGTGTTTTTTTAATAGTGAATGTTTTAAATTAAAAACAGGAAGAGCACATAAATATTTAACCTTTTTATATCTTCCACTCGTTTTAATTATTACAAGCTTGGTCAAACTTTTATTAAAATGTTTATTTGTGGTGAAAGAACAAATGTGGTTTGACGAGTGGGATCCACTAGCCTTGATATTCTTCGTCCATCATGCATGGGTAGTCCTGGTCTCTGTCTTGGATACATATTTAGAGAAAAGCCCCTCACCCAAGTTCTGTGATTAGAGGGTTAAATAAGCTCAGTAAAGAGAGCGAATTCAATCCCTCACCGTGGCAAGGTTGGGAGAGTCATCCCATATCCGGGTTAAAGTATAAAATTTGGAGCTAATTCCCACGTGGTTAATGCAATACCTCAGTCAATAACCTATGCACACCGAGCTTATATATAGGGTAGTATGTGATGAACATGTGATTAGATTGAATGTAACCTGACAGACCTTGTGCCCTTACCTTGTGGTACGCAAACCCTACCTAAAATTTACCTATCAAAAAAATATATATTTAGAGAAAAATAGAACTTTCCCAACACTTTTGACTCCCTTAAAAATAATTATTTCAATTTTAATAAATGAAAAAAGGAGAAAAATTAATTCCTTATATTTTAACATTTTATAAAAATTGAATGATTTATATTCAGTTAAATATTAAAAGTTTGGTATCATTTTTTTTTTTTTTGGTCAGGAAAAAGGTTTCGCGTCATGAAAGTTGTTTAAGTATTATATGATGAAAGTTATGAACGGTTTTGGGTTCTAAATTTCTAAAATTGATTTTAATTCATATAATATAAAAAACGAACATTTTGTGAATATTAATTTACAGTGTCTTGTTTATTTCTTTTTTCTTTTAACGAAAGCCACTTTAGTTCCTATAATAAATCACCTAGGAACCACTTCACCAGGATATTACCAAGAAGAGGTGGTTAAATTTGTTTGAAATTGAAAAAATATATATATAAATATGCCTTTATTTAAAATCATGAATTACATTCAAATTAAAGAAACCAAAAAATTGCATCAAACTTTAAAAATGAGAAATCTTTAAAATATGTTATTAATATCCCACTTAGTGACTAATAATAAGAACCCCACATTATATTTTAAAAAATGATTTGTATTAAAGATCATATCGCTAAAAGATAAATGTTAAGAAAACAAGTTCGCCTTTCCATTATCAGAATTTATCACATCAAATTGTGTCCAAAACCTTTTGAGTCTTGATTGTCAATGATCGCTGTCTCTTTTACGTGGTACATGGTGGGATCCCTCCTCAAGTTATATATGATGATAGTGTCGGAGCAAAAAAAAAAAAAAAACAAAAAAAAGAAAACAAAAACACAAACAAAAAATGATGATAGTGTATGTGAGAACAGTACCATATGCAAATATATTGATTATAATATACAATGTGGGGAGAACAGCATATAAAGCTGCTTGAAATAGGAAAATTCTAAATCATGTTTATAAATTCAATAAATCCATAAATAAGTTATTGACCCAATTTGAAAATATGAAAAAAATGACTTTATTACCCTCTTTTAGTCTTCCCTCTCCTCTCGAAAAACTTTCATGGCTCTATAACTTTTTGTTTTTTTTTTTCCTTTTTTGGCCCTCAATAAGTATACATTAATATATAATAAAATTTATGATTCACTTGAATCAAATATATTTTTTTGTGTTCCGGAATTATCATCAAGAACAATTCAAGTAAACAAAAAAAGAGAAAAATATAACCCCTATTATTAATTAAATGATTTTTAGTTTGATATTAGGAATAAACAATTTATTTTTGACTTGAATTTTTCTTTTGACGAGAAGAAAATCAAACTATATTAGTAAGAAATTCTAACTTGTCCCAACAAATTGTTGATTGATATAGTAAGTGGTTTCACCCCGTAAATGTAACATCCCAAATAAAGGTTGAAAATAAAACTAAGATTAGGAAGGCTACTAAGTTAGTAGGAACTAAAAGTCTTAAGCTTATCATGAAAAATAGCTTAAGGTAATTATTGAAATTATTTTGGACCTGAAAAATTGGGGGAAATTATAAAATTTGATTTTGGAGGATCTAGAAATATTATAAGGGATTTATAATGAAAATGTGGCCTAGATAGTTTTAAAGCTATTTTTTAAATTTAAGGCCTATTAATATTCACTTGAATGGTAGATGGTTATGTGGTAGATAAGTAAATAAGTATATGATTGTTGGATAGTGGATGGACATATGTGTGGTAGTTGGATAGTAGATGGACATGTGTGTGGTAGTTGAATAATAGATGGACATGTGTCTGGTAGTTGGATAACAAATAGACATTTGTGTAGTAGTTGGATAATAGATGGACATGTCGTACTTGAAAGGTGGTTGAGACCCAACAATTCTATAAATACTTCATCTCATCTCTTCTCTTCTTTCCCACACAGTTGATCTCATTCACCAAAGTTAGCCTTTGATGGATGGTGAATTACCCAAACTAGAAAGAGAAAAGAGGGAGAGAGCTTTACGTAGAAGCAAAATAAGAAACTTAAGGCATAAAGTGAGTAGTGGGATCTTCAAGGGTTAACAGGAACTCTTGGGAGTTAATATAAGCCCAATAGCTTTGCATTGAGCCTAGTGTAACAGTGTTAGAGATTTTGTGGAAAATTTGGATAAGTAATAACCTGCCCGCTATAAATGTATATTTATAGGATCCAACAATCGCCGGGACGACTGAAGGATCAAAAGCTTATTCGAGAATTGGTAAAGTATCTAGGTAGTAACTCTAATCTCACACACTTTGTATTATTTTGTGTCTTTTCTTGAACCATATATGTGAAAATCCCATCTCATGTGAGGCCAGCACAACTCGTGGCTTGATTTAGTGAAAAGGCTAACTATGGAGACCCTTCTCGTTAACTAAGACGCACCTAATGGACCGATAGTTCATAGATGACAAACTTAGTTGCATTCAGACGACTTGAGCAATTCCTAGTCAAACACCTAGCACTACAGATATGTTATTTATGTATACCGATATTGCTGCATGTGATCTGTGTATGAGTTCTGAATTATGTTATGTTGTCGTGGACTTTTTACTATTTGTGGTTAACTATCATATACTGTCTATAATTTATGCTTGAGATTAATCTATTACTATAGGATCCTTCAAGATTCCAACTCCTGTTACTACATGTGAATTGTACAATCTAATGGATGCAGCCCCTAGGACAAGACGACAGATACTGACAATGGAAGATTTTGGATAAAGGCAAGGGCAACTATTAGTTGTTTGTAATAATTATGTAATAGTATTTTTAGAAGTGGTAAGAATTTTTACAATCATGTGAGAGTACCTATTATAATCAAGTATATTTTATTATCATGATATACTATTTTAGGCTGCCTGTAATTATTGCCCACTAGGCTTTGCAACATTATTCTGATAATTATTAGAATATCACTAAGGTATTACAATAAGAAAGAAAACACAAGTTCAAATCTCAGAAAATGCACTTATTAGGAGAGGTGAAAACCCTATACACTCTAAGCCTGAAAAAGAGAAACCCTTACATTGTACCCAAAAAATATTCTTACTTGTATGATATATCAAACTATATAATAAAGAGTTCATTAACTGCTTATATATATATATATATATATATATATATATATATATATATATAAAGAGTTTCATTAACGACATGAAAAACGTGTTTCATTCACGTTCAGAAAAAGCAAAATATATATCACAGAACAAAATTGTGGGATTCATGTACTTTAATTTTATTGTCATTGAAAATATAAATAAGTCGAGTTCTTCCAAATATAAAATTTTCTATTCACAATATTTAACTAAAAATCATTTGATGATATTGGGAATATACTGTTCTATTTATTTTTGGCTTTTGTTATTCTTAATCATCCTTCTAACACACACACACATGTGTATATTTATCTACACGTGTGTGTCCATCTGTCTGTATATATGGACACACACACATATGTGTGTGCGCGTGCGCGTGCGCACTTATGTATGTATGTACATACTTACTTAGAAAAGAGAGAGGACTAAGATAAGAGAAAAAAATTATTTTATCTATATTTAGAAACTATGAATTGGTCAATAGGTTAATTAGAGATTTATCAAGTTTAATAACCTTATTTGAAATTTTCTTATGTCAAACAGCTTTATATAGGATTTTTCCTTTAATATATTGGTTGGAAAAAAAAAAGAATATAACAAAAAGGGTTAAAGTGCAAAAAAACACATGATCTTTTTCCCCATGAGTGCCCAACACCAAGAATTTTTTTTTTGGAACAAAAATACACACATGGTTACCATTTTATTTTGAGCAAAAGTCACATCCCACCGTTAAGTCGCTGTTTACCGCTGTTATGTTATTGTTCACTTTATCTCATTCTTTCTCATCAGGTGAACAGTGACTTAATAGTAGGATATGACTTTTGTTCCAAAATGATAACCACGTGTGTATTTTTTTCTCCAAAAAAAAAAGTTCTTGGTGTTGTGTGCTCTTGGGAAAAAAGATTATGTCTATTTTTGCACCTTAACCCTAACAAAAATCTAGAAAACTAAATAGCACTAATTTAATTACCTTTTACTTGCATATATATAATGCATGCCAATTAATCTCTTATTTGATAATACACACACACACACTTTAACGATTTAAATAATTATTCTTCAAATCAATTGAATGCTGAGAGACTATTTTAATTTAAAAATTATTTTAAAATGTTTCATTTTAGTTTATTTTTTTGAAAATATTGTGGCTACAGTGTATACATCCTCAAGTTTTGAATCACATGTGAATAAGCCCCCTTTAACTTTTGCAATTCAATTAAAAAAACACGCTAAACTCTCGAGTTTATTGAAATAACTCCCTTAACGTTAATCTATTAATTATATATTTCACTAACGAAACATTATACTTTATATTATTCACTAAACACCCTCTTGAACTTTACTGTTTTGTGCAAATATAACCTCTTTAAACCTGAAATGTGTAATTAATAACAACATAAATTTAAGGTTATGTGTGAATAAACTCCCTTTCATATTGTACTCGTTTTTTAAGAGACAGATAACTTCACAGCATTTGTGTAAACTTCAAAGGTTGGGAAGCTTTCATATTTTGAAGATAAGCGGATTAGTTACACAAAATTTAAAGTCTGGGAATTCAGATTATATATAAGTTAACCGAATATTACTCATATAGCTACTTGAAGTTAAAAATAATTCAGGTGGTAAGGAATAGAATTGCTATTGGCAGAAATTCAACATTCAAATATTCTTAGTTTAATTTTGTAAGCATATTAATAAATTAAATAAACAATACTCAGTACCTTAAATTACAAGTTCAGAGAAGAACTTATCCTCCGCCACTGCTTGCCCGCTGCTAAAGATGACCGAAGTCAGTTTTACTAGAAAATATAGGTACAAACAATTGTTTCTCTCTTTCTATATTAGAAAATATAGAAAGAGAGAAAAAAGTAGAACCAGCTACAGAGTAAATTTTTCAAAATTCAAAACAAGTTATTCTGAACTGTGTGTGTATGCATGCATGCCTTGCCGAAAAGAATAAAAGAACCCTGAATGCAAACAAACTTGATCAAATTTTGACCTTCTTCGAGAAACCAGAAGATAAATATGGAGACAGGATAATAATCAAATAATACAAGGTTGTGACTTAAATAAAATTCATGTGGGTAATTGTTGGGTATTATAAGAAAACACATGAAGAATATATATATATATATATATATATATATATATATTCCTGATCCACGGACAAGAAGATGAAGAAGAATTAAGAAGATGATGCTGATATTGAAGTAAATAAGGTTTTCGTTTACCTGATGACAGAAATGGTTTACTTGAGAAATAATTGCTCTAATAATTAAGGGACTTTACTTCCAAAGAGGGGGAGGGATCAAGAGTATGGATTTAAAAGGGGAGAGAGAACCATCCTAGAATATTTCATCATTCTTCAGTCAACTTAATAAAGTCAAGTCTATAAATAATAGTCATTGCATATTGACAAATATAACGATGCTTTCCTCACATTTGTATCTTAATTCTCTTGGAGGCCCAATTTTACTATAAGATTTCTAATTAAAATATAAGACGCATAATTAAATATGATACACACTTGATCAGTCATTAAATCATATACTCTCTATTGTCGTAAAGGAAGCATGTCAGGCTTATGCCTTGATGACCTCTTTAAAATTAAACCAAGGATTATAATAAATGTTGCAATCCCAGATCGTCTCTTAAGGGGCTTTTTATTAACTCTTAGGAATTAAGTACTGATTGAGATAAAACAATTTAAAAGAGAATAGTTTGATCTTTTTACTACAAACTCCTTGTTTTACAGATGAAAATTAAGTTGTTCTGTGCTATTTCTTTTTGAGATTTTCTTCTTTAAAATATGAAATGGAATGATGATTGAATTAATGACATGAGAGAAACAAGAAAATCAATTATGGAATGAGCAATCCTTCATAACAATGGCACAAAAATTCCTCACTTCAAATAATTATGGGAGATTAATCATGCTAGCTTTAAAAGACTCTAAGGGCCACCTTTAGACTAAGCTTAACTTAGATTATTAATACCAAACAATCATGCATATTAATCTCTCTAAATTAAGTTGATTAAGCACTCTAGCAATTAAATGAACTTAAAAATTGTATTTAACTTTTAATATAATAACCGATCCACCTTGCATTACCACTTGACTTTCTCATTAATCTTAATTTAATGAAGGCCACCCATATAAAAAATTAAGATTAATGATGCAAAAGCTTAGTGCTAAACACAATTAATAAACTCACATTCAATTAATATTATGGGGTTAATTGTAGATTTTAAACATTTTGGGCACTTTTATGTAAGTTTCTTTGGTTCCTTTCTTCATCAACTTGTAATTTTCCAGAAATTACGGGTTATTTTCCATAATTTTCTCAAAACTGTTCTGCTAAAGTAAACCCAAAATGTAATACCTTATATTTCAAAAATCAATCAATTAAGGTAAATTACAAAATATATGACATTGTTGCCCTTTTTCGACCTTTATTTTATATAAATACCTTTAATCACAATTAATAACAAAAGATAACTTTTAAGCTCAATTATTATGACAAAAAATCTAAATAAAATATGAAAAAATATAATTAAAATAGGGATTTGTAAGGTCTTTATTGTAAGGACCCCCAACTTGTTTTATAACATAACATATTAACATGCTCTACCAAACTTCATGAATTCAGATGAAAAACTAACGTCATATTAAGTTGTTCTTAAGTGCTTTATAATAATCACTAGACTTATAAAGGAAACAAATGTAATCTTAGATACAATGTTATTAATATCAATCAACTTTCCACATCTCAGTCAAGATTTTTCCTTGATCTCTTGACATCTTAGTTCTAAAAATATATATTTCTAAATAGTGGTTGATCCTCTCAAGTTCACGCGAGTTTCATATTATGAGGGAATTTGAAGGATTGAAGTAGGGGGAAAAAAAATAAAGCCTCTAAATATTATGAATTCTTCACAGTACAAGACGTTTGGTTTGGTTAATAGTACATCGTAATTCATACCACCAAGTTGTCCGACAAAAGACAAAAAATGTGTGGGCCAAACTTTACGGCTCTAGTACCATGTCAGAAACGAGAGAGAGAAAGAGAGATTGGAGAGAAAAATACTGTGTATTGAGAATGAGCTGTGTACATCAATATATAGGGAAAATATTATGAAGCGAAATAAACCCTAACGAAACGTACGATTTTGACTAATCTAAATTCAGTTAGGTTGATTTTGCAGAGGTGTAAAAATTTCCTATCGGCCATCCATTCATTAGATTGCGAGTTGAGTTTGAGAGCTCATTTGACATGAAGGATTCTACGTAGGAGCTATGAGTATTTGAAAATTTTTGTTACAGGTTCAATACCATCCAAAAGTGGTAAAAAATGAGCAAAATCTCTTTAATAGTTAAAAAAACTAATTTAACAATGAAAAACATTTAGTATTAATATTTTTAATAGTCAGGGGCAACATTTACTCTTTTTCGAACACTTCTGAAATAATATTGATCCAACAAAACTCACGAGACAGAATTGGATGTTAGCCTAATGACGATACACTTTTAATTACAATATGCCTTTTAAAAAAAATACAATATTGTTGAATATAGAGCATACACTCATTCTTTGGGTCTTGTATATGCGACTCTTTAATAACAATAAAAAGTATTAGTTAATTTAATTTGTAATATTAAATTTGTAAACAATTTGCATTATTATTATTATTATTATTATTATTATTTTGAAGAAATACCCTTAATTTTGTAACTTTTTTTATTTCCCCTTATTACCTTGTAAATAACTTTGAAATATTTTTTTGAGGCGGTTCCGCACCCTAACATATTTTAGGGTGCAATTTTGGCCCTAAAATATTATAAATGGTCAATCTCACCCTTCAACTAACAATCACTCAAATCTTGAATATTTTAGAGGATTTAATTAATTAAATAGATGTAAAAAGGAGTTTTTTCCCTTTAGCCAAATATTTTTCTTATTAATAAAAAATAATAAGGAATATTATACTATTTATATTAAGGATATTATATCTTAAGTACCTAACCAATAGGAGCATTTCCGTAATAATTAATTGTTCTATCAAGCTTAATTAATTCCATCCTTATTTATATTTCCATTCACATGCTCAATCGTAAAGAAATGTTAATTTTACAAACAAAATGGGGTATCTCGTTCTTTGTAGTCTCTACTACAAGATTTATTTGAGGTCGAGATGTTTTCCCCCCTTTATAATTGGTTGAGGATATTTGAAGCGTAACATCCCAATTTTCAAAAGCGGAATAAATTTTTCATCATTTTAAATCATCACAATAGAGCATTTGAGCGGAAGAGTAACTGATACTTATATTTCAAAATGCCATAAGTCTGTCTAGATACAATAGCAGTATAGTAACCGCGTGACTCAAAAGTGAAGTAAATAACAAAAGGAAGGCTTTCGCTGGAACGTCAAAATGAAATCTTTAGCCGGGTATCTAAGTGTGCTGCTTTCCCCTCTCCTCCGTCCTTAGTTCTCCTGACCCTGATGCTATGTTAAGAGCTGAGATCTCATGCATACGGACCCCAGGTAACAGTTAACCTCATGCTTACATACACAAAATGTGGATGACATATACCACAACATCAACAACATATACAAACAATCCATCACAATCAATGCATATGTATCGCTCCCAGCATGCAACCATATCGCTCCCAGCATATAGACATATCGCTCCCAGCATTCAAACATATCGCTCCCAGCATATGGACATATCGCCCCCAGCATTACAGATACCCTGTAACCTTTATATGCATTTCACAGTATAAACACTCTATACATACAACACACATATCACATATATGCATAACATAAACATCAAAGTTAGTGTTACAGTACGCGAACGTACTGAAAGTCAACGTACCTTCGTTGATGACTTTCGGTACGTTTCGACAGAAAGCGATCACAGATATCCTATAAGGGTAATATCATCTCTATTAATTCAAAAATATTATTTCAAGAGATATTTTGGCTATATAAGACTATTTTACCCTTGGTGGATTTATTATTTACAATTATGCCCTTACATTTATTCAAAAATGCAGTGCAGTATTTTCTGGGAAGATTTTTTTTGGTAACTTTGAAAAATCATAACTAATTCTAGAAAAATCATTTTGAGGTGCTGTAAAATTCCTCATGACCCTTGGCATGTCTATTTTCAAGGAAAAATATTCCCAGAACCTAGAACATCATGAATCATTCTCAGTTTTAAATTTTCTCAACGTTGCCCAGATTTTATTCCAGCAAAAATGACTTAACTTCAAAAATTCATATCTCCTTGACCAGAGATCAAAATGTTACATATTTTATATATTTGGAAAGCCCTACATGTCTACTTTATTTTTGGATTTCATGATTTTATAACTTCATTTGCTTCATAAAATCATAGCATCTTTTTCGCTGCCTGATAAGGACTTAAGAACCAAAAATTCTACAACTCTTACGAATTTAATCTAAGGACTCCCAAACATTATTTCCTATCATGTTTTTACCTCTTCAGGCATTTTTCAATGCAATGAGACCTAAAAACAAGTATAGGAATTCATTCTCTAATTTTCTAGATTAAACTAACATTTATACTAAGAACTTATAAAAACTAAAGACTAGAAATTTAAATGCTAGAACTTACCTCTTGAAGACTCTTGAACTCCTTCCTCCTTCTTGCTTCACTCTCCTCTTAAACTCTCCAATCTTTGGTATGAGTTTGGTGTGAAGAATGAAGAGAGGAGAGCTCTCTATTTATAGGCAATCCTTGGTTAACTTCCTAGCAACTTTCATTCTATTTTAACTCTTAGATTAAACTTAACTAGGAAGTTTAAATCTAGCCCTTACACCTCCTACAAAAATGCCACCTCCCCCCTTTTCTAGATTCATCTTTTCTCTTTCCTCCACTACACACACACACATGCACAACACTTAGGCACACACACACTCACAACATACACATGTGCTCTTGTGATGTCATCTTGATGACATAATCAAGGCTTAGGTGTCATTGTTGACTTTTCAACACTAATTAGCAATTCTTAATTATCATGTTAATCAAGTGTTTACATGCTCCTTAATTATATTTTCCCATTAGCTAACTCAATTATATGAAGATTTAGACTTAATTTCTTGAGATATTATTTCATTCTCTTTGGCTTAATTATTTTTAAATATAATTAGTCCTCTTTTAATTTGTCTCTAATCATTTTGAAGAATTATGCAAATAATCTCAATTAGTGCAAGCTTATTTTGTTAAGGATAATTGTAATTCACTTAATATACCTCTTAATTATGCTAAATTAATTAGCAACACTCTTTATGCCAACCTTGACCCTTCATTGGTTATTAATATCAAATTAGGAGTTTCATATAATTAACTTTGGATGTCCTCTTTTATTCATGTTTAAACAATCAACAATTAATTACTTATTTAATCACCTACTAATTATTGACAATTTTCTTAATTAGGATTAATTATTTTTTCACAACTATTTTACTGAAATTGATAATTTATGCATTATGCAAAATATTAAAAACCATGAGGCAATTTATGTTCCCCAAAATGATATTTAATTTTGCCTCATTATTTCCCAAGGAAAATAATCTCATAAATTACCTAAATTAGAGACAACATACTTTCTAATTTTTAATAAATATTTAGTTGCCTCTTAGGATTTTATCATAATTTTCTCAGGGTATTTTATGACCCACAAATATTTCAGGGACCTATTTGTAAATTATCTAATGTTTTAGGGCCCTTTTCGCACATTGCTTAATCTTAGGAGAAATTGTCCTAATAATAAGGTAAATTTAATACAAGGTGTTTGAGACCTTATATTCACCTATTTTCAATAGATATTATTTACTAAATTATGATACTTATCCTAAGTAGAATTTTTTTAGGGTATTACATTTTGAAGTCCCTTAATGATGTGGGATCCCCTCGGGACTAATAATTTTCACATCAACCTTGCCTCTATTTATTCTAAATTACAAAGATACCTCCTATATTTGTAAAACCTATATGGACCTCACTTTAAATATAAACATACTTTGCGTAAAACCTCCATCTAGTTTTGATATTTAACTTCTATCCACTCAAATGTTAGTTGGCCATTAAATAATAATAGTATTGATCCATCATTTTAATCAAAATGCCCCTCTTTCACATAAATATTACTTAATGATAATTTGATTACATAATATTCATCCATCCAATTGGTAGTTGACCATTTAATCTCCTTTATTTGTTAAAATGATTTACAACCATGTATATGTATTTATAAATAAATTGTAAATTTATAAAATGATATAATTGCACTACAAAAAAAAAAACTATCGTTATGTAGCGGTTGAACAAACTACTCAAAACACACTGTTGCAAACGGTTTTGTTGTGGCTTTCAAGAATCGCTACTCACATAAATAGAACCACTGTTGTATTACTAGCAGTTTCGTCACATCAATACAAGATGCGTATATAGATAACACATTATTTAAGTAGCTTGTAGCGGTTTTTAAACATTGGCACCAAAATTTTGACCAAATTGTGTTGTGGCAATAAATGAAAATTGAAAATTTAGCACCAACATTGTAGCGATTTTGAAACTACTACCAAGTACATCTAAGAATTTGAACAAATTGGCACCAAAATTTATGTAGCGTTTATGAAATGTTATTAATATTGGATGAAATTTTAAAAGTTGCGCTAAAAATGTAATCCAAATTTGAATTTAAATTTGTAGAGTTTTGAAAACTACTACTAAATATTGCATAAGTTAAAAAAACAAATAATAATTTGAGTTCATTGTTCCATTATCATGTTGATTTTTATTTATTTAAGTAACAATTTAAATGATGGAAATTAATATTTGAGAAGCCTGATCATATTAAGTTATATAAGTATAAATATTATGTAGTTTGAATATTGAGAATATGTAGGTAAGAAGGACTTATATTGTCCACTAGATGTTATTTGATTATGTAAGGAATGTTGATGATTATGGAATGAATGATGAAAATGTTGGGGAATAGTCCTTAAATTTCTAGAGAAAATACAAAATAATTAGTATAAGTATTATAAGAAGGAATAAAATAAAATGTTGAAATCTTTCAACAACAACAAAAATTACCATATTTGATCAGTTTGCTCAGCTCTTCAGGAAATATTCACCATATAAAAGAAAATAGGTGTCATACCCCTTATAATATAATTATGAAATTTATCAGATTAAAACAATGATATACAATGAGTAACATAGGTAGAGCATAGTAAAATGATAATTAATTTTTTTTTTTGGGTTATGTACAGGAACAAACAACAGAGTTCTTAATATAGTAATCCATAAACACCAGTGTCAAAATGTTACAATTAAAAATTAAAACTAGTTAATTAAAACTACGATCCTATGACTTCACCTAATATCTAAGCAACATCCATGAATAATTAGTTCTTGCTGCCTTTCCGTTTGAACTTCGTTTGCTACCCTGACCATATCAAAACCTTGAACTCTTGGGAACATTTGGGATTTAGTTTGAATCCCAAAGTAACAATTAATCTCACAACCAACGTATCAATGGTATTTGAAAGTTAACCAAAATAAGCAGTCCACATAGCATAAAACACTTAGAATGTAACACACCCTTATTACTACTATCCTATATAAGAGTTACTACACATAAGTGCATATGGATATAGTTTAGATGAATGAGCAACTGATAATTTAAATAAATATAAACTTGGCTTTGAATAAAAATTAATCCTCACTAGGATATTTAATTACATTTGTAACATCCCAAATTCCATGTTCGAAAATCGTGTCAGTCGACACTTAGTTTTAAGAAAATTAACAGAGTTTGAAATGCTACAGCTTAGAGTACTGCGCAAGTGGATAGCGTGCGCTAAGATTCGGACAATGAGTATTTGATATAGAATGCCCAGACATATGATGATGCCTCGAGATAAGCTGATATATTAAATATCCCGAAGGAATATTCATGTGATACAATTTACAAAGATTAAATACAATTCTCTGATAAAGAAAGTCTTAAACGAGACCTATGGCTTGGAACCTAATATCAGTTAATCAAACAATTTGGCCAGGTCGGTGTTCAATCTAATGGGAGTCTCACAAACTCTATGGCGACTTGTGACAACCCACCGATGAACTCTTCCTTAGTTTAAGCACCAAATGGTCCATAATAACTTTGTTAAATTCGTGCCAGAATACTCAGTTAGAAACTAAGTCCTAATAACTTCTACCGACCTTCGTCTTCGACCTTTGCCTCTTCACGGCTCTTTCCACCGGCACCTTCTCTATCCCGGTTTCTTCCCTGTACTATTCATTAAGACTGAGGTCTAATGCCCATTGGACCTCAGGTAACGGTTAACCTCATGCTTATGTAAACAGTATATGACAGGTATCACAATAATAAATACACAATTATAACTTTCAAAATCATAACAACATGTAAGGCAATAACATAATACATCCACTGCAATATGTATGTTACCCCAGTCTGCACATAACCAGTGCCACGATGGCCTATTGTGTCTTCAGCGCTAGGAAAACTCAACGGTGATATCAAGACTATAACCCGTATTCATAACATATCATGAGCAACTTTCAAAATAGAGTTTCAACATGTGAACACAACTGTCATATATAAGCATACCATAATCATAAGAGTTAAGGTTACAATACGCGTCCGTACCTTTTACCGCTTAGTCGTCAAACGTCCAACCTTTGAATCCAACCTTGGACTTCTCGGATGTCCTAACATATCACCATATCACTTAGAATAATATCCTAAGAGATATTTCCACCTCTATTTACCCCTCTACCCTTGGTAGCTTTATTATTACAATTTTGCTCTTACATTTCTTGAAAAAACGTAGTGCAGTATTTCCTAGGCAGATTTTTCGGTAACTTTGAAAAATCATAACTAATTCTAGAAAAATCGAAACGAGGATCCGTAAAATTTCCCGGAATCCTTGAGATCTCTATTTTTAAGGAAAAATACTGGAACTTACTCAGAACTCATGGATAATTCCCAGTTTCAACTTTTCAAACCGCTGCCCAGAATTTTCCCCAGAAAACGTAGCTTAACTTCTAGAATTTATATCTCTTTGCATAGAACTTCAATTGACACACTCTTTATATATTTAGAAAGCCCTATATGTCTACTTTCACCATGAATTTTCTTAGAATTGTAGAACATCATCTTCTTCATAAAATACCAATGTTTTTGCTACTGACTCCAGAAATCACTAATTGATGAAATTTCGCCAGAGCTTCGCTACTTTGATCATAATCTTCCGGAAATTTTTTCCATACTCTTTCTTCATCATTTTTTTTGAAATAAAGACATTGGAAACCATAAAAACATGAAAATAACAATGGAATTGGAAGATTGATGATCAAAACAACATTCCCTAGCATTTCTACTTCATAAACTAAGAACTTGAACTAAAAGACTAAAAGCTCTCTTACCTCTTGAAGAACCTTGCTCCTTACTTCTTGAAGTTCCTCACTCTCTCCCTTACTCTCTATATTTTCGGCCTAGCTTGAGGAATTGGTGAGGAAATTGTGAAGAGGAAAGCCTCTATTTATAGGCAAAGAGGGGTTAAAAAATCTAACAACTTCCATTTGATCTTGGCCATTGATATTTGCTTGGAGAAGAGGCAACAATCTTGTCCCTCCACCCCTCTCCAACTGTCCTCCCTCCTCCTTCCCTCACAAGTTGTTACTTTAATCACTTACTTTACCCAAATGCTAATTTAGTTAAGTGTAAACTAATGTTGTTCTTCCAGATCTAATTTCACTTTTGAAATCCTAATTTTATAACTAGATTTATGGTGATTTTTAACTTCCCAAAACACTTAGGTATGAATCCTAAAAGTAACCGAAAATGACTTTGGAAATAGCTAAGTTGAAGCTCATATTTCACTGATCTTAAATATGTACTTATCTTCAATACTTAGTTTCAATATTTCAAGTTATGATTTAATTCCTATGGATTCTCATCTAATTTAGCTAATTAAACCACAACTTGCTCTCCAAGTTTAAGTAACTTGCTCCCTAAGTTTAACCTTGGTAACTTTGACTCCCCTTTTACTACACTCACACACTCACACAACATTTGACCACACACACACACATTTCGCCCCACACACAACACACACACACTTGCTTTAGCTTCTTCCATACTCTAAACTACTTATCCTATAAGTTTGCATATTTGAAATAATTTATTCTTCTTAATTGGTGCCCAAGAAACCGTCCCCTACCTCTAAATCCTCTTTAACCAATTATATTTTAGTTGCTCTCATATGTTTAAGAAGAAAATTCTCTCATTGGTCCACTTAGATTTTAGGATTTAAGGTTAATATAATGTGTTTTTTTCCATTAATTGAATAATTTATTTATTTCTCATTATATAGGGATTTTCGCCCCTTATAATAACCTTAGGGGTTATTAATTTAATCCAAGTTATTATCCTTATCATAGTGTTTTAGATGTTATTAGGCTTAATTGTAATAATATAATTGATTATCAAACCAATTATAATCTTTATAAATTCATTTGACTTTTCATTGGCTAATTCATTCTCTTGGGCTTTGGCTTAATTATTTTCCAAATATAATTATCCCTTATTTGATTCTTTTAATTTGTCTCTAATCATCTTGAAGAATTATGCAACTAATTTCAATTAGTGCAAACTTTGTTAAGGATAATTGTGAATAAATAACAATTAAACTAAATACTTCCCTATAAATAAGAAATCAATTAAAATTTAGAGACAACATACTCTCTTAAATTATGTCCCATAATTAACCTTTTGTTAATTAATTCCAAAGGAAAATTGCCTAACATTAAATTAATAATTTACACAAATTTTGAGACCACATATTCACCTATTGTAATAGGTGTTATTTATCAAAATATAATATTTACATGTATTATGAAAATTGGGGTATTACAACATTCATCCAAAAATACTTTAAAAATAAAACTCCTTATACAACCCATCAAAAATTTTCCCAAATTAAATATATATACAAAAAAAAAAAAGAACTTCTCTTCAATTCCACCTTCTTCTAGCCGCCCTACAAAACAATCTTCCCTTCCTAGGTCGTTACCTAAAGCTTTATTAGTGTATGGGATCTAGAATTGAATCCCAAAATAACAAGTTAATTTCTAGGTAATGTATATGCAAGATATGATAATCAAATAACCACAATACAAGAAAAGCAATTTAGCATGTAACATCAATACAAAACAATAGTAAAAATTATATCATTTATGTTACGTTAACTGTAAATGGACTCTACAAGTCCAAATAACGCATGATCGAACAAATCCCGAATTCCACTATGCTAGGAAAATAAACACAAGACTCTACGAGTCCTGAATTCCATAGTGCTAGGAAAAGTAAACGCAAAACCTTGTGGGTCCCAAATTCCTCATCCCAAGGAAAAATACATGTAGGACTTATTTGGCCTCAAATCCCTCAGCACACGGAAAAATAAAAATGCAGAACCTTACTGGTTCCAAGTCCTCAGCACATAGAAAGACATATGATATTGGCCAAATAAAAGGTTGTATGTAAATAGCCCGTGTACAAGACACAACCCCACAATCATGGTAATTAAACATATAAAACATACACAAACCATAGAAGATTAAAGTTATCACCTATCTGTGTGTTAGCTTCAATATCATCCAATTGTTTTGTAATACATGAGTTCCAGAAATCCCTATAATAGTATCATCATACTTTATTATTATTCACAATATTTGGGGAATTTAAAAGGATTTTATTTATATATGAAATTACATAAAAACCCTTTTTGCAAAAGCTTAATACTTCTAGCCTTTAATTTATTCATTTCTGGATCAATCCCTTAACTAGCCAAAAAATCTAGTAACTTCAATAATTCATAATTAATTGCTAAAAAATTATAATAATATGCTTCCAACTCTCACATGTTCCTTGACAATCCTATTTTCATAGAAAAATAATACCCTTAGTCAGGACTTTTCGATTCAATCCCATGTTTTAATATTTCCATCTCTGCCTGTCTAAGTTTCTAGAAAGTTTATCTTATTTCAAAAATTGATATTTTATAGCACAAGGCTCCAAAAATTACTCATTATACATCATCTAAAAGCTCTGTATGTCCTCTGCACTTTGAAAATTTTCAAAATTTTTAAACTTTGTTTAAATATTTTAAAACTAGTCACATGACCATGACCATTGTTCGGATTCAACTCTTCAAATACTTACCCTACATTCAAAAATTGATATCTTAGAAAAATTCCCATTTTATACCCAATTTGTAATATCCGGATAATTATTTATCTAGAATAGTATATTAATACCTATTGGAAATAGATGAATATGAGGTCTCAAACACCTTGTATTGAATTTATCTTATTATTAGGACAATTTCTCCTAAGAATAAATAATGTGCGAAAAGGTCCCTAAAACATTAAACAATTTGCAAATAGGTCCCTGAAATATTTATGGGTTATAAAATACCTTGAAAATATTATAAAGAGGCAAATAAATATTTATTTAAAATAGGGAAGAATATTGTCCCTAATTTAGGTAATTTATTAAATTATTACCTTGGAAAAATTAAAGGAGAAAAATCAAAAAGTATTGGGTGACCATATTGGACCCCATGATTTTTAATATTATGCATGGTGCATAAATTACCAATGTCAATAAAATAGTTGTGAGATAATAATTATTACTAATTAAGAAAATTGTCAACAATTAGTAAGTGGTTAAATATGTAATTAATTGCTGATTATTTAAACATGAATAAAGGGGGAAAAGATGTGTAAAAAGGTTGTGAGTATGTGTGTGTGTGAGTTGTGAGTGTGCGTGTGCGTGTGCCTGAGTGTTGTGCATGTGTGTGTGTGTGTGGTAAAGAAAAAAATATCTAAGATATTTAGTAATTAAATAATATTACAATTGTGACATTTTATATAGGATAAACAAGAACGGATAGAAATAAAATCTTAACTAGAAAACCATGAACTAGCTTTCTAAAGTCAGAGTATATTATAGACAAGTGAATTTTTATCTCACAGTAGGCTATCTCCAAAGTCATTTCCGTAACCGACGGAGTGATCATGAGATAAAAAAAAAAGAAAATATTTTGTGGAATTAGAATAGATAGTAGAAGTGAAAATCAATAGAAAATAATTCATAAAATGAAATCTGAGGATAAGATGGTAAAAACCAGAGTATATTATGAATCAGTGGATTTTTATCCAAAAGATAACGTTGTCTGAAGTTATTTCTGTAACTGACAGCGGTTGTCCGAAAATATTCGGCAGGCAATGGAATGTCCTTAATGAGATAAAAAATTTAGATAACCTAAGCATCTTGAAAGAGAAAAGAAAAGATCTTCAGGGCCTTGCTCCCAGAATTTTGAGATTTCCCAAGATTACGCGATTAGGACACCAAACAGGGAACTTTATCAGATAAAGGCACAGAAAGCAAGAGATGAAGCAAGCATGACATCACTTTGATGACTCAAGATGAGGTCATCATAGGGAGGTGTAAAGCCAGGATCGTGCCACCTCAAAGAAGTGCGATCCAACGGTCGAAAACTAACCAGACGAAGTTCAAAGAAACTACCAAAATGCCATCCACTTTTTCTATAAATAGCCTTCACCTTTCTCTTCATTCTTCACAAATCCTAGAGCTTTCTAGAGAGAGATTTTAGAGAGAAGGAAGAGTCTGTGGAAATAGCAAAGTGCCAGGTAAGTTCTTCGGTCCCTAGTCTTTAGTCTTAAGTTCTTTCAGTAGTTATAGTAGGAATGTTAGATAGATCTTTAGTTTTTCAAGTATGATCTAGATATCATGTTTTAGGGACAAATATGATATTTATTTCATAAATATGTTGGAAGAAGAGATATGTTAAAATCTTGGAGAAATAGAGTTAAAGTAGCGAAGCTCTGGCGAAATTCCACCGATTGGTAAGGGTAGGGGCAAAATGGTAATTTGTACCTAAAATGACTGTTATGATATCAAATATTGATAAATGTGATATTATCATTATAGGATATCAGTAATTTTGTTCCGCTGTCATTTCGCTGTCGTTCCGCTATTTTCCGTCAACGTACTAAACGCTCGTCAACGAAGGTACGTTCGCATACTGTAACACTAACTCTGATGTTTATGATATGCATATCTGTGGTATGTGTGTTGTATGTATAGAATGTTTTTACTGTGGAGTGCATATAAAGGTTAGAGGGTATCTGTAATGCTGGGAGTGATATGTCCATATGCTGGGAGCAATATGTCTGTATGCTGGGAGCGATATGGTTGCATGCTGGGAGCGGTACATATGCATTGGTTGTGATAGATCGTTTGTATATGTTGTTGATATTGTGGTACATGTCGTCCGTATATTGTGTATGTAAACATGAGGTTAACTGTTACCTGAGGTCTGGTGTGCTGGATCTCAGCTCTCCATATAGCTTCAGGGTCGGGAGGACCAAGGACCGTGGATAGCGGCAAGTAGCCCGCATAGAAGACCCGGTTGAAGACTTCCTTTTGTTGCCTTTCCATTATTGTTTTACTTCACTTTTGAACCACGCGGTTATTATACTGCTGTTGTAACCAGCCAGACACACTACGGTTGGCACTTTGAATATATACATATCAGTTACTCTTCGCTCAAATGCTCTACTCTAATAACTTGAAATGATTTTAAATGGAAAAAAAAATTATACTACTTTTGAAAAGTTGGGATGTTACACAATTAAAGCTCTGTTCATCCTCTTTCAATCTAGAAAGTTCAAAATTTTACATCACGACATTCATTCCCAGTTTTCAAAAATGTAAGCGCTATCAAGAAACTTTTCTAGAAATTTAATCTAACTTTAAAACTCGATATCTCTTACACAGAACTTCAAAGTTTTCCTATTTTAGATCAAATTAAAGCTCTACATGTGCTCTTTAATTCTAGAAAAGATCATAATTTTTTGGTATATTTACCTAGGCAAATGTCTTATACAAGCTCATTGTCCAGTTTTATCTTTCAAAAATTATAGTCATTTTGTAAAAATCATAACTCCTTACTCATAGCTCAAAAAATTACACAATATCCACAAAATTAAACCTACACATGTATAATTTCTTTCTGGAAAATTTTATATTTCCTGGGTTTATTAGCTTAGTCAAAGCACGTATGCAACGGACTAACTCCAGAAATCAAAGACTGGAATTTACGCTTCTTTGAAGAGCTTGTGATGTCATGTTCCAATATGCCTCTAAAAGTTCATCCACCAACATATTTCCATACTATTTTCAGTGGTGAGCATGTTGGTGAGCTCAAAATGTCAAAAATCTCTTTGGTTTCTAGATTTTTGGTTCAGCCAAGAATATGGGTTTTTAAGAAAACAAGAACCGATTTACCAAAATCACAGAAGGTTGTAACCTTACCACAACTCTTGATCTAGCTCTTGTGGCTTCTCCTTTTTTGCTTTCATGCTTCTTCCTTCAACCTAAAACCTAAAGAAGCTCATGCAAGTGAGTTTAAGCTCACAAAATCAACATGCAAGAAGGTTTTGACACTTACCTTGACCTTCTCTGGTTTCCTTCTTCATTGCTAGTCGTGTAGCTTCTTCTTTTATATGATGATGATGATGATCGTGGAGATAGAGAGGAATGGTTGAAGAGGAGAGGGCAGAGGGTTAGTTTAGAAGGAGAGAAGGAAGATGATGTTGAAATTTGAGAGAAGGAGACAGTTGGATTGAAGAAAGGAAGAGAGAATTGATTTGTGTTGGAGAGGAAAGAAAGATTGAAATGAAGGAAAGAGAATGGGGAGGTTTGATTTTATTGCTTGTGTAGGTGTGCTTACCGAAATGAAATGGAGATAAGGAGAGTGTATAAGTGTTTGTATAATTAGAGAGGGGAGAGGGAGTGGTCTATGAGCTTAATAGGATTTTTTTTTTTTTTTTTGTAATGTATGTGTGTTGGCAACTTAGATGGTTGCCATGTGTTATGGGAAAGAAGAGGAGATGACAAGTGTTTCATCTTTTTGCATGTGTGTGTGTGTGTGTGTTGTTGTCTTGTGAATATGGCACCATGTGTCATTGTTTAGGAGGAAATAATAAGTGGCATGGTTTTCAAGAAATTATCATATGTGTTAACTTTTTTGATGTGCATGGTGGTTTATGCATTTGAGTTATGTTGTTGTTGTCTTGATTTGATTGTTCAGATTTTGTTGTCGTTGCCTCGGTTAGCAAGTTTAGGGTTCTGTTATTTGTTATTTCGATTTGCGTGTTCGGGTGTTATTGGTGTCTCAATTTGCACGTTCATGTTTTGTTGTCGTTACCTTGGTTTGCATATCTGGGTTTTGTTATGGTTGTCTCAATTTACGTGTCTGAGTTTTGTGTTGGGTTTTCATTGTCTCAATTTTTGCGTTATTGTGTTCTTGATTTATCTCATATCACAAATATTCAATAAATAATAATATTTCAATAGACATTAAACCTTGGCATTTCATTGAAGATTTGATAATACATAGGGTTTCTAGTAAAGCATAAGTCATGACATTACACAGAACACATAATGCAGAACATATACAACTAAATCAGCATATGTACAACACATATCTATAGTGCTAGGTACAACAAATTGGCATGTACCAGAAGTCCTCCTATACGTAGAGTTCTTAACTGAGACATCTAACTAAAAACAATCGACTAGGAATTACGAAAAAATCCTCCTATATGTTGGGTTCTTAATCAGAAGTACCCCAAGTCGCATGAATGCATCTAGGTTAGCCACCTAATATCACACCCTCTCCGCTCAAATGTCATACAACATACCATGTAGTGCGATAAGCGTGTAATTAACATTTGGGCAATAAAAACTATTAATTTTACCTTTAATCTCCTAGATCTTCAACTTAAAATATTATATAGTCATCCAATCATCCCAAATTAAAAGCATTAATATTATAAACAATTGGCTAATAACTTAATCAAAAACATCAATAATATAAGCAAAATACTAGTTATTACTCCGACAACCACCAACCACCAAACTCCACCAACAGTGCTACTCCACTGTCTTGCCCTTCTCACCATGTTCATCACCTCGCTATTTTCTTGAACTAGCAACAACTTCTAAGTTTCATAATTAAATCCCAGAGTAACAATTAATCTCATGCACAATTTATAAACAATGCATGACAATTAACCATAATTATGAAAATATACAAACAACATTCAAGATATGTATCACATGCAGCGTTGACTTCATAATGTAGCATAAAGCACAACACACAACAAATCCCCGAACATGCAATCACATGATGCACACAACGATGACTACTCAGTACATAGCGAATTCTGGATCCACAGTTCTAGGAAAAACAAAAATACAACTGAATGCAAATAAATGTGTGTCCATGACACAGATCATAATCATGGTACAAAAAGACATACGTAAATATACATAGTGCATGAGATTAGAGTTACTACTTGATTGATTTTTAATCCAACACTTTATTTTTCTCTCCTTAAATCCTTAGCCGGTGTCACTTCCTAAAATATTAAATAATATTCATCACTTACACAAACTCTCCAAAAATTCAAATACTACTTGAATTAATTACAATTTAACCCTTCTTTGGCTAAAAGTTCTTTATTAATTTTTAAAATGTTAAAATAATCAATCTTCACTTTTATATCCTTCATTTTTGGATTTGTATCTAGAAATTCTATATTATTCACTAATATTTGAAAACTCATAACTAATTATTCACATATCCAAATTAAGTGATTTAAAATAATAAATGACCTTTACATGTCTATTTTCAAATAAAAATATCATCTTAAGCAACAAAAACTTGTACTATTTTAGATTCATTTAAATTTCCCTACTGTTCAAATTCAAGCTCTAGAATTGACTGTACATGTCAACTTCAAAAATCCATAACTTTTTGTACATAACTCCAAAAATTACAAACTACCTATCAAATTAATGCTTGTGTTGTCTATTTCAATTATGGAAAATAAAATAATTATTTGACAATGTGTTGCAAGCTTACTGCCCTGACAAGTCTTTCATCGGACAGTTTGGAAATCTTCACACTGTTACACACATACCGACCTCGCCCTTTCGTGTGGCAGGTAGTGTGATCCTTTACTTATATTCAATTCTAGCTTACTTTTCCCAAGTTAATTTATGTTACGCATCAAAGTATACGCAGTAGAGCATACACTAGTTTGGACAATAATGTACTGATAAAAATACGTAAAGATAAACTTTTCCCCAAAAGGAGCCAAATATACAATCATCCTAATAATGGTGCCTAATAGGTCAAAATAAAATACTACAGTCATCCAACATTCACAATAAATATCCAAAAGAAAAATCACCAACATCCATCATCTCACTATCTCTGCTCCGAGGTATTACCTTTGTCACCTTGCTCCGCTCTAGAAATACTGCTAGAGGACTTAAAAGGGGCTGGGATTCATAGGTGAATCCCAGAGTAACTGTTAATCTCATATAAAATGTATAACCATGTAACACCCCAAGTTTTTAAAAGCAGTAATATATTTTTTCATCAGAGTAGAGCATTGGAGTAAGAGAGTAACTAATACATATATTCAAAATGCCGTAAGTCTAGCTATTTACAAAAACAGTACAAAGACCGAGAGTTTTTAAAGTAAACAAGCACAAAGGTGTTCCCCTAGTAATACCCATGTCGTGGCAACAAAAGCTAGTCTTTAGCCGAGTTCCTATAAGTGTTGCTTGCCTTTCTCCTCGGTCCTCGGACCTCCCAATCCTGAAGCTATGTTAAGAGCTGAGGTCCAACGTGTACCGGATCTCAGGTAACGGTTAACCTCATGTTTATATATGCTATATATGGATTACAAATATTCACAACATAAACAGTACATGAGCACTCAAACAAATGTATCCCTGGCACATAAGCCCCTTGGCAGATATGTCACACCTAACAAGCGTTTCACACCCAACAAGCGTATCCCAATACCCAGTAAGAATAATCATAACAACAGTATATGAACATATCACAGAGCTATCAACTACCTCATATAAGCATACCATACACATAGCACATATACACATACAATAACCATCAGAGTTAGTGTTACTAGTACACGAACGTACCTTCGTTGTCGAGTTACGGTACTTTAGACGGAAAACGGTATGACGGCGGCACAACAGCAGTAACAGCAGTACGTGATCTCAGATATCCTAATAAGGATAATATCGCATGTAATCAATACTAACATTATAACAGTCATTTTAGTCATAAATGACCATTTTACCCTTGAACTCTCTAATCGATGAAATTTCGCTAGAACTTCGTTACTTTGACTCTAATCTTCCAGAATTTTGACATATTTCTAACTCCATAATGATTTTCGAAATTCATACCTTAATTACCCCTAGAACATGATTCCTAATCATACTTGGAAGATTAAAGATCAACCTAGCATTTCTACTACAACTACCAAAAGAAACACTAAAACTAAAGACTAGGGACCGAAGAATTTACCTAGCACTTTGCTATTTCCACATACTCCTCCTTCTCTCTAAAATCTCTCTCTAGAAAGCTCTAGGATTTGTGAAGAATGAAGAGAAAGGTGAAGGCTATTTATAGAAAAAGTGGATGGCATTTTGGTAAATCCTTTGAACTTTGTCTGATCAGTTTCTGACCGTTAGATCGCACTTCTTTGAGATGGCACAATCCTAGCCTTACACCTCACTATGCCAACCTCATCCTGAGTCATCAAGGTGATGTCATACACTTATTTAAGAAGGTTTCTATCGATAAAGTTCCTGTTCGGTGTTTTAATCGCGTAATCTTGAAAAATCTCAAACTTCCGGAAGCAACTCGCTGAAGATGCAATCTTCCTCGTTAAGAATATTTAGGTTGACTAAATTTTTGATCTCATTCAGGACATTTTGTAACCTGCCGAAGATTCTAAGACAAACGTCGCTGGTTACGGAAATAACGTTGGACAACGTCAACTTCTGGATAATAATCCACTGATTCATAATATACTTTGGTTTTTACCAACTCATCCTCGGATTTCAGTTTATGAATTATTTTCCATCGGTTCTCATTTCTACTATCTGTTTTAATTCCACAAAATATCTTCTTGGCCTTATCTCCTAATCACTTCATTGGTTACAGAAATGACTTCGGAGACAGCCTACTTTGAGATAAAAATTCACTTGTCTATAATATACTCTGACTCTAGAAATCCAGTTCCTAGTTTTCTAGGTAGAATTTTATTTCTATCAGTGGTCATTTATCCTGTTTGTTTTTCACAATTATAATATTATTTAATTACAAAATATCTTAGATATTTTTCCTTAATTCCCATTTCATTTTTTCTTTATTTTCTTGGCCAAAATTTCGGCCCTTATTAATAAATAATCATATTTATTTTATTTTTCATATTTCCTAAATCTTTATAATCTCATAAAATTCCCAAAAATTACTTAATTAATCCCTCACTAATTGTTGATAATTTTCTTAAATAGTAATAATTATTATCTCACAACTATTTTACTAACATTGGTAATTTATGCACCATGCATAATATTAAAAATCATGGGGTCCAATATGGTCTCCTAATACTTTTTTATTTTTCTCCTTTAATTTTTCCAAGGTAATAATTTAATAAATTACCTAAATTAGGGACAATATTCTTCCCTATTTCAAATAAATATTTATTTGCCTCTTTATAATATTTTCAGGTATTTTATAACCCATAAATATTTCAGGGACCTATTTGCAAATTATCTAATGTTTTAGGGACCCTTTTGCACATTATTTATTCTTAGGAGAAATTGTCCTAATAATAAGATAAATTCAATACAAGGCGTTTGAGACCTCATATTCACCTATTTTCAATAGGTATTATTTATCAATATAATATTCCAGATAAATAATTATCTGGGTATTACAAACCACGCATGTAAGAAAAACCAAGGATAAAAGCACAAACCACATAGCATTCAGTATCATACATATAGCAAGGCACACAGCCAAATCCAGAGCTAGCAGTCCTAATAGCACACAGCATAGACTGTAGTGGTCCTAATAGCACATAGCACAGACTATCGGGCACGGCACACAGCAAGGCCCTTATTGCACACAGAATGTTCCGGTTCCAAATACTCGAAAATAAATGATAACTACATGTATGCAATATACAAGGTAAAACATACATACACAAGTCACACAGAATATATGAGGATTAAGGTTATTACCTGATAGTCGACCACGAATAAAAAATGAATTTCCCTAATGCACAATATCACAAATAGCCCTAAAATAACCAAACAAAAATATAATTAATTCCTCCTCAGTAAATATTTCCTTTTGATAACTTAAAATAAGCCTGATTCACTTGTCCACATTTACTATAAATTCCTTTTCTTATTAAGGAATTTAATATGAGCTTATATTCCCTCTATTTCGTCATTTTTTTAGGATTTCCCAACAAGCAATGACCGATCTTCAAAAATTCACAATTAAATCTAGGAACCTTATTTTGAGTTGATTTCAAAGCCTAAATGACCCCTAATATGTCTATTTTCAACCAAAAATAGTATATTGGGCCAGCCATAAACGAAAATCCATTTATAGCTTAAAATGTCTCTGTTGTCCGAAATCAAGTCCAAGATCAGAGGGTCATTTTCAAAAATTCATTTCTCTTAGCACATAATTCATAAAAATATGTACTACCTATCAAATTAAAGCTTATGATGTCTACTTTAATCTTGTAAAATTTCATGGTAATCCAACATCATTCACTGCTCCAAACATTCATTGCAAAATACCTGCCCAGACTGAAAGTTTCAAAACAATTTCAGGTTAAGGTATAATTCAATCCTAGAGCTTCCAAAATTTCTACTGAACCTCTACCCTACACAATTTTTCATTTTGAACACAATGGAATCATTAAAATGACCAGATTCCCACTCCTTAGGTCTGCCCTATTCAGACCGAAATTTCAAGCCCACATATACAATGTTCCGGTTCACAATTTATTCGCCAAATTAGGTTCTTATGCTCTCAAATCATCATATAATCATATATTCATGAATAAATCACTGAGATTCCAAAATCCCTAATTGGATGAAAATACAAAGGCTCATAACATGCTCAAAACTCAACCAAACTTCAAATCAATCGGTTCAAATCGAAGCTTACACTTATCTTATCACGATTCCACAGTCGGTTCGAAATTCTGGCAGTAGCTCGGCTAACCCAATGACTTGAAACTCCTCCTATGAAAAAACCGAAACCGTAGAATTAAAGCTCTCAAAGTGTAGAGCAATATTAGTGAAGGGAGTTTTCAGATCGGAGGTGGTTTGGGAGGTGTTTTTGCTTAGTGTTTGTTTCTCTCTCTTCTTGAGCTTCTTCTTTTTCTTTTTTCACGCCATCTTTGATAATTTAAGCACTTCTCTTTCTCTCTGCTGATCCTGGCCGAGATTCCATGGAGCAAGTGATGAATTAATGAATATTTAGCAAGTCCAAGTCGGTGAATGTTTTGACTAATAATAGAACACCATACTTCTCTTTAATTACAATTTTGCCAAGGCTTTAATTTCATTTGTTTTGTTTGACCGAAAAAATGTGTTGGAGAGACAAATGATTTAATGAATATTTCCAAGTAAATTCGGTGTGATCATGGCAATAGAATAACTTTTTCTTTTAATTACAATATGCGTGCCATTGATTTCAATTCCTCTTGATTGTCCACCGAAAATGCATGAGTTAATTTGACCTTTTTTCTTTTCTTTTTTTTCTCCTTGGATCATATAATCATATGAGGATTATATGCTTTGACCAAAAATTCATGGGAGATAAGCTCATTTGTAACCAATTTAATTAAGGTGATGGAAAATTGCTAGGTGTTGTGGAGTTCATTCCAATATGATCTTATTAAATTCTCTTTAAAATTTTTATCTGCAACTTGGTCTCCACTCATTTAGTTGCAAATATCGAATAAGTATTAGGAATTAATCCTTAATTACTTATGTCCCATTTGTGCCAACATGTATTTCAAAATTTTAAGCTTTGACAAAACTAAGTAAAATTAATCTTTCTTTAAAATTTCTCTATTTCTTTTCTTTAAATCCAAATACATCATACCTAGAATTGGCTAGAGAAAATTTAGGATATTACTAACAATTTAATCATTAAGCTTTGAAAATTATTGGTTCACCTTAATCCTACACTATTTTTCATTCTCAATACTTTGAAAGGTCAAAATAGCCAAAATTCTATTGCTCCTTTGTGCTTTAGGTCCGACTGAAATTACCATGCCATTGGGAACCTATTTCATCTTTATAATTCTTATGATTTTATGTGAGATTTGGCATTTTATAATTGTTAGTAAATGACCCAAATAACCCTCTTGTAAATTTTCTATTTTGCCTTTACTTTAGGGCTTCTATGATTTAATTTTACAACTTCCTTTCCCTTATTTAATGTTGGCCGAAACTTGGTCTATTTTGTGGCTTCCCAATTTACTTTATATGTGTGGTAAATTTGTGCTCAATATGTTTTCTTTCCATAGTGTAAATGTAACATCCCAAATTCCAGGATGAAAATCGTGTCGGTCGACACTTAGTTTTAAGAAAAACAACAGAGTTTGAGATGCTACAACTTAGAGTACTGCGGAAATTGATAGCGTGCGCTAAGATCAGGACAACGAGTATCTAATATAAAAATGCCCAGACATATGATGATGCTCGACATAAGCTGATATATTAAATATCCCGAAGGGATATTCATGTGATACAATTTACAGAGGTTAAATACAATCCTCTGATAAAGAAAGTTTTAAACTAAACCCATGACTTGGAACCTAACATCAGTTAATTAAACAGTTTGGCCAGGTAGGGGTCTATCATGGGGGCCTCACCGACTTATATAGCGACTGATTGGCTTCCCACATAGATTAACCCAGCCTTAGACACCAAACTGTTCAAAGTAACTTTGTTAAATTCGAGCCAGAAGCTAAATCCTAATAACTTCTACCGACCTTTGCCTTTGACTGTTGCCTCTTCACGGCTCTACCCACCGGCATCTTCTCTATCCCGGTTTCTTTCCTGTATTGTTCATTAAGACTGAGGTCCAATGTCCATTGGACCTCAGGTAACGGTTAACCACATGCTTATGTAAACAGTATATGACAGATATCACAATGATAAAATCACATTTATAACTTTCAAAACCATATCAGCAAGTAACATAACACAGCCACTGCAATATGTATGTTACCCAAGTCTGCACATAACCAGTGCCACGATGGCCTATCGTGTGCTCAGCGCTAGGAAAACTCAACGGTGTTATCAAGACTATAACCCGTATACAACTCAAATCCATGAGCAATTTCAAAACAGAGTATCAACATGTGAAAATAATTATCATATATAATCATACCATAAGCATAAGTGTTAATGTTACAATACGCGTCCATACCTTTTACCGCATGGTCGACAAACATCCGACCTTTGATTCTGGCTTTGGACTTCTCGGATGTCCTAACATATCACCATATCACTTAGAATAACATTTTAAGAGATATTTCCACCTCTATTTACCATTCTACCCTTGATGGCTTTATTATTACAATTTTGCCCTTACATTTCTTCAAAAACGTGGTGCAGCATTTTCTGGGCAGATTTTTCGGTAACTTTGAAAAATCATACCTAATTTTAGAAAAATAAAAATGAGGATCCGTAAAATTTCCTGGAATCCTTAAGATGTCCATTTTCAAGGAAAAATACTGTATTTTACCTAGATTTCACGGAAAATTCCCAGATTCTATTTTTATTAATGCTGCCCAGAAATTTCCCTGAAAACGTAGCCTTATCTTCTGAGATTTTTATCTTTTTGTACAAAGCTTCAAATCACACACTCTTTATAGATTTAGAAAGCCCTAGATGTCTACTTTCACCATGACTTTTCTCAGAATTTTAGAACATCATCTTCTTCAAAAAATACTGACGTTTTTGCTACTAATTCCAGGAAACACTAATTGATGAAATTTCGCCAGAGCTTCTCTATTTTGATCCTAATCTCCCAAAAATTTTGATATAACTTCTTCTTCATCAAATTTTCAAAATAAAGACATTGGAAACCATAAAAACATGAAAATAAAACTGGAATTGGAAGATTGAAGATCAAAATAACATCTACTAGCATTTCTATTTCATAACCTAAGAACTTAAACTATGAAACTAAAAACTCTCTTACCTCTTGAAGAACACAAGCTTCCTACTTCTTGAAGCTCCTCACTCTCTCCCTTGCTCTCTATATTTCGGTTGAGGCTTAGTGAATTGATGGAAAATTTGTGAAGAGGAGGCTTCTATTTATAGCCAAAATTATGAGTAGCCTTCAAGTAATTCAAATTGATCTTAGCCCTTGATTTCTACTTGGAGAGGAGGCAAACATCTTGACCCTACACCTCCTAAAACCGTCCTTCACTCCTCTTGGCTCACAAGTTTTGCTTCATCTCTTATTTAATCCCAAATGCTAATTTAGGTAAGTACCAACTAATGTTTTTCTTCAAGATCTAATTTCACTTTTGAAATCCTAATTTTATAGCTAGATTTATGGTGATTTTAACTTCCCAAAACACTTAGGTATGAACTCTAAAAGTTTTCAAAAATAACTTTGGGAATAGCCAAGTTGAAGCTCTTAATTAACTGATTCTAAATATGTATTTATATTTAATACTTAGTTCCAATATTTCAAGATATGATTTAATTTCTATAGATTTTTATCTAATTTTAACTAACTAGATAACAACTTGCTCCCCAAGTTAAAGATTAACTTGCTCCTTAAGTTTTCTTTCTTTTTCCACAAGCATCAATGACCCATGTGATGCTTCTTAATAATATATTAAATAACTTCTTCCTCCTTTCCAAGAGAAAAAAAATGTCCCCCTCTCCCTAAATTCAATTATCAATTTGTATTTTATTTGCTCTTACATCTTAAGAAGAAAAATCTTTCATTGGTCCAAATAATTGTACAAGGATTTAAGATTCCAAGAGTTTTCAATTTAATTGATATTTTCTTAATTATGACCTTTATAAATTAATTCTCAACTAATTCCAAAAATTACTAGAGTATCTCAATTAATGCAATTTCAATTGCCCAATAATTGTTTCTAATTTTCTCTAATTGATTTCATCATTCTCTGATGATTTTAATTGCTTAAAATGGTATAATTCCTATAAATTATAACAAAACAATTAAAAATTTATAGACAACATACTCTTCTATTTTAATAAATATTTAGTTGCCTCTTAAGATTTATCATAACATTCTCAGGGTATTTTATGACCCACAAATTCACTTAGGGATTTTTAGCTCTTTATTTACTCTAATTTCATGAGAAATCACCTTAAAAGATAAGGTAATTATTTTACTAGTTTTGAGACCACAAATTCACCTATTATAATAGGTGTCATTTATCAAAATTTAATATTTACATGTATTATGAAAATTGGGGTATTACAGTAAATTTCTATGGTTAAAATAATGGTGACACCAACTCTCTTTTCCTTTCTTTTCCTTGCTTTTTTGGCCACTTTCTCTTCACACACTCCACCTACCATATGATGTGGCATTCTATAATTCCTTAATTTCCTTTTAATCCTATTACATGAGAAAAATATTATCCTTATGGTACTTTCCCTTGTTGGCCAAGATATATGCACTACTACAAAAAAACACTTTTAACGTCTGTTTTCAAGACCCTTAGACAACTGTTTTCAGGGGTCGTGTATAATAGTGTCATTAAAAGTTTATAACTTCCAAAGACTGTTTTTTTTTTAAAAAAAAAAAGCAAACATTGAAAAGTGTTATCTAAATAACTGTCATTGTATATCCATAAATTCACAGTACACGCGCATGCTAAGCAATCCATAGAACCATCTAAAACACAATATAAGTCGCAATTTGAACAAGCAAAAGCCTCATGAGAAAAAGAATGGATTGAAAATGAAAGATAAGTAGCACCATTCAAGATTCGTCACAAGAAATAGAGCGTTTCATATCCAACGAAGCACAAAAAGAAGAAGAAAAATAAAAATCTCTCAAGTCTTAACTGGATGATCAAAACATAAGACAAATAAAATATCTAATACACATTACCCAAAGGCCAACTTAATAGAATAAGGAAAAAAAATCAAAAATTAGCCTATCAAAACGAATTCATTTTACAAAAGAAAGAAAACACCAGGAAATAGAAAAGAAAAACACTACAATGGAACTATCCATTTAGAAATTTCAATTAAAAAAAAAAGCACCAAGAAATAGAGCTTTGATATCCTTATCATAACTTGGGGGGGGTTCCTCCTCTTTACGGTGCTCGGGATTGTTACTCAACATATTATTTAGTTAGGAGAGAAAGAGACACACAAATCTGCAACCTAGATCTGAAACCAGCGATGAATGACAGATCTAAAGGTTGTGGAGCATGCTCATAGTTCACGACAGAGGATGAGTTGGAGTCAGAACCGCTCTCATCGCGATAGCAAATCTCCTTGGAAGTAAGGGTGGGGTTGTTAGGTACGGCGACGAAAATGGGTGGGTCTCGAGACCCTTATTGAAATGTTGTGTTTAGGATGGATTTGAGGAAGATGTTCTGCACTTTTGGGTTTTTAAGAGAAAATATGTTCATGGAAGAAAGGGAACAACAAAATGTCAAAGGCACCAGATTGAAGTTGAAATATCTGAAAAATTTAAGTTTCAACAACTGGTTTTAAAAAACTAGTCATTGTAACTCAAAATAAAAAATAAACAAAATGGTGTGAGGGACCAACCTTGCTCTATTCGAATATTTTTATAAAAACAGTCGTTGATACTTTATTTCTTTTTTTAATGCATATCTTTTTTAACGCATATCAACGAATCTTTTTTGTACAAATTGTCATTGTAACTAGCTAAAGATATAATGATTGTTTTCCTTCCCTTAACTAATGAAATTCAAGGTTACATACTAGTAAATAGCTATCTTTGAGATAAAATCACAACGGTTATGTAATCTTTAAGGCTTTTTATTCTAATGGGAATAACACTAATTTTTCACTTATTGATTAAATTTAATTAATCGTGTGATTTCATAATATTGATATATTTTTTACAAATATATATAAAAGAGATATACTGTTTAATTTATCAAACAATATATGTTAGGAAAATGCGTACGGTTGGTTTATATATATATATATATATATATATATATATATATATATATATATAGCTTAATTTATTAAATTTAATTAGGAACTAACTAAATGAAAATAGGTTAGATTTCTTCTCTCAACTATCAAAATTCTAGGCTATATATTAGGAAATAGCTATATATATTCAATGGACTTTTTCTAATAAAACAATAGTTGTTTATCAAAATAAAATAAAAAAATTAAATGGTTTCTGAGATACAATGATTGTTTTTATAAAAATAGTTGTTGTATCACAAACATTTATCGTCTGTTTTATAAAATAGATGTTAAATGTACACTTTTAATGTCAATTTCTAAAAAAACAGACTTTCAAAGTAAGAAGAAAATTACAATAATGCCACCACCTACTTTTTAATGTATGTTTTTAAGAAAATAGATGTTAATTGAGGGACATTAAATCCCTATTTTGTAGTAGTGATGGTTTCTACAAGAAGTCTTGATTCAACTTTTTCCGTCTTAATTATATGCACAAAGTCCCTTGTCATCTAGACACATAATTCTCCCTAGCATGACAAGTGTCTTCCTAGTATCCAAGATGAAATTGTATGGTTATTTCCTTGGCTATGCTATCAATTTGACAATTGCATGTGTCTTTCTCCTTTGGCCACTTGGAGCAACCTTGGCCATACACATGTACATGTGTCTTCAACTTGTCTTCTGCCTCCTATATTGGCCGAAAACTGTCCATAGGAAAGGGTCCCAAAAATTGCCTTTAATTTCCTCCAAACATATGCTCTCTTATCACATTAATTTGACTATTCCTTAAATCAAAAATTAATAAAACAATTATTCCTCTTTCTTTTTGATTTATTCAAAAATAATTTCCATCATAAGATATCCATATTTTATTTTTAAATAATCCCAATGTAGAATAATCCTAATGTAGACATAAAATCTTTAGAATTTCACTTGTTAGCCAAAATCAACAAGTGATTTTCCTATATCAACAAATAGACACCATTATTGCCATTTTTATTTCCTCAATTATATTTATCAAGGAAAAACAAAAATGTCCATCTTTTGCCCAAAATGATGACCTTAATTGGTCATTGAAATATCAATTTCATGGCAAATATCTTTATTTTGCATTATATCCCCAAATCCAAAATTTAAGAAAAACCAATATTTACTAAATTCCTCCATTTATTCCACTAAATATTTACATTGTACATGTACTTTCAATAAAACAAAAATTTGGGATATTACACCTAAGGACCACTAGTCTAATAGGCCTTATTCCTAATTCTAACCACCAGAAAGGTACTCCATGGTCAACCCATCCGCTCAATCGAGCCACAAGTGGTGCTGGTCCCACACGGGATGGGACAAACACATATATGATTCAAGTAATCATACATAGATATATATAGAGTATGTGAGATTAGATTTACTACCTTATTGCTTTATCCAACTAGATTTCGTGAACCTCTCGTGTTTCAGAAATTACGGGTTCCTATAAGAACACGTTATGAACAATAGTCAATATTTGAATTTAAACATTTCAAATTTCATCTAGTAGTAACATATCTAAACATGAAATTGCTAGACTTAATCTATGTCCAAGATTCCACTGTTTCCCTCATTTTCACAAATTTGTCCTGATTTTCCAGAAATTGTTTCAAAACTTTGAAAATTCATATCTCATAGTACCAATATCCAAATGAGATTATTTAAAATCCTATGGACTCTTTATTAAGTCTAGTTTCAAGAAAAAAAAATGGTTCCAGAAGCTGTTCACATGTGCATAATCCCTAGTTGTATAAAACAGTAGATGTTTTCCAAATTCATTCCAAAATTGCAGGCCATTTTTCAAAACTTCATAACTCAATGTACACAAATCCAAATTTGACCAATGATCTATCAAATCAAAGCTTATTATGTCTAATTTAATCCTAGAAAATTTCATTGAAGTTGGATATTATTCCCTACCTAAAAAATTCACCACTATCACACTGCCTATATAGGATTTTACAAGGAAAATTTCAGAACTTTGGTGCAATTCAATCTCAGAGCTTCCAAAATTCTTGCTCTCTCGCCAAATGCAATTCAATTTTTCTTTTTGAACAAAATGGAGTCATCAATTTGGAAAAAATCAAACTCCCTTTGTAAAATCCCAAATTCCAGGTTCGAAAATCGTGTCAGTCGACACTTAGTTTTAAGAAAAACAACAGAGTTTGAGATGCTACAACTTAGAGTACTGCGGAAATTGATAGCGTGCGCTAAGATCTGGACAACGAGTATCTGATATAAAAATGCCCAGACATATGATGATGCCCGACATAAGCTGATATATTAAATATCCCAAAGGAATATTCATGTGATACAATTTACAGAGGTTAAATACAATCCTTTGATAAAGAAAGTTTTAAACTAAACCCATGATTTGGAACCTAACATTAGTTAATTAAATAGTTTGGCCAGGTAGGGGTCTATCATGGAGGCCTCACCGACTTATACGGCGACTGATTGGCTTCCCACATAGATTAATCCAACCTTAGACACCAAATTGTTCAAAGTAACTTTGTTAAATTCGAGCCAGAAGCTAAGTCCTAATAACTTCTATCGACCTTTGCCTTTGACTGCTGCCTCTTCACGGCTTTACCCACCGGCATCTTCTCTATCCTGGTTTCTTTCCTGTACTATTCATTAAGACTGAGGTCCAATGCCCATTGGACCTCAGGTAACGGTTAACCTCATATTTACATATATGGCATATAAACACAACAATTGATTCATTTCCAAACATGTCACCAACTATGTCACTCCCAGTGAATGCAACTGTACTGCTCCCAGCGAAATATACCACTCCCAGTGAAAACAGATATATCACTCCCAGTGCATGCATATGTACAGTTATCCTTTAACAACAACATGTATTCAAACAACACATCACAACATGCATACAACACACATACCACATATACACATACTATAAATATCAGAGTTAGTGTTACAGTACGCGAACGTACCTTTTATCGCATAGTCGTCAAACATCCGACCTTTGATTCCGGCTTTGGACTTCCCGGATATCCTAACATATCACCATATCACTTAGAATAACATCCTAAGAGATATTTCCACCTCTATTTACCATTCTACCCTTGATGGCCTTATTATTACAATTTTGCCCTTACATTTCTTCAAAAACGTGGTGCAGCATTTTCTGGGCAGGCTTCGGTAACTTTGAAAAATCATAACTAATTCTAGAAAAATCAAAATGAGGATCCGTAAAATGTTCCAGAATCCTTGAGAAGTCTGTTTTTGAGGAAAAATACTGGGACTTACCCAGAACTCATGGATAATTCCCAGTTTTAACATTTCAAACTGTTGCCCAGATTTTCGCCCAGAAAACATCGCTTAACTTCTAAGATTTTTATCTTTTCGCGCAGAGCTTCAAATGACACAAACTCTATATATTTGGAAAGCCCTAGACGTCTACTTTCACCATGAATTTTCTCAGAATTTTATAACATCATCTTCATCATAAAATACTAACGTTTTTACCTCTGACTCCAGAAAATACTAATCAATGAAATTTTGTCAGAGCTTCGCTATTTTGATCATAATCTTCCAAAATTTTTGCTATAGCTTCTTCTTCATCAAATTTTCGAAATAAAGCCATTGGAAACCATAAAAAAATGAAAATAAAACTATATTTGGAAGATTGAAGATCAAAATAACATTTCTAGCATTTCTACTTCATAAACTAAGAACTTGAACTATGAACTAAAAACTCCCTTACCTTTTGAAGAACACTTGCCTTCTATTTCTTGAAGCTCCTCACTCTCCCCCCTCCCACTCTATATTTTCGGTGATGCTAGTGAATTGGTGAGGAGAAAGTGAAGCCAAGGACTCCTATTTATAGCAAAGCCTTGAGTAGCCTCCAAGCATCTTCCAATTGATCCTAGCCCTTGGTCTTTTTCTTGGGGAAGAAGTAAAGATCCTATCCCTCCACCTCTTCTTCAAAACCGACCCCCTCCCCTTCTTCCTTAAGTTTGTGCTTTATCCCTTAATTATCTCCAAATACTAATTTAGTTAGGTGTAAGTTGGTGTTTAAATTCAAAATCCAATTTCACTTTTGGAATCCTAATTTTATGATTAGATTTATGGTGATTTTTAATTCCCGAAACACATAGGTATGAATTTTAACAGTAACCGGAAATGACTTTGGGAATAGTCAAGTTGAAGCTTATAATTCACTGACCTCAAATATGTATTTATCTTAAATACTTAGCTCCAATATTTCAAGTTATGATTTATTTCTTAGGGATTCTCATCTAATTGTATTTAATTACATCACTTTCTTGCTCTCCAAGTTTTAAAAACTTCTTCCTTACACTACATTTGTTTGACTTCTTCTTCCACATGCATTTATTAATCTCAATTTCTAATCAATTGAAGATTTTCCACCGCCCCGCCCCCCCATACTATTTTCGGTTTTCATTTTTTTTCTTTTCTTTTCTTTTAATAATCTTCTGACATTCCAAAAATCTCTCATTGGTTTAGGATTTAATATAATTTCTTCACTTCTTTAATTAATTTTTGCCACTCTTATTAGTTGAAGAGAGAATTAATTAGTTCTTGGTTACTATTACTAATATAGTAATTTAGGGGTTACTAGACTTAATTACCAAAATTATAATTGATTTATCAAACCAATTACAATCTTTAGAAACTCATTTGATACTTATATTGACCCCTTTTTACTACTTAATCAAGTTAGAATATTCTAATTTGTTGATCTTAGATAGTCCCAAGACCAATTATGACCTTTATAAATTAATTACTAGCTAATCTCAAAAATTACTAGAGCATCTCAACTATTGCAATTTCAATTGCCCAATAATTGTTACTAATTTTCTCAAATTGATTTTATCATCCTCCGAACTTTTAATTGCTTAGAAAATGGTATAATTCCTAAAAATGATAATAAATCAACTAAAAAGTTGGAGACAACATATTCTCCAATTTTAATAAATATTTTGTTGCCTCTTAGGATTTCTCATAACATTCTCAGGGTATTTTATGACCCATAAATTCACTTAGAGATTTTTAGCTCTTTATTTACTCTAATTTCATGAGAAATTACCTTTAGAAAATAAGATAATTATTTCACTAATTTTGAGACCACAAATTCACCTATTATAATAGGTGCTATTTATCAAATTATGATATTTACATGTATTATGAAAATTGGGGTATTACACCCTTAGTTTGCCCTACATCTTGCCAAACCTAAGCTTATTATGTCTGACAATGTTTCACCATTCTCACTTAGTAAACACCTTAATTTCGATTCCTAATCACATTTTCTCTTGTTATGTAGACCATATATACATATGATAACCCAATTTTAGAGAATCAAATAGAACTTCCTCATAAGGGTTTAAACAAACCAAATTCAAGAAAAGAAGAGGAATCACCAGTAATCTCCAGTACACAACCAATAAGCTTATAATCGCTTACCTTAATCGTTAATCGGTAGATTTCACAAGATTTTCTCTCTCCTTGGCTGAATGGGTTTTGACCAAGCCCCTAAAACTACTGACCAAAAGAGGTTTACATGATTAGGAAGCATCATAAGAGAAGGACTAAGGATAAGAAGTTTGTAGTGTGAGAGATTACCTTGGTTTTCGTGGATTTTGATTCTCATTCTTCTCCTTATGAGTTTCGGCCTTGGAGTAATGGTGAATTGATGAGAGATGATGGATTATGACAATGAATATGGAAAAATCTGTTTATGGGGGCTAAAGTCGATTTAGAGGGCTAATGACCAAATTTCCCTTCAACTTCTAAGTAATTACCAAAATGCCATTAGTTATAATTCAATCGAATTTCAACCTTTTCTTTCACAACCCAATTGGCCAAAATTATTAGGCTATTTTTAGGAAAATATTGACCCATTTTATTGGCTCATAATCCATACTCAAGTGTCTATAATGTAATATCATGAATTTCGAGCCTAAAGACTTGAGAATAAGCTTAAACTTGGTGGACAACTAAGCCCAGTTCTGGAAGAGCCCTGAGAATGTCAAGAGACAAAATAGCTTTCAGGGGCTAAGTAACTTGGCCATATTGGTTAGTGGTCATAGTATGTATAGGCCATAGAAATTAAAGTGCCAGTGCATAAGGGCACAAAACACTCATACGACGTTAATCAGGTGGTAAAAATGTCATTTAGCTATGTCCCAATATATGGGAGAATTAGGTGAGCAAAAAGATATGCTAAAATAAATATGCACATGGAATTTCCTATACTAATAAGAGTTTCCTTTGTTTTTTAGGAAATAAGAAGGGAAAGAAAAGTGAAAGGAGAGCAAGGTTTTAACCAACAGTGCACAACAAGGACTAGTAGATAAAAGAGTGAATTGGATAAATCAAATAAAAGCACATGGGTCAGATTTTTATGGCCTATAATGCGCCACATTAAGCCCTAAAAAGATCTAGAATTACTTGGAGGAAAAGAAAAGAGAAAACATGCAAAAACTCAGGGAACGTGCTTTTAACCATTGAATAAAAGGGTGTTTTGGGTAATTTAGGTAATTTGCATATGGTAAATTATTAAAAAAAATCTTATTCTCATGAGTAGAATTGTGCCACCTTAGCTAGTTCTAGAAAGCTCTGGATTTTCTCGGGAAGCAAGCAAGATGAACATGAAGGATACAACTTTTTTGATGAAAGGTTACAATTAATCTTCTTTCTCAGAAGTGAATAAGATGAATATTGAAGTATATTTAATCTCACTCTATATGGTAAATTATATGATTACTAATAAAACAAAAAGAAAATGAGATAATGTCAGAGTATTAGCATTTTAACATTGAAGGTGCAAGATCATCTCTTGTAGTCTATCTTAAATGCTTCTCCTTTTATAGTTGATGAAGAGCATTCAACCATTGAACAATTCTTCTTGATTAGAATATGACTATCACGTTGTGAATGTTTAAGCTTTCTGTTAAAGATAGATTGGAGTTACTAACAGAATTCGAGGTTCGGTCATTTTCACTTCACTGCAACTCATCTTATGACATCCCTTTGGTTGGTTTTGGAATTTCTAAGGTTGGGTCGCTATCATCTTCACCACAATATGCACTTCAAACAATATTCATTGACTTTCTTTGAAGATTACTTGCGTCTACTATGTTTTTCTGTCATCATCATTAATGCTCTGACACAAATCTTACTTTTTGAGGATTTGCATATAATCCTTCAACTGATCATCTGAAACTCATTAATAAACATGTTTAGAAGCATTAAGAATAATAATGAGTAATAATCAAAAGTTATAAAATATTAATTCGTGATTTTGAATGTTTGAAGACGAAGTTTCCAGTACTGAGATTTTGAACTAATACTTGGGTACTCGAGTACCTTGAATTTTGGTTGAGTAACCTTCTAAATATCACACATCAGATTCTAGCAATGTATTTCTCTGCTTGACTATACTTGAGTACTCACTTGGATACTCGACACCCTTCAAATATTTCCAAGAAAGCTTTGCAAGAGTAACTCTGAGTTTTTGCTATCAAACAGCAGTACTCAAGAACAGTACTCAATTAACACTAAAGTGTACTCGAGTATCCTTTACAAAACACACTGAAAGCTTGTTGCTCAAACATCAATACTTGATTGAGTGAAGTCTTCAATGCTCAAGTACCATAAAAAATTGGGAAAATTGTTGTTGGGTCTCAAGCACCATAAAAAATTATAAGAAACTTCCATAATCATGGAATGTAAATTTACCAAATTTCCCTTGCCAACTTTTACAAGTGCTATGCAAATTTTGGCAAGTCTTGTGCCTATTTTCACAACTACATGAGCCTACTTTGACAATTAGATTTTTCGAGCTGGAGAAGTTATGAGATTTCACAAGTTAATATTTCAACTTTCACGAATGCATATGAAAATTTTGACAACTTCTTATGTTTGTTTTCATAACTGCGTGAACCTACTAATTTGACAACTAGATTTTCTTACTCGGAGAAGTTATGAAATTTTACAAGTTAATACCCCAACTTTCACAAGTGCTTATACGAATTTTGACAACTTTTTGTGCCTATTTTAGCAAATGTATGAGCTATTTTGACAACTAGATTTTCCAACCTAGATATTCACTTGTCAAGGCAAGCTCATGTAGTTGTGAAAATAGGGTTAAGAAGTGTAATATCCTATTCAAATCTCCATTATAGTCCAATAATAGAAACATTGAGAACTGATTATTTTTGGATAGCTCTCACGTCTTATCTGTTCAATATTATTTGAGGAAAAAAAACATATTGGATAACATTTCTTATCTATTGGAAATTTGCGCCTTATCATTTTTGTTTGTTTATGCAAAGCATCTCCATGGAAATACACATATGCAAATCCAATTGCATGCCAACTCACATATCTTATCCCTAATATTGTTTAGCGCATAATAGAGAGGCATATGGGACAACTAATATGCTATTTAATTATCCATTACATCCACTTTTGGTCAAGCATTACAGCAATAATGATAAGGCAGTAGACAACATAATGAAATCATGCGCCTTACACTCTTCTATTATTTAATATACCTACTTTCTTCTTCATTTCTCATTTCTCAAACGTGGCCGAGAGAGAGAGTGAGGGACTTTGTTTTGTGCCATTGGAATCAAGGAAAAATCAGACGCCCGGTAAGCTTGCTGCACCCATTAGTTTAGCTGTCATCATATCTCTTTATATAGATATATAATAGCATCTATGGGAAAGAAATGCATCAGTTGTTCCCTTATTGCTGTCATGGAAGGTTACTGTTTGTGTGTCTATATATGTGTGAAGGTAGAATAAGTTATATATTTATGGATTAAGTGCATGCATGTACAGGTGGGGGATGGAAATGTCAAAATATATATATACACACACATTAAAGAAGTATGTGGGGAAAACTAAAAGGGAATTGTCACGTGAAGCTAGTTATTCCAATATATGTATATTAGTTTGGAGAATTATGAGGAAATATAGAAAGAATATTTTTGGAGTGATAATAATTATTATTGTTATAATGGAACAGATGGTATAAATAAATTAAAGGGAATTTTCTTAGCCATGAATCAACTTGGTGACTTTAATTTATGGAAATAGACTTATCAAGGAGTAAATAAAAATTGGAATCACTCCATTTGGAGTTATACGGACCAAGTTATGAATTTTTCAAATAACTGTGGAAATTAAAGGTCAATTTATGATAAGTCTTAAGAATAGTCACCTAAGTTGTTAATTATGTTTAACTTCAAAGAAAAAGGTTTGTTTGGATAAAATGAAAGGTTAAGTGATTGAGATGATATTTATTCCTTAGAATATGGTATCTAAATAAATAAGCCCCAATAAGTAATTATCTGTAAGTCATAAGGATACTAAAGGACAAGTATTTTGGAGAAGGTCTTAAGGACTAAATCCTAATTATATTATTAAGACTAAATTAATTAATAACCTATTCTCCATATAAATGTTAATTATAAGAAGTAATATTTGCCCAAGCTTGAAGGACAACAAGTTTGAAAGAAATTTATGGAAGGTGTTTTTTGTCGGTAAGATCAACAGGTAGTAACTCTAATCTCACGTTCTTTGTATACCAATATATGTTTATATATACCATACTTGTATGTCCCGCCTGTATGGGGCCAGCACCACTCGTGGCTCGATTAAGCGGAAGAGCCGACCATGGGGCTAACTTCCCGGTGGCTAGGCAGAGCCTAGTGCATTCAGTAATTTTTGGTAATTATTTTATCAAAAGAATTGAACTTTCTAGCGCTAAAGTATTTTGAAATCTTTTAAAGATTACTTGTATTACGTGCTGCATATGGAATGTAATACTTGTTATATGAAATCTGTTTGCTTTATATGCTATGTGGACTACTCTGTTTTGGTTGATTTACATGTATTGATTATACTAGAAATTGAGATTAATATGTTACTCTGAGATTCATTTATTTGAATCTCAGGACCTTCCATCAAATTAGGACCTGGGCAAACTAGTAATCAAGGTGCAAACGGAAAGAAGGTAGATACTGTGTGAGTTGAAGAAGATGGTGAAGCTGATAGGACGGCTTGCTTTCTTTTATTTCACCTCTTATTTATATTTCCTATGACTTGTTTGGATTAAGATAATAATTTAAAATAGCCGTATGTGGCTACTGGAGTGTATAAATATTTAGATACATATGGTTGTGTGATGTGGACATTATATAAGTGTGTATGTGTGTTGCATACTATTAATGCAAAAGTGGGTATTTTTATTTCAAATTTAGAAAATGCTACCCTATTCTGAGTACAGAACAATGGGGTGTTACAAGAAGTTGTCAAAATTCGCATATCCACTTGTGAAAGTTGTGATATTAACTTGTGAAATTTCATGACTTCTCTAGGTAAGAAAATTTAGTAGTCAAAGTAGGTTCATACAATTGTGAAAATACGTATAAGAAGTTTTCAAAATTCACTATGAAAGTTGAGACATTAACTTATGAGATTTCATAACTTCCTCACATAGAAAAATCTAATTGTGAAAGGGCTCATTCAGTTATGAAAACAAACATAATTGCAAAAACTGATTATTTTTCTGGCAAAACAAATTCTTACTCCCATCTCCTAAAGTAGTGAAACACTTGTCTCAGTCCCGACCGCCACAGACTGTTTGGGATATTTCACGTCAATCATTCAAATATCCTAGAAAACTAATGAACGATATGCATTTTAAATCGCAAAGGAAAGGAAAATACAACATTTGAGGATTTCAGGAATTGTTAAAATTAAAAGCTTGATACGGTCCCTGTTGTTATGTTTTTAGAATAGTCTTATAATTTTTTCCTTAAAAAAACAAAAATATCTGTTTGAATAATTCTTCTAACTTGGTTTTTTAACTCATCTTTTATTTTTCAAGTTGTTTGTTTTGTTTTTTAAATGCTCAATTTTCACTGTCTTTATCATCTAACTTTTGGTTTTGATACTAATTTTTAATATTTTGAGGACCGAAAAAATCAAAACTAAGTACAAAAAAATCAAAGCTGGCTACTGATAAAATTAAAAATATGAGAATTAATTGATAATATTAAATATAAGTAATGGAAATTTTAGTGGTGTGCGAATCATACATCCTACTGAAAGAAATAGTGGGGTTTCATGTTTGTTGACCACAAGTCAGGAACTGTAGTTGATAGAGTACTATTGTGATAAGAAAATAAATATCTTAGGAATAAATGGACTCAAATAATGTTCATCATTTATCGCTCTGGATTCATTGGATAATAATCATGGAAAAAACTAGAAATTAGACTCATTACAGAAGAAAATATATGCAAATTTAGGAGTTATTATACTTATAGGGTTTTGCTTTTGTTATTTAAATATAAGACCCTAGAGTTCATTTCATCTCCCAAGTTTAAATTTTTTTTTCCTAAATTGCTCTATCTATTGATTGCACATATAGCAAGAACAAGTTTGTTACATCAATAAAGTAGTACCTATTGCAAATTATTACAATTGGGCATTTAAAAAAATAAAGATACTTTTTTGCAAATAGCTAACTTAACTCTTTTTAGTATCATACAAATTAGTTATCTAACACCTACATTTTTGAAACTAAATAGAGTGAAAGAAAATTGTGTGGAAATAGAAAAATAATTAAAAGAATCCAATGTATGTGGCCCCTGAATTCAGAAATAATTGTAGGAATCTGAGACGTAGGTCTATATGCATGAAAGGACTCAGACAAAACGACAAGGTCGTAAATGTAAGGACTTGCATTTGGAAAATTCTAAGAAATTAAAATGATGGGGAAAGAACACACGCGCACGCGCGTACGTAGGACCGACAAACATAGTTTTAATTTGTTTCTCATATATTATGTTAATAAGCCAAATATTTTTAAATAAGTGGTTTCAATTTCTCAATAGGAACTTTTATTCAAATTATAAAATTAATTTGTAAGTTCACATAATTTCACCTCATTTTTAATTATATCATTATGATTTTTTTTTCTTTTTTATTGGGCCCTTATAGTTTTCTCATCAATACAATTTTTAACGGGGATCTCCCCCAGCTTTCTCAATGTTTTTAATTTTTGAAGTTACATTTTTTCTCACTTTATTTTGTTATTTTTTTTAGTAGGCCTAGAGTATTCACCGTCAGTAACAATGACTCACAATATAAATTTTCAGAAAAGGCTTTGGTACTGACTATAACACCCTCCCCATACACACCCTCTCCATTTTCCTTCATTATGTTTATTCCAAGACATCTCGTATGTTGGTCAATGATTATGAACCGTGAAGGATCCAACAGATTTTTTCAGTGGGATTCAAAGGCCCAGTTAACCCAAACTGAAATGAGGGCCAACTGGTCTTGCCATACCAGCTTTAAATAAACTTTAAAAAAAAAAAAAACTGTACATTTACCTTTTTCCACATGTTGTTTTTGTTTTGACCTAAAATATCGCGTTGTTTTGAAATCTTGACCAACAGTATAGCAAAATATAAGTACTTCCTCATGTCCTTGTCCTAAATATATGATATAATTAATATTTTTTGGAGACATTAAATAAGTTAAATATATTATTTGATCACAATAAATATCTTGTATCACTAGTCACTAGTTTATACATAATGTAATACCCGGATAACTAATATCTGGAATATTATGTCATAATAATGAAAATGCCCATTTATGAAGATTTTGGTCTCAACATGTTATGTGATTAGTATATGTTCAAAGGAAAACATTAAGAAAATTAAAGGAAAATTTAATATCGGTAATGTGAAAAATATGTCTTAAGGCCATAAAACATCCTGAGAATAATTAGGAAAAATTCTAAAAGGCATGGAATAATTATTAAAAATTAGAAAGTATGTTGTCTCTAATTTAAGTAATTTATTAAATTATTGCCTTGGAAAAATTAAAGGAGAAAAATCAAAAAGTATTGGGGGACCATATTGGACCCCATAATTTTTAATATTATGCATGGTGCATAAATTACCAATGTCAATAAAATAGTTGTGAAATAATAATTATTACTAATTAAGAAAATTGTCAACAATTGATAAGTGATTAATTAGATAATTAATGGCTAATTGTTTAGACATAAGATAAAGAGAAAAAGGTGGAAATTAATTAATATATATATATATATATATATATATATATATATATATATATATACGAAAATTATGAAGAAAAATAAAGAAAAATTAAAATGGAAATTAAATAATAATAATAATAATAAAAATAATAAAAATATATCTAAGATATTTTGCAATTAAATAATATTATAATGGTAAAAAGCAAGTAGGATAAATGACCACGGATAGAAATAAAATGCTACCTAGAAAACCATGAACTAAGTTTCTAGAGTCAGAGTATATTATAGACAAGTGAATTTTTACCTCGGAGTGGCCTATCTCCGAAGTCATTTCCGTAACCGACGGAGTGATCATGAGATAAAGCCAAGAAGATATTTTGTGAAATTAAGACAGATAGTGGAAGTGAAAACCTATAAAAAATAATTCATAAAATGAAATTCGGGGATAAGTTGGTAAACATCTGGACATATTATGAACGAGTGATTTATGATCCAGAAGTTGACGTCGGCAAACGCAATTTCTGTAGCCGACGGCGTTTGGCCGAAATATTCAGAAAACAACGAAATGCCCTTAATGGGATCAAAAATTTAGTTGACCCAAGTAACTTGAAAGAGGAAGAAAAGACCTTCAGGGCTTTGCTTCCAGAATTTTGAGTTTTCCCAAGATTACGCGATTAGGACACCAAACAGGTAACTTTATCAGATAAAGGCACATAAATCAAGAGATGATGCAGGCATGACATCACTTTGATGACTCATGATGATGTCATCATAGAGAGGTGTAAGGCCCAGATCAGCCCATTTCAAAAAGTGCAATCCAATGGTCAGAATCTGTTCAGACGAAGTTCAAAGAAATTATGGAATTGCCATTCGGTTTTTCTATAAATAGCCCTTCATTTCTCTTCATTCTTCACCAATTCACAAGCAATCCTAGAGAGAAGTTATAGAGAGAAGCTCTAGAGAAGAAGTAAGAAGTTCATAGCAAAGCTTTGGGTGAGTTCTTCAATCTTTAGTCTTTAGTTTAAGTAGTTCTTTCGGTAGTTATACTATTTGCAACGGAATTCTACTTGCATTCCGTTGATAAAAATTAATAATATTATTTGCAACGGAATTCTACTTGCATTCTGTTGCAAACTGATATGCAATTTTCCAACGGAAAATATTTCCGTTGAAATTTTCGACGGAATTATATGTATATTCCGTTGCAAATTGTGAAGAACTTTTTAACGGAATTATTCTCCATTGCAATTTTCGATGGAATTCTAGTTAAATTCCGTTGCAAACTGTAATAGAACTTTTCAACGGAATTTTTTTCCGTTGCAATTTTCGACGGAATTCTAGTTAAATTCCGTTGCAAACTGTAACAGAAATTTTCAACGGATATATTTTCTGTCGAAATTTTCAACGGAATTCATTAAATAAATATTTTATTATCTCTTTATTTGTCAACGGAAAAATGTGGCTTGCAACGGAAAAAATTCCATTGGAAATTTCGATGGAAAAATTTTCCGTTGAAAATTGTAACGGAAAAGGAAATTCCGTCGCCTACCAATGGAGCATTTTTAAACGGAATAATTCCGTCGAAAAATACATTTGCAACGGAATTTTTATCATTAGCAACGGAAAAAGTCCGTTGAAAATATGAAGATTTCTAATAGTGATATACAAAGAAATTTATATATGAAGTCATTTGAAATTATCAAATCCAAAATCTTGTACTATTTAAGAGAAAATTAATATAATTTTGTAATGTATAAATGCAAAAATAATAAACTTGATGAGTGAATGCACAATTTCAACCCAAATTTGTGACTAGCATAGTTTAAAAATGAGTTGATATGATTTTGTAACAATAAATTTAGTGAGTTAACTATCATTGCTTACTCTAAGTGGAGAAGAGATTATGACAAGATAATGAAAAAGCGAAAAATTGAGAGTATCCTCCGCCCTTAACATCAAACATTATATTACGTGTGTTAAAATTTCATAATCATGTCATGGCGAAAAAGATTGCATAATCCTGTGGACAACTATTCTCTTTGTTTTTTGTTTTTATTAGTTTTATATTTATATTAATTAAGAGTGATATAATTATTTGAATTTTTTTCCTACCTAACTTAGCAACATTTTCATCCTACCAATCATAATTTTTTTTTATCAAACCATTTTTCATTTTAGTACATAACAAATATCTTTGCGGTAGGAAAATTTCCATTCTCTTTCCTTTTCCTTCCCTTCCTCCTGTCCGTCATATTAAATTCTTTGAACAAAAAAGGCACTTAGGGCCCATTTGGTATGTGGAAGAGGTGAGAAGGGAAATGAAGATGAGCAAATTCCTTTTTTAGTTCTCAATCTTCCTAAAAACTTAAGTTTTGGGTTCACCAATCTTCCTTTGAGGGTGGGAAGATAAAATCCCACAAAAATTGGTGGTAACCCATCTTTCTTTTTAGGAAGGAAGATCCAAAAGATAAATATGCCTCTGAAAAGTTTAAATGAAAAGGCGGGAATCTTGAAAAGAAGTAAGAACAATTTTTAGTTGTGTATTTCTTGTGCATCTGATTTTTCTTTTTCTTTTCTTTTTTTTTCCCTCCTCAAGGCCTCAACAACTCTCAGCATTTTCCAAAGCGTTATCCAACAATTCTAGGAGGCTGACTCGGTCATATAGCAAATCTTAGAGGCAACATCACGAAGAAAACCGAAAGTTTGATGGGTAGCTGAAATTTAGGAAGTTATAGCTGATATTCGAGAATAATAGATCATTGACAATTTTATATATTAGTTTCGTTTATTTATTTGATTTAATTTCTGAAAGTTCATTACTTTTTGAATCTATAAAATCCAAAGTATTCAGCCTTGCCTTTGCAAGCAATTACAACAATGAAAAATATCAGCAAAATATCTCAAACTTCTCTCTTTTTCCTTATTCCACCACATTTTTCCTTCTTCTCTCACTCTAAACCAACCGAAACTCTTTTTCTATGATCACAAATTTAAAGGAACAATCTCTTGGTTTAAAAGATCAAAGCTAAATTTGAGAATATCACAACGCGATTCAAGGAGGAAGAATGAAGAGAAATGGAGAAGGAGTTACAGCTGCGACAACAAGATAAAGGAAGATGAAATCTTGCTTTTTTTTACAACTTGTAAAACAGAGTCAATCATAATTTGCTTATCACATTCAAATTTGCTTAGCAAATACGAATTTCATCAATAAATTCAAACTTTTTCTTTAAGAAATTTGAATATTATTCTATAGAAAGCAATTTCAATTTCATTAATAAATAAAATAAATTTGATTCAATATTTTAACAAAACAAAATTTTCATATTATTTAATTAATTTAATCATTTAATATCTTAATAAGACGGAATTTTTCAATTTCTGACTTGCATTATTGTGTTGATTTGAGATAGTGTCGATATGTGATGATATCGATCCATGGACGTAGTTGTAAAGTGGGTTTTTGAATTTGAAAGATGGAGTTATGAGAAGAAGAATATATGTGGAAGAAATATCTTTGTGATAAAATAACTTTTAATTATAATTTTAAAGCTATTTATATTTTTTATTTATTTTAATTATAATTTATATTTTACTGATTTTATTTAATTTTAAATTATTGTACTACTAAATTTGTTAATGTATGAATTGAAATATAAATTTAATTAATAGATAATTATTAATTCATTTTGAAGATAAAATATGTATTTCCCTTCTCTATTTTAAGTGCGGATCTCAATTTTCTTTTAATCAAACAGCTCATCTATCCTCCTTTTATCTCCAAAGATGTGCATAAGGTACTATGCAAGTTTTCAACTTTTCTTCTCCCAATGTCAGTTTTTGTGAACTTCAATTTTAATTAAATTCCTATTCTCTCTTCTTCATTCTCCGGTCATAAAAGCCCTCTTGTAAAAGCCTTCTTCCTTAGTAGGGGTGGAAAAGGTCAGAGGACTATGGCCTGACCTACTAAAAGCCTGATCAGACCTAACCTGTCAGGCTAACAGGCCAGGCCAAGGCCTAATTTCAGGCCTGTTTGCCTTAACAGGTCAGGCTCAGGCCTGTGAGTAGGCCTGAAAAGCCTGTCAAGCCAGCCTGTTAAGGAGGGTAAAAGAGTAATTTCATTTTTTTTTATGTCTTCTAAAAATAAACGATAATTAAAAAAACTTCATCTATTATTCTCACTTTGCTTCCTTCGATCAAATTGTGATTAGGGATTTAGGGTTTATTTCATCTTCCTTCCCAAATTCCTGTCGTGCTTGTCGCCGGTCGCTCAGCTCATCTGGTTCTTCAAGCTCTGTCTTCCGGTCGAACCTCCTCCTTCCCTTCCATACTCACAGAACCTCCTCCTTCCTCATTAAGCTGATTTCCGGTTGCTCAGCTCAGCTGGTTCTTCAACACTCAGGTATGTTTTCGACTCCTTCATTGTTGTTTTCGACTTCAGCTAGTTCTCCAATCTTCAGAATCCTTTGCTACTGCTTCTGTTCACTGTGATTTTTGTGATGGTTTTCAAACTTCAGGGGCTATGGTTTTGGGTTCAGTGTTATTTCGGCTGTCAGTGAACTTGGGTTGTTAGTTTCTTACTTAGTTGTGTTCTTAGTGAATAATTTACCAGATTTGGGTGTGAAAGTTTTGCTCCTTTTCTTTTGATGATATTTAGTCGGGTTATAGATATTGTTTGGAAGAAAACAGAGGTTTTTGATCAGGTTATTTGCTACTTTCAATATTATGAGGAAGCAAGCAATCAATTCAATGAATAACAAGGACTTGGTATTTTTCATATGCGAATTTTAACCCAGTTTGAGTTGATCTGCTGTTCTATTTCTTGCGACTAAATTCTGTTTTACTTTTTTTTGAATTTTTTTTATATTTTTGGAAAATACAGGCCTCTTAACAGGCCACAGGATAGGCCCAAGCCTGTAACAGTCCAGGCTCAGACCTAAAAATAAGCCTGTTACAGGCCACAGGCTAGACTTAAGCTACTTCCCTACATAACAGGCCTGACCTGTTAAGAGGCAGGTCTCGCTTGTTTCCACCCCTATTCCTCAGTCCTCTCTACAATAGTTGAACAATGCCAGAAAGACGCGTGCAATGAGAAATGAGAAGCGAGGCAGTTAATTTTCCCCTCATTTTCTTGTCGGATTCTTCGTTTTATTCTCATTTCTACCATTGTTTTTCTCATTTTCTATATATATATATATATATATATATATATATATATATATATATATTATCTTCTTTCTCTTGAACTAGCTTTTTTTCCCCTTCTCCTTCCCCTACTTTAGTCCAAAAATCTTACAAGGGCGTAAAACTTCTCTTTTTATTCCTGTCTATGAACCAGCATTCCACACTTGCTCAAGCCCGCTGTTGTCAGCCGTGCTGGTTGTTCTCTGGCGGCTGGCAAGTACTGAAGGAGGTTCGAACCCTAGGGCTTTGTCTTCCCAAAATCCGTTGAGACTGATATGTTCAATATGGCTTTGAATTTGTTCCTATTACTGTGTTGGCTTTCAAGAATGTGTGGGGCAGCGTAATAACGAGACTTACTGCCTTGGGGGTTTGATTCTCGTAAGTTTCGCATGTGTTTATGTTTTGGCGATCCTAACCTTCTACAATTATTTTAGGATATTGAAATTGTTATGTTGTGTACCTAGCCTTCTACGTCTGCTGTCATATATTTTGAAGTGCTGCAATAAACTGGATCGGCCATGAACTTTGAACAATCTCAAATATATCAAATTTAGTGTTCTGTTTTGTTAATGTGACTTGTTTTACTCGACCTCGTTAAAGTGAATAATGCTTGTTTTATTTAATATTTTATTGCTTGTATCGTTATCATCAATATATATGGGTGCATGGAATAGTAGCCATTGGACATTTCTGAGGCTGTGCTCTAATTCTATGACCTATTATCAAAGTTTAGCAACACTTAATCACTACAATAGATTGAAAGTAGTCCACGCTTCCTCCTATCATTAATATAAGAGTGTTGATTAAGAAAATTAGTTATGTTAGTTATTTGAAATTGTTCTTTTGTAATTGTTTATTTTTAAATTTTATCTTTCATTATGACTACCCTTAGATTGAAACACATTAATGTAAGCAATCAATAAGAATATTTTAAAAAATTATTTAAATTTGAGAAAAAGATTGAGGTTTTATATCTAAGACTAAATCTAACTCTCACATAGCATAAAAACCGGAGATAGTTGATCGATGGTACTTTTGTCGTTAAAGTGATCAATTAAACTAGGTCCTAATTAATTATGCAGTTTAGGGTCAACCTAGGTCATTCTCCCAAGAAGCAAGCTGTGGGTTTTCTTTAGGACTAATTTTCAGGTGATAAAAGATGCAATGAAATGTAAATGGACCTAAACTAAGATGTAAAACACTACTGCCTATATGCAAGTGACTCTAAAACCTATATGAGAATAAAACTAAACTATATGAATTTGAATGCAATTTTTGGGGGGGTTTCTTATGAGAGAATAATTAAAATCCTAATAAGAATATTGATTAAAAGAAAATAAAATAAAATGATTTAATTCAGTTATGATGATGAAGGGGACAACTTAGGAATTGCACGTAGTCGACTTTCTTAACCCAAATTAATTAATTAGACCCAAGGGAGGTTAATGAGATATTGAAATTAATGAATTCAATTACCTAATTTAAACTTGGGAAACCCTCAAGCTCAATAACGCATATTTCATTAGAAAACTCATAATGAAATAAGCGGTGACTAGTTAAACTCATTAAAATCCAACACCTTTGATTCCAAAATAATTTAGAAATCTTGTTTACAATTATCCAATTGAACAACTAGATAATGTATCAACTCAATTAAACAATTAAGATGATAAACTCAATTAACAATTAAATTAATAACGAAAACTCAATTACTAATTTAATTGACAATCTCAAGGTTGCAAACAAGAGTTCAACAATAAGTATAAAACTTCAAATTATCAGTCTAATCCAGAAGAAATAAGTTTACAATCTAAAACTAGATTGTTCTCAATTAATACAACTCGAAATCCTTTAAAACTAAATAATCTCAAGTTTGAATTAAAAAGATAAAAAGAAAGACACTCCCTTGTAGTTTTCAAGTGTAAGCCCTAAGCTTTAGCTTCTTCCATGCTCCTCCCAAGTTGCCTCCTTAAGAGCTTAAGCTTCCATGAAAATCATTCCTCCTCCAAATATTATGCAACTCACGGCCATGATGATTCAAGAAAATTGTGGTGAATTGATGGATATATAAATGCCTTGACACACCCCCTTACCCTTACGTGGCTCTTGTGTGTGAGAGGAATGGATTTAATGGATAAATGCGTGGGACCCGGGGCTGGATGAATTGGAATTGAAGACTCTGGTTAAATTGGTGATGAATGATTCAATTGAATCAACTTCGGTCTTCAGCTCCTCTCGTCTTGCGGCGTGGTCTTCAATCTTTCGGCGTTGTGGTTATTCTTCAGCGTGTCTGTGGCTCGCGGCGTGGTGGCCTTTTCTTATAGGCAGAGCTAGGTTAATTAATAGGAAAGGAAGAGAGGCTTTTAGGGTATTAATTTGAGCCCAATAAAATTCAAACAGCCCTGTAAAATTTCACCATTGGATTTCTTTTAGCTATCCTGAAAAATTCTGCACCATAGGATCTTATAAAATCACTATCTATCATATATCAAGAGATATTATTTAATCAGAATATTAATAATTTAAGCTCAATATCTTATAATTAATTCATATTTATATTATTTCCTAAAATAGGCTAACAATCTAAATATTATCTAATAATTCCAAATTAGCCTAAAATAATCCCCAAAATAAATGAATAAGGTGGGATAAAAATATGAAAATTGGGATTTATCAATAGTATAAAGAATAATACCAAACTTTTCTCTTGAAATTCATTCTTTCGGTATTAGTAGGAGCAAATCATGGAAGCATTATTTTCCGTGCCAGTGGAGAAGCAGTTCAATGCTCACCTGATAATGTTCTACGAGCTCACATTTGTTTGGGATATCAGTTGACAAAATGATTTATAGAAAAGTTCAATTGGGTAAAAGTTCGATTGGGTAAAAGTTGATTGTAAAATATGATTTATGTTTGGATTAGTTATTGTATAAGTAGCTCTTGTGAAATTGAAATTTATTTGGAAGGACTTATGGATATATGACTTTTGAGATAATTATAAGAAAAAAAAATTGAAATTGAAATTGAAATTACCAAAAATATTAAAAATGCTAACTTACAAAATTTGTCAATGTAACACCCCAAATTCCATGTCATTTGCTGTGTCCAATGACTCACAGACGGTGTACATATCAGAGTAAAACGGAACGAAGAGCATGCACAACGTTTGGACGATGAGTAACTTATATAAAATGCCCAGGCATAAGCTGATTATATTACAATTTCCAAAAGAATATTCATGTGATACATTATACAGAGACTTACATACAACTCTTTGGTAAACCAAACATTATGTAGACCTATGGCTTGGAACCCAATATAGTTAGTCAGACATATTGGCCAGATCGGTGTTTAGTCTAATGAGAGTCTCCCCGTCTTTCACGGCGACTTATGACAACCCACCGACAAACCCTTTCTTAGTTTAAGCACCAATTAATCTAAAATAACTTTATTAGATTCAAGCCGGAAACTAGGCCCTCATAACTTTCTTCAAGCTCTTGTCTCGACTGGTGCCTCTTCACAACTCTGTCCACTTTGCCTTCCCAGGTCCGGATTTCCTTCCCCGAACCTTTAATCAAGTCTGAGATTCAATACCCATTGAATCTTCTATAAGCTAGAGCTCAAGAACTTACATTTTGAAGTTATTACTCCTTCTTCTTCTTGCTCTTATCTTGCCTTACTCTCTATCTTGATTTGAGTTTTGGTGTGAAGAATGAAGAGGAATTCAAGCTCTATTTATAGATTTTTGGGTCTCAACTTCTTTTCAAAAATCACATGTTAATCTAACTACCCATTTACCATAAATATGTTCATCTACTAAAACTCATCTTCCAATCAAATATCACATGGAAATCTACCTCATAACCATCTACCCTTCATTTCCATCTACTAAAACTCATCTTCCAATCAAATATCACATGGAAATCTACCTTATAACTATTTACCCTTTATCTACCAATCAAATATCATATTTATATGAATTTCTTTAATTAAATTTGGAAGAAAATATATTAAATAAACTATATTTCTTTGAGACACATATTTACCTTTGTATTTTTGCTAATTTATCCATAAAATATAAAATTTATGAGAATTGGAAAATTAGGGTATTACAGGCAATGCTAAAATACATATTGATTAAATAAATATTACATAAGTAACTAGAAACTTATTCCTGGTACAATTTGGTATATAATATTGTGTCATAAATCTAATTCATTTCAATTGAAGATGAATGAATTATTTGGGTTGAAGATTCCCTAGCAAAATGAGTTGACGAAAACTCTTCATCTACACTAATATTCCTATTTTCAATTTCCATGAAAGTGCATCTGATTGAAATAGTAAATAAGGAGCTCATAGCTTTTCAAAAGCCAGGAAACCAAGCTTTTCTAATAAGCTCCTTTTCGCCTATAAGTCTGATTGCCTACATTTTTCATCCAAACAAAAAATTGAAGAAAAACCCATAAGCCCAATTGAAATAGTAAATAAGCCTCAAAAGCCCCTCCTATAAGCTATCCCAAACAAGCCCTAACAAATTACATAAAGCAGCTAATACGACCTCAAATGGTGGTAACACTCAGTGACAAGGTACACTAGTCCTATTTGGTACAAAGAAAATTTGAAGAGGGAAACAAAAGGAAGGGAACTTAATAGAAAAGGAAGATTGAGAGGAAACTTAAAAAGGTATCCTGTTTAGACATGAAAAATGAGATAGAAGATGATAATTTTAAACAAATTACAATTAAAAATAAGATTTGAAATGTCCAAAATACCCCTTTAACATTTTTTTTAAAAAAATAAAACCTACCCCCTTCTTCATCACAAATGTCCCAACAACACCAAAAAAAATCCAGATCAAGGAACACGGTTGTGGGTTCTGACAATGGTGGTGGTCTAGTGTTGAAGGTCGTGGGTTCCGACGGTGGTGGTGGCATGGTGTTAGAGGTCGTAGGAATCTTCACTAGCGATGAAGAGAGTCGAAAGTGAGAGAAAGAGAGTTAAAGGTGAAGTCGGTAAAGATCGGTGAAAAAGGCGGAAGAAGATAAAGGGACCTAATGGAAATTTTGTAGGAGGGAAGATTAGATCCACTAATATGTGAGGGATTAGATCCTCCCTCAAACATGGGAACTTAAGCACTTGTCGGATCTTCCACATACCAAATGTCAAATGCCATGGGAGCTTTGGAATCTTCCCTTCCATTCTCCAAACTTTTGTGTAACAAACGGGCCCTCAGAGTTTAGACACCTGACCATTAGTATGAGCTCTCACTCCAAGCAATTGGCACTCCATGTCATTGACTAAAGAAAACCGATAATAGAAAGTATTTTTCTTGATCAATCACTGCCTTAGTAATATTTTGTTATTAAATTCATTAATGTTATTGCAGTGGATGGTCAATATAAAAGTTTACTTTTATAATGATCATTTGATAAACAATATATATAATAATTCTTATCATTTGAAAAGCTTACAAAATAATTATTTACCCTTTCTCTTGTTTGTATATCAATCATGTTTTGTTCTCTCTTTTTTTACATCACAATTTCTACCTTCTGCATATCATCATTTGGTTTGATAGATGGAACAGTCCTTGGCTTTTTTGACTTGGGAAAGTGTGAAAGGGCCCTACAAACCCTCATACGCCTTTTAGGATTGACTTTTACTATCATTATTGGTTTGTATAATTTTTTTTAAAAAAAAGGGCAAAGGTGTAAAAATGCACATGTGCTTTAGTCTCAATAGCGTCCAGCACCAAGTACTTTTTAGGTGCAAAAGTACACATGAACTTTGAAAATTGGAGCAAAAGTCATAGCACCATTAAATCCTGATTAACGGTGTTAGTTTTTATGGTGGGCCCACATTATTATTCCAAAAATACAATAATGCTCTTAAACGGCATTTCAAGTCACCAGAACAAGAGGATTAGAGAATCTTAGGTGCTAAGATGGATTCTACACGAGACTACATGGAGTGACAGAAGTAATGTAGTTCTTTGATTCAATAATTATAGCAAATGACTCGAAAAGAAACACCAAAACAAAAATTTTAAAACTACAAGCTTTAAAAATGGAAGCAGATAATAGGAATCAGACTAAAGTACCTTGTGATATGTGGAATCGTCAAGTTCAACAGTCTACCTAGCCTTATTGCAGAGAGCTTTCAAGACTTCATTGTTGTCGCAGTGCTTGGTGAAAAAACAGGAGCAAATCACCAAGAGGGGGTGAATTGGGAATTTGAAAAATTCTTTTCACTTAATTCTGGAAGTTAATCACTAGAGAAGGATAATGCAGAGAAGGAGAGAAGAGAACAAGACACAGTAAGATTTATACTAGTTCGGCCTAACTCTTTAACCTACGTCCAGTCCCCAGACTCTCTAGGATTTCCACTATCACTCACAATCAGTTACACACTCTGTGCTCGAAAGTTATCTTCTCACTAGGATACACTCCCCCTTACAAGTTGTACACTGATATTCCCAATCTCCAAGTCCCCTGACTTGAGATTTTCACACACAAGTGATTTTACAGAAACAATACTCTCTTTAAGAGCAGATATTGATAAATATTGAAGCTCAAATCTCTCAAGATAATTTAAAGAAGAATGAATGCAGAAGTCTGGATGTTGTACACTGTAAAATGTCTTATGTATAATTCTTCGAGTCTGGATCATATTTATAGCAGTTGAAGATCATTTTGAATGAAGAATATGTCTGTTGAAACAGCATTTCGAATTTGGCTGTTGGAAGAGCACTTTCTCAAATGTAGCTGTTGAGAATCCACTAAAAATATTCTTGATGGAGCTCATCTGTTTTTGTCTAATCTGGTGTGGACATCCTTGTTATCTGGTGCTTATTTAATCTGAAGATAATGTTAATAGTCCTTGATAGAATGGGTTGTGCTTAAAGTTGTATTTGTTTAATCTAAGTTGGAGCACTTTAAAAGACAACATGTTTTCTCTCTCTTGCTTTACAGCTAATAATCTGAATCTTCATTGTTTCCTTCATTAGATCATCTGAAATTTGCTAGCAAACTTGTTAAATAACGTTAGAAACAGTAGCAATGAAAGATATGAAGTATTAATATCAAACATAAGGTTTTTGCAATTTGGCGCCATTTGATTTTACAAATCTGTTCGTCACAAACTCGAGTTTACAAAGCCAGACTCGAGTTTGGAGTTCATCCAAAGAGCAAGGCATTTTGGAAAGCTTCTTAAACTTGAGTTGATAAGTGACTGACTCGAGTTTAGTTTTTACAAAGAGAAAAGTCGCGAGCTGGTCTTGGATGAAGTTTTGAATACATGGCTAAACTCGAGTCATTTAGTGACTGACTCGAGTTTGAAGCTTTTATGAAAATCTTAAGTTTAAGTTCACAGCTTCAAAACTGGAGTTTAGAAATGCAGACTAGAGTTTACAAGACCTGAAATATTGCATAGCTCTCTGTATGGTTCAGACTTGAGTTTTGATATATAAAACTCGAGTTTCAATGAAAACTGAAACTTTGAGATTTCTTTGTCAAGTGTAAACTGGAGTTTCTATTTGCAAAACTGGAGTTTTCAAATCACCCAGTAACTCGAGTACTTTCTGTTTAAGCTAAACTCGAGTCTCAAAAATCAAGACTCGAGTTTCAGTGAGAACTGAAACATTTGAAATATCTTTGAAGGCTCAAACTGGAGTTTCCATTTATAAGACTGGAGTTTAGAAATCAAGCAACAACTCGAGTGTCTCTTTTTATGCCAAACTCGAGTTTACAAGTCTTGAATCTTTTTAGCTCTCAAACTTTCTTGTAAACTGGAGTTTTTCAAAATTAAGAGTAGAGTTTGAAAACAAGCTGTAACTCGCCTTTGTACTAAACTCAAGTTTCAACACTTAGACTTAAGTTTACCATTCTTAAAACTTTGATTGCTCTCTGTATCTCTGCAAACTCGAGTTTGCCTAAGCAAACTGGAACTTGGAATTCTTTGCAGAATTGATCAACTTCTCTGTCAAGTCTCAAACTCGAGTTTGTATACCTAAACTCGAGTTTGTCTCAAACAGTAAGTTTTACAATTTCCCAAAGACAAACTTCAAATTTAGTTTACAATTGTCAGTTATCATCAAAACACATAGAGAACTAACACGTGGGGAGCTTGTAGTTGTCGTACATTCTCAGGCCGGCAAACCAGAAAAGCGCAAACTGAAGGTATAATTGCCAAACTTTTTATATGCAAAAAATAATCAAAAATTAAAATACAAATGCTTCACATGCCTAGATTAATGAATCAATAATGGAAAAGGAAAAAACAGAGAAACTTGACCAAGAAAAAATTTAATACAAACCACAAACCCTGCTATAGTCAGAAATTTTCATCAAAATGATATGACTTTGCAGCTGAAGCACAACTCACTAATTCACAGCTCCAACATGAAAGAGCTGCAAATTAGAGCAAAATGGCAACAATGACGAAGTATAAAGCTGAAATCAGGGGACTCCAGATTGGGAAGTAGATTTGGAGGTGTAGATCACCAAAAAGAAGAAAAATGACAGTGTTTGATGGGGGTAGAATCTAAGCAATGCATATCTATGTTGAAGCTTCACAAGTTGCCCACCGCGTTCTCCTAAACGGCATTTCGAGTTGTTGGTTGGCCATCATAGTATGGAATATGATAATAGCTCCCTTGCTTGGTTCTCTTCTTCCTCCCCATCTATGCAACCTTCTTCAAGTACTCTAACCCCGACTCTCCCCATTAGGAAGAACAAGTTGCCTTAGCTTGGTTTAAATCATATCTGAACTCCAACTTCAAGCTTGTCATGGAGATGTTAGGTGTGATGAGCTTGAGAGCTGTTGGGTGCAACAGGCTTGAGAGCGTTGGGAAAATTATGAATTACTCTGATTTTTTTAAAGTTAGGGGCATTATTGTATTTTCAAAATAATAATGTGGGCCCCACCACAAAAACTAACACCGTCAGGCATGATTTAACAGTGTTGTGACTTTTGCTCCAATTTTCAAAGTTCATGTATATTTTTGCGCTTATAAAAGAACTTAGTGCTAGACGCTCCTAAGGGTAAAGCATATGTGCATTTTTGCATCTTTATCCTAAAAAAATGGACTGATTACACTCACTTTTTCTACTGCAATGTCAATATTAGGCTTGTTTGGGTTAGCGGTAGAAGCAGTGGCTTATTTTTAATTTGAATTTTGCAAAAGCCTAATAAGAAAAAAGTCAAGTTGTGAATGTGATTTGTGTTTGAATTGATGATGACAGAAGTGGCATTTTTCCAATCAGAGACGTGTTTGAGTTAGCGGTTGAAAAGTAAGTTAAGATGGAAAAATGACATTAATCTTATTAAATACTATATATATTAATATTAGTTGTATATATTGTGATAACTGAAAATAAAAATTTATATTTATATTTAAAATTTAAAATTTAAAAAAGGAAAAATAAATATATTTATTATTTAAAAATATATTTATATTTACATATATTAATTCAGTATAAAGTATTTTCATGGTAGGATTTAAATTTTGGTGGTATAATCCCAAATTATGTTTTTAGAAGAAAGAGAGAAAATAAATATATATAAATATAGAAATTGTTTTTTAAAAAAAAAAAAAGAGGAAGAAGGAGTATGAAGTGAGTAGAAGAATTTACATCCAGTATGAATAAAGGGAGAGAATATGCCAGTAGAAGAAAGAGAGAGAATAAAGTTTGGTGGGGCCTGCGCACCTTTTCCTCCATAGTTGCTCCAACGCTCAAAACGCACTGCAAAAGCTTCATGAGTGAGCTTTTATATTAATGGGCGTTTTTTTGCAAAAGCCCATTTCAGAAGAAGCCAATCCAAACACATTATGGTGGGCTTTTTCTCCATAGCTCTTCCCACTAGACCTCGATGCTCCAAACACTCAAACCAAACAGGCCCATTATATGACTCCTGAGCTTTGTCTTGGATTTAAGTATCCTATCTAATGAAATTGTATATTTATACCATGTTTTAGAGCTTTTTTTTTTTTTACCTTCCCTTTTTCTTTTTGATGGTTTTTGTGTGTGTGTGTGTGTGTTGGAGGAAGGGGGCTTGGGTCGTTATTTTGCTTCGTCTTGTCTTGGTTTTTTGGTTGTTTTCCTTTTGTTCAACCATATTGTTTCATTGTAAGCTTTGGGATTTCCTAAGGCTTCTTTTAGCTAATGGTATGGTTTGTGATTTAGCTTATGGTTGTGTACTATTGGTGTGTCTGAAAAAAAGTCAAGGTTTGAAAAATCAAAGTGGTGTCATGGGATATGGGGTGAATCAGAGTGATTTAATGTTTTGATGATCGTTTGGATGACATATTCTCCCCTTGAATCAATTTTATAGACTTTGTCCTTTTTCATATCATGAGATAGACGAGAACGTAGTTGCAACTTTAGTGTTTGTTTTTATTGAGATTTTTTCATTGACTTTTTGTTTCGTCCTTAATCATTTTAAGACACGTTGCTACTATAAAAAGTAGATTTAATAACTCCAAATTAACAATCGTTTTAATGAAAACAGACATTAAAAAATAGGTGGTTGTACTATTGTAATTGTTAGTTCTCTATGTGTTTCGATGATAACTGACAATTGTAAATTAAAAATATGCTTATTGAACTAAGTCCAAGAACCTTTCATTGTTAAAAATTATCTTGTTCAATAATTACATCTTCTAAGAAAAATGACTCGAGTCATCATTGTGCAACTTGAGTCATCGTCTCTTGAGTTCAATCATATTTGTGCTAAGTGACTTGAGTCAATTAGATATGACTCCAGTCATGGTCCTTTATTACAAAACACTTTGAAGCTAAATGACTCGAGTTAAATTGTTGTGACTCTAGTCACCCAAATTAAATTTCCAACTTATCTTTTTCCAACGGTCAAATGTGACTCCAATCGGTCACTTAATAACTCTAGTCATCTACGGTATCAAAAGTCTTTGTAAACTTAAACCTGAAATCTATCTGTCAAAACTGATATGACTGAAGTAAGCTTTCAATAACTCCAGTCATATTGGTATAGAAGCACTCTCAAGTGTTTTAAAAATAATAGATGACTCCAGTCATCTCTAAACAGAGACAATTTCAAAAGATTTATGAAAATAGATGACTTCGGTCATTTGGTAATGACTCCAATTATATTGATACAGAGAGCTTCACAGACGTTCTTTTGTGAACTAGATGACTCTAGTCATCATGTGACGACTCTAGTCATCATGCATTTGCTTATGTGTTTTTCAAATTGCTAATCAAGATGACTCCAGTAAAAATAATGTAACTCCAATCATGTAACTCAGGTCAATGATTTGTGACTCGAGTCAATGTTATGAAAAATGAAAAAACTATGTTCATAATATCTAAATCACTAATTATGATTTGAATGCTTCATATTATCACTCTTTACTATTCCTGACTATGTTTAATTAGTTTGTTAATAAGTTTCAATTGATTTTGTTATGGATTAACCCCAAATTGCAATAAAGCAATTATGTGTCAGAAACTTTAAATGCAAAGCAGAAACAAATGCCAGAATTAGACAACTAACTCTCTGAGCATCTTAAAGTCTTGCAACCACTTCCTTTCCACTTCCAATACTGAGTCTCAACAAACAAATGAAACAAGGATTGTCAACATGGAATGATGATGCTGATTGAAGAGAGAAGACGCCTGAGTAACTGTTAAGGATAATCAGTCTCAATGATCATCTCCATCAGTCTCAACGAATAATTCTCAAAGCTTCTCAACGGTCATTAATGGCAACACCTATAAAAGCCAGAAGCATTGAATTCTCTACCTACCGAAATGTTGTGCATTCAATTTGTGAAATTAGCATTTACTGTCTTTAATCCTTGGGCAATATCTTTAGATATCAATACACTTCAGTAATTATATATCTACTCTTTTAGAGAGTCTTCAAATTATCATTCTTGTATTAATCTGAAGGTTCTAGAACCTTTAAGATTGGAGTTAATTGATTACAGCTTGTGAGGGGGAGTAAATTCTAGTGAGAGAATTATTATAAGAGTTACAGAGTGTGTAATCAATCTTGAGATAGTGAAATCTCAGAGAATCTGGGGATTGGACATAGGTCAAGGATTTGGACAGAACCAGTATAAATTCCTCGTGTCTGATATTTCTTTCCTACTCTCTGTTCATCCCTGTTTTACTTGTGTGATTCAAAGGATTGAAAGAAAAACCTTAAATCACCCAATTCACCCCCTCCTTTTAGGTGATATTCTACCTTTTATTTGGTATCAGAGCATTGGTTATTTAGTTAAGAATTCATCAAGCTTCCTTTCCTTTGACATTAAAGGATGCCTAAGAAGAAAGAGAAAGAGGAAGGATGATTTCATATGGACACTTATCACTTTGAGATTTAATCTCAAGCCACATGGCAATTTAAGATGTAAACACTTGGATTTATGTGGAATTAAAGTCCAAGACTCCCAAGCCTCCACACATTTTGTCTAAAGTAGCTCAAAATAGGGGGAAATAGAGAAATTCAAAGGAAAAGGAAAGAGGAGAGAAGTTGGAGAAAAACTTAGTGTTCTTGAGCTTCCTAACCGATTTCACCTTCGGAATCGTATTTCTAGCTCTTGAGGTCTTGTCTAATGTTGTTCTTCTCAATGAGAGCAACATTTATATGGTTTTGGATTCTTGGTCAAAGGTGTTTGGTGTCATCTACAAGGGGGAGGTGCTACCAAAATCAAGAACCGGATATGGAATCGTTATGAGGTATATATAAGCTCGATTTGAACCGGATATCTTGAGGTTTTCATAAGTTGTTGAAATGCCCAAATTTTTTTTCATATCTAAATAGTAGGAAAGGAGTATGATTTTGATAGCTTTGATGCTTACAATGAGTTTAGAATGAAAATATAACTTTTAGCTAAAGAACCTTTAAGTTTGGCCAAACCAGTTTAGGAGGAAGGAGTTGGATTTGTTAAATTTGAGATTAGAAATATAGTCTGAACACAAAATTGTGTGGGAATAGCCTATGGAAAGGATTCTAGTTGAATTGCATAGAAAATCCTAAGATATGAATTTAAGTATAAAGCTACTAAATTACATTTTCTGGGAGACAGTCTAGTTGTGACAAACTTTTGAATAGCAAATCATAACCAACAATTGTGATATTTTCTAAATTGATAAAATACATCTCAAGCTTTAATTTGATATATAATATGTGTCATTTGGGTTAGTATATTGTAAGCTGTGAATTTTTAAAGTTTGTGCTCTAAAACTAGAACAAATTCTAGAATAGTTTGGTTGCTTGAGGATTTCTGGATAATTGTACATATAAATGATAGTAAGTGATATTTTTCCCATACAAATAAATTAAATAGATTTACATAGAAATTTGAACCATTTGGAAGTTTGTATATTAAGTTTTCTTTTCTTTTTTAAGTTAGGAAGAGATTCTAGCAGCATGGGCTTCATATGCAAAAATGAGGAATTTGAGTGAATTGTAAATAAGAGTGACTTCTAATAGTAGCATTATGTCTTAAGGGCTAATGCAGCCCCATTAGACATCCATTTGTCATGTCTCACTTTCATGACTCTAACAAGTCATGTGATTATGTGTCTAGGGCTATGAGGTGACAAAGAAGAGGCAACGCAAGCAATTTTAATGGTTTTTTTTTAAAAAAAAAGAATAAGAGGAGAACCTAAAGACTCAAAGTAGTGAACTTACCCTACTTGCATGTATTGATATGTTTACTTGTGTGTTGATGAGCATGACTGTTTTGCTTGCTTGTTTATGTGTAACAAGCTGAATGATTGAAGCTCTGTTTCTGTTGATGTTGTGGCCTTAAGTAAGAAATTTGAAGCATTGAGCATGTAAAAATATCATTATGCTAACACGAGCCTACGTAAGGCAAGATATCATGCACTATCAATTATTTTTGCATGCATTGTTTGGTATTGTTTGATACTGAGATTCCCCAGAATCTCACCCTCCTCTTACCAACCATACCTGTATGTAAGCACATAGAAGAGGAGTGCATGAAGTTGCACCAAGGTGAATGAGATGAAGAAGTAAAGGTGTATAAGTGATGTGAGTCATGTATAAATTTGGACATATTTATTATTTGTAAAAACATGTCATAGCTTGTGTATATACATGTATGAATTAGCAAAGAAATGAGCAAAGAAACACTCTAATAATAATAAAGACGGCCCTTAAGAATATTGATGCTTTTGTATGAGTAATTTAAGGATGGGTGTGATAGATTTGATGAAGTTAAATGTGTTTCTCATTCCTGTTCGCCTCTTTCTTCATCTATTACCTATCTTATGTCATCCTCCTTGTAAGAGTTCTTCTCTAGGCTGCCTTTTGAATAGAAATTGAACTCCTTGGATCCCTTTATCTCCTTCCACCGAACCTGTAATTAGAATTGGTTGCGTTATTATTAACTCTTAGAAATTGACAACATTTCAACACATTTTTTGTCTCTTTTTACCTATTTTAGGTTCAAAATGTGCATAGGAAATATAGTGTATAGAAGAAAATGTGCATATCAAAGTATCAAACAAAATTCAAAGAAATCCTTGTCATATTCTGTAGAGTTTGATATTCAATTGTGAATTGATAATTCCTACCTCTTTGGTAGGAGGATAGAGATAAGATTTGAAGCTCCAAAGAATCAAGAAACAATGAAAGAAATGATGAGATATAAAGTTTGAAGGACTTGTACAACTTGCCGTGGCAAGTCGAGGAAAATAGTTCTCTGTATGAATTAGTTGTGTCAAGTTGACAAACTTGTTGTGGCAAGTCAAAGAAAATAGCTCTCTGTCTGAACTGGCCACAACAAATTGCACCACGGCAAGTTGTGCAACTTGCCATGGCCAGTCGTGAAAAAGTGCAGTTACTTGTTTTAACTTTAAAAACAGAAAAACACTATTTAACCTAAAGGGAAGGGCCGAAAAACACACTCTCTACACTTGGGAACATTGGAGCAACTATAGGAAGAGCTTGAGAGAGAGATTTGGAGCATTTTGGAGGCTTGGGTACTCATCTCAAGAGAGATTTTGGGATTTTTATCTTGGTTCTTCCTCTATTCTTCTCTTTTCCACTTTGTTTCTCCATGTATTCAGTAGATATGTTTAGAACTTCGTTGTATTTGGATATGAGTGGCTAAATATTTCATTCTAGGGTTCTTTTGACTCTTTGTATGGATTAATACTTGGATATTCCTTTCTTTTGCTAGATGTGTGTGTGTGTTTATTTCAACCTAGGCTTAATGCTTCTAAGTGATTGGCATCCATTTAGTTGATTTATTCACTTAAGTGTGACTTAAGAAAGCTAATCTAGGTGTAGAACTTGATTGAAATCGTGCTTGTCTTGAAGTTTACTTGATAAATGGATAGTTTGTTAGTAAAATAGAGATATATTTACTAATCTTGCATTGTCACATTAGGGTTGTTACTTAAATATTGATTCTCATTAATTGTAACAAGAGATTTGGGCATTTTAATGAGAAGAGAAACTTGATTTTGAATTGAGAGAGCTTGTCAAGTGTTTTTGAACCTTAGACTGACACATTTTTGTATTGAAACACTAATAGCGAGGAAACTAATCAATTATTATGTAATGCAAAAGGGGAAGAAGAATCTTAAGCTTTATTAGATCCTTGAAATCCAAAAATTAATTGTTTTTATCAATTTTTAATTTTAGAAATAGTCTTTAAAAATTCTCATTCCTCATCAAAATCTTTGTTCTAGCTCAACTAGATTAAATTCACTAAGCCTATTGTTTGACCAATTTGTTATACAAATCCTTGTGGGAACAATACTTTACTTATCACTTTATTACTTGCATGATTCGTATACTTGTGAGGTGAATAGTTATATAGTGTCTAAATTATAAAATAGTATAAACTCCAAGTTGCAAAGTCATAAAAAAGAGGGAAATAGATAAGAAAATACAACTAAAATCTTAAATAACCTATTTTTTTATTAAAATTAGTGGTCAATTACTATACTCTTATGATATCTCTTGTGGGCAATAAGACTAATTTAAGATTTTGAAGTTCAAGTGATATTTTCTTGTTTTTTCCTAAAAAAAGATTAATTTCACAAGAAAAAGAATAAAAAGATTAATTTTCCCCATATTTTTTCATATTACCTCTTCACTTATGGTGTGTTTGGTTTTAGGGGAAGGGATGTGAGGAGAGGGAGGGGAGAGAAAAATTTTATCTCATTTGACCAAATTGCCCATAGACTATGTGCTGCTCAGATCTGCCATACATCTCACTCTTTTGCAGTTCTCATCAGAACCACCTTGCGAAACAGCCATCATAAGTATGTTGTATCCATCTACCAAGCTCACATCAAAGAAATCAAGGCCTCCCACTTTGTCTAGAGTAAAGTCCACCAATGTCGCCAGTAGTGAGGCCCCTTTTCCTCCATATTCCAGCTTCTCGGAGCTGCAGTCACCGATAGGACATGCAAATTTACGGTGGAGTCTTGGGCACATCGGGTTCGACCCCAGAAGCGACTATCCCAAGAAGTAGGTGCAGAGATGGTCTTAGACTCGCCGACCTGAAGAACAAATCAGCAAAGGAAAGAGGAGCAACTCTAGCATTTGAAAGAATGCCCGACCAAACTGTGTTGCTGTATTTGTTGATGATGGTAAATGTCATAGAAGCAACTCCTACAAATCATATTTCCAAATTGTTTACAATATAATAGGAACAATAAATGAAATCAAAAATTTGTTTCATCAATGGTGATGCCATAGTCAAAATTATTTGATACAAATAAGTGAGGCGTTAGTAGAAACGATAACAATAGTGTTAGTTGCTCTATATATTTGGATGAAATTGAATCTGTTATGAAATAATGACTGTAGAAGAAGAAGAGGATAGAGGCTAAGTGTGTGTTTGGTTTGAGGGAAGGGGAGAATGGGAGGGAAGAGAAATTTTTTACCTCATATTGATCAAATTGTCCATGGAAATTTTTCAATATTCCAAAAATACATTCTCAACAAAAGATAATATTTTTCCCATGATGACAATTTGGTCAATATTTTTCCTCCCCTCTCATCTCCTCCCCTCAAACCAAACATGTTGACAATTTTTCAATATGCCATAGTAAATATTTTTCAATATTTTCTCTCTCATTCCTTCCCTTCCATCCTCGCCCCTCAAATCAAACAATTGGAAAGGAGGAGATGAGAGGGGAGAAAAAAAATGAGCCACTCCCCTTATTTAGTTTGAAATTTTAGAGGGGAGGAGATTCTAAAGTTTCCATCCCTTCTGTTCCAGCGCCTCTATTTTGACTCCCCTCCAATTTTTTGAGTTTTAGAGGGGATCCAAAATCTTGGAGCACTTCACCCTTAGAACGTAAATGATATTCGAATAATTCCTATGGTAAAAAATATTATGATTAATAAAAATATTATGATAATGTAAATATTTTATTATTATAATTAAAATATATCACTAAAAATAATTTTATATGAAAGTATATATTTATGAATAAAAATTTATCATAATTACAACATATGCTTAAACAAATTTAAATAAAAAATATTATTATCAATAAAAAAAATATCATTTTTAAATTCATTTGAATAAATATACATTTTTATCATTAAAAATAATCAATATGAAATAAAATTTTAAAAAAATATTTTTACAAAGAAAAAATATATTAATATAATTTTTTTTAAAAAAATGCAAGTATAATGAAAATTATATTACTTTTATTAAATTTAAAATAATATATTTTTAGAAATATATTACTATTAAATAATTTAAAATATGTTTTTATAAATAAAAAGTACTAGTTGTTACACACCTATCAGCCTCGCCCTTCCGGGTGATGGGTAGTGTGATCTATTACTTATATTCAACTCTAACTCATTTTCCCTAGGTTAATTTATGTTACATATCAAAGTATAAGCAGCAGAGCATACACTAGTTTTGTAATACCCGGATAATTATTATCTGGAATATTATATCCATTTATGATAGATATGGTCTCAAAATGTTGTATAATTGGTCTATTTTCAAAGGGAAATGCTAAGAAAATTAAATGGAATTTATTGCAAAAAATGTGAAAAATGCATTTTAGGGCCATAAAACATCCTAAAAATGTGATGATAAATCCTAAAGGGCTGTGAAATAATTATTAAAAATTAGAAGGAATATTGTCCCTAATTTAGACAATTTATTAAATTATCTCTTTTGAAAATAGAAGAATAGAAAATTAAAAAGTATTCTGGGGACCAGATTGGACCTTATGATTTTTAATATTATGCATGGAGCATAAATTATTAATGTCAATAAAAAAGTTGTGAGATAATAATTATTACTAATTAAGAAAATTGTCAACAATTAGTAAGTGATTAATTAGATAATTAATGGCTAATTGTTTAGACATAAGATAAAGAGAAAAAGGTGGAAATTACTTAAAATAAATATACATATATAAATAAAAACGAAAATTAGAAGAAAAATAAAGAAAAATGAAATGAAAATTAAGAAATTAATATCTAGATATTTGCATTAAAATAACATTATAAGTTAAGACATGTGGTAATTAAGTAATATTATAATAGTAAAAATGTGAACAGGATAAATGACCACGGATAGAAATAAAATCCTACCTAGAAAACCATGAACTAGGTTTCTTGAGTCAGAGTATATTAAGAACAAGTGAATTTCTATCTCGGAGTGGACTGTCTCTGAAGTCATTCCTGTAGCCAACGGAGTGATTTGGAGATACAACAAGGAAGATATTTTGTGGGATTAAAGCAGATAGTAGAAATGAGAACCGATGGAAAATAATTCATAGATTGAAATCCGGGGATAAGTTGAGAAAAACCAGAGTACATTATTGATCAGTGGATTTTTACTAGAGGTTGGCACCGACAGACGATATTTCCGTAACCGGTAGCGATTACCGAGGATTTTTGGCAGGTAACAGAATGTCCTTAATGAGAGTATAAGGTTAGGAAAACCCGGTATTCTCGAAGAGGAAGAAAAGACCTTCAGAGTGTTATTTCCGGAATTTTAAGATTTTACAAAATTTCGCGATCGGAACACCGAACAGGGACTTTATCGGTAGAAAACTTCTTGAGAGAGTTGGTGACATCACCTTGGTGACTAAGGATGACATCATCCTTGAGAGGTGTAAGGCCAAGATCTTGCCACCTCCAAGAAGTGCGATCCAACGGTCAGAATTCAACCAGACAAAGTTCAATGAAATTACCGAAATGCCATCGTCTTTTTCTATAAATAGCCTTCACCTTCTCTTCATTCTTCACAAATCCTAGAGCTTTCTAGAGAGAGATTTTAGAGAGAAGGAGGAGTCTGTGTAAATAGCAAAGTGCCGGGTAAGTTCTTCAGTCCCTAGTCTTTAGTTTTAGTGTTTCTTTCGGTAGTTGTTGTAGAAATGTTAGGTTGATCTTTAATCTTCCAGGTATGTTTAGAAATCATGTTCTAGGGGTAATTAAGGTATTAATTTCGAAAATCATTATGGAGTTGGAGATATGTTGAAATTCTGGAAGATTATGGTCAAGGTAGCGAAGTACTAGCGAAATTCTGTCGATTAAGGGATCAGGGGCAAAATGGTAATTTGTACCTAAAATGCCTGTTATGATATCAAATATGGATAAATGTGATATTATCATTATAGGATATCAGTAATCTTGTTTCGCTGTCATTTCGTTGTCGTTCCGCTGTTTTCCGTCAAAAGTACAGTTTATCGTCAACGTACTAAACGCTCGTCAACGAAGGTACGTTCGCGTACTGTAACACTAACTCTGATATTTACAGTATGTGTATATGTGGTATGTGTGCATGTTGTGGTGTGTTGTTTGAATACTTGTTTGGTAAGAAATAACTGTACACCTGCATACACTGGGAGTGATATATCTGTTTTCACTGGAGTGGTACTTTTCGCTGGGAGCGGTACATTTGCATTCACTGGGAGTGACATGTTTGGAAGTGAACCAATTGTTGTGTTTATATACCGTATATGTAAATATGAGGTTAACCATTACCTGGGGTCCATATGCATGGGACCTCAGCTCTTAACATAACAGCAGGGTCAGGAGAACTAAGGACGAAGGAGAGGGGAAAGCAGCACGCTTAGAGACCTAGCTAGAGATTTCATTTTGACGTTCCGGCGGAAGCCTTCCTTTTGTTGTCTACTTCACTTTTGAGCCACGCGGTTACTATACCGCTATTGTATCCAGCCAGACTTATGGCATTCTGAAATATAAGTATCAGTTACTCTTCTGCTCAAATGATCTACCCTGATGATTTTAAATGATTTTTGATGAAAAAATAATATTCCACTTTTGAAAATTTGGGATGTTACAAGTTTGGACAATAATGTACTGATAAAAATACGGAAAGATAAACTTTCCCCGAAGGGATCAAAATATGCAGTCATCCGGATAATGGTGTCTGACATGCCAAAATAAAATACTACAGTCATTCAATAATCACAATAAGTATCCAAAAGAAATATCACTAACGTCCACTATCTCACTAGCTCTGCTCCGGAGTCTTACCTATATCGCCCTGCTCCGCTCTAAATAAGTTGTCAGAGGACTTAAAAGGGGCTGGGATTCATAAGTAAATCCCAGAGTAACCGTTAATCTTATATAAAATGTATAACAATGCATGTAAGAAAAACCAAGAATAGATACACAAACCACATAGCATTCGGTATCATGCACACAGCAAGGCACATAGCCAACTATGAAACTGGCAGTTCTAATAGCACATAGCACAGACTACTGGGCACGACACACAGCAAGGCCCTTATTGCACACAGCATGTTCCGGTTCTAGAGCGCTTGGAAATATATGATAACCAACTTCCTTTTCTTATCAAGGAATTTAACTTAAAATAAGCCCAACTCACATGTCCATATTTACCAAATTCCTTTTCTTATCAAGGAATTTAATATGAGCTCATATTCCCTTTATTTTCGTCATTTTTTAGGATTTTCCAGCAAGCAATGACTGATCTTCAAAAATTTACAATTAAATCTAGAAACCTTCTTTTGAGTTTCTTCCAAAGCCTAAATGGCCCTTAATATGTCTATTTTCAACCAAAAATACTATCTTGGGCTAGCCTTATACGAAAACCCGTTTATAGCTTAAAATGCCTCTGTTTTCCGAAATTAAGTCCAGGATCATAAGATCATTTTCAAAAATTAATTTCTCTTAGCACATAATTCAAAAAAACACATGTTACCCATCAAATTAAAGCTTGTTATGTCTACTTTAATCTTGTAAAATTTCATTTCAATTGAACTTCATTCACTGCTCCAAACATGCATTGCAAAGTAATTGCCTAGATTGGAAGTTCCAGAACAATTTCAAGTTAAGGTATAATTCAATCCCGAAGCTTTCAAAATTTCTATCGAACCTCTACCCTACACAATTTTTTGTTTTGAACACAATGGAACTAGCAAAATGACCAAAATCCCACTCCTTAGGTCTGCCCTGCTACTGGCCAAAATTACATTTAATTATAATAATTTACCAATTCACAATTTATCCGTCAAATTAGGTTCATATGTTCACAAATCATCATATAATCACATCTTTATGAACAAATCACCATAAGACTCCAAAATTCCTAATTGGCTGAAAATAGAAGATTTCATAACATTCTCAAAACTCAACCAAACTTCAAATCAATTGGTTCAAAATGAAGTTTATGCTTACCTTATCACGATTCTACAATCGGTTCAGAATTTCGGCAATAGCTCGGCTAACCCAATTACTTGAAACTCCTTCTATAAGGAAACTAAAACCGTAGAATTAAAGCTCTCAAGGAGCAGAATAATATTTGTGAAGGGAGTTTTTGGATTGAAGGTGATTTAGTATGAGATTTTGGCTACTCTATTTTTCTCTTTCCTCTTCCCATTTTCTACACCATTTCCGTACATATCAAGCTTCCTTCTCTCTCTTTGCTACTTATCTTGGCCGAATGTGTTAGATGGCAAGTGAATTTAATGAATATTGGATTATCAAAGTCGGTGATTACTTATATGGAATAATAGGACGTTGCTCTTCCATTTATTTACCATCTTACTATTGAATTCCAAATTCCAATGACTTGTTGACCGAAAGTTTTGTGGTAAAAGGGCTGATGTGGTGTGAAGGCAAATGATCATGCATGTATCTTGACCAATTTAACTAATTAGTGAAGTGGGAGTGTTGTGGAGTTCATATCAATATGGTCTCATTTAATCATCTACAAGACTATTATTTGTAACTTAGTTTATTACTTATTTAGTTGCAAATATTATTAATCATTAATTCTATATAGATATTTTTTTCCTTCTTCAATTAGCTTCTTTAGGCAATAGAATATTGTCTTTAAAATTTCTATGTCAAAATTATCCCTTACAATTTCTCCTTAAATTTTTAGAAAAATTGGCCTTAAATTCCAAATAATAATAATAATAATAATAATAATAATATTATTATTATTATTATTATTATTATTACTACTATTACTATATAATTATTTGAGCCAAATTTCACCTTTATGAATTCCATTTTAGTCGAACTATTTGTCCAAATCAATTAATTGGATGTTAGACATAAGTATCCTACTTGTGCCAACATGTATCTCAAAGTTTTCGTTTTAGCGAAATCAAGTAGAATTGTTTTTGCGTCAAAATTTCATTATTTTTTTTCCACATGCAAATACATTATACATAGAATTTGCTAGGAAAAATTTAGGATATTACAATTGTAATTAAAATATGTTACTATAAAATTAATTTAAAATAAAATATTTATTATTATATTAATTATAAATAAAATATTACTATACTAATGGGATAAAATGTAAGTTAATTTATATAACATATAAATAAAAAAATATAATTAGATACTGTATATTAAAATAAAATAATAAATTGTTATCATTCCTCCACTGTTCTAATTTAGACCAAACAGTACATCGGTAAAAATCACCCCTTCCCTTCTACCGCCCCCCTCCAACCATTTAATCACTTTCACTCTGCAGATCGCCCAGCTTACCCCCTCACGCCACTGGCCCTAGGTCTTATTCCTACACTTCTATCGGCTTCCGTCGCGGCCGCTCGCTCTTGGCCACTGTCGCCGTCCGTCTCCACTCCCTGTCATCCCACTCAGGTAGGTTGCATCTTTCTTTCCTTCTCCTTTCGTCATTTGGTCGCTCCCTGCCTTCCTTCACCCACTCAAAAGTGAACAGTTTTCTTCATACAGAAAGCATTCTCGCTTAATCGCGTTCTCTGTTTTTGTCGTTATTTTTCGATCTCGCTTAATCTCCTCCACATGTTTGTTTGTTTGTGGGGGTAAAAGAAGAGTTGAAAGAATGGAGGAATGGATTTAAATTTTAGAGTAAAGAGAGAATTGAGAGATAGAGATTTAGGAGTTGGGTTAAAGTTGGTGCCTGGGTTAGCATTGTGCGAATCTTTTCAAGTGCTCTGATGACTTTCTTATCCTTTAGCTGCTGAATTGGAAATTTTAAAAAAGGACGGCTGCTGCCTAGCCCAAGATCAATCATTTAAAAAAATTCTGCAGGTATACAATTACAGGTATACATACACCCTACTGAGACATGGTAAGTTTATCTGGCACTGGGCAAAAGCTTGTGAAGGAGTTATTTGAATTGGTTATCCTTTCTGGTTTTTGAGCATTGCTTAATTCACAGTTTTGCTTTCCTGCAGATCTCAATGTCGATTTCGCAGGAGCTATACCCTTCTCAAGATGACCTCCTCTATGAAGAAGAGCTCTTGCGTAACCCTTTTAGCCTCAAGTTATGGTGGCGTTATCTTGTTGCTCGATCAGAAGCTCCATTCAGAAAGCGTTTTGTTATCTACGAGCGAGCCCTCAAAGCCCTCCCTGGAAGCTACAAGATTTGGCACGCTTACCTGCGTGAACGTCAGGAGCTCGTCCGTAACCTTCCTATCACTCACTCTCAGTATGACACTCTTAATAACACGTTCGAGCGGGCGCTTGTGACAATGCACAAAATGCCCAGAATTTGGATTATGTATCTTCAAACTCTGACTGAGCAGAAATTGATAACTCGGACACGTAGGACATTCGATAGGGCCCTCTGTGCCCTCCCAGTTACCCAGCACGATCGAATCTGGGAGCCCTATCTGATTTTTGTTAGCCAGAAAGGTATTCCTATAGAGACTTCTCTTCGTGTCTATCGGAGGTATTTAAAGTATGACCCCACCCATATTGAAGATTTTATTGAATTCTTGATTAACTCCAGTCTCTGGCAAGAGGCTGCAGAAAGACTGGCTTCAGTATTAAATGATGGTCAGTTTTATTCAATAAAGGGAAAAACAAAGCATAGGCTATGGTTGGAGTTGTGTGATTTACTTACTAGACATGCCAATGAAGTCTCAGGTTTAAATGTTGATGCAATAATTAGAGGTGGGATTAGGAAGTTTACTGATGAGGTGGGGAGACTCTGGACGTCACTGGCAGAGTATTATATTAGGAGGGGTTTGCATGAGAAGGCTAGGGATATTTTTGAGGAGGGGATGTCAACTGTTGTCACTGTGAGGGATTTTAGTGTGATTTTTGATTCATACTCACAGTTTGAGGAGAGCATGCTTTCATATAAGATGGAGGAGATGGGTTTAAGTGATGATGAAGAAGAAGAGAATGATCAAGAGAATGGCTTTGGAGATGAAGATGTTCGATTCTTGGGAAAATTATCTCTGGAGGACTTTGAGAAGATTCTTCATGGATTTTGGTTGAGTGATAAAAATGACATAGATTTGAGGTTGGCTAGATTAGAACATCTTATGGAGAGGAGACCAGAATTGGCTAACAGTGTTCTTTTACGTCAAAATCCTCATAATGTAGAACAATGGCACCGTAGGGTGAAGCTGTTTGAGGGAAACCCCACTAGGCAGATATTGACCTACACTGAAGCCGTCAGGACTGTTGATCCAATGAAAGCTGTGGGAAAGCCTCACACATTGTGGGTTGCTTTTGCAAAACTGTATGAAGATCACAAAGACCTTGCCAATGCCAGAGTTATATTTGATAAGGCAGTACAAGTCAACTACAAGAGTGTGGTTCATCTAGCTAGTGTGTGGTGTGAGTGGGCAGAAATGGAATTGAGGCATAAGAATTTCAAAGGTGCCCTTGAGCTTATGAGGCGGGCTACAGCAGAGCCATCAGTTGAGGTCAAGCGAAGAGGTAATCTTATTTGTACTTTGTTCACATGGTTATTTTTTAGTGCTTGAGTCCATATCTTATTTTCAAACATTTCATTATTTTAATTAAGCTTGTTCAGGGATGTTATGCCACTTTCAGAGTCAGTTTCTTAGTGGTAAAGATATTTTAGTAGTTGGCTTTCCTCCTATACCCACCTGACTATCCTTTTCCATCCTTTTCCCTTTGTAACCATTGGATTAAGATCTCAACAGTTCATATTTGTCCTATGATAAAAATATTATTATTAGGGAAAATGAGGGAAAAGGATGGTAAAGAAAGATGGTAAATTTGGACCATTGAGATCTTAATCCAACGGTTAAAAAAGGAAAAGGAGGGAAAATGATGGTAAGGGGTATAGGAGGAAAGTCAAGTCCGATATTTTAGGAAGTTAGGCGAATTCTTCTGCTTAATTATAACTCATGTCAGCATGTAAAAAGCTTCTTGTGTTATAATTAAAACTTCATTGTTTTCGTGGAGATTCTCCTTGGCTATTAGTTATATTCTCTGAGCCTTCTACCAAACACTTATGCTGTTGTGTATCCTAGGATGATCATCTTGCGGTTATTGAGAAGGAATGATGTGAACTTATGAAGAGAGTACCATTGTGGTTGTGCAGGGAGTGAACTAACCTTAGGTTTTTGCTTATTCATTATTTTTAGTGGCTGCTGATGGAAACGAACCTGTTCAAATGAAGTTGCATAAATCCTTGAGATTGTGGACCTTTTACGTTGACTTGGAGGAAAGTCTGGGTACATTGGAGTCTACTCGTGCAGTGTATGAGCGAATATTGGATTTGAGAATTGCAACACCACAAATTATAATTAACTATGCATATTTTTTAGAGGTATAGAACTATTTCTACATTTTAATACTTCTTTTTCTGTTTTTATTTGATCTGGTTTTTTGTGGATTGACAATTCTTCATTTAATTTCACAGGAGCACAAATACTTTGAAGATGCATTTAAGGTTTATGAAAGAGGTGTGAAGATATTCAAGTACCCACATGTTAAAGATATATGGATCACATATCTCTCAAAATTTGTGAAAAGATATGGGAAAACAAAATTGGAGAGAGCAAGAGAGCTGTTTGAGAATGCTGTTGAAACGGTATGCACTTGTATCCAAATGATCCTATAGCTTCATTATGTCTTTTACGTTTAAAATCATCTCTCCAGAGGATATGTCCGGATCCAGTGATTTATTTATGTTTTAGATCAATCTTAAGATTTGGGTTTTAAGGCACTTGGGAGGGGACCAGGGTAAATGTCAACTTAAGGGAAAGTGAAGGTTGAAAGTTTAGATAGCAGTCATACTGCTTAAGAAATTTTGTATTTCTGTGTTATATCAATGAATTTTCATGCATGTATGATATGACTTCTAAATGTAGATCAACCTTAGGATTTATTATGAGGTATCATATATGAAGTTCTGAATGCATTAGAGTGAACTTTACCGACAGGTTGTGTCCAGGTTTTTAACTATCTAAATTGTTTATCATCCGTGAAAGTTCCTTACTAGTCTTTTACTGATTTAATAGTATTCATTTAATGATATCTTTACACTATTACATATGGGATGGAGACTTTGATGCCTTCACGTGACAATATAAAAACAAAACCAACCCTTTCTCTTTTAAGGGGTGAAGGATGTAAGTAAAAGCAAAGGACTAGAAATGTTAATATTTTATTGTGTTACACGTTTTGTTATAACTACAACTACTCTTTAGCTGAACATGAGAATCGTTATGTGCCTGAAAAGAATATCACACGATGTATTCTAGTCTTTTGATTGATACTAAAGGCATGTTTACTGATAAACGGTTTGGTTTCTGTTGTGTGTATTATTTATTTTTTTCCCCACCACAGTTTGGCTTCTATTGAAGTGTAATTTTTATTTGCTAATAATGTATATGGTGCTAATCTTTTCCTTCTCTCGGGTTTATGCTCTAAAAAAACAGGCTCCTGCTGATCAAGTAAAGCCTTTGTTCCTGCAATATGCAAAGTTGGAGGAGGACTATGGGCTGGCAAAACGAGCTATGAAGGTTTATGATCAAGCAACGAAAGCTGTTCCTAATAATGAGAAGCTAAGCATGTATGAAATATATATAGCTCGTGCTGCTGAGATATTTGGTGTACCCAAAACAAGGGAAATCTATGAGCACGCAATTGAATCTGGTCTTCCTGACAAGGATGTCAAAACCATGTGTTTGAAGTACGCTGAATTAGAGAAAAGCTTGGGAGAAATTGATCGAGCCCGTGGAATATACGTCTTTGCCTCACAGTTTGCAGATCCACGATCAGACTCTGAATTTTGGAATAAGTGGCATGAGTTTGAGGTGAAGCATGGTAATGAAGATACCTTCAGAGAAATGCTTCGTATTAAGCGCAGTGTCTCTGCAAGCTACAGCCAGGTTGGTTTCGTTGGATTATTTAGTTTCTTTTTTCCCTGCATTCCTGATGTAATGTAAGTCTTAACGGTAATGTTCGTTGTTTTTGCAGACCCATTTCATATTGCCTGAGTACCTGATGCAAAAGGATCAAACTGTGTCTCTGGATGAAGCCAAAGAAACATTGAAACAGGCTGGTGTACCTGAGGACCAAATGGCCTCGCTAGAAAAGAAAGTTGGGTTTGTGAGTGCTGGAGTAGAGTCACAGACTGATGGGGGGATTAAAGCCAATGCAAATAATGAGGATATTGACTTACCAGAAGGGAGTGACTCTGAGGACGACGAGAAAATAGAAATTTCTCAAAAGGATGTCCCGTCGGCTGTTTTTGGTGGTTTAGTCCGGAAGAGGGAAGAGAGTGAAAAGAATGAAGAAGGAACACGTCTAGGTGCTTTGGAGAGAATAAAGAGGCTGAAGGGTAACTGAATTGTATGCTCATCATTGTCTGTGTATTTTCTTCTCCACCAATGAATTTTGTAGAGCTTTTGTAATTTTCATAATTTTAATAGGAAACCAGTTTCTCTCCTAGCTTCTTAGTTCCCCATATCTGAAGAGGCTAGATGTAATTTAGGAACACTTATATGGGGGAAAGGTTGCTACGATGTGATTAAGATGTCATGATTTCAAATTCTAGAAATAGACTTGTGGGAGTAAAGTTATGCACATTTGACCCTCCTTAGATCCCAGTCTTGCGGAATGAGTCGCCCCTTTTTTGAAAGAGGAAAGCCTTTTTCACATAAGTTTGAATTGTCTGGACCATGTGTGTTTGGAGAAAATTAGGATAGAATACTAAATGTGGGGAGCCCTTTTAATGCTTGTGCGGCATTCCTGTATTAAACTCTTTCTACCCAAGCTTTTTAAACTGTTAGGATTGTGACAAAAGAGTTAGTATTTTGACATGGAACCAAAATTTATTTGAAAGTGAGTTAATTTACTATATAATAGAAGTATATTAAAAATAACAAGCTAAAAATTTACTTGTGAAAAATAAAATATAAGGATTTAGAACTAACAAATGTGCATGTTTGATAATACAATTGCAATCCTGTTTGTCATGTTTTAAAATCAGACTTTTTACAAAACAAAAAGATAATTTTTTTGAAAATGTATTTTTAATTAGGTGTTTTAAAAAACAAAAAAAAATGGTAGGTTGTTATTAAAAACTTAAAAACCAAAACATTTTTTTTTGTAGTCTTTTTAGTTTTTGTGTTTTATTTTTAGCTTTTTGCTTTGGAAAATGGGGAAACTCTTCTTTATTTAAAGGCTTAAGAGCACCACTAATCCACCATCAATACCACGTCCCCATTGTTGATTGCCATCGCCACCGCATCATCAATTGCGACGGCCACCACCTTGTCTTTATCCACAACCATCATTGATTGACTCCACATCATTAATGCCAATGGCCATCGATCTTTACCACGTCACTTCAGGTGACCCCTACCGCCATCGCAACGTGTTAGGATGATGAAAAAACCCAATGGTCTAAGTAACCCAGTCTAACCCTAGGTGACCCAGTCCAATCCAGTTTAGTAAAAAATAGCCTTACAAGGCAAAGGACCAGACCACACTAAACCATCTAATCAAGCTGAACCAGGTTCAAGACTTGGTTCTTAGTCTACATGGTCTAGTCTGGTTTAACCTGTGTTATATATTTTTCATAAAAAGTTTTGAGTGGGCCTACAGTTAACTTCACCCTCGTTAAAATGAAGAGTCTATTTTTCACCCATTAAAACATGACCACAGTCCCACCCTCACACTTCTTTTTGTGATTTGACACCTTACACCTACTCCTGCACTCCATCTCCCCCTCAATCTTGTGTCCCTGACCTTAAAAAATCTTGACTCCTTGCCTCCTCGCCCTCAATCTCTTGGCCGCCACTGTTAATCACTCACCTCGTCAGTGATCCCCCTTGTCCTTCGCTACTTGTAGTGCTTCTCTTAGAGCGGCTCTACCTCTGATTCTCTTCTCAATCAACATCCCTCCCTCTAGTTTTCTTTTGATTTTTTTCAATTAAAGCAAAATGTTTTTATGGCTTGTGAGACGTTAATGAGGAATATTTCTTGTTTTTATTTTATTTTTTTTTTAGTTTTTTTTTTGGGTTTAATTAGGTGTTTATCTCATCTTGTTCTTCAGTTGATGCGAACTTAAAAAAAATTAGAGGTCTTGGACTACCAAACCGGTCCACCAATCTGATGAACCAAGTCTAGTTCAGCTCGAGTTAGGGTTGTTATCAAACCAGACCATACCTCAGGCTGCCTTTTTTAGCCCAAGGTCTTAACCAGACCAGACCTTGGGTTAGCCTCTAACCTGGTCCAATCTGGTCCTTGCCCATCCTATCATCAACAATGGATTTGATGTTTAATTTGATGTTATCAAAAATTTTACAAACAATTTTTTTCAAATGTACTTTTTTAGAACAATTATCCAAACAGTTTTTTTTTTCTTTCCAAAACTCGTTTTTTTAAGAAAACAATTATAGAACTTTTAGAAATTAAAAAATAGAAACAGAAACAGACAAGCATTAAATGTCTCAATTCCTATGAAATAGTCAAAAGTGTGTTGTACATACAACAACTACAAAGCCTTAATCCCTCTAGATGAGGTAAGTAGCATTACATAAAAGACCAAGAAATATGTTTTAATAAGTCTCAATTGTTGGAAATATGCTTTAATAAGTCTCAATTGTTAGCTTCGCTTGCTACCTTTCACCTCATAATTCAATGCGAATTTCATAAATAACTTCAGAAGATCTAAATCTTGCATGACATTCACATCGCAAAATGCTCAACAGAGCTATTGGATGGCATTTTACACATGTTTGCAATAAAATCTAACATTTAATCAGTTGTTATAAGAGGCTAATAGTTGGAACTGGGATCACACCATAAGAGACTAACTTCCTCTACCTAGGTGAAATGGAGAGGAGCAAAATATTATCATCCAAGCTCATACTAAGAAGCCTTGGTTGACTCTTCAGGGAGATCATCTTCATCATGATATATGTTCTCTGCCATTTGCCATATTTGAAGGATGTTGTCTTCAGCAACACTGGCAACAACCCAATCCTCACATGGGTTCCATGAGAAGTCAGATATTTTACTTGTATGGCCACCATGAATAAAAAGCAATTCTGGTGGACCATCCTCAGCATCTTCTGGTGTCTGCTCTTCATCAATCCTACATATTCAATGACAATACTTAGCTATAGAGAGAAAGATTATAGCCCTAGCAATCAGCACAATGTAATACTAGTATTATTTTTGGATAATGCGTTATGGTCAGAATATTAAACCACAAAAAATGCAACAAAGTTAGTCTAATCTCTGCGTCTATGAGCACTAGACTCGAAAAAAACCCTAAACAAAATACCACCATCCAATAACATATCTAAAGGCATAAAGATGCCATATCAGACACGGTCATTCCTGACTGACTAAATACACCATGCATGCACAGCAACCTCCCTCGGAGTTTCAGTCTCCTTATTATTCCAAAAACCACCTAAACATATGATGATACATCATCTCACTTTCAAAGTTCCGTGTTTTAGTGGAAACAGGAGGGCCTTTTTCTCCTGTATTGTCTATGACTGTTTAAAATTTATAAGTAAACTAGCCTGGTTTCTCCAATAGCTGCTTCTTTGAAAAGTCTACTCCACATTTTAGGGATGAAAGTCCCCACCATCATAGTTGATGCACCAAACTGATGTATTTAAATATGCCACGGCTCTGTTTTCTCTTTTCCTTCTACCATCCACCCCCCACACAACCCAACTAGGCTCTCATTGCATGTTCTCAAGAGATCACCCTTTTTGCTCCAAAATATTGAAATTGCAGATTGGCAAGGACAGTGCTTCCCAGATAAGATTGTACCAAATTCTGCTCAACATTCTTGTAAAAGATAAAGTTCTTAGGTCTCCAATCAACTGTTGTCAAGTGAAGATTTATTGTACTTGAAGGTCAATGGACTTTTGTATGAAGTGTGTTGCAGATTATAAATTAGAACAAAAACCTCAGACCTGGACTTAACATTTTATACTTTGGACTTGTCCTTGACAATAATTATTCTAAGAATAACCATGAATAGATGCAACTATATTAATTTCAAATACGTTACAAAATTGTGATTCAACCCAAGTTACCAAACTAAGTTTCTAGAGTTGTATAAAACTTTCCTCATATAAGTACTTTTAGTTTTCATTAATTTGTTCCAAATTTTAATACAGTATCACTCATAAGACTTTAAAATTTTGTGAGTGATAGAAAGATTTCTGAGATCACAGAAGCTCCTTTAAGTTCCCAAAAAATTTAGGAATTTCAACAAGTTCCCTTTATCCTTTTTAGTTGATATCTTCCCCACTTGTTATACTATAAAACTAAAAATGCAAACAGAAATGCAATATGATGCATTAAGAAATGATAAATCAGTTTAAAAAAAAAAACCTATCCATAAGCTTTCCACTATGGTCGCATTACTTAATTATAAACATTTCAGACAGTGATTCCATTAGATAATACCTGCTAAGATCCCACACCATGAGTCTCCTGCCAAGACAACAAGAAGCTAAGATAGTTTCATTCTTTGGATTCCAGCCCACCTGGAAAACTTCCTCCCTGTTGTAAACGAGAATAAATTTTCAGATAAAAGTTTGTAAGCATTAAAAAATTTGGAGAAATTTTAAAAAAAAATCCATGGAGGATTGTTACTTGTGACAATCAAAGGTGTGAAGAGCAGTATTAATCTTGCGTAGATCAAACAACTTCACAGTTTTATCAGTAGAACCAGTAGCAACAACCCATTCATTGAATGGATTAAAAGCCAAGCAGTTGACCTAGCAAGAAATCCCATATTAAAATCTATATCAGTAAGTATTGCATATAAAAGATGTTAGTAAGTCAACCAAGGTGTATGAAAAATGAAACTTATAGTAGGAAAATTTCATCAACCTAAATACAAAAGGGCCACTAAAGTGAAATAACACAAATGTAAACTTGAAGCATGGCCATGTCTTCACTCAATCGTTATTGACTAGACAATCATGCATTTCAGTAATTGTCGTTTTTTCACAAGAACTAATTATTTGGTACATCATGTCAACAATGTCATGCTACTCACTTCCTTTGAACAGCAAGTCAACTATCAGATAAGAGAATAAAAGCATCTTTAGCAATTCCAATATTCATATCACTATGTGCACCTACATGCATCGCATCACTTTCACATGGTAAAGAATAACAAAGACATCAATACAGTCCTTATAATCACCAAGTAGCCTATTCAGGAGTTGTTACACAATGCAATTAAGTTCATGAATCACATAAAAATCATCAATAATGGTAATAAAAAAGAAATTAAAAACACATTGCATATTTAGGTATCACACTAATTTTTCTTTCAGATTCTCCAATAGGCTCAATTTTGAGAAAAATTAGCTGGTAAGATATTAAGAAATGCACAAGCAAAGTGAAATTAAAATGAGACATTCTTAATAAATGATGTACTGCATGACGCCATCTTAGGCATAATTAAATGAAAGGAATATATAGATCTAGACAAAATTATGCACATAAACTGAATTATCTTTTGGGTTTGATAAGTTAGTTTCCTATTCCTCTCCCACATTTGGGTATACTGAACAATTGAGAATTACAAAAGGATCAGTCATTTCAACTGCCACTGCCAGATATCAGTCCATCTAAATAAATAATTATATCAACACAAATCAAGCTCATTTTGAAAACATTTCCTGATTTTTCACATTGATTTTCACCCTAGTACTGTCATTCTCAGGATGCCATAACATTATCCTAACAGTAAAATAGTGCATATGAAAAGTAAACACAGATATTTGTCACAAATGCTCATACCAAAACCTCAAATCTGCCAAAGCACACAAGAGAGTCCTTAAAACGCACCTCACTTTGATGAGCAACTACAGATTGGACAGGCTTGCTGATTGACGGAGTTCGAAGATCCCATATAAGCAAGTATTGATCATCACCAACAGAACCAAATAAATATTCATGCCTCAAATGCCATGCTACATCTTCCACAACACCCTCATGAACCTGATAAAAATCAAGAAACTACTGAGTTTACAGGATAGGAAATGAAGTAGAATTAGAGAGCAAGGGAGAAAATTTTTCTGATTTATGTTCATCGAAGGTATAAGTGCATGAGCAAGGAAAATGCCTAGTATATTATTAATATGCCCCAGACATTTTTTTGTAACAAATTGAGGCATATAAATGGAATTAACATAAACTAATTCACTCAGTCTGCAAATACTTTTAGACATTTTGGTTCAAGTTGTGCTTTTCATCCCCCATCAAAATGGCATAGCATGGAGGTAAAGCTCAACTAAATAGGATAAGTAAGCACTTTAACCCATGGTCAAAAGGGAAAATGAACCTTAAAAATCTGCATAGCCTCCAGGGTTTTATTTTTAGGAGCCGCATTAATATCCCACAAGCATATCTGAGCATCATCAGAACCACTCAGTAAGTGACCCTGCTTGAATTTACTCCATGATAAACCATATCCTTCAGTATTATGACCTCTTAGCCTTAAATCAGGATTACAGGCACCATCCAGAGGTGGTTTAGATGGATGCTTGCTATAGTCAAATACATAAACCTCAGCACTAACTGTCTTAGTGGCAATGATAAATTGGTTTTGAGGCATATAACGAGCCCTGTTAACCTCTCCATCATGATTTATTTGCTGAATTATTTGTACCTGCAAGAATGGAACATCTCCTTAGACAAAACAAAAGGAAAAGTAAAATCAAGAGCTTCAACTATCACATTGTCAGCAAAAGGCACAGATGCAGGAGCCAAAATATATCTAGAAAGAAATTTTCAATTTGTTGGAAAAATTCATTAGACTATCCACTTGCTGTACAAGTCAAATAGCTAAATTATGATTTCGTGACTTTCATAAATGTTGGATCTCATTACACTTCATTGTGTAAATATATATTCTTCACCTTTACAAGGTGTCTAAGTTTTTCAAAACTTTAGATCAAAGGCTACATTGAGGTAAGATGCCCATATTATACAAGACTTTAATTAGCCTATTATGCAGACTAAAAAAATATAAATAAAAAATTATATACCTTGTTTATCATGGTATGTTTAGTACATAGAAGAATTGAAATCCGTTCATAATGCACCAATAAAGAATGTCAAGGTCTATTGTGCCTTTATTACAATTTCTCAATAGTATCTTTCATGTAATAAGTTTTATAAAAACAATGATACAGGATCATTTCTTATTCATAATTCATCCTCTTTCCTTTTCCATACCTAAGATCAACACTAGCATGACCAAATGGCCCACTACAAATTTATGCAATAATGGATACATTCTTCTCAGGGTCTTCATGTGTATTGGTGGCAAGTGGAAGACTTATAGGGTATTGTTTGTAAATGTTCAAACTTTACACAACGAAACAGAAAAAGATGCAACTGTTAGACATGTAGAGAACATCTAGATTATGTATCACAACCTAAGGAAAGCAGAGTTTTAGCTGATTTTAAGGTACAAGGGCTCAATAATAGAGCCTGCGAAATATGATATCTTTTGACAGAATTACAACTTGAAATCCATGATAAAGCACTTCATGGTTCAGTGCACAGTGGTAAAAGAATGTAACTTCAGCTATAAATCATGAAATTATTAATTTGTATTGAAACATGAGGACTTCATTTTATTGAAAACATATAAATAGAGCCTGCAAGTGATAACAAGTTAATATGATCGCCATCTTAATGGAAACGGACCAAAAAAGTACTAATATCACAAAAAGATTGGTTCCTTACTTTGCCATTAGCACACCCGAATCCACCTATATCAGCGCGATCGTCATCATAATGGCGCGCATCACTCTCAGCATCCTCCAAAGGAAGCTGGACTTGGGCAAGCATTAAGTAATTGGGTTCGTTCTCCGAAGTATGTGTGCCCAGAATCATCTTCTGGACGGAGTAATCCCTCCCCGGAGGCTCATCTCGATCAGGAAGCCACTCCACGGTTAGGGAAGGCCATTCTAGGGCATGGGTTATTACCAAATCGTACAAAAATGGCGTATTCTTCTTCCAGATTTTGTACTCCTCATTAATCAGTCTCTCTTCTATCTCTCCCCTCATCTCCTCCTCGTCTTTCCCCATCGCCTGATTTTCTCGGTCCCTTTCACTTCCTCGCAAGTTTCCCGCCAAAAACTGGAAGCGAGTTGGAGAGGCAGAAAACCAAGCTGAATTTGATTCAAATAACAAACCCGTTCAGAAGTCAGAACCCCAATAGTGTTCAAACCCGCAAATATCTCATGTACAAATAAGGTTTCTTTTTGCAACTTAGACCGGAAGTCCTAGAATTGCTCAGAAGCTTCCTGGCATCCCCGGAGACTATTTGAGACTCGGACTCGGCACTGCTGAGCAGTTTTGGCGCTTTTAATGGCTAATATTTCTTGGATCATACTGGCGTTCTGTTTTTTTTTGGGAGATGCTTCTCACTCATTCTTATTATATTCTTATTATAAGTCATCAAGTAACAAATCACACAAACCAATAAAAACAGTTAAAGTTAATAAAATTGTCTTATAATTTAAGTAATTTTTAATATTATCCCTACTATTTACACTAAACTTTAATATTATATTATTATTACCCTCACTTATTGCCCCTATTAATTATGAGCATACATGAAAAAAAAAAATAATCAATGCTCATTAGAAACAAGCAAGTGCCTTATAAAAAAGACCAAATACATTTTGTAGTTTGTACCTTAAGGACCAGAGAGTACAATGTCCTGTTATTTTTTCCATATTAATCAATACATAAAAAAAATACCATGTACTGTAATTTCTTCCGAGTTGCGGCTTATGTGGATTGCATATGCGAGGTTATATTTATGTAAGCAACCAACAAACGAGTGATTATGACGGTGGTGTATGGGTAGTTTGATGTTTTATGGGGCAATTTTATTTGGGGGATGATGACTATCCAACAGCGAATGGCTACCTTTGTTCAAACAAATACGAGTGTTTCCATCTCCCTGAGTTTTAGAAATCATTTAGGTTTGAAAATGACAATGAGACTTTCAATTACTTACATTTAGTTTTTTTTTTTTTTTTTTGGCATATACTCGCATTTAAGTCTTGGGAGTACAATATAATAAACTTTTGGGGTTTAAAAGAATAAGTTTACAAACATGTACTGTCAAAGGCCAGCCTTTTTAGATTTGTATTTTTTTTAATTAAATTATTTATATAATAATATTATTATTGATTATTTATACTTTGTTAATGATGTTGTAAATATTTAGTTGTTATTATCTTTTTTAGAATTTATTTTCCATAAGAATATTTTGTATTAAGAATTCAAAAAATTAAAAACTTATAAAACATATTTCTTATTTCATAATTATTCTTACTAATTTTTATTTTTTGACTTATTTTTTAGTGATTGTTTTGTTCATATCTTGTATTATTTATTTTGTTGACTACTTACTTTTTAAGACATATTGACAAGAAGTATTTTTAATTTTGTTAAGTCTTCTCATTAATTATTCGTAATTGTAGTATATGAACAATAGTTTACCTTTGATTATGACTTAGTGACTATGTTTATTTGTTGTATGATATGTATGTTTACATCTTAATTTTGACAACATTTATATATTAAATTAGGATTTTTGTTATTCCAATTTTATTTCTTGAAAACAAGCTTAAAAAATAGTAAAATATTGTTAAAATAGCTTTGGCCTTATAAAACCGATCTTAGCTCTAATACTCAAAGGGTGGACCTCAAGAAATGACTATTTTTTAGCCAGGCCTAAAAGGGAAAGGCGGCCTTGTAGGGATGGGCCAGCCCTTTTTACTTGCTCTGGCAATGAATATCGCTAATGACGGCATAAGGAAACAAAAAGTATTGATGTATTTCATTACATGCTAAACTTGGCCATGCCTCAATATCTGTACTATGACATTTGCATTTGATAAATGATAGATCTATCTTATTGAATAAAAGTTATGATATTTGTTTTCAATTTAAATAAACAAAACTTCCTTTTTCACCTAGTTGCATAAAAGCTAAAAGAGTGTTTGAACTTTTACATGTGGATGTTTGGGGACCATATAGAACCCTACACATTCTGGATTTCAATATTTTCTTACAATAGTAGATGATTTTTCTCATGCAACTTGGCTTTACTTGATGAGGCAGAAATCTGAGACTACACCGCGTTTCAAAACTTTATTGCTTATGTCTAAAATCAGTTTAACTCTAGTGTTCAGAGAATCTGTAGTGATAATAGCTTAGAATTTTTTAATGATGCATTGAGAAATTTTCTTCTGCACAAAGGAATTCATCATGAGACATCATGCATGTGCATATACCTTGGAACAAGAAGGCATAGTAGAAAGGAAACATAGAACAATAATGAAAGTTGCCAGAAGCTTCTTGATTCAATCAAAAGTTCCAATTAAGTATTGAGGAGAAAGGGTAAAAACTGTAGCATTTATAGTTAATAGGATACCATCTAGAATACTAGGATTTAAGACCTCATATGATCTTGTCTATGGAAACATGATTGATTATTCTAATCTGAAAATTTTTGGATGTCTTTCATATGCGATTGATATTAAAATCACTTAGAAGCTTCAACCAAAATCCATCCCTTGTGTGTTTAAGGGGTATCCAAGTAATCAAAAAGGTATTATCCTTTATAATAAAAAAACTAAATCAATATTTGTGAGTCCCGACATGTGTGGTTTTTCTTAGAACGGGTTTAAAGATGGCAAACCTCGTCAATCAGGGGGAGTGGACAGAATAGAAAATGATGCATTCTGGTTTGATCTTGAGAATGAGCAGCAGCTAGCCAAAACTAATGGGGGTGTTACAGCACACAAATTATGTTCAGGAGAGGTTGAGTTCTAGTGATGATTAAATTTATCCACCTCATGAAACTAAGATAGTAGAGGCACAACCTACAAGAGAGAGAGGAGACCTCCCATTTGGTCTCAAGACTACATATGTGACTTGATCTCACATGGTAATCGAGAGCCCTCTTTACACCAAAAATCAAAGAAGCACTATAAGTATCCCATTGAAAACTACATGACATATGAATCTATTTCAGCATCCCATCTATGTTACTTATGCTCTATAAATACTGATGTAGAACCTACATTATATAGTGAGCCAATTAAGGATGATAAGTGGGTCAAGGCAATGAAACTAGAGATATATGCATGGGAAGGTAACAATACTTGGATATTGTGCCTCTTCCAAAGGGTAAGAAGGCTATTAGTTGCAAATGAGTTTATAAAATTAAGTATAATTTTGACGGTTCAATTTAGAAGCATAAGGCTAAGCTAGTAGCAAAAGGCCACACTCAACAATAAGTCATAGACTTTCATGAGAATTTTTCACATGTAATTAAGATGATAACTGTTAGAATTGTACTTAAAAGGTGTGTAAGAAGTCCTTGTATGGACTTAAATAGGCATCCAAGTAGTGGAATCATAAGTTATCTTCTACCTTGAACAGTGGTGGTTTTCAGCAAAATAAACACAGTTATTCATTGTTTATTAAAAGGGATGATGATACTTTAATTTTGTTTTGATTCTTGTCTATGTAGATGATTTACTTGTTACAGGTAACTCGGAAAGCAAAATTAGTGAGGTTAAGGATTTCCTTCACAATAAGTTCAAAATCAAGGACCAAGGTGAATTGAAGTATTTTTTTTGGGGATTGAAGTAGCAAGATCACAAAAGGGGATAATACTCTCCCAGCATAAGTATATACTGGACCTCCCCACCGATACTGGTATGAGTGAGTGCAGACCCTTGTCGCTGCCAATGAGGGCGAATCTCAAGCTTTTGGCGTATGAAGGGCGAGAACAAAAGGAGGACTTACTAAAAGATCCAGAGCATTATTGAAGAATAGTAGGTAGGTTGATATACTTGTCCATTACTAGACCTTATATTTCCTTTCATGTGCAGGTTGTCAGCCAATTCATGCAGTCACCCATAAAGCACACATGGTTGTAGCATTGGATATTGTGAGATACCTGAAGCAGAGCGTAGGTGTGGGACTGTTGCCTATCATGTTTCTGTGACACTGGCTAAGGAGCTTGTGGAACCACAAGGCGCTCGGTCACTTGATTCTTGCTCAAGCTTGGAGAGTCAACAATGAAATGGCAAAGCAAGAAGTAGGAGACGATCTCGCACTCCTCTGCAGAGGCCGAATACAGTGCCTTAGGTTCATGAGTTTCAGAGATCGTTTGGGTGTCTGGACTGCTTGGTGATTTAGGAGTTCCCAATGAAGGAGCGATCAATGTTTATTGTGACAATAAGATGGCAATTCACATTGCTTCAAATCTAGTATTCCACGAACGAACTAAGCATTTAGATATTGACCTACATTAAAAGCTGCAATCAAGACTGATTATCCTAGAACATTTTCGTTCACATGAGCAAGAAGCTGACATAGTTACAAAGGCATTAGGAAAGGAGGTTCGCAGCAGATTGCTCGGTAAATTAGGGACAGTCAACATATTTCCTACTCCCAAATTGACGGGGAGTGTAGAAAGTATTTGATAATGTGTAGATTCCGTTTAGGAATTGTTTAAGGCCCTGTTTGTTACAAGGAAGATGGGCCTAAGGAAAGGAAGATGGACATGTTCCATCCAAAAAATCATGTTTTGTAGAGTTATCTTCCATGGAGCTACATTCCGTCGAGGTCCAACTTTCCAACGGCCGTACAAAATTGCTTTCCATCCGAAACTGGAGGGAACATTGCCAAGTTTATGGGAGGATGAAATTTTGGGACCAAAAAGACCCTGGAAGACGCTTTCGGTGAAGAAGCTTGGAACTGTCGAAGCAGAAGCTGAACTGTCGAAGAAGCTGCAATTAGCTGGCATGGATGGAGATCCAACTTGTTACTGAAACTTTCAGATCATTCTCGGAGGGATCTGGTTGCTCCTATGTGTCAATTCTTTTTCGCGTACAAGAAGGTTGCGGTGATGAGAGGGAGCTGCTGGTGGTTGAAGTTTAATCGTCGGGCAAAACAGAGGTTTCGGCTACTCCTGTTGGGGATTTTGCTGTACTGGTTTTGCTAATAGACTTACATTTAAGTATTATTGTACTAGTTTTGGTTTTGCTGCTGTGATATGAGTTTGAACTAGGCTATTTGGTTCGAATATAACATATGAGCATTGTGGGAATTTCACCCCATCTTCCTATTTAACCAACACTCAGTTCTTTCTACCAAACATTTTATCTTCCCTCAACTTACCTTCTTTTCTCTGGTATACCAAACAGTTCAACTTTTAAAATTCCCTCCTAATCTTCCTTTCCTTTCCTTCCTCAAATCTTTCATATAACAAACAGGGCCTAAGTTGTTTAGTTATTAGTATTAGATTCTGAACTCTTTTGGTTTTATATATAAGGACAGTTACGATATGGGCCTTATTGTATATTAAGCCTATTCAATATATATTCGTAATGAAGGCCTAGGATTATAAGTGTGTATGAACCTACCCATTTTGTTTTTTAAATAATACAGACCATGTTATTTGGGCCAACTTGGTCTTGTAGACACCTCTAGCTTATTCCATTCCATGTTTCTCTCGTCTATTTTACCACTCATTTTTTCTCATATATATTTTTTTAAACCTGTTCTCTCTCACACGCATCATATTTATAAATAAGAATACATATATTTAGAAAAAAATGTTACATATTTTATGCTTTTATTTTTTTTAATTAATTTTAACAAACAATTCGTTTTACATAATTTTAGTAGTTATTGCGTATAAAAAAGAAAAAATAATAAAGGGAGTAGTGTTTAGATTGAAGGTTGAGTAAATATTTTATAAAATTAAGAGATTAAATGGAAAGATTATAGAATTCACAAAAGACACACTTTTGCCAATTTGGATGTTTTTGGCGTCATTTTTACCCTTAAATTATTAACAACATAATATTTAGGGATGCTTATGATTTACCGAAAAAGGGATGCATATGAGAAAATACTTTAAAAATACAAATGTCATTTTTTGGCTAGACTGGAAATAATGTTATTTGATCCTATAAAAATTATAAACATCCATGTAAGAAAATTATCTTATTACCAATATGTGTTAGTCCTACCTAAAAGTTTTAACGGCTTATATATGTGGTATCAACCTTGAGTCAGTGTGGAAGCCAAAAACCATGTCGTTAAGAGAGCTATCTTTAATTTTGACCATGCTTAAATATAACTCAGTCACATAATCATATACAAAAAAAAAAAGCATGCACCCAAAAAAAAAAAACAAAAAAAAAAACCAACAGAAGAAGCATCCTATTGAGCTAGGTGGTCCACCTCAACGAAGAAAAGCCCAAAGAGTTCACTTCTTTTTCAGTCCGCTCTCATCATTTACTTAAAAAACTATGTAGTTTTAGGGTATAAACCAAGGGAAGCACTTTTTTAAAAAATAAAAATAAAAAAGAAAGAATATATGACACTCTGAATTTTTTTTTTTAATTAACATTCAGTATCTTAAATTAATTTTTAAAACAGCCAGTACCCTAAAATACTTCTTATTGATACCTGGTATCTATTGGAAAGTACTTTAAAGCACTAGTTGTTAAATACTAGGTGCCACTAAGAAATATTTTAAGATGAGTGCATTAACATTTAATATATGATCCACTGAAAAAAATACTTTAGAGTGGTTTTTTTTATAAAAAAAAAAAAAGAAAAAAAGGTGCCCTCCTTGCTTCATTTACACCCAAAACTACATAGTTTTGTGATAAAAGATGGAAGTGGATGGGAAAAGAAAATGAGAGAAGCAACAATCATGTCAAACTGCTACCAAAACAATTTATCATTAATGTTTGGCTAAAATTTATAAAATCCCCTTGAATTTCATCTCAATTGTATATAACTTCCTTCAATTTTCAAAGTTTAGATTTAAAATTTGTTGACATTAAACCCCATGCCCTTATTTAGGGTTAAGTTCGTGCCATTTTCGTGAAACATCAACTGTGTGAGTACAATTTCGACTACTATCCAAATTTAAAATTTTCATTTGATGATCTTATATAAAAATCATTTTTTTAGAGAATTAATAGAAAAAAATATCTTTATTTTAGATTTTAAACACATTAAAATAATTTTTTTAAAAATAAAAGTAAAAAATAAATAAATTTAGACCATCTAAATCTAAATCTAAATCTAATCTTCTAAATTTTGGAAACCACCTTTCCAAAAACAAGTTAATACACTCAAATCAACAGTTTTCTTTTCGGCCATAACAAAGGATTGTCAAATTGAATGCATGCATACACAGACACAGAATTATGGAAGGCAACAAAGCAAGTGGAATATGTGAATTTCTTAATTATGGTTGTTCAAAGTAATATTTAATCCCAAGCTTGTCTCCCGTATTCATTAGAAAGATCTAAATATATACCATTTTCCAATTCCAAGCAAAGTTTCCGGCAACCAGAATATGTAATAAGAGAGTAAAAGTGAGCTTAGTTCCAAACTTAAAATATTAATAAAGCTAGAAAATCCTGTGTTCCTTATCCAAGCAAGGCTTATTCCATATGATGAGTACATATTTTTTAAAGTTTCATCGAACAGGTTTACCAAACTTCATTATATATATAAATGAAATTACACAAACAAAAAATCAATAACAATAAACGATTATGGCAAATCCCACAAAAGATACGTTTGACAAACTGAACGAAGCAGCGGAGCAACTGAAAAATCTGGAGAGGGATGATCGTCATCAAACTTCACGAGGTCCCAAAATCCAAAGGGTCCTACATTATCAGAGAAATAGAGAGAATTTTGCAGAGTATTACTTTCCAAGGTTTGTGTCATTTGGTCCCATTCATTATGGCAAACCACATCTTCAACTAGGAGAACAGTTCAAGTACATGTGGGCATCAATGTATCTCCAAGACAAGGACAGAGATTTGAAACATCAAAAGATTCTGGAAAATATTAAGAATCTGAAAGATCTCTACACAGAAGATGCCCTTGGAGATTTCAACAAGGAGGACGAGAAGCTGTCGGCGATATTGTTTGTGGATGGTTGTTCTCTGCTTCAAATATTGGTTAAGTTTGATTTCCGGAAAGCTGAAGATCTGAAGCTTCAGGTTGATTTACTTGCTCTTCTTCGTCAGGATGTGCTCTTGCTAGAGAATCAGCTTCCTTTTCAACTTCTTAGTCTTTTAACAAATGACGACAACCTCGTCGTTGAAGCCGTAGACATGTTTGTCCGTCGCTTTCAACGTTTCTCGTCCCATAATCCTAAGAGATTGTCGTCGATGCAACAAACTGAGGAGGAGGAGGAGATGGGTGAGTATGGTTATTCTATTTCTATGTCTTATTATTATATTCCCTTATTCATATCAATTCCACATCTCATTATTATATATACGTAGCTTTTCTGTGATTTGAACGGGCTAAATTTAAATTTACTTATAACTAAAGTATATAAAGAATGACACAAATAGTACTAGTGGATCCCATTTCTGATAACGTAAATCTCACCAAAGTTTGGGACCTGTTTTATATATGTAAATGAAGTGTCATCTTTTTAAATATATGTTAACTCTCCCGTTATAAAGCATACTCTCCCCGTTTTTAATATAACATTTGTTTACCTAATTTAATTAAATTAAGAATGTTAATTAGTTTAGTTGATATATATGTTCATTTTAGGAAAACATCATTAAGGTTTCAACCATGAAAAAAAAAAAACTCTATTAGCAAAGTCTCCATTGACAAGTGAAAAACCACTATTGATAAATGAAACAGCAAACAAACATTAATATTAATTGACAAGTTATAATAAGAATTTACAAGTTATAATAAGACTTGTCAATATATTATTTTCTTAAGTTAGGACTTAAATGATGCCCTTCATCTTTTCTAAAACACTTTACGATCTTTCTAAATGATACCCTCCCTTTTCTTAATAGGAGTGAACTAAAAAAAATATGACAAATATAAAAAATGGGTCTAACATTTAAAATCAATTAAGATTAACTCCTTAGGTAGGTGTTACATTAATGATAAGAGGACTATATATGTACGTACACATTTGTACTTAATTATGTTCTCATGTGCGCACCAAGTCGTACATTTGTTATGGAATATTTTTATCATTCGGATTCTCCAATTCAAACTTTATCTACAGCGAAAATTTCAAGACTGAAGGAGAAAGGGGTGTAAAATATTAAAATTTAAGGATAAGTTGTTTAAAATTTCAAGAATATAGATGCGGCTGTCGTTTATATAAGAGCCAATAAACTTTGTTTTAGAGATATTAGTGAGGCTAAATAAATAACATTGATGTATTTATATTTATTGTTTTTCTCTAAACTAAATTACTTAACTCATAAATTAATATATAATATATAATATAAAGATACATGAGATATACTAAGGGAAAACATTTTCTCATGTCACACACACATAAAATGGTGAGATCCAGATACATATATATATATATATATATATATATATATATATATATATTCATATATGTATATGTGGGTCCTACCATTTCATGTGTGTGTAGGAAATTTTTTTTTTCTCATATAACATGAGAAAACCAAAACTCATATACTAATTATTGAGTAATTGATTTAGCTTCCTCTTAATCTCTCAAAAAACAAAAAAAAGTCAAGTGAATTTTATATTAAGGATGAGAGGTGATATAATTTTTTCCCAATAGTAAGGTGTCTCACTGCAATGTTCATGTCTCTGTCACCATGTACGTGTGCATTCACATTTGGAATCCATATCATTGAGATATTTTGGAACTTTTTTTTATAGAGAAATTAAATTTACATTGAAACATTTTTTATGAGATTTTTTTTTATACATTTTTTTTAGTTCTTGAAAACTGAGTGAGATCCCCCGCCCCGGGGCGCTTCTCAATCTCCCTCTACCTATAACCGAAAAGTGGGCATGCATATATATCTAAAAATGTAAATGCAGGGGATTCAGATGCTGTTGAGCGACAACAACGCGAAGAAATTGAAGTGCGACTCATTCATCCTCCTCCTCCACCTCATCTTCTTCATCATCTTCGCAGCGAAATGCTACGAGGCTTTCATCCAAAAGAAACCACATCATCAAAACACAAACACAGATCCAGAACTTACAGAAACGTAAAGGAGCTCAGAGAAGCAGGCATTCGAGTTAAGAAGCAATATAAACCAGTAAGCCCCATAGACATCTCCTTCCACTCCACTTGGATCGGTGGAAGGCTCAAACTTCCCAAAATAGTCGTGGACCAAATCACAGCACCAACCTACCTCAACCTCATAGCCTACGAAACGTTGCCGGATTTCAAGAACAATCATGAGATCAGCTCGTATGTTGAGTTCCTCGACACGATCATTGACCACACAGACGACGTGAGGATGTTGCGAGTAGCCGGAGTTCTGCAGAACCGGCTAGGGAGCGACGAGATAGTGGCCAAGCTGTTTAATACTATAGCTACCGATTTGAAGACGGATGGTTCGATTTATGCGCGTGTGACGGATGAGATAGAGATGCATTATAAGAAGAAGTACAAGACTTGGTTGTCTCAAGCTTTTCATATGTACTTCAAATCGCCATGGACTATTATTGCGTTTCTTGGTGGGCTTTTCGTTCTTTTTCTTACTGCTGCTCAGGCTTGGATCTCCTTCTTTCCCCCTAAGCAATAATGCTATTCATCAAAGTCGACGTAGAGATCATTGGAGACAGATCATAGTGTGAGTCTCATACATGAAGCCATAGCTTCTTGTTGTTGTTTATCCTAAACCCTCATTGTTTTAGTGAGGGAAAGTCTACAATTTGGAATAAAAGTTGCATTCTAAAACTTCCAAACTTTGGGTTCGATTTAGAGTTCTTCATTGAATTCACAAACTTATTATCAAAACTTGATTAAACTTTTTGTCTTCTAACACTTCAGGTCCTTGATCCTTTATTCTTAACTGTTCAAGTAAATCACCCAGACTTTGTTTAGCTTTATTGAGTGTGTATATTAAGAGTGGTTAGGGTTTTGTGGGATCTCTCCTATAGGGTAGTGTGCAATATCCTGAATAAGCTCAAACCCGTTATAAAATTTGTGTAAATATGTGTAATACATCCCTTTAGAAAAGTGGGTGGCAGAATGCTATAAGGACGATGAAAGTCATAAGCCAGTTTTTCTGCTCCCAAACACCCCCCGGCTAAAAAAAAAAGAAAGAAAATTTGCTTATTTCTGTGTAATATAAACGGAGTCGGCTTTGCGATTCTACTTCGTGTGGGCAAATAGATTGCTTCATTAGATTTAAAGATACGTTAATTGTCCTTCAATTTCTTTTATTCACATGAAAATATTGATACTTCCTATGACCCTAAATATAAGATAAAATTAACTAGTTTAGAGACATTAAAAAAATCTAATTAAATTACTTTAAAATATTTATATTATTATTTTTTTCTCCAAACTATTTTTCTTCATACATAAACTAATATATAATCTAATGAAGTATAACATATAATATAATTAAATAATTTTTTTAATCTCTCCAAAAGACGTGTTAGAACCGCAGTACCATCTTAGAATCCACGAAAAGCTTGCGACAAGGACTTGGCTGCATGTACACTTGCGAGCTTTCCAATCTCCCATGCTTCAACACATTGTGCAAATACTCCGTGTCAAATGGTCAAGTTACAATGAAAAAGGTGATGTCACGGAAAGACTCAGAATTACAACGGAAATAAGTGGCGGTTTCTCACTCATAATGGGACAGATCAGACACATAACGGACTCTAACTGACCCACATGACCCTTTTATTCGGTGATAATCAGTCTCATCAATAATGAAAAACAACACACTTAGACTGTAATACCCTAATTTTCATAATACATATAAATTTATATTTTGGTAAATAAATTAGTAAAATATAAGGGTGAATATGTGGTCTTAAAGAATTATAATCTATTGATTATATTCTTATCCAAATTTCACTTTAGAATTAATTAACCAAGGGTTAATTATGAGAAATTATTTAGGGGCTATAATTTAGCCTAAAGATAAGAGATAGATGACAACAAAATTAAATAGATATTTAAGGAAATTAAATGTATAATGATTAAGGAAAATTTATGCTAAAATTGCATATGCCTATTAAAAAAAATGTCTAATCAAATGTGAATTAACTTGTGTAAGTATTTTCAATTTGATTAAAGACAATTAAAGACATTAATTAAAGACTAATTGCAAGATGATTTGAGATAGTTAAATCATTAAAAAGGGGCTGTTATATATTCAAAATATCAAGGGATTTAATGATGAAGTTAAAAGTTAATGATGCTCTAATGACTTGAGTTAATTAGCAAACCAATTAGCCTAAGATATTAGCAATAAAAAAGGAGATTAAGCACATGATTAGAACTAATTAAGTGTGCCCCAAAAATCAACAAAATTAGCTAGAGCTTGTGGAGCAAGGATAGCCAAGTATTTTTGAGATATTTTGATATAATCAAGTTTAAGTCTTCAATTAATTAAAGCAACCAATGACGGCTATATTTAAGAAGCTTTAAACACTTAATTAGAGGGTTAGTTATAGTTTATTAAATCTGCCCCAAATGTCATAAAAAACGTCCAGCTTGTAGGAGGATGATTTAGATAAGATCCCATGCTAATTAACACACAAATACATGTTGAAAAAGTCAACATTTGCAACTAGCCAATGAAAACACTTGAACCATGAGCCAGATATTTTGCTAATAAAAAAGCATATTAAATGGCAAAGAAGGGTAGGGGACGGTTTTGGCTTGGGCAACAAAGAAGAGAAAATTGTTTTAAACAAACATACGAACACATGGGCTAATTAGATGATAAATGGCCATTAATGTTTAGAAGAGGATAAGTGTACTCATGAAGACTTTAGAGGCTTTGAGTTTAATGCTCTTCATGAATTGGAAGAGGATAAATTGGAAAGAGAAAAGAGTTGTGAGTGTGTGTGTGTAGTACGTAGGTGTGTGAGTGTTGTGAGCCTAGTGAAAGAGAGAAGTGTGTAATTAATTAAGTTGTGAGTTAAAAATAATTGTGAGGCAAGTGAATTTTTACTAATTAAGTTAATTTCATAATTAATCTTGGGGCCATTTAAGATCAACAAATTGGAATATTTTGGCTTGATTATGTATTAAAGAACAATAAAGGGTAAATATAAGTATCAAATGAATTTCTAAAGATTATAATTGGTTTGATAATCAATTATATTATTACAATTAAGCCTAATAACATCTAAGACACCATACTAGGGATGATAACTTGGATTAAATTAATAACCCCTAAGGTTATTATATTTGGGCGAAAATCTTGATGAATGAAGAAGCAAAAGATTAAACAAATATCTTCAATAGTGAAATAGGATTTTTACATAAATGGAAGGTCAAGATTTAATTTCATAAAGCTAAATCCTAAGGCTTAAAGTTAATTTCACCATTAAAAAGCCTTAATCCAAGTAAAAACCTATGAACCAATAAGGATTAAGTGGCAGGATATGTGAGTCAATGAAAACACAAATTGGAAAAGTGAAGAATGAAGGGAGCCACGGTTTGGAGTAGGGAGGAAGGAAGAGTTTATATTATTAAAGGTGGATATTAATAGCACATGGGATAGTCATTAAGTCTCTTAATGACTTGGGAAGAGGATAGGATTTTGGAAGATAAGGAAAGAGAGAGGGAAGGACGTATTGTGTGTGAGAAAGAGAGAGAGAGAGAGAGAGTGTAACATCCCACTTTAAAAACAGTAAAAATGATGGGAAATTTTTTTTTAAACACGGTGATCAGAGTAAAGCATTTTTCATAAGCAGAGTAACTGAATTCAAAATACATAACCATAGTGTAATTTCATTATACAGTCATCCCAAAAGAAGATAGTTTCTAACAGTATATACAAATATAAACTGATAAACTTCTTCAGCCCTTCCACAACGTCCACCAGCCTCTACCGTCACCCTCTCAGTACTCCCGACCCTGAAGCTACAGCTGAGATCCAATTACCAATTGGATCTCAGGTAACGGTTAACCTTATGCTCAAATAAAACAGTATATTGATAACAGCATTAACATAATCACATACAGCAGATATCACTACATAAGCACACAGCAGATGTATGATCAAATAATGGCAGAACATAAGCACAAAGCAATATGTAAAGCCCCACATAATGGTTGCACATATCCAGTGCCACGAAGGCCTATCGTGTCCTCAGCGCTAGGCAAACCCAAACGGCATTATCATGACTATAATCCGTAGTAAGCTGTAAGATAACTGACAACCCTAAACAGAGTTTCAGTATCTAGCATGTCTATCACATATATGTATATAAGCAGCATAAGTGTTAAGGTTACAATACGCGTCCGTACCTCCGTTGACGACTTTTAACACTTCCGTCAAATTCACGGTACGTTTGACAGCGGCTCGACAGGGGTGACAGCGGAAACAGCGGTTCGTGATTCTGGGTATCCTATAAGGTTAACATCACCAGTATGAATATCTAAGACCATAACAGGCATTTTTAGGTACAAATTACCATTTTGCCCTTAGTTAGCCTTTTTAGCGGTATTTCGCCAGAGTTTCGCTGTTCCGACTTTTTACTTCCAAAATGTTTGCTATAATCTTTTCTATAACATTTTTCTAAGATAATTATCATATTTACTCTAAAAACATGATATCTAAATTATCTTGAAAAATTAAGACTATCCTAACACTTTTACTATAGCTACTGAAAGAACTACCGAACTAAAGACTAGGGACCGAAGACTTACTCAGAGCTTTGCTGCGAAATTCCCCGGACTCCTCCTTCTTCCTTCTCTCTCAAATTTTCAGCCTTCTCAAGAGGAAATGGTGTGAAGAATGGTGAAATGTGAAGGGGTATTTATAGGTGAACTCGATGGCATTTTCGTAATTTCGTTGAACTTTGTCTGGTCGAATTCTGACCGTTGGATCGCACTTTTCTGAGGTGGCTTCATCTTGGCCTTACACCTCTCTTTGCTGACATCATCCTGAGTCATCAAAATGATGCCATGCTTGCTTCATCTCTTGCTTTATCTGATAAATTCCCGGTTCGGTGTCCGGTTCGCGTAATTCCGTAAAATCTCAAAATTCCGAGAATGACATGCTGAAGCTTTTTACTTCCTCTTTCAAATGTCATATTTTAACCGGATTTCTGATCCTGTTAGGGACATTCCGTTATCAGCTGAAAATCCTCGGTTTTCGTGTCCGATTCCAGAAACAATTTTGGCCGGTATTAGCTTCTGGATAAAAATCCACTGACCAATAATATGCTCTGGTTTTTCCCTACTCATGCCCGTATTGCCACAACGGTCTGACTTTCTAAGAGCTCCTATTTTGATTATCTGCTTAATTTCTTCAAAATATCTTCCTATCCGGATCTCCAAATTGCTCTTTCGGTTACAGAAATGAATTCGGAGACCGGCTATCTCGGGATAAAATTTCACTCGTCCGTAATATGCTCTGACTCCAACAACCTAGTTCATTGTTTTCTATGTAGGATTTTATTTCTATCCGTTCTTGTTTTTTCCTATCCATTTCTTCTCCTGATTATTATATTATTTCTAATTCAACATATGTCTTAATTATATTATTATTATAATCAAATATCCATTTGTAATTATCTCTTCTCTTTTTTTTTTCTTTTTCTCTCTTTTTTTTTACTACACACACACACATGCACAACACTTAGGCACACACACACTCACAACTCACACATACTCACAACTCACAAATATCTCCACCTTCTCTCTCTCTTTATTTATGTCTAAACAATTAGCCATTAATTATCTAATTAATCATTTACTAATTTTTGACAATTTTCTTAATTAGTAATAATTATTATCTCACAACTATTTTACTGAAATTGATAATTTATGCATTATGCAAAATATTAAAAATCATGGGGCAATTTAAGTTCCCCAAAATGATATTTAATTTTGCCTTATTATTTTCCAAGGAAAATAATCTCATAAATTACCTAAATTAGAGACAACATACTCTCTAATTTTTAATAAATATTTAGTTGCCTTTTAGGATTTATCATAATTTTCTCAGGGTATTTTATAACCCATAAATATTTTAGGGACCTATTTGTAAATTATTTATTCTTAGGAGACATTGTCCTAATAAATTCAATACAAGGTGTTTGAGACCTCATATTCACCTATTTTCAATAGGTATTATATATATTTAAATGTATTATAAAAATTAGGGTATTACAGAGAGATTATTTGATTTAATTCAATATTAATTAAATCAACCAACAGGAAAAATCAAGAAATAATTGGGCTAAATCCTATGTAATTAAAATTAGTCAATAAGAACATTTGAGACTTGAATTTGTGTCTTCATAAAAGACCAACACCCATGAGCCATTGATTAAAAAAGATCATCCAATGGGTAGGATTAAGGATGAGAGTTTGAGAATGACCATTGTTGCCATAAGCTTCTCCTATAAATAGGAGGCTTCTCCTCTTCATTTCTTCACACCAAACTCAAACTAAATGGGTGAGTTTAAGAGAGAAGTGAGAGTTAGTGTGGAGCAAGAAGGAAGAAGGAGTAGCAAGGTTCTTCAAGGGTAAGATTTCTTGTCTTTACCTTTTATATTTTTTAAATTCATTGTCTTCAGTTTTTATAAGTTCTTAGTATAAATATTAGTTTAATCTAGGAAATAGGAAATAAGATCCCTACTCTTGTTTTTATGCCTCATTGCATTGAAAAACTCCTGAAGAGGTAAAAACATGATAGGAAACAATTTTTGGAAGTTTTTGGATTAAGATTGTGAAAGTTGTAGAATTTTCAGTTCTTAAATCTTTGACAGGTAGCGAAAAAGATACTATGATTTTATATAGTAAATGAAGTTATAAAATTATGAAATTTTTCAGAAATAGATTAGACATGTAGGGTTTTCCAAATATATAAAATATGTGACGTTTTGATCTCTGGTCAAGAAGATATTAATTTTTGAAGTTAAGTCATTTTTGTTGAAATAAAATCTGGGCAACGTTGAGAAAAAGTTAAAACTGGGAATGATTCTTGGTGTTCTAGGTACACGGAATATTTTTCCTTGAAAATAGACATGCCAAGGGTCATGAGGAATTTTACAGCACCTCAAAAATGATTTTTGTAGAATTAGTTATGATTTTTCAAAGTTACCGAAAAACTGCCCAGAAAATATTGCACTACGTTTTTTTAAATAAATGTAAGGGCAAAGTTGTAATAATAAATCCACCAATGGTAGAAAGGTAAATTAAACCCTTAGGATATTATTCTAAGCAATATGATATTTATCACATATCATATATTAATCTGACGATAATGTATAGGATATCCAGGAAGTCCGGAGTCAGATCAAAAGGCCAGACGTTTGACCATTACATGGTGAAAGGTACATTTGCGTACTGGTAACTTTAACACTTGTGTGTCTTGTATGTTTATATATGATTGTTTGATTCATGTGTTATGAGCAAGACTGTGGTTTCAGTCGTTTGCATACATTCAGGGTAGCTGTGGATTTAGCTTAACGCGGGTTATAGTCTTGATAACACCGTTGTATGTTTTCCTAGTGCTAAGGACACGTGGATATTGTGACACTAGTTATATCCAAACATGGTTTACATGCATTTGCTGTGTGCTATGTATGGTGATCGTCCACTAAATGTATTGAATATTTGTTATATATATATTGTCATTACTTGAACATGAAATTAACTGTTACCTGAGATTCAATGGGTATTGAATCTCAGCCTTGACTAAAGGTTCAGGAAAGAGGCTTGGATCTGAGGAAGCGACGGAGCCAAGAAGGGTTGAAGTTGACGGAGCCGGGAAGAGTCACCGGTCAAAGCAAATACCGGAAGAGCGTCCACAAGTATTCATTTTGGCATGATGTAATGAGGTTATTTCAAACGGTTTGATTCCGAAAGCAAGGCTAGTTTATGTGGATCAGTCAATAAGTTGCCATGAACTCGGTGAGACTCCCATGATAGACACCTACCTGGCCAAATTGTTTGATTAACTGAGTTAGGTTTATTGCCCCAAGTCTAGCTACGGCTTGGTTAAAGATTGTATAGTTACCATGTAAGAATTGTAATTATACAAAACTCTGTAATTGTATCACATAAATCTTCCTTCGGAAAATTTTTATTTATACCAGCTTATGCCGGGGCATCAGCATATGTCTGGGCATTTTATATCAGACACTAATTGTCCAAATATTAGCGTATGCTTTCCGTTTCCGCATTACTCTAAGCAGTAGCATCTCAAATTCTGTTGATTTTTCCTAAAACTAAGTGTCAACCGACACGATTTTCAAGCATGGAATTTGGAGTGTTATAGTGATATGGTGATATGTTAGGATATCCGGGAAGTCCAAAGCTGGACTCAAAAGTTGGACGTCTGACAATTACCTAGTGAAAGGTACATTCGCGTACTGGTAAATTTAACACTTATGTATCTTGTATGCTTATATATAATTGTTTGATTCATGTGTTACGAGTAAGACTCAATAACTAATTAAAATTATACAATAAACGCAAAACAATTGTTTGATTGATTCAAACCTTCACTAAGTTCCCTATTCTTACGCCTTTGAGACGTGAGAATAGGGTTGTGGTTCCTATCAGAATTACAGGCAGACAATCAATTAGAACATCTTACAATGTCTACCTATCTATCCTTTAATGCATCACAAAATACAGGCAACTAAATGCTTATTAGACCACAAAATGGTTCAATATATAAGCATAAAACAAATTTTATATATATTTGTCACATCTAGGCCCCATCTGGCTGCATAAAGGGGTTTAAAATCTCATCAGTGTCATCAGTTGGAGACACGAGCATGACAGCTGTTCCTCTATCAACCTGCAACACAACAAAAGCAGTCAAGTCGTCTAAGTGAAGAAATATTCACTAAGGTTCCAAAAGTTACTTGATAAAATTCAAACCACAAAATAGAAACTAGAAGGGTAAGAATCATTTTAAAATGAGTTTGTTCATGCAATATTGTGAATATCAATTTTAGTAGGATGCAAATACCATAAGTTCTTTCTCATGGTTTTTGTCACACCCACCCTGTGGGTGCTGATACTCTTAACCATAATCATTAGTAGCTCATAGCAACTATGGGGTAAATTTAGAAATAGCTCAATAGATACAAATTTAAACTTTTGATTATATAACAGGGCTATTCTCAGACTTTATACCCTTTTATATATGTTTACATTCATTACAGATATAACATCCCAAATTTTGGGAATTTAAAATGGTAATATTTGTGGAAATTTAAATTGCAAAATCTGGCCAAAATTAAATATAAAATTAATTATTGGAAAGTAAGGCCTATTTTTCCTTAAATTGATTCAGGAAAAAGAAAAATTCAAGGAATGTTTGCAAGGGATAAGTGTTGGTCTAAAATCTTAGAAAAGAATTAGTGGTATTATCCTATATGTGCAACACTTATATATCTCATAAACTATTTTGATCAAGGAGCCATTAGAGCCATCAAAACGGGTCAGGCCCATCGGGCAGGCCCATTTAGGCCCTGGCCCTGTAAGGGCTGGGCTTGAAAAATGGACAAGATATTTGAAATTAGCCCTGGAGGCCCGGCCCTGACGGGCCACGGGCTTAAACGGGTCGGCCCTGGAGGGCCACGGGCTGGCCCTGCAGGTCCTTTTCGCTGTAGCTTTTTTCTTTTTTTCCTTTTTAAATTTATTTATTTGTATATATTTTGTAGTTGTTACAGAGTTATTTATCCATTTAACTACAAATACATAATAACTATACTCTAATTTTATGATTTGATTTATTATTTGTTGCACATAAAGATTATGGATGTGTTCATGATATGGGAGAAGAATTTTATGATATTCGTACTCATGAGCTAGAGGGTACTACTCAAAATGAAGAACAATCAAATGTCGTTAAAATTGATAATAATAACAAAGACGACGACAATAATAGTCACCGTATTAATGTCGCTTAGTGATATGTTTTTTATGTTTTATGTGAATTATCTGTGAACATAGTTTGTTTTTTATTATGAATTAGTGATTATGTTTATTTATTGGATGATTCGTGTTATAATTTACTAATCATATTTTGTTAAAACAAAGTGGAGGAAAAATAGTTAAAATTTGGAATAATAATTTCCGGGCCCTGCGGGCCAGCCCTGGCCCTGGTGCTCTCGGGCCGGGCTTTGAAAAACTAGTGTTTTTCTTACTCCGAGCCCTGGAGGGCCGGCCCTGTTAGGCCCTGGCTCTTCATGGGCCGGCCCTGATTGACAGCTCTAGGAGCCATGTGCCTTTCTTGCACAACAATTACATTTTTTTTTAACATCCATCTCAACATAAGAAGCAAAGCCGATATACACACACGTCCAGCCCATGCATACAAACCAATTCTCCTTTATTCAATAATCTATGACTCAGCCAATGAGAGTTGGCACAGATGGTAAGAGATCCAGGATTAGTCCCTTGGGACGTGGGTTCGATCCCCTCTGCCGTTGCTGAGACTCCTTTAGTAGGCAATCTCGTAAGTCCCCAGTAAGTACTTATAGAGCCCGCGGTCATTGCCCTAACCTTGGTGGGGGACTGGTATCAGACCCCTCTAAAACTTTTTTATATAAAAAAAATAATCTAAGACCCAAACACGTGACCAACCACTCTACCCGTAGACCCAACCAATTATCTCCCAAACCTCTTCATTCTCATTCCATCATGTGACCAGCACACACACATCAACCATTGATTTGCCAACCTCACCAAAAGTTGCAGTAGGAAATATAATATCAGCAACAAATCCGAACAGCAGCACCATCTACGCAAAGAAAGCAGAGATCACAGCAGAAAGGAAAAAAGAAAACTAAACACGCAAGAACAGTAGACCATGCCTTCTCCAGTCTGCATCTTGAGCCTCACACCCCTGTTATCCGTTGTTTTTTTTCCTCGAACCATCAGTTCCTATCGGATTGGATTTATAGTTGATATATATATTACCTCCTTCGGTCCATTCATGCTCGACAGTGAGGTCTAAGATGAGTTGTCGAGAGAGGGAGAGAGACTGTCGAGAGAGAGAAAAAAGGAGAAGCAAATTGAAATCTTCCCCTGCTCAACATTGTTGAAACAGAGGAATAAAACTAGAAACCATTCTCATCTCTTTAGCTTGATCCTTGTAGGTAATTTATTAAGCTTCTTTCCCCCTCTAAATTCCGTCATTTTCCTGCCAAGAATCTCTGAATATTAAGCCTGAAGTAAGAACACTTAAGCTTGTTGAAACTGATCATGGAAAACCAGGGGGCTGTTAGCCTTGGTTTTCTGTTATGAATATATAGATCCATGAAACATACAACATTGAGGTCAAGTGTGTAGGTGTAAGCATATGTATATATGTTTAAGTTAATGTCTGTGGGTGTATTACTGCGTTGCATTTTTCTTTCTTTCTTTGCCATCATGCTTTATCAGTGTGTGTGTATATATATATATACCTTTGCTGAGGTATGCATGTAGGAAATGCTATTATATATATATATATATATATATATATATATATATATATATATTAGAGAGAGAGTGTGTGTGGCATTTTGCTGAGTGTGTCTATCTAGGCTTACTAGGTGTTTAACTAAATGTGTGTGTGTGTCTAATAAAGCATATGGATATATATTTTGGAAGTAAAAGAAAAGCCTTGATGATATATATGATGAAGCATATTTTGCTTGGTATTATTAGTTAGTTAATCCAAATTGCTATTTATAAAGTGTATTTTGTGTTGCTTAATTTAAGGTTTTTATTTCTATAATTATATATGATGAGATATTAAACTTTGTGAAAACCATGAGAAACATTAAAATTTTTATGATTATTAGTATTTATAAACTCATAATTTAAAATGTTAGGATAGCCTCTGGGAGTCTAAAATAATTGTAGTAAAATAATAATAATAACAATAATAACAATAATAATAATGATAATAATAAATACTATTATTATAAGGAAAATGGATTATTATTTAATAAAAATAGAAGGGGATTATTAATTAATAAATAAATACCGAGGGTATCATTATTAAAGAAATTTTTAGTGGTTAATCCACTTTTAAGTCCCCTAAAAATAATTCACGTAGCTAGGTACTCTGCAACACTAGAAAAGACTAACGACAATGATAAATGTTTATAGGCATACCTTGACAATTCCACTGATCCTAGCACATTCAAACGAAATTTAAGAACTTCAGTTTGAGATGGGTAATTGTTATTTTATTAGCTTGTATGCATTTATATTCATGTATAACTAACCATGTTTGCTAGATAATTTGCATGTGTATCCTAATTACGGATTAAGGCTACGTGTCTTACAATAGGGTTATGGTCCTTAGCCAATAACTGCGATTACGGTGCGACTTGTTTACTGTGAAATATTCTATATTTGACACGTGTTATATCATCATTTATATTTCGTATTTACATATAAGATTAATTGTTACTTTGGGGTTCATTCATTTGAACTCCAGACCACATGAAAAAAACAAGTAATGGACCAGGATCAAGAGGGAAAACAAAGCTATAAGAAGAGGAACTTTTTGGAAAAAAATGTAGTTGGACTTAGTATATCGTTTATCATTTGTCTATTGTTGTTGTTTTTTTTTTTATTACTGTATTAATATATGACTATAGGATAAATTCGAATCGCGAAAAAGTTATTCTCACGTTTTCAAACAAAGTTATTTAGGAAAGTTTTATTTTGCAATTAAGTCATCAAAATCAATACGCTACAACTCTGATAAATAAAGGCTCACAAGGCGGTCGTTACAACAAACAGTGCATACTAAACAAATTAAACATTGTCATCCCTCAGTTCGTCAACTATCCTTCTGCTGGGTTGTCTCCAAACAACACTCCCTCCTTGAGCCTTATGCAGCGCTTCTCTCCCTTGTGCTCACCTATCTATTGGTTAGTACCGGAGGGTGAGATTCTGAGGAATCCTAGTAGCAGACAATACCAAATAACGCATGTAAGATAAATACTAATGTATGATATACTTTCCTTGTACAAGCTTATGCTAACATAATGACATTTCTACATGTTCAATACTTCATGTATCGTACTCATAACCATTTCATAATCATAAACATAACTTTAATCATTTAAGTATGTTATACATAACAAGCAAGTATAGCAATCATACATATACACATAAGCAATAATATTAAATATATGCAAATAAGGTAAGTCCACTACTTTTAAGGACTACTATCCTTCTCTGGTTCCTTTTTCACCGACCTTCGGAGTTGCTTAAAGTTCCTTCCTTCTCCTTATAGCCCTAAGGACATAACCATATGTTTAGAACTAGGGAAAATTAATGCATAAGCAAATTGTCTTAACCTTTCAAATTTTATCAAAGCAATTATCCCTTTACAGTTATTCTCAGACTTATTAAAAATTTACCTTTAATTTCTTTGAAAACTTGGAAAAATCATAACTTGGTCTATACAACTTCAAATGAAATGATTCCAGTTTCTATTTAAATTTTGATAAATCTATTTTCATTCATTAATAACCACTGAGATAATTTCTACCTAAGACAATCCCAGATTTTTGAAAATTAGACATTACTTGTTTCTGAAATCAGAATTTTCTAGATCCTCTGACAAAGCTTTGGAAAATCATGATTTGAGTTTTAAATCTCCAATTAACATGATTTATGACTTTTCTTAAAGCTTGAGAGGTCTACTACACTCTATCCAAATTTCACAGGAAAACAATTTCATTTACCTAATCAAAACCTTTTTTGAAAATGATAGTTCTAGATATCTTCCAAATTTCAATATTCAACTTCAAAAATCTATATATTGAGTTTTAAAGTCCAATTTAGGTGATTCAAAAACATATGAACTCTTTATTAAGTATAGTTTCTAAGAAAATTTATTTCTACATTTTATCATGTGCCAATAATTCCCAAATTTCAAAAACATGAACACTGTCTAAACTAGATTTCCATATTCATAGGTCATTTTGTAAAATTCATTTCACTTTGGACAAAACTCCAAAGATTACAAATGCATTATCAAATTAAAGCTCTACATGTTAACTACATGCTCAAAAAATATTAAGGTCAAATGATGTTTTTTACTTAGGTCTTTGCTCACTCGAAATTAACGTGTCAGAAGCAAAGTTCAAGTTTTTTCCAGATTCATGACCTGACTTCCAAAAATCATATCTTGAGTTCAAGACCTCTATTTAAGGTGACCCAAAGCTATTTTTAAGGCTTAAGGAAATTACTATCTCCTATAAAACTTTCACCAAAAAAAGTGACCTGTAACTCATGAAATCGACATGCAAAACATACTTTATTTTTGGACTACTTTGCAGAAGTGATTATCATGACATGCAAACTTATTTTATGGTTTAACTCTTTTAGAAATCAAACCTCATGCTCTTATATAAGATGTGCACGGGTTTTAAGCTTGTTTTTAGAGCTAGTGAAGTTCAAAGATCAACTAGAAACCGATATGGAAGAAGCAAATCACTACCATGAGCTCTTTCTCTCTCAAAATCATGAGTTTCAACCATCCAAAAACTCTCAAATTTTCAGCAAGTTCAGAAAATCAGATGGGAGAACATTTTAGAGACTCACCTAAACCCAAAAACGTTTTTGCATGAGAGCTTTGATGATTTCTTTCTCTTCTCTGTGATGATCTACGGTTCTCTCTCTCTCTAACTAGTTTCTCAGATTTTCTCACGGTCTCAGTCTCTCTCATGCTCTCCATTTCTGTGTCTGCTGAGAACGAAGAATGGGAGGATGAAAGAATAAGGTTGAGAGAATGGATTGTGGAGGTGTTTGTGTGTGTCGTATGTGTGTGTGAGGGAGTAGAGAAAATGAGAGTGATGAAGGAATGGAATATGGGAGGTGAATGGGTGTGTGCCTGATAGAGAGAATGAGGAGTGGAGGATGTGAGAGTGAATGAGTGAAGGAATGGAAAGGAATAGAGGCGGAGTATACGGATGATGAATGAAAGAGGGTGTGTAGTGTGTGTGAGTTGGCTGAATAGGGGGGGACACGTGGTGCACATGCAAAATATGAAAGGAAGATGTGGTGTGTATGTGTTTGGTGAGAGGGAAATGGAATGAAAGGATGAGAGCTTACGTGTGTGTTTTGGTTTTGGGCTAGAGTGTGTGTTTGGGTATTTTGGATGAGGGAGTGTATGTGGTATATAATATTGGGCCGAAGAAAAACCGGATTGGATTGATTTATTACAGCATTGAGTTTGCATGTTTAGTCTAAGTGTGACACTCAAAATTTAAGTTTTATGCAAGTCGAGACAAAATTTCTCTTACATACTTACCTTATACTATGTAAAACTTAAGTTTTGGAAGGTTTCTAAATACTATCTAAAACACATAATACTACTAATTCATACATCCATCTTTTCTATCTAATATAGGGTCATGATTTATCTGCTACTTATTTATCTCCTACCTATTTGCCATTGTTTACAGTAAAATATCCATTTCATTTCAAATATTTCTTCTAAAATAATTAACACCAAGTTTCTCATAAATAAGTCCATTTAATATTTTAATTCATAAAATCCAAAATTTGGGATATTATAGCATTAGAATATATAAGATTTCATCAATATTTGTCTCTACATTTCATTCTCGGAAACTCTAAACATATCCAAAATCATTAAAAAAATGATTTGGCTTTTCCTACGAAGAAAAGTGCAGCAAAACAAGTTTCATTCTTCCTCCCTGCAGCTCCTTAACACACTCAAATGAAAGTGCCGTGAAATACTCAGCAATTGTTGGATCCTAGGAAGGGAGAAGAAAAATATAAATAGGAATTGAGTCTTTCATGAAGCTCATTTTGCTGGTTTATTTTTGTTTCATTTCCATCTCATTATTCTCGAATCCGGAAAAGTAGGTTGATTAGTTTATACAAGTGCTGCCTATATTTAGCAAGAATTGATAGTTAAGCACCCTTCTGCCTTCCGAGTTAGCAAAACTCAACTCAAAATCAATGAAGTTCATTTGACAATTCTCTTTCATATGACAAAGGATATGTTTTCCTAGATTACCAAACTGTCCAACGAAGCCATAGAGAGGACGAAGTTGCGGGATTTCTTGGTAGCATGACATTTATGTTCTATAACAAGTCAAGATAAGGGCATTATCAATAATGTGAAATGAAATTAACATAGACGGCCTACTAATAAGATATTTCAAAACTGAGTTTAGTTCTACATATTTATGTAAGACAAAACAACAAATTCTACCTTACTCAACAATGATCAATCATGGTGCTGAAAAATACCGTCAAATTTTGGTCATTCAAAGCTATTCTTTCAGGCTTTTAAGGTTAAAAGTTGATAACATGATATATCTGTTATTTCCTTCCCAACAATGCTTCATAGACAAATGGAAAGAAGCCCCCATTTGGCTAAAAAATTTACATCAAAGTTCAGACACTTAAGTTATACAATAATTAAAGGTTCTACCCATTTTCATTATTTTTTTTCTCCCTAATATAAAAGAAGCCATTACCATCTGTTCTGGATAAAGAAGCTGACAGAACCAAGATGCATGATTTATCTATTTGGCAAATGAGTACCCCTTTTATCTCTTTATGTCTAAAATATATTGACTAAGGAAAAATATCCAGTAGAAAGCTTCAAATAAATGGTTCATTGACTCAAGTTAAATTTTGGTCCCAGTAAACTAGAATTTATTAGATAAAAAGATATAAGTTTGATGTTCATGTGATAATAACAGAACCACATAGGAGGAAACCTACAATTAAGCCAAGACTTCTGGTCCCGATCGGTGGTTTTCAGTGGATCATCAGGATCTGCAGCAAATAAGAAAATAAAATGGATTTTATTTATGACATACAATGGCATAATTTTTTCTAGATTAACTAAATGTGTTATGGACTTGTGACAAAAAATAAATTTTGAAAAATCTACTGTATCTTCTAAGTCTCGAAAATTTTCAAGTCCTTGATTTTAGAAATGGGTATCAGAATGTAAAGTTATTGAATAATACTCTCATATATTTTCCAACAGAAACATAATACAATATATAGGAGAAATAGGGGGTAATCCTAATTAATATGACCTTGATCATAGCCTAATTAGATCCCTGAAAATCCTCCTAAGATAGGAGCCTATCAATGCTACTAATGATGATAAGATTTTATCACAATCTGACTGTTATATGATACTCTTAGGAAATTAGGTTAAAACTCTAGAATATGGGCTTGGCAGCAGGCCCATATTCTCACAAATATAAAATATTAAAAATGTAGAGAACCATACTATTCACAGCAGTAACTTTAATGGCAGTTAACTAATTAAAGCAACTAAGAATTAGTCTTGTGCAAACCAAAGTTCAGTGTATTATGACCTTTTTAATTCTTAATTATTTTTTTTTTCAATTGTTACAATGCTACTCCTTTTCTATTGTATATTTTCTATTTGTGAGTACTGGATGAATTAATTCACTTAATACTGTTTAGGAGACTGGAACTTGATCTCATAATACTTCACAAGTAAGGCAGAGCGAGTATGTAGCATGTAATTATGTATCATGCTGTGGATTCATGCCGCACAGTTAATTATTAAAATCTTATTATCACTTCAAATCTTTCCACATATTCAGCCATACAAAAAATTGGTGATGTTGCATCAAAAAGTTAGCTTATCCATCTAAGATGTACAAGTTTCCTTTTGATTACTAATGAAGAAGTGGCTAACAGTTTGCAGTTTTCGTTTTTTTTTTAAAAAAAAAAAGACATGTCAAACTCAATGCGAAAAGATGCACAAATTGCATTTATGGAGTTGAATACATAACTCAAAATTAAGGACTCAGTCCATACAGTTGATTCATATGTTTCTATATATCAAGGCAATACACACACACACACATGTTAATAACTCAAGTCAAGCAAAATAAGGTGTTAGTAATATTTACCTCTTATAAATTCTACAGCTTCATCCAGGACAAGGTTAAGTAACTGATCATAACCTTTTAGAGTTCCTGTCACCGCAATGCCACAAATTAAATATAAAAAGGCTGTAAATAATTTGCTACTTTATTAATTTATTAATTGATCCCTTATAATCTAAATTCATATAGCTTAAATTTGAAGCAAATGACTCAGGTACAGAAATAAAGTCACAAATCAGTATTTAGGGATAGCAAGTCCTTTGTGAATGACGACAAACTCAGATACAGAGAATTAGACACATTGTTAGTTTGTAGCGATAAGAAAAATAGGAAAGCCAGGATCAGAAAAAGCCTAAGAAAAACTTCTTGTTGAAAAAACATGCATGTATCACAAACTCTGCATAGCCAGTTAAATATTCAGATACTCCAGTTTAGTCCTCAAAGATGCTCTATATATCAAATTGATACTCTAGAAATTTTGTGTCACTTTAGGACCAAAAAAGTGTCTGTTCTTCAGTTTTACAATTCTTGGGGAGTAAAATGGTACTGAGACGCCAACAAGAAATATGTAGAGTTAGTGGGAAAGATCACACTTTGGACATCAAAGTGATATAAACTATTACTGAAGTATTAAACTGTTAATGACACCATCTTTCAAGTACCAAAATAGGTTTTTGTCTAAAAACAATCCAAGTTTCCTCTATCTCAAAAAATCAATTACACATTACGGCCTATTCTATTAAACCACATGGCTTTAAACTAGCGATAAAAAAACGAAATTGAGCTACCTTGTCCACCACCAGTAAGCTTGACTTGAACCCCTTTGTCTGCAAATTTTGCCAGGTCCAAAACAGTTTTTTTCCTACCTGACTATTTATAAAATAAAAACAACAATTAAAGAAGGAAAGCAACCAAAGGCCTAAAAAAGGAAAGAAAAGAAAAACACCCAAACCATTCACAATCTTTTGCCCATATCAGTGCAATATAACTTACTATGTTTCAGTAGGAATCAGTGACTTCTATGGAATTTCTTCTGCATTACAGAAAAATCAAGTTGCAAGTCGTAAGACAGATAGACAAGCTAAAATGAAATTCATGCAACGCATACATTAACGGAAGCTACCAGCGAAGGGCGACCGAATGCGAAGCACGCAAGGGGGAGAGTTCTTGCCTAAAATAAAAAAAATTAGCGTTTTAGTTGTGGAGCTTTCAAGTTAGTAAGTCGGCAAACATTGGAAAGGATCTATATCAAAAGATTGAATTTCAAAAAATATAAGTTTTATCGTTTATCATGTCATTTAGTATAAAATTTTATCAAAATCATCATTTTAGAAATTAGGAGAATTAATGAAAGATGTTTTAATAAAGTTTATTTCATAAATACTACTAAAACAAAAATATCAAAACATTTATACATAATTTTGAGAGGTTAGAGAAATTAATTAAGGGTCTTTTGATAAAATTCAGATAATAAATACAAAAATAAAAATACTAAAAGATCTTTTATTAATTCATCTAATCTCAAAACTACGTCATTTTGGGGTTAGAAGAATTAATGAATGGTCTTTTAATAAAATTCATATAATAAATACAAATATCAAAACAAAAATATCAAAATACCCTTCATTAATTCCCTTAACTCCTAAAATAAATTTGAATAAATTTTATATCAATAATTTAAATTCAAGCAAGAAGAGTGTACGTATACGCTTAATTGTATACTTTTAGATTTTTTAAATGAATGATCTTGGGCGGGAAAGAAGCTTAGATTTTTTTTAAAAAAATGTCCATCAACAGCTCAACAATAAGCAAGTCATCAGCACTTCAAAAGATTTGCACGAATACTAACCCAGGCACCAACCTTAACTCAACTCCTGAATCTCTATCTCTCTATTCTCTCTCCACTCTATATCGATTCCTCCAATCTTACAACTTTTCTTTTTCCCGCCACAAACAAATAGAAATGCGAAGAAGATTAAGCGAGATTGAAGCATAGCGACAAAAACAGAGACTTTGATTGAGAGAGAATGCTTTCTGTATGAAGAAGACTACGAAACCTAAGTGCGGACGGACGGCGACAGTGGGCAGAATCGAGCGACTACAACGCAAGCTGAGACAAGGGAAAGAAAAAAGGACCTAGAGCCGATGGCTTTGGGGAGGGACGAGCGATCTGCAGAGTGAAAGTGACTACAGTGAAGAACTAGTATGAAAAAAATAAGGAAGGACATCTTCCAATTCGTTTTTTTCTCCTTTTCCCTTGTTAAAACCGTTTAGGCTGTTGATTGAAAAAATAATAGAAATATTAAAGTAGTATTATATGAATTAGATAAATATAATTTAGACATGATGAAGGATAATAAAAAAATAATAAAGAAAGAAACCTAATCCAAAAAATAGGAAGCTAATCCTCTCATAGTCTATTTTTTTTATTATCTTTTATGAACTCATCTAGTCCCATGTAGGTTATTGATTGGAAAGAGAATTGGAAAGAGAAGAGAAAAATTAAAATAGTATTGTGACTTTTCAGATTGATTGGATGAATATGATTTAGAGATTATAAAGGACGATGAAAGAATAATAATGAGAGAAAATACACTCGAAAAATTTGGGGAAAATTAATCTTTTTTTTTTTTTTTTTTTTACATTAATCATTTCATCCTCACTAATTGATATTTGGCTTAAATCAACAAAATGTCCTTAAACTTCCGGTTAATTGTATAAAACTTCCTTAACGTTTTTGCTAAGAAACTTCTTTAATGTTTTAAAGTTTGAATTAAAAACTTCTTGAAATTTTAATTTTTTATATTAAATCCCATACCATTAATTATTTGATGTTATGTTATTGACGTGTTGTAATGCTTATCTTCACGGTGCATGAGACTTCAGTTGTATGAATACAGTTTCAACGATCCAAATCTAAAATTTTCATTTGATGATTCTTAAATAAAAATAAAAAAACCTTTTTAAAAGAATTGATAATTAAAAAATTATCTTTATTTTAGATTTTGTACCAATTAAAATAATTTCTAAAAAATAAAAGTAAAAAAAGTTAGACCATCTATATCTAAACAATCTAGACACTTCCCTAAAAAAGTAAATAGTAAATATAGACTCTACTCAAATCAACAATTTTCTTTTGGGCCCTGACAAGGTTTGATGATTTTAATGCATACACATGTGTAGGAAGTCTGGTTAGGCATTTTTGCGATTAAGGTCGAGCATCGAACAAGGTATATATGTCGCCTTATCGATTTGGCCTTGTCCAAAAAAAAAAAATTGTTCTTTCATTGTTTTTCCTAAATGCTACACTTGGAGGGAAGGATATGATGTAATGGCTAGCAGTGATTGAAGGGTCATTTTGCAAGTACGACTTATAGGTAAGTTGCAACCTTTAAAATTTACAAGTAGAGTTCTTCCTTTCTTCTTTACTTTGTGATATATTAAACTATAGTTTTTTTTTTTCCAAAAGCTTCATCATTTGATCAACTTTGGCGGACATTGATGCAAACCACTTAGATTTAATGATTTTAATTACAATCATTTTGTTGCCTTATTTATAATTGATTATGGATGTTTTTAACTCTTGAAGTATGGATATTTGTTAAGACATAAGGGTATTTTTAAAATTTCAAGACTCAAGTTGTGGATTTATTTTGAAATATCTCAAGATGTGAAATTATTAAATGTATTTGAAGTTTATATTACTTAGGGTAAAGTTAATAATTACAAGAATGTTTATGAAACTTAAATGGAACTATTTTTTTCACATATTGACAGGGTAGAGCGCTACCACATGGGTAGAGAAGCCCGCCCTTACCCAACCTAAAATGGTTAGAGCTTTTATGGGTTAGGGTAGGGTATCAGGCTGCAAAATGCAACCCATTCATCCTTCGAGGTGAGCATCATATAAGGGTCTCACCCTATCCAAACCTGCCATATCCACCCCTAGGAAGGCAACAAAGCAAGTTTAATATGTGAATTTCTTATGGTTTTTCAAAGTAATATTTAATCTCAAGCTTGTCTTCCTCATTCATTACAAAGGTCTAAACATATACCATTTTCCAGTTCCAAGAAAAGTTGCTGGTAACGAGAATATGTTGTAAAAGTGAGCTCAGTTCCAAACTTGAAATATTAATAAAGCTAGAAAATCCTGTGTTCCTTATCCAAAGTTTATCCCATATGATGAGTCCATATTTTGTAAAGCTTCATTGAACGGTTTTTACCAAACTTCAATATATATAAATGAAACCACACAAGCCAAAACAACAATAAACGATCATGACAAATCCTAAAGACATGTTTAACAAAATGAATGAAGCAGCGCAGAAATTATAAAATCTAGAGGTTGATGGTGATCATCAACTTTCACGGAGCCCCAATATCCTACATCATCAGATATTACTACAAAAAGTTAGATAAGCAGCACACGTTTCGTAGCACATTTCTTCTATATTTTGGCAACACTTTAAAAGGTAACAAGAGTATAGTATTAGTAGTTTAATTTGTATATTATTTGATTCAATATTCACAACTGTAATCATATTTTTAGTTGTTGTTTAATTTATTGTAAAATTGAAATTGTAACACATGGATAATCATTTGTCAGGAATATTATATTAATATAAATAGAATGGCTACTTGTGATAAGTGAAAATATGGTCTCAAAGTGTAAGATAAGTAGTTCATGTTTAAAGGAAAATATTAAGGGAATAAAGGAAATTAAGTGCTGAAAAGGCTTAAAAATGCATTTTAGGGTCATAAAACATCCTAAAAAGAATTGTGGTAAATTCTAAAGGGCAGTAAAATAATTATTAAAAATTAGAAAAAATATTGTCCTTAATTTAGACAATTTAATAAATTATTTCCTTTGAAAAATGAAGAGGAGAAAAATTAAAAAGTATTCTGGAACCAAAAATTGACTCCATGATTTTTGATATATTACATGGGACATAAAATACCAATGCAAGTCAAATAGTTGTGAGAAAATGATTAATTCTAAATGAGAAAATTATCAACAATTAGTGAAAGATTAGATAAATCATTATTGGCTAATTATCTAAGCATGAATCAAGAGAATATTCGAGTTAATTGTGTGAGAACCCTTTAATGAAATAATTAGTGGCTAAATTAGCATAAAATACACTTGAAAGATTAAGAAAAATATTTGAGATTTAGTACATAAAAATCCCTAATCCTAAAAGAATTGTTAAGCTCATGATTAGGGCACTAATTAAACTTGTAAAATCAAATTAGATAAACTAAATAATTACTAAGGGTTAAGATGTAATCTTGAAAAGCAAAGATCAAAGGTTTAGGATTATTCAAGTAATTTTAAAAGCCTAAATCCTTGTAAATAATTAAGGACCAATGGGATGTTTTTTTGGAATTTTAGAAGATTATTAAAATATAATATGAAGATAAAAAATAAAAGAAAAAAGAAAAAGAAAAAAAGGGTGAAAACCAAAAAAAGGGGGGGTGTGATGATTAAGGATTATGATATTTTTATTATAATAATAATATAAGTTGAGATATTTTGTAATAAGATTGATAGGATAAATGAGAACCGATAGAAAATAAATCTTATATCAAAATATGTGAACTAAGTATCTAACATAAGGACTTATTATGAACAAGTATATTTTTATTCCGTGGTCGGCCATCTTGGAAGTTATTTTTGTAACCGGCAGAATAATCATGGGATAAGATAAAAAGATATTTGTAGAAAAAGGGACAGATAATATAAATGAGAACCAATGGAAATTAAATCATAACTCAAAAACCGTGAACTAAGTTTCTAAGACCAGAACATATTACAGACAAGTGAATTTTTATCTAGAAGTTGGAGTTACCAAAAGTCATTTCTGTATCCGACGGTGTTTGTCTGGAAATGTTTGGAAGGCAACGGAATGTCCTGAATGAGATAAAAAATTTAGTTAACCCAAGTATCTTGAAAGAGGAAGAAGAGATCTTCAGGGCTATGTTCCCGGAATTTTGTGATTTCTCAAGATTACGCAATTAGGACACCGAACAGGGAACTTTATTGGGTAAAACCATAAAGCAAGAGTTGATGTCACATTATGACATCATGTTTGTTTAGGTGTAAGGCCAAGATTGAGTCTTCTAAAATATCCTAGATCCAACGGTTAGAATCTGAGTTGGGAAAGTTCAAAGGAATTACCATAATTCTATAACTTTTCCCTATAAATAGGTGAGAACTCATAGCAAAATTTCTCACCAATTCCTCTTGAACATTTCGAAAATCTTGGAGTAGAAAGGGAAGGAAGAGCTCTGAAGAAAGTTGTAGCAGAATCCTAAGTAAGTTCTTCGTTTCCTAGTCTTAAGTGTTAGTGTTTCTTTCGGTAGTTGTAGTAGAAATGCTAGGGTAATCTTTAATCTTCTAAGTATGTTTAGGAACCATGTTCTAGGGGTAATTAAGGTATTAATTTCGAAAAATCATTATGGAGTTAGAGATATGTCAAAATTCTGGAAGATTAGAGTCAAAGTAGCGAAGCTTTGGCAAAATTCCGTCATTAATCAAACTAGGGGCAAAATGGTAATTTATACCTAAAATTCCTGTTATAATGTTTATCACTGATAAATGTGATATTATCCCTATAGGATATTTGTGATCAAGTACCACAGTTGTGTCGCTACCATATTACTGTCAAACGTACCGAAATACTGGCAACAAAGGTACGGACGCATACCGTAACACTAACTCTGATGCTTATGGTATGCTTATATGTGATAGATGTTTTCATAGATTGAGACTCTGTCTTAGATCACTGAATATACATACATATATATACGGGTTATAGTCTTGATAACGCCGTTGAGTTTTCCTAGCACTAAGGACACGATGGGTCGTCGTGGCACTGGATAGTGCAGACATGGGTTTAACTTTACATCTGTTGTGTGCTTATGTATTGTTGTTGTGATAATCTTGCATCTGCTGTGTGTTATGTAATGATTTACTACTGTAATGTTATGAATATCTGTCATACATATATTGTTCTATATAAACATGAGGTTAACCATTACCTGAGATCCAATGGCCATTGGACCTTAGCTCTCACCATAGCATCAAGGTCTGGAGGATTAAAAGTTGATGACAAGGGTAAGTAGCACGCTTGAGGACAGGGCCGGAGACATTTATTTTGGATGCTTATATATGGATAAATGTACCATTATTATGTCTAACTAGAAACACCATAGTTGTAATATGTATCAGCTACTCAGTTACATGCTCTACTCTGATAAATATATGTTATTCCGCTTTTGAAAAATGGGGTGTTATAGAAATAGATTGATTGTACTAAAGATTTGTGATAAGCTAATTGACATGTTTTTTAGTGTTGACTGTCTGTAAATAGTTTTTAAATTTTACTAGCAACAAGAAAAATTGATATAGGTTATGCTACCGTTTATTCCGTTACAAAAAAATTATATGTCAATCTTTTTTCTAAGGGGAAAAAAACATGTTTTGTTTCCCTTCTTTGAGAAAGGGCTACAACATGTGTATGCCTTTTTAGAAAATCATACACATATTGTAAAAAAGCATACACATGTTTTAACCTATGATCAACGATGTGCTACAGAGTGTATACCTTTATAAAAACATACACATGTTGTAGCCCTTGCTTAAGGATGTGCAATAGAACGTATACCTTTATACGGTTGGTTTTTTTTTCATTATCCTTTTCGGATCATCTCTTATAAAGTTATAATCTCTAAATCATGTTTGCCGAATTGATCTAAAAGATCACAATACTATTGGAATTTGAGTCTAAATCACATGGATTATGAATAAGAAGTGGATTGGAAAAGAAGAAGAAAAAGGAAGGTTAAAGAGGTGTGTGGGTAGAAGTTTCATATTAGCAAAACATGAGAAGTGGAAGGGTATATATAAGCCTCCACTTCACTCATCTAAATTGGCTCTTGAGGCACCCCACTTTTTGTGAAGGAGAGAGGACGCAGGTAGGCCTTGGTTCATCAGACTCGCGCGTGCTATTGCGCCTGCTCAAATTGGTCACATGTGTGTGTGAGAGATTAAAAATATTTTTTACTAACTAATTTATTAGTTTTTGTCAAAACAGACCCTGAATTTCTTACTAATTCCTTTCTAGCCCCTCCGTGTTTTTCCCAATCAGCGTCGATAGCAGACTGTATTATCATATCATAATTTTAGAAACTAAAACACTAGTTCATCACATCTAATGCTACTTCACTAAATGCCAATCCATCGAATTCAATGTTGCTTCTGTAATACCTAAAATTTCAATTCATCATAATTTTTTTTGATGAATAATTAGAATAAATGAAGGTGAAGATGGGTCTCAAAGAAATTTTAATCTATTAATTATAATTTTGGCCAAATTTCTTCATGAAGTTTATAATTAAATGGAAGGTTGTGAGACTACATATAAGAGAAATAAAATGTGATATAAAAATCACATAAAATGATAAAAATTGCCTATCAAAAAGAGCAAGATAAGCAATGGAAACACTTTATTAAATTAAAACAATTAGCAAATGCTAAAGGGCACTTAAGCTTGCATTACTTAGAGATTAATTTCAACATGATTAGAGATAATTAAATAATTAAAAATGGGCTGTGATTTTCAAAAATATCAAGGGATTAAATCACTACTACAAATTATAGATACTACTACCCTAAAAAATGTATGTTTTTAAAAAAATATATGTAAAAAGTGAAGGCGGTAGCATTATTGTAATTATTTGCTTCACTTTGAGACTTTAGACATCCTAAATATTAATTTAGGACACCTAAAATGCTTTTTTGACGTTCTAAATTATATTCATGATCACTAAAATTAAATATTTGGCTCCCTGAAAAAAATTCAAGGCGTCAAAAATTAAATATTTGGCGCATTTTGAGAATTTTTTGGCGCCAGAGAGTTTTTTGGCTTCCTAAAATATATTCAGAATGCCAAAAATAATTTTTTAGTGTCTTGAATATGGTTCAGGGCACCAAAAATAATTTTTTGGCGTCCTGAGTATAGTTCAGGAAGCCAAAAAAATTATTTTTGGTGTCCTGAATATTAATTAGGACCCCAAAAAATTATTTTTGGCGTCCTGAAATATATTTAGTATGCCAAAAATAATTTTTTGGCGCACATTTTGAAATATTTGGCACTCGGTGAAAATTTTTGAGTGGCATTTTAAATTGAACAAATTTTTGGCGTCCTAAACGAAGTTCAAGACGCCAAAACTTTGTTTAGTTTATATTCCCAACGCCTTTGGCAAGTTTCACCACAAATTTGTTCCAGAGTCTTCCTCGTTTTTCTCTCTGTTTCCTCACCCTTCAGATATTCTTCTTCTTCTTCCTCCTCCAACAGAATCACCATGCCGTGTTTTTCTTATAAGAAAAAGCAATCAATTGTGCCTTCATTTTCTCCCACATGAATGAACCAACCCCATCACTTACAAGGCATCCTTGTGAGCCCCACAATCCGCTCCCTCAAAACACAGCCCCATCTCTCTCTCCTCCCCTCTCCCAAAATCTCTCTAGGCTCTAGTTCTCCAATAATGGCTTACACCCAAACTAGTACTATGAACTCTTGCTGCTCTTGTTAAAGGTGGTAATTTGAGCTCTCCTATGAATGGTTAGATTCCAGAGGTTGTGACTTGTTCAAGAGGTAATGGTATTGAATTAGGTTCTTTTATTTTTCTTGTTTTCGAAAGATTAATTCCTGAATTAGTCGCTCTTTGTCTATGCGAGATGGAAATTAATGGTGCTTTATCTGATAGCAGCTATAATCGATTTCAAAGAACTGCTCTGCTGAGGGAATTGCCGTCGTCTTCTCCGGCAGCTGCTGTGGTAGGCGGCGATTTGCGACCCATGAATGTGGTTGACGAGTTTGATTGATCTAGATATCCAGAGGTCACTGGTAATGCCCTCTCTCTCATCAATCACTACGGATCTAAACACTACTGATTTGAAAATTTTTTGTCTGTGTGGATTCATTAATGGTTCGAATCTGAATACTTTTGTGTGTGTTTGTGTTTGGGTCGATCCTTCATTGTGTTTTGTGTTTTTTTTTAAAAAAAAAAAGCTAAGGCGTCCTGAAACACGTTCAGAACGCCTTAGTTAAGGCGTCCTGAATTTTATTCAATTAAGACGTCCTAAAAAAATTCAGGATGCCTTAGTTATAATTTTTAACCCCCCCTGACCAATGTATCTTTGAAAATGGACGTTAATTGGGTCTTATTTAGGACTTTTTTGGGTTTTTTTTTGTAGTAGTGAATGATGAAATTAAATGGCTAATAATGCTCTAGTGACTTGGATTAATTAGCAAACCTCACTACAAAAAAACTTGAAATTACCCACAGAATTTCCGACGGAAAAAATTCCGTCAGAAATTACCCACGGAATTCCGTAGGTAATTTCAGTGGGTAAAAATTACCGACGGAATTACCCACGGAATTCCGCTGGTAACTGACTTTACCGACATCATTCCGTGGGTAATTCCGTCGGTAAAAAAAATTCCGTCAGAAAAAATAGCGTGGCAAAAACGAATATTCTTTTTGGCACGCTATTTTTTCCGACGGAAAATTTCCGACGAAATTATTTTTTACCCATGGAATTACCCACAGAATTCCGTCAGTAAAGCAGTTACCGACGGAATTCTGTGGGTAATTCCGTCGGTAATTTTTACCCACGGAATTCCGTGGGTAATTTCCGATGGAATTTTTTCCGTCGGAAAATCCGTGGATAATTTCAAGTTTTTTTGTAGTGCCTAATGACCTAAGATATTTGTAGTAAAAATGAGATTAAACACATAATTAAAGCTAATTATTAATGCCCTAAAAGTCAATAATTTCGTCTAGAGCATGGTAGAATGAGGGGAACCAAGTATTTTGAGATATTTTCCATGGGATTAAGCTTAAGTCTTCATATAATTATAGTGACCAATGGCAATAATAAAGTAAGAAACCTTTAAACTGTAATATCCTCATCCCATTACTTACAGGCACACATACACATCTAACACTATACACTCACATGCACACACTTTTATCCCATAGTACACACCTAACCCCACTCTCATTCAATCACTCACAACACTCCAACACACACTCACATGCTTTTGACCAAACCCCCAACATGTTGTACCACGTAGCACTCTTCTCTCATTCACAACTGGCCAAACACACACACTTGACTTACGCGCACACACACACATATTTGGTTCCATACTCACAATCATCAATTCTCCTTCTTATTTCACTCACGCACCTCCTCTCTTACTTCCATCTTATTTCCTTTACTCCACCGAAAACCACACACACACCTCACCAAAATTATATCACTCACTTCCACCTTCAATCTCTAAGGTTAGAATTAGGAAGAAGAAGATCAAGAAGTTCAAGGTAAGGAATTTGAACTCAATCTTGGTATTCTGGATGTTCTCTTCATACATGACATTATGAGTGGTTAAGAACTCATGTGCATGTGATTTTCTTGAATCTAGCCTGGGGATTGATCAAGGAAAAGAGTGGTGATGTTGACCACAAGTTTAAAGATCAAGCCTAGTGGTAAAAACATCTATTTCTTCTTCAAGATTTTGAAACTTCTGATTGGAAGCTAGATTTATAATCTGAGGCAAACTCAAAGAAATAAGTGAAATTTGGTAAATCTGGTCTTACCAACATGTTCATCACTGAAAATTGTGTAGGAATATGTTGGTGAATGAATTTTAAAGGGTACTTTAGGGTATTGAATCATAAGCTTCATAAAAACGTTGAAACTGCCAATTTTAGGAGTCTGAATTCAGTCATCTTCCATGCATGGTTTGACTAAGTAAATGGACTCTAAAAATTATGAAATTTCTACAGAAGACAGTACTCTTCTTAAGGTTTACAATGACCTTTGGATCACCAAAAAAAAAAAGGTGTACAACTCCAGTTATAATTTTTGGAAGTTGAGTTACAAAACAGGAAATATTTTTTATTGCTTCTGAAGTGATAATATGGTTTTGTATTTCAGACACAGTAAACAAATTCATAAAATTATGAATTTTTCCAGAAAGAAAGTAGAGACGTGTAGCTTTCTTTTGGTGGGTATTTTGTAATTTTCTAAGTTCTAAGGAAAGAGTTATGATTTTTACAAAACGACCCTAAGTTTTGGAAGGTAAAACTGGACAGAGAGCTTATGTGAATTTTTGAAATGGGTAAACGAACCCAGAAAATTATGATATTTTCCAGAATTAAAGAATACATGTAGAGATTTAATTTTATATATAATTTGTAATTTTTAAAGCTCTGTACAATGAGATATGAATTTTTAAAGTTAAGCTATGAATTCTAGAAGCTTGACAGGACAGTCAGTGAAAACGTAAAATCTGGGAATTATTGGACAAGATCTTACCTTTATAAATATTTTAATATAAAAGGGGACTTGTCTAAGAACACGTGAGAGTTGACGACACATTTAAATGATTTTTGTGCAATTAATTAAAAATGATTGAAGTTTTTGGACTAATGAGGACAGTGAAAGATAAAGGCTAAAAGTAACAAGTTTAAGTTACTTAATTATACCTTAGTGAAATAAGGATAATAAGGAAAATAAACATTCATTGTCCCTGGTTCTAAAGGTATGATTATGTCCATAGGGTCAAAAGGAAAGGGAATAAACTTCAAGCAACCCTGACGGTTGGTGAAAGAGGAACTCGAAATAAGGATGGTAGTCCTTAAAAGGTAGTGGGCTTACCTTAGTTGCATGTATTTGATATTATTGCTTGTGTATATGTATGATTACTATGCTTGTTTGCTATATGTAACATATTTGAATGATTAAAGCTCTGTTTATGATTATGCTATGGCCATGAGTATGATGCATGATGCATTGAGCATGCAAAATTTCATTATGTTAACATGAGCATGTGCAAGGTAAGTATATCATACATTAGCATTTATCTTGCATGTATTGTTTGGTATTGTTTACTACTGGGATTCTTCAAAATCTCACCCCCCACTACCAACCAATAGACAGGTGAGCTCAAGGGAGGAGCAATGCTTGAAGACTGCTCAGTGAAGTGTAATACCCTAAAATTTCTTAGAGACAATTAAATATTTATTAAAGATTGGAGAATATATTGTCTCTAATTTAAATAATTGATTTATGTTCAAAGGGAAATATTAAGAAAATTAAGTGCCAAAAAGAGGCATTTTAGGGTCATAAAACATCCTAAAAATAGGGTAATAAATTCTAAAAGGCATGGAATAATTATAAAAACTTAGAAACCATATTATCCTTAATTTAGACAATTTAATAAAATATTTCCTATGAAAACAAAAGAAGGAAAATTTAAAAAGTGTTCTAGAAATCAAAATAGATACTAAAATTGATAATAAATTGCATAAAACTTAGATTATTGATGTCAATAAAATATTTATGAGAAAATGATAAGTTTTAATTAAGAAAATTATTAGAAAGTATTAAGGGATTTATTAAGTAATTTTTGGGAATTTTATAAGCCTAAATTCATTTTGGACCAATAAGGGAATTTTGTGAGAGATAAATATAAGATAAATATAATATATGTTGGAAAATAAAAAAAGAAAAAGAAAAAGAGGGCTGACCGAAAAAAAAAATAGGAGGGATAAGGATGAGAAGATTTTTTAGATATAATAATAATATAAGATTAAACATGTGTTAAAAAGAAAATAATATAATAATCAGAGGGAAAATGAACAGGATAAATGAGAACGGATAGGAAATATTCCCGTTGTGAGAATATGGCTATGGGTCAAGAAAAACCAGAGCATATTATTGGTCAGTGAATTTTTATCCAGAAGCTAGTACCAGCCAAAATTGTTTCTGAAATCGGACACGAAAACCGAGGATTTTCGGTGGATAACGGAATGTCCTTACTGGAAGAATAAGGGAAGGAGAGTCCAGTATTCTTAAAGAGGATGAAAGGACCTTCGGCATACTGTTTTCAGAATTTTAAGATTTTACGGAATTACGCGAACAGGACACCGAATCAGAGGCTTATCAGATAAAGCAAGAGATGAAGCAAGCATGACATCATTTTGATGACTCAAGATGATGTCAGCAAAGAGAGGTGTAAGGCCAAGATGAAGCCACCTCAGAAAAGTGCGATCCAACGGTCAGAATTCAACCAGACAAAGTTCAACGAAATTACGAAAATGTCATAGGGTTTTTCTATAAATACCTCTCCATTCTTCACCATTTTCACACCAAGCTCTCTTGAGCATTTCGAAAATTTGAGAGAGGAAGAAGGAGGAGGAGTCCGGGGAATTTCGCAGCAAAGCTCTGAGTAAGTCTTCGATCCCTAGTCTTTAGTTCGGTAGTTCTTTCAGTAGTTATAGTAAAAGTGTTAGGATAGTCTTAATTTTTCAAGATAATTTAGATATCATGTTTTTAGAGTAAATATGATAATTATCTTAGAAAAATATTATAGAAAAGATTATAGCAAAAATTTTGGAAGTAAAAAGTCGGAACAACGAAGCTCTGGTGAAATTCCGCCAAAAAGGCTAACTAGGGGCAAAATGGTAATTTGTACCTAAAATGCTTGTTATGGTCTTAGATATTCATACTGGTGATGTTATCCTTATAGGATACCCAGAATCACGAATCGTTGTTTCCGCTGTCATTCCGCTGTCAAACCGCCGTCAAAACACTACCGGAGTAACCAAAATCATCAACGGAGGTACGGACGCGTACAGTAACCTTAACACTTATGCTGCTTATATTCATATATGTGAAAGATATGTCATTTATTGAGACTCTGCCGAGAGAGGGTAGTTGTACATACAGCTTTTCACGGGTTATAGTCTTGATAACCTGTTGGGGTTTTCCTAGCGCTGAGGACACGATAGGCCGTCGTGGCACTGGATATGTGCAAACTTGTTGTGGTATTTGTTTTGTGTAATGTGGTATTGATATGCTGTTATGTTATTATGAATATCTGTTACCATATACTGTTTATTTGAGCATAAGGTTAACCGTTACCTTAGATCCAATTGGGAAATTGGATCTCAGCTGTAGCTTCAGGTTCGGGAAAACCAAGGGTTGAGGTTCGGGGCAGGTAGCCGGCGTTGGACAGTAGAAGGAGTTTACTTCTGTAGCTCTATTAAATCTGGTTAGACGCTACCCTTTCTGAGCAATGGATGTCTGTATGAGTACAATTACACTGTGGTTATATATCTTTAAATTCAGCTACTCACTTGCTACAATGCTTGACTCTGATTACTATTCTTTTGGAAAAAAAAAATTTCTGCCATTTAAGATCTGGGATGTTACTTGAAGGAGCAGCTTGATGGGTTAAAGGGTGACAGTATTTTAAGTGTATGTAAAAAAAGTGTTATCCATTTTCATACACAATATTGTAATAGTGAATAGTTCCGCATATGTGAATAGTGAATAGTATTTTGGTATTTTGAAAGTGCGCTGTCGTGTACGTAATTACGTATTTAAAGGGTATATCTAAGGCGGGTGTTACATAAAAAATTGATTAAGAATCTAATTAAACCTTGCTAATCACCTTTGAAAAGTCAACAATTGCAACTACAATTAAGGGTTAGGATTTGTGCACATGTAAAGCCATCCAATGGACTAAATTAATCACCTAGATTGGCTTAATCCTCTTATAATTAGATCAACCAATGAGAATAATTGATCATGGGATGATTAACACATGGAAAACTAATCATGGGCTAGGGAATGGAGGTGCAAGTCAACCATGAGGTGTAGGGTGTATCTGAGCTCCCTTAATGTGCAAGTTGGATCTAATGGATAGGGGTAAAGAAGCTTAATTGGATCTTCACAAAAATTACCACTTGAGCCATTAGTATTTTGCTATAAATAGGGGTGGTGAACCTCTTCAATCCTCACACCAAAACTCACTTCAGCAGCTGATTTGAGTAAAGAAAAATCATAGGAGCAAGGTGAAGAAGGAGCAAGAACTTCAAGAGGTAAGTTTTTAAACTTAAGTTTTTGTATTTTGGTAAATATAGGAGTTTAATTTAAGAAATTGTAGGAAAAAACTTCCCTTCATGTTTGGAAGTCTCCATTGCTTTTAAAATGCAAAATGGAGTGGAAAACATGTTGGGAAATAATTTTTGGAGTCAAAAAATCCAAGTGGTTAAAGTTAGGAAAAGTCCTAGATTTCAACTTTCTAAAATCAGTCACTATGAAGACGTGTTTTCATGGGGTAAATGATTTTTAAAAATCATGAAATTTTACAAGAAGAAATTAGACATCTGTTTTCTGAATGTTAATTTGAACAGTAGTTGTTATGCATGGGTTTTGACCAATCAAATGGTGTTTAAAAATCTTGAAATTTTTCAGCAATATAATAGACATGAAGGGCTTCCATGTATCACATGTTATTATTTAGATTTTTTTACCAAAAGATGTGAATTTTCCACGTTAGCCCATGTCTCTGAACTGGGAATTGGAATAGTAGTTGAAGAAGCTAAAACTGGGACTTTCCTTGGGAGTTCAAGTTAAATCCGTTATTTTTCTATAATAATATACTTGTCAAGGGAAATTTTGGCTTTGGTTTCACATCAATTAGATTTTTGTACAATTAGTTATCATTTTTCAAAATTAGTGAAAAATCTGGGCAAAAATGCTGGAATTTTCGTTTTTAAGGAAATGTAAGGATAAAATTAGAATAATAAATCTACCAGGCGTAAAAGGGTGAATAGTGGCAAGAATATCTCTTAGGATATCATTCTAAGATATATGGCATTCATTATAATAATGTGATAATGATATTATAGGATATCCGAGAAAGTAGGGAAACTGCACCGAAGGATAATTGTACCAAGCGAAAAAGGTACGAACTCGTACTGTAACTTTAACTCTTGTGTGTCTTGTATGATTATATATGATTGTTTGATTCATGTTGAGTGATGGAAAAGACAAGGTCTTGGGTCATGCACCGTGACTAAGACTTTGTCTTGGGTCACATATTTATGTACATTCAGTTTAGTTGTGGTTTCAGCTGGACGCGGGTTATAGTCTTGATAATACCGCTTGTATGTTTTTCTAGCACTGAGGACACGTAGAGTTCATGGCACTGGTTATGTGCAAACACTGTTGACATGCATATGCTATGTGCTATGTATGGTTATTATTGACATACATCTACTCGTGCTATGTATTGTTATTTACTAAATGTAATGAATATTGTCATATATATTATTATTACTTGAACATGAGGTTAACTGTTACCTGAGATTCAATGGGTATTAAATCTCAGACTTGACCCTAGCTTCAAGATCTAGAGGATTAGGAGAAGCCAGTATAAAGGGTAAGATGCACACGTGAAGACTCACTGGAGTTTTATTTTGGACTGTATTTATTATTTAAATACTTGAATTATTGTACCGTTATTATACTGACCGGATATGCCACTGTTAGTTTAAATGTGTAGCCACGAATATGTATCAGTAGTCACTCAAAACATACGCTCTATTGCTCCACTCTGATGATATTCATATATACTGTGTTTATATATATATGGTAAGTAGTATGGATTAGGGGTGTTACAGCTTTGCCAACACCGATCCATCACATCAACTGTCCATTTGATCGTTTTGTTGCCAATAAATAAGACGTACATGTAATAGAAAATTATCTCAATTTTTGACACTTCGCTCTCATACATACAAAATACTGCATTCTTCCATAGTCTCATATACTATGCGATTTCTTTGCCATTTGGTTGCATTCATTAGGGCTCCCAATTCATAGTGCCTTTATTCTAGAGATGCAATTTGTTGGTTAATTTGGGTTGTTCCATGACTTTTCATGCAAAAGCTCATGAGTTAGAAAAACAAATTTTTTTTTTCAATGTGGAACCCATAACTCCTTATGGTATTCATGAGTTACTTGAGGTGTCTAATTTAACCAATGAGTTATTATATGAGAACCCGTAACTATTTACAGTGCTTATGAGTTACAACCCATAACTCTTTACGATATTCATGAGAACACGTAACTCTTTATAGTGCTCATGAGATATAATTCATAACTCTTTACAGTACTCATGAGAACCCATAACTTTTTACGGTGTTCTTAAGATATAATTATTTGGATTTGATTGAGATCTACTCGTTAAAACAACTATTGGGGATTAGGATTGCCTTAGATTACTTGAAGACTTCAATGTTTATGATGTCCTTTAATGTTGATCCACACAGCTATCTTCTTATCACAGTGAGAATTCTTTCTCCTTGACTCCTCCCACTCTTTGGATGCTTGCGAGGCTATGGCAAGGTTGAGGATTCAAGTTCTTGGGTTTTCTTTTTCTTAAGACGGTGATGGTGTCTTGAGGTTAGATGGAGGATTGGATGAAGAAGTTTGGATTTTACTTTTCTAGGATTAAACCCTTGGATGTCGCACCTTTCTTGAATGAGCCATACGCATAGAGCTGAGAAATCAGGCCGGCCCGTTTAGGCCCTAGTCCTTCAAGGGCCGAGCCTAAAAATTTGAAATGATAAACGAAATTAGCCCTGGAGGGCCATGGGCTAGCCCGTTAGATCCTGCATATTGTTTTTTTAATTGAAGTTGAACTTGGGCTTGAGCACTTCAAATACATGATATTTTTACTCATGAAGCAGAGTTTACTGCGATTAGTGAAGTACAATCAAATATCTTGGACATTGATGATAGTGATGAAGAAGATGTGTAGTCATCTGTTATTAGTGGCTTCTTATATTTTATGTGTTTTATTTGTGGATAGTAGTGAATTGTGGACAATAGTTTGCTTTTGATTGCGAATTGATAAATATGTTCATTTGTTGGATAATGTGTGTTGCTTGGATATTAATGTTAATAATATTTATTTGATAAATTAGAACTTTAATTATTATATTTTACTAATAATATTTCTTTTTTAAAAAAAGACGAAAAATTGTTAAAATTTGAAATAGTAATTTTTGGGCCTTGGAAGGCCGGCCCTGGTTCCCAGCTCTACATACGCATAAAACTATCCAAAACTTCTAAAAACATACAAAATTAGGAGCCCTAATTTCATCCACTTAATTAAGGTGAAACCCTAATTAAATTAATTAGAAGAAAAGCTCATTCCAAGATTTAATCCAAAAAAATCAAGATAATGGATTTTTATCCATATCTTGAAATATGTCTTGAATTCAAAATTCAAGATAATGGATCCTATCCTTATCTTGGATTATATCTTGAATTCAAATTCAAGATAATGGATCTTATCCTTGTCTTGAAATATATCTTTAATTTAAAATTGAAGATGATCTTATCCTTATCTTGAAATATATCTTGAATTCAAAATTCAAGATAATTGATCATATCCATATCGTTAAATTATATCTTAACTTCAAAATTCAAGATTACTTTTCATCCAATCTTTATTTATTCTTTATCCAATCTTTAATGGATCTTTATCCAAAATCTTTATTAGATATATTTATTCGTGTGTGTGTGTGTGTGATAATTCAGAATTATCTTTTATAATATAATCTCTTGAATTTAAAATTCAATTTTAAATTTCAAACTTAAATTTAAAATTCAAATTCCAAGTTCAAATTGGCTTAAGACCCTGTTTGGTTTTCTAACACATTTGAACCTTTTTCTTGTAGAGAAAATGATTTCTCATTCAGGGCTCAAATATGGCGTCATTTTACTATTGGGCTTGAAATCCCACTCCAACATAATTACATATCTATTCTTAATGAAACCTAATAACAATTATTAACTCAATCTTGCTAATTTTAAGAAGGGCTTTGGTTTTCTCATGTTACATGAGAAAAAAAAGTTTCCTACACACACATGAAATGGTGGGACCCACACACACACATATATATATATATATGAATTAATATATGTATATGTGGGTCTCATCATTTCGTGTGTGTGTGACATGAGAAAATGGTTTTCCTACAATATGAGAAAATGTTTTCCCTTTTAAGAAATCATAAATAACCTTTGTGTGTGACTCATTAGGCCCAATTAGTCACTTGCATAAATAAACTTAGATCAATTAAACTCTTTAAATAGGCCCAATTTATTTAATGAGCACATAAGGCACTAGCAATGCTCTGCTGCCCCAGAACTAATTGAATTGACCAAGTGATCTACGTACCTTTCAAATTTGGATACCATGTAGGCATCATCCCTCACAACATCATTTACATTTAGTCGAGAGCAAATATAGGGTATCATCTCTTTTGATTGACTAAAAGTAGCTAATTCATAGAACTAGGAATCTTCTTATATTAACTCTATAATAGATCATGACTCTTCATGATCACTTGTTGTACGCACAGACTTTCAAGTCAATTAGAAGCTATCCAAGCTCTACCAGTATGAATAACTAATCTCTTGTAATGAATTGTGAGTATTCTCAGTATGTTCATCTATACTCATGTATTTGAGTTTTACCTAAGAGTATACTACTCTCCCCTTTTTCAGGCGGATAGAGTTCTATAGTCAAAGTATAACCTATGACATAGTGTGACATCCTTAAGTCCAAGACGATCCGCACTACCAAACAATGAGAGACTTTTCATATCCAATGATACTCTCTACAATGAATCTTTGTGGAGTCTCTCAGCGGGTTAGTTTGGTGTTATCTGTTCTCTAACAAATCAACCCATGACATCAGCTAAGGCATCACCATGCTTGTATTCCATGAGATCCCTACCTTGTATCTCTACACAAGTAGATGATGTCGTACTAGTCTTATTGAGATCACTAATGCCCTTTCTTGGTGATTCAAGACTAGGAACAAGTTTCAAGCAATAGACATGCAATGTCCTCGAGTCCTCATGATCATGATCCCTATTATAAATCCTCGAGTGAACACATGTTCTATTCCTATGGCTTTTATCTTTAAACACATATTAACTTTAATAAAGGTGAGACATAAATATGATAAAGATAAAATAAGCCATTTATATTAACCATGAAATACTATAATGAAAAAAAGGTGTTCATCTATCATAATAGATTATCTTTAGGACACCTAAATACTAACACAATATGTTCTATCTTAGGAGACAATTGTTCGCGATCCTTGGGCATCAGTATGAAGGGAACAAATTGTCTTAAAGAGACAATATCTATTGGGCTCGGATTTCATTATTTCTTCTACATCCATTGTGAGTTTTACTATTTATTCTCTTGTGCATAATTGTCATAAACAATACTATCTTAATTACACAAATTCTGCTCTTTGTGAAAATTGTAATTTTAAAGTATTCTGGATAATAATAATGTTGCTTTTCTTTATTTTATTGAGTCTTCTAATTTATGCATCAAAGATTAGGACATGTTAATATAAGATCAATTAAAATTTTAATTCATTTAGATTTATTGCCTAAAACTAATTGTTGGACTAATGATAAATGTCAAGTATGTATATAATCGTTTCCTTCTGTTTAAAGATTAATTGAATTAGGGTTAAGGTGCAAAAATACACATAACCTTTTCCCCTAGGAGCGTCCAGCACTATAACCTTTTTTTTGTGCAAAAGTATACATAACGTTATGTTTTGGTAGCAAAAATACCACAGGCCGTTAGTTGACTGACGTTGACCGTTAACTTGGATGGAAATGAAGAGTAATTCCACTGAAATTATCAATTTACCCTTGGTTTTAAGCTAAAATTACCATTTTGCCCTTAGTTTTGAATAATTTCTTTTTTTAAAAAAACACTAAAATAAACCCTCCCTGCCGGTGGGCCCCACCACCGCCGGTGGCCACCCTCTCGGCCGTCGGCGATCGGCGGCAGCAACTTTTTTTTTCTTTAAAAAGGTAAAAAAATAAGGTTTTTTTTACAAAAAACTAAGGGGAGGCCGGTGGGGCCCACCACCGGCCACACCACCACCGGCAGCCACCCTCCCCACTACCTACTGCCACCGGTGATTGGCGGCCACCTTTAGCGACTTTTTTTTTTATAAAAAAAATTAAGGTTTTTTTTAAAAAACTAACGAGAAGCCGATGGGCCCCACACCGGCCACACCACCCCCGGCGACCGCCCTCCTCACTGCTGGCCGCCGCCAGTGACTACTAACAACTAACCAACTAGCTAATCCCTTCCTAACTAACTAATCTAATTAGTTATTTATAGTTTACATATCATGGGCGCTCCTTGGGGAAAAGGTTGTGTATTTTTGCACCTTAACCCATTGAATTATTAGATTTAGTATATTCTTATATATGTGATATGGAATCTGTACCATCTAGAGTGATAAGAAATATTTTAGTACATTTTTTGATGATTGCAGTAAATAATGTTATGTGTTTTTACTTAATAGTAAAGATAAAGTTATTATTGCTTTTAGACAATTTAAAAATGAAGTTGAAAATCGACTTAATAAGAAAACTAAAGTAGTAAAGAGCAATCATGGGTGAGAATATGATGGTCCCTTCGAGGAATTCTATATAGAATATGGTATTATGCACCATGTGATAGCTCCTTACGCTCCACAATCAAATGGGATTGTAGAGAGGAAAAATCAGACTTTGAAAGAAATGAACACAATGTTGATTACGTTTGGTTTACCACATAATTTGTGGGGGGAAACCTTTTTAATAGCTAATTTTATAATTAATAGAGTTCCCCACAAAAGGATACAAAGCATACCATTCAAAATTTGGAAAGGAAAGAAACATTCTTTGAAATATTTGAAAGTATGGTGATACTTGGCTAAGGTTGGGGTTTCTAAACCCAAAGGGTTGAAAATCAGACCTAAGCCATTAGACTACATGTTCATTGGCTATTCACTTAATAGTAGTGCATATCAGTTTTTGGTTTATAACTCTAATGTATCAGATTTCCATGTTAATACGGTTATTGAGTCAAGAGATGCTAAATTCTTTGAAAATGTATTTCCGTATAAGAAGAGAAATGAAGCAAGTAGTAGTAATGATAAATAGAACTCTAAGAACTAAGTGGGTCTTCAAAAAGAAAATGAAGGTAGATGGCACTATTGATAAGTACAAAAATAGGAAGGTAGTAAAAGGTTACAGACAATGTAAAGGCCTAGACTACTTTGATACATATTCACCTGTTACAAGAATTACATCCATTAGGATGTTAATCGTGATAACAACATTGAATGGGTTAAAGTTATATCAAATGGATGTATAGACGACTTTCTTGAATGGTGATTTAAAGAAAGAAATCTATGTAGAACAACTTGAGGGATTTGTTGTCTTAGGACAAGAGCGGAAAATTTGTTAGTTGATAAGGTCCTTTTATGGACTTAAGCATGCCCTAAAATAATGACATGTGAAATTTAATGAAGTTATGTTGTCGAATGGTTTTAGCATTAATAAATGTGACAAGTTTGTCTATGTTTGGAATGCTAAAAATGGATTTGCCATATTCCGTCTTTATGTAGATGACATGTTGATAATAGGAAACAATAATCAAATGATTAAAACTACTAAGCGATTACTTATCGGTAAATTTGACATGAAAAATATAGGTCTAGCATATGTTGTTTTGGAAATTAAAATCCATAGAACATTTGATGGGTTGACTTTATCGCATGTACATTATATTGTTAATATTATTGAGGAATTCAAAGGTTTGAATATAGCTCCTGTAGATTATAGTCTTCAAATGTTGAAAAATACTAGCAAAGCTGAAGCACAAAAAGAGTATGCTCAAGTTCTAGACAATCTTGTGTATGTTATAAATTGTATTAGACCTGATATTGCCTACACAATGAGTTTGTTGAGTCTCTTTACAAGTAATCCAAACGAGTATCATTGGAAAGCTATGCTAAGATTTTTGGGTTACTTGAAGCACACTCAAAACTTTGCTTTGTATTATGAGAAGTACCCCGCAATGCTAGAAGGGTATTGTGATGCAAATTAGATCACCAGCTCTAACGACACAAGAGTCACAAGTGGATATGTATTCACCCTTAGTGGAGGTGCTATGTCTTAGAAGTCATCCTAGTTGACTTGCATTGTAATATCAACTATGGAATCAGAATTTATTGCTTTATATAAAGCTAGTAAGGAAGCCAAGTAGCTTTGTAATTTTCTTGAGGACATTTCTAATTGGCCAAAGCCAATATCAGCAGTATACATACACTATGATAGTCAAATAGCTATCGGTAAAGCCAAGAATGTCATGTGTAACAGTAAGTCTAGATATAGAGGTCGTATACATGAGACAATTAGGCATCTACTCTCTAGTGGAATCATCTTAATTGACTATATGAAGTCAAAAGAAAATATAGTGAATCCATTGATTAAAAGGATTCCTATATAGTTGGTTGAGAATTTGTCGAAAGAAAGGGGTTTAAGGCCTACCCATTGTTGATCATTGCTATAACTCTATCTAGATGAGTGGAGATCCTACAAACTAGGTTCAAAGAGACAACTAAGTGATGATCGACTGTAAGCACTGTGGAGTTTTAAACTCCCACTCATTCCTATGACTAGATAGTGCATATGTGAGGGTAAGCATTTGGGCTTTTAATAGTTTCTTAATCTGACGTGTTCATATGATGTATGTTAAGTTACATCCATTGTTGATCATTGCTATAACTTTATCTAGATGAGTGGAGATCCTACAAACTAGGTTCAAAGAGACAACTAAGTGATGATCGACTGTAAGCACTGTGGAGTTTTAAACTCCCACTCATTCCTATGACTAGATAGTGCATATGTGAGGGTAAGCATTTGGGCTTTTAATAGTTTCTTAATCTGACGTGTTCATATGATGTATGTTAAGTTACATCCATTGTTGATCATTGCTATAACTCTATCTAGATGAGTGGAGATCCTACAAACTAGGTTCAAAGAGACAACTAAGTGATGATCGACTGTAAGCACTGTGGAGTTTTAAACTCCCACTCATTCCTATGACTAGATAGTGCATATGTGAGGGTAAGCATTTGGGCTTTTAATAGTTTCTTAATCTGACGTGTTCATATGATGTATGTTAAGTTACATCACAATGAATCACCTATGTGAGTATGAAGTCGAGGCCGCTCCTATGAAGATTTATAAAAGCTTAGTCTCTAGAACACTCACAGAACTGGGTAGGTGTCCGGGGCCAAAATGGACACAATAATAAGGACCAATAATGCTAGAGGAGTAATTGTGTGACTCCTATTATCCTGGTGTATACTAAAGATTGACAATTAAAGGCATTACATCCACTGATTGATCGCTTACACTCGATAGGTTTTTATTAGAGAAGGTTCAAAGGTGACCCCTACTTAACTCGATATAGTTGCTTTTCGTAGAGGAATCATACTTTGCATACATATTCATTTGCATTTGGTCACGATGAACTGACATCTTATCCATGTGAGGGATTGTTGGAATATGAGTCTAAATCCCATAAGTTATGAATAGAAAAGTGGGTTGGAGGGGGTAAAAAAGGAAAAGAAAGGTTAAAGAGGTGTGTGGGTATAAGTTCTACATTGGATCAAACATGAGGAGTGGAAGGGTATATAAGCCTCCACTTCATTCCTCTACATTAGCCCCTTGAGGCACCCCTCTTGTACGGAGGAGAAAGGATGCAAGGTCTACCATACGTGTGCACACCAACGCTGCTATTTGTCAGTCTGGCCAGCTCGATTTGGTCGGTCACGTGTGAGTGTGTGAGAGATTAAAAATAATTTTAGTTTTTTTCCAAATAATCCCTAAACTTTTTGCTAATTCCTTTTTAGCCCCTATGAGTTTTCCCAATCAGTGCCACTAGCATACCATAATAACAAATCGTAATTTTTGAAACCAAAATGCCAGTCCATCACATTCGGTGCTTCTTCACCAATGCCAATCCTTCACATCGACTATTCATTTAACAGTTTCGTTGTCTATAAATAAGATGTACGTGTGACAGAAAATGATCTCGATTTTCAACACTTCACTCTCATACATATAGTATACTGCATCCTGCCATAGTCTTATATATTGTTTGATTTCTCTAGCATTTGGTTATGTTTGTTAGGGTTCTTGATTGATAGTGCCTTCATTCTGGAGATGCAATTCAGTCTATCTTGGAAGACAAATGTTCACAATTCTTGGGCATCAGTATAGAGAGAATAAATTGTCTAAAAGAGATAATATATGTTAGGATTGGATTTCATTATTTCTTCTGCATCTACTATGAGTTTCACTGTTTATTATGTTGTGCATAATTGCTATATGTTCATAGATAGTCTCATCTTAATTACATAGATTCTGATTCTTATGAAAAATTCCATTTCTAAAGTATTCTAGATAATAAATACTACTTTAACTTTTTTCTCATCTTCCTCTTAGTAATCAATAAACTAGATGGGTTCATGAGAGATAATGAGAAAAAATGATAAGAAAAGTGTAATACTCGGATAATTATTATCTGGAATATTGTGCCCATTTATGATAGATATGGTCTCAAAATGTTGTATAATTGGTCTATTTTCAAAGGGAAATACTAAGAAAATTAAATGGAATTTATTGCCAAAAATGTGAAAAATGCATTTTAGGGCCATAAAACATCCTAAAAATGTGATGATAAATCCTAAAGGGCTGTGAAATAATTATTAAATATTAGAAGGAATATTGTCCCTAATTTAAACAATTTATTAAATTATCTCTTTTGAAAATAGAAGAATAGAAAATTAAAAAGTATTTTGGGGACCATATTGGACCCTATGATTTTTAATATTATGCATGGAGCATAAATTATTAATGTCAATAAAATAGTTGTGAGATAATAATTATTACTAATTAAGAAAATTGTCAACAATTAGTAAGTGATTAATTAGATAATTAATGGCTAATTGTTTAGACATAAGATAAAGAGAAAAAGGTGGAAATTACTTAAAATAAATATACATATATAAATAAAAATGAAAATTAGAAGAAAAATAAAGAAAAATGAAATGAAAATTAAGAAATTAATATCTAGATATTTGCATTAAAATAACATTATAAGTTAAGACATGTGGTAATTAAGTAATATTATAATAGTAAAAATGTGAACAGGATAAATGACCACGGATAGAAATAAATCCTACCTAGAAAACCGTGAACTAGGTTTCCTGAGTCAAAGTATATTAGGAACAAGTGAATTTCTATCTCGGAGTGGACTGTCTCCGAAGTCATTTCTATAACCAACGGAGTGATTTGGAGATCCGGCCAGGAAGATATTTTGTGGGATTAAAGCAGATAGTAGAAATGAGAACCGATGGAAAATAATTCATTGATTGAAATCCGGGGATAAGTTAAGAAAAACCAGAGTATATTATTAATCAGTGGATTTTTATCCAGAGGTTGGCACCAACAGACGATATTTCCGTAACCGGTAGCGATTACCGAGGATTTTCGGCAGGTAACAGAATGTCCTTAATGAGAGTATAAGGTTAGGAAAACCCAGTATTCTCGAAGAGGAAGAAAAGACCTTCAGAGTGTTATTTCCGGAATTTTAAGATTTTACAAAATTTCACGATCGGAACACCGAACAGGGACTTTATCGGTAGAAAACTTCTTGAGAAAGTTGGTGACATCACCTTGGTGACTAAGGATGACATCATCCTTGAGAGGTGTATGGCCAAGATCTTTCCACCTCCAAGAAGTGCGATCCGACGATCAGAATTCAACCAGACAAAGTTCAATGAAATTACGAAAATGCCATTGGTTTTTTCTATAAATAGCCACCATTTCATTTGGAATTCTCACACCAAATTCTCTTGAGAATTTCGAAACTTGGGAGAGGAAGGAAGAAGGAGGAGTCTGGAGAAATTTATAGCGAAGTTCTAAGTAAGTTCTTCAGTCCTTAGTCTTTAGTTCGGTAGTTCTTAGAGTTTTAGGATAGATGTTGTTTTGATCCTTAATCTTCCAGTATATTTTAAATATCATGTTTTATGATAGATATGATTTTTATTTTGGGAAATATGTTGGAGTAAGAGATATGCTAAAATTCTGGAAGATTAGAGTCAAAGTAACGAAGTTCTGGCGAAATTTTGCCGATTAGAGAAGTCAGGGGTAAAATGGTCATTTGTGACTAAAATGACTGTTATGATGTTAGTAATTGATTATATGCGATATTATCCTTATAGGATATCCCTGAATACGTTCTAACCAACTGTCGCACTGTATCCTGCCAGAAATACCGTATAGCGTCAACGAAGGTATGTTCGTGTACTGTAACACTAACTCTGATATTTACAGTATGTGTATATGTGCTATGTGTGTTGTATGCATGTTGTGGTGTGTTGTTAAATACATGTTGTTGTTTATTGTACATCTGCATGCACTGGGAGTGATATATCTGTATTCACTGGGAGTGGTACATTTCGCTGGGAGCGGTACATTTGCATTCACTGGGAGTGACATGTTTGGAAGTGAACCAATTGCTGTGTTTATATACCGTATATGTAAATATGAGGTTAACCGTTACCTGGGGTCCGTATGCATGGGACCTCAGCTCTTAACATAGCATTAGGGTCAGGAGAACCAAGGACGGAGAACAAGGGGAAGCGCAAACAGGACGCATAGAAGACCCGGCTAAAGATTTCATTTTGACGTTCCGGCGGAAGCCTTCCTTTTGTTGTCTACTTCACTTTTGAGCCACGTGGTTACTATACCGCTATTGTATCCAGCCAGACTTACGGCATTTTTGAAATACAAGTATCAGTTACTCTTCCGCTCAAATGATCTACTCTGATGATTTTAAATGATTTTTTATGAAAAAATAATATTCCGCTTTTGAAAATTTGGGATGTTACAAAAAGAATATGCTTCCACCTTTATGTAGTGATTTCTCGGGAAAGCACTATAGAAAGGTATTTTAATTTTTTTAAAAATAAGAAGTTGTAGCACTTCATGAAATATTATGGGTCCGTTTAGTTCGATCCCATCATATCTTACAGTACTGTAACACCCCCGAATTTCTAGCAGTTATAAAACATAAAATTTCCATAATTTCTATAAATAATAACTAAAATTCAAAATACCTAAATTCGGGAAGTGTCACCGCCGCACTTGTACTGGGACAAGTGCAAGGCTACTAAGTACATTAAATAGATCTAAACCTAAACAAAAATGTTTTATGCAAAATAAAATAAAATAATAAAAATACAAGAAATTTAAATAAAACTAAAATCGGACGTCTTCCTCACTTCTCACTGCTAGCCCCAATCTTTGAAACATGTTCACTGAAATTCTGCTCCCCCGAAGGATCATCGCAGCCCAGAAACACAGACATTAGCAACAGCTGGTAATCCTAATTAAGAACAGATAATATAACATAAACTAAAATGGTTAAGTAAATAAATAAATAATTTTAAAATAAATTGAAATAAAATAAAACAATTATAAAATAAAAATAAAATATTTACAAGATAAAATATCGTATATTTGTATAATCATAAGGTGTCTGGCACAAATTTTTTAATCAAAGCAAATGTATATATATCATCTGATAATTGCATCAAACTTTAATCATTATCATCTTAAATTTTGTTTAGACCCGGAAATCCTGCCAGTCTATTTAGTGGGAAGAGAACCATGGTAGACCCAGATATCCTGCCAATCTACCCTGTGACCCGGAAACCTGCCAGTCATAAATCATCATCAAATTTGGCCATAGATCGTTTTCTTCCTAGTGTGCACACCTCTTCCCAAAGTTGCTACTAGTGCCCCGGATATCTTACCAGACACCACTTTGGGAAGAATGGATATATCGGTTCACATCAAATAACATATCGGAGGCTTAAAGCCTAGAGGTGTGTTCATCACTTTGGGAGGTACCTTCCCAAAGCTATCCTCCCACAGCTAATAAATTTTAAACTCATAATAAAATTCCTCAATTATTTTGTTTTGTTATGTGTAATCAAATATTTATATTAATAATAATAATAATAAAACCCTTAACCCTACAAGGAAGTGTGGATCTTAACTTCCGCACTTAAATAACTATAGATCTCGAGAAATATTAGATTGAATTGATTAATATCTTATACTTATTTAATTATGTTTTATATATTTTTCTATCATTTAGATTAATTATAGGATATAAGGAAAGTTTAACACAAAATCTGTCAATATCCTATTTTTATTTTGTAGGAGAGATTATGAGATCTCAAAGTTTGGTCAAAAGATCAAAGTAAGAAGAGAAAGAAGTGGACCCCACATAAATAGGCATATTTCTATCAAAATCTACAAGCATTTCGGTGAGCAATTTGTGTGTGGTCCCCGCAAAAATTCAAAAAGCAAAGATGTTGGACCAAAAAACGTGTGGTCCCCCACACAAAATCCCAACCAAAGCAAGCCGAAGGAACAAATTGAAGAAAAGAAAAACATATATGTATTTGAATCAAGAGTGGCATTGAATAATCCATACATGGGCCCCGCGGCAATTTGAGAATTAGATAGATGTTTTCATACTGATTCATTACGTGCAGACGGAATCAAATATAATGACGCATATAAGACAAAACAACAAATTAATAACACACATGCGGACGGAAATCAAAAGTAAGGAGAGAATAGGATTTCTGCGGCAATAGAACAACAGTTTAAATATACGGTTGATAATAAAACAACGTTTTGTGTTGACGTATATGAAAATTTATTTAACAAAAAGGGGCCCTAAGGTATTTACATGTGAAAGGCAGCATACACGGAAGGATTAATGATTCACGCAGAACGAGGGAAATAGATATGAATACAAGAGATCATCAGATGAGGATTAATTAATAGCAGGGTTCAGTCAAAAGGAAAAGGAGTTTCTGAGATTAAGATTACAATCAATTAATTCTAATCAAATTTCTAACGCTACCAACAATTAATTTTTTTATTGCTCAAGGGATTAGGATTACCTGGTCTCCGTGTTCGCTAAGTTCCTAGAGGAGAAACTCTGCCGCAAAGAATTTTTCAAAGAGAGAGCTAATGAACGATGACTAAAGTTAGGCGGCTAAACCTAACTTATAATTAGGCTCTTAGGGTTTAGTTATTAGCTGGGCTTTGTGGGTTGGGCTTTTAACTATTGACAATTAATAAATAATTAAAAACCAACAACATTTACTCTGTGATTTAATATGTTATTTAAAGATGGAATAGGTAAACCATTACATGCAAAGGTTTTTTTTTTCACGGAATAGAAGAATGAATCTTCCTATTATAATCTTATATTTATATAATAGCTTTGTTGAACAAAAATATTTGTTATTATTTTACAAGATATACATAAATTTAAATATTTTTATATCGATAAATAATACAGTTATTTTAAAAAAATTATATCGCACATAAGATATGTTCTTATATTCATAAAATATCCTTGCAGTTACGATCATATAGGATACAAATTTGAACAATTTTATTTTGATAAATAGTACAGTTTTTTTTAAAAAAGAAAAATTATATTGTAGATAAAGATAAGTATTTGTTTGTTTTATAAAAAAAAAAACAAATCATAAAACAATATTATTAAATTCTATTAAATCAATCAATACAAACATAATATAATCAAATATATCTAAACTAACTAAACTAATCAAATTGATCTAAACTAATAAAATTTAACTAATACTATATTATTACTTTTATTATTATTATTATTAACAACAACAATAATAATAATAATCTGGGGTATTATAAGTACAGTGCAATGCGATCCAATGGTAATGCAATGCAATATTAATTACAAGTTCGTGTTTGGTTTGCTTTTTATAATGTGCAATGAGTTATTATTTTAACAATTATTTAAAATTAATATATCACACAAAATCTATTTTACCCTTAATATAATCTTTGTAGAAAAAATAGTTAAGAACCATTGGGCTGCTTCATTATAACTATCATACTATCTTGTCGAGATCATCTGATGGTGGTAGTTGTGATATACGGTAACAGTAGTGCAATGACTGCGATAGCAAGTGGTAGCAACAATAACAATATGTAGAGGGTGACAGCAACAATAGTGGAGAAGGAGGTAGTGATAGTGGCAATAATGGAGGAGGAGGTCATGGTAGTGGAGGACAAGGAGGAGATAGCGATGGCAGTGGTGGAGATGGCGGAGGTGTGGTGAGGAGACTTGGGTGAGGTGGTAGTGGCGGCGAAAGATAATCAGTGTAGATAAGCTAAAATAATTGTGGGACCAAGTGATCAACCAAACCAAACCCTTTAAAGTCAATTTCCAGGGGACGGTGCCGAATGCTAATGCCGTACTGCACTGTGACTTTTAAAACACGAAGAACTGATCAATTTTAATTTTAATATGACAAATTCAAACAAACAACTCATGGGTCCCACTTTCTCTCTCTCTCATCATCCCGTCATCCCGTCACTTATGCTTGCAGAGATTATATTAAAAAAAAGAGAATATTTTGGCATCACCAATAATTAATAAAAACATAATAAATGAAATCATTTTAATTTAAATTAGCTGATAATTCATCTGAAAAAATATAAATTTTATCTTTTTTTTTAAATATTAGTTAATTATTTTGTTCTATTTTTAAAAAAATTAATATTATTTTATGAAAAAAAAATCTGATTTTTTTTTTCATGTAAGTCCTCAACTAACTAAAATTAAAATAATCTGAGTTATTATGTTTTTATTTAACTGAATTTAAATATAAATATTTCTTAAAAAATACAACTCATGGATGCCACCCTCTTTCTCTCTTCCACGTCCTTTCGTCATCTCTATGGAGATGACACGAGTTGGAGGAATGGTGGGGACTTTTATGTTCTATATACTTCTATAAAAAAGACAATCAAGTTTCAATTATTTGATGTCCCAATTTCTTATATGATTGATGAGCTTATGAGTTTTGTTTTTACTCTAGATATTTTATGAGCTTTGATTTGTTTTTAAAATATATTTATAAATGAGACATGAAAGGTGTGTAAATTATTGAGTTACACGAACATATATAATGGTTCGTAAATGAACATTTTGTAATTTTAAACTATTTATAATTCTTATGATGGCCCACACTTTATTTTATCCTGTTATAGCCCACTCTAATTATATATTTTTTCATAAATACAAAAAAAAAAAAAATTGAATTATAGCTTTCATTTGGTCAAACGATATGTTATGTGAAGGGTTAGTTACTAAAAGAGTAAAATGATTTATGTTAAAGCTGGCCAAAAAAATGATTTATGTCAAACAAAGAAGAGGATGTTGACAATACCATACGAGCTTGTTTGGATTAACTGTGGGAGCAGTGTCTTATTTTCTATCTGACTTTTATAGATGCTTAATAGAAAAATAAAACAAAAAAGTTGTAAATGTGATTTATGTTTGAATTGATAATAACAGAAATAACTTTTTTTTCAAACTGAATAATATTTGAATTATTTGACAAGTGAATTATAATGGAAAATGATTCAAAAAGGCATGAATCTTGTTGAATACTCTATATATATATATATATATATATATATATATATATATATATATATATATATATATATATATATATTACATATTTTGATATATAATTGAAAATAAAAAGTTAAATTATTACTCCATCCGGTTTTAAATAGAAGACAAATTTGACTTTTTTTGATAGATTAAGAAAGCTAATTCAAATTATTGTAGAGTGTTATTATTTTTATTTTCCCCCAAATAATTAGTTTGACTTGTTAAATAATTAGTTGCACCCGATGATCACAAGGGCCAACAATTCTTCTTCTTCTTTCATGAACTCGATATGCCTCCACCTCTATTCCGTCTCTCTCCTCATTGCGACACTACCAACATGCATAGGGCTGACTTCTGCAACATCAAGCTTTTTTGGGAAAAGCTCAGTCACCGAAATGCGGACCCAAACAACACATCACCGCATTTTTAAACTTGCCGAGCTTTTCCACCGCCACCACTCCCAACCACTTGACCACCGTCCATACAGGCTCTACTATTCATACAATTAAGAAGACTTTTGGCAAATACAATTAAGCAAACTTATCAGAATGAAACTTATTGTGGCGGTCTTCATCACCATAACATTTTCAACATTATTATCTTATTGTACAATTGTTAAAAGGAATAATAAATCTTCATCTTTCTTAAACAAATCAGAGTTACATGTTCCGTAAATTTTTAAAATAGAAAAGTATACTAAATATCTCTCTATCCTTTTTTTTTTAATGCATCAAGACGAAACGACATTAGTTAAGAAAATTTTTATATATTACATATTGTAAGAGTTTCTGATGGTGAAGAAAGAAAATAATAAAAAAAAATTATAAGTAATGGTTTGAAAAGAAAAAAGAAAAAAGAAAAAAGAAATCATCAATCATAGAAAGTATTTCCCACCATGTAATATTGTTCTCCATCCTAAATAATTAAGGAAGCGTTTACTTTAGTTTTAGATGTAAGACGACCTTGATTTATTTTATTTCTAAAATTTATAATTTATTCTGTAAATTATCCCTATTAATTATATATAATAAGAGGATTTTTATTATAAGTAGCTTTCAATACAAATTATTACAGGGGTATCTTAATTAGTTAACAAACTCCTATATTTAGGGCAATACTTAGTAGAAAAGAATTTAAGAAGAAAAGCGACATCTGCAGAAATATTGGGTATGTGTGTAAATGCGCACATTCTCACGTCGCATTCCCACGGGAGACCAAGAAGATTCTTTTAGCATATTTGATATGTATGGAGAATTCTGTGGGCCAAAAGTGAAATAAAAAAATATCTAAAGGACACTTCATGGTGATTACTAGTTTGAATTTGTAGTATTTATGATGTCTTTTAAAAAATTCTACCGGTTTTTAATTTATAATCTAATTGAATTTTTTTTAAAGATATTAATCAAGCTAAATAGCTTACTTTAAAATATTTATACTCATCTTTTTTATATAAAATTAATTTTTCTGACTTATAAACTATTATTAAATAATATACAAATATATGTTATGATTAACTAATTTATTTATATTCTTTAACCTTTTTTTTAAAAAAATAAACTAAATCTTACATTTAGAACCAAAAGGAGTATTAAACCTTTTTTAATTTTAAATATTTTTTTAGTAAAAAAAAAAAAGAAAATACCACTTGAACTTTAAAATTTTCAATTTTCTTCTTAAAATGAGTTGTCAACTACTATATTCTCATAATTAATATATGTATTATTGTAGACAACAAGACTAATTATATTTAGGATTTTGAGCTTTAAGTAGTATTTTTCTGTCTTTTTCCCCAACTTTTTTCCAATCTATATTACACTAAGTTCCCCCCCTCTATGTGACGCACTTATATATGCACCGGACAGTGTTTACTGTTTATTGTTTATATCATATATATTTAACATGGTTATCACACCTGAACCGAACTGGGCGATTCGGACTGGAAACCAGTGAATCGGCTGTCAAGCCGATGTGGAAAAGGGTAGAAACCGGGGTCACAGGTTTTTTTTTTTTTTAAAAAAAGTCTAGTGAAGCATTTATAGACAAAGAAAGAGAGAGATGGAGAGAAAAATGGGAAGATGAGGTCGAATATTTCGAGCTTTGTCGACTCCGGCATCAAAGACTCCTAGTGTCGTCGGGCTCCGGCGTCGAAGACGACATGGAGAGAATGGAGGAGGAGGCTAGTTGCATGGAGGATATCTTTCTTCATCCTCTTGCATTTGTCATGTTGTTGCAAAAACATGGAGAAAATGTAGGAGCCATGGCGAAATAACACTAGAGAGAGACGAAGAGAAAACACTAATAATGGACATATAGTAGCCATACATCTTTTTATCCAATAGATATTAAATATTCAATGGAAGTTTTTTATTCAATGGACATTAGAGTGGTAGAGAGTAGTAGACATGGTGGTCAGATTATTTCATTCCCTAGGACATTAATAATCAAGTGAAGAGGTGAAAAGACATGAGTACTTTTTTTTATCCAATGGACATATAGTAGTTATACATCTTTTTATCCAATAGATATTAAATATTTTTATTTTATATAATTTCATATTAGTAAAACAAACATAAAATTTTTACTTGTTTACCGGTTTGACCCTAGTTTGACTCCGGTCTGACCCACTAACCCTTAACCTAGTACCCCGACCGGTTTAGTCAGTAGTCTGGGTTTAATAACCTTGATATTTAAATTAAAATATCTTAATTCTAAGGATTCATTAATCATCCTTTACATTTATTTATAGATACCATATTCATCTATTGCCAGACGTTAACAAATAAATGATTTTCATGGTAAATGTGAATAAAGGTTGTCTCAAAAGGAAAATAACATGAAGTGGAATATGTTCATTTAATTTAAAGAACAAAAACCAGTTTATCAACATAACTGTTTTTGCTTGGATACTCGTCAGTCTCCCACTCATAAAAACAATTACATGCATAATTGAATCGACGTAACATGGCATTATCTTGCTGTAATGTATCTTGTCTTTGTATTATCTGATACTTCATCTCTAATTAACAACACTAGAAACCTCGGTTTGGGTATTATCCAAACACACTTATTATAACTCCTTATACATAAAAATGAAATGATAAGAAGACAATCTTTTAAGGAAACCGTAAGTGAGTGGGTATATATGGCATACAATAGATCTTCCTTAAATTTGACAATTATAGTTAGCGTCATCGAAATAAAAATATGGAAACGGCAAACTTAGCTAGCTCACCGTTTCTTAGGAATTAAACAATTGGAATTGGGGTTCAACTTTATGAGGAATGTAAATTGCTCATTAGGTTTGCTACTATTATTTCTTTTTCACCACATATTAATTAAATTAATTATTAATTACGATATATTAATTAATTGATAATAAGTTGTGGAGTAAGTTCTCATAACGGATATATATATATATATAAGCACATGAAGGATGAAGGGTCAATTGATAAGCATATTTACTATTTCATAATTAATATTCAAGTATTTGTTTTTTCAAACGACTCTTTTATGTGTTTAAATGATTTTTATGGGTTTTTTGTTAGAACAATTTGGGGAACATATATCATTTATTTCTATAAAACGAATAATCTCTTCGTATTTTGAATACCTAATTGTTTAACAAGTATTGAATATTGTCATTAAATTTTATTGATTTTTTAAATATTACGTGCGTTATTACCTGCGTATGATTGCTCATCTATTATGAAGTTACAAGCTATAAAAGTTCAGTAAAATTAATTTTGTAAGTATTTATTTTTATATTTTCAATGAATCTAATAAAAATATATCAAATTATCACATTTTGTAAATAATTATATTTCATAAATTTTTAAACGAATGATTAATTGTAAATGTTTCTTTTATCATGTATGTTTCTGTATATTATAATTTTATTAAGACACTTGTTAATGTAAACTTATACATAATATATACATACCCTATATTGTAAGAAATAATATCTTCTAATTCTAAAAGCATAAATAAAATAAATTATAGTTTGGTGATATTATTTTTTATGGTGGCAAAAGTAAAAAAAATATAGTATTATTTCTTACTTTTCAATTTCTGACGTGAGGTTAAAAATACCAACCATTTAATACATTATATTATTTGCTGCAAGATTTGAGGCTCCTCCCAGGCAATGCGCAGGTCGTTGTATATTGTACGGATGTAAGCCTTATAGATGCGCGAACGATGGCAATTGTATTTGGAATTTTTAATAAGTTTAATTTGTTGTAAATAGTGTAAGTTATCAAGTAGAGATGAACCTGATTGCTTTTAAATGTTGCAAGATAAATTGAAAACCGATTGTTCTAAACGGTGTTAAACTAATCCGTTTTTACAACATTACTAATATTATATTATAAGTATGGCCAATGCTAAATAATGGGACATTGTATAATTAATTTTGTATGATTGCAATATACTTCATCCTTTCCTAATTAAGGTAGCATTTTTGTATATTAATAAAAAGAATTTTTAAGTCTAAAAATGAATAAAGTCATATATTTAGAGCATTCATTTAAATATTTAATAATGGTATATTGTAGAATTAATAATCATACATGCTCATTTTTCACACGAGGGAGTATTTATTTGGAGCATTTATTCAATCCTTTAATAATTAATGTTATCTCCCAGTGGCAATCATTTGTTTGCCTCACAACAGTCATGTGTCCATAATCCTTAGGTATCAATGGAATTTTAATAAATTAATATATAATTAAGGTATAAAAATACACATGTGATTTTTTCAAAAGTGCACCCAACATCAAGTGTTTTTTTATTTTTTATTTTTTGGTGTAAAAGTGACTATGTGTTTACGAGCGTGGGATAACATATTAACCGTTAGTTTGATTTTTGTGTATTTTTAAAGCTGACATAGACATAGAGGATGACCCAGCTAAATTTTATCTTAGCGCGCTAGCAGTGAAGAACTAGACAAAATTATAAAAAATGGCCTAGATAGTTTTAAAAATTTCAGAAAGGCTGCAATGACAACGAGGAGGCGGAGATGATTGGACTAATGAGTAAAATTGAGATTGATAGAGAGAAGGAGAATTGAAGAGAGAATGGTTAAATTGTAATTTTCTAAATATTTATGCTATTTTCTGTAATTTTCTCGAGTTCTTTATTGCTAGTTAGAATGAAATTTAGCTAAGTCATCATCTATATCAGCATTGAAAATACAAAAAAGTCAAATTAATGGTCAATAGGTATTTTTTATTTCATTTTTATAATCACATAATTGTTTTTGCACAAAAAAAAAAACTTAGTATTGAGTGTATTTCTAGAAAAACCACATTTATTTTTACACCTTAACCCATTAATAAATAGAAAGTGATGTGTGGCACATAATATGATTAAACATAAAATGACTGAAATTTTTAAGTAGTCCCTTAATATATCACGTAAAGAATTTTTCAATTACGAATGAGATTTACAAGATGTTTTCAATATTTTTTATAAATCACATTGGTTGTCTTGTTGGTTGATTTTTTATTTGTTTGAATCATATATTAAAGTCTTGATAATCAAGTGTGCTAAACGGAGTTTTACTAATCCGTTTCTACAAATTACTTTTGTGCTTTCGTGTTTGGCTTGTTCTCTTATACTGGTTAATAAATTATAATGTTTTCTATTTTAAACCCTGTTAACCGTAGCAGACAGGCAGACATAATAAGTTTTTCACGTTGGGCGCATATTTGTGTCAAAATCTTTGTCATCGGAAATTAAAACGTAGCAATTATTATATTCTTTGGGAAAATTGTACTTAGGACCCGAGGGAAAATACGATAAAATGTCTATAAAAATTTCAAAATGGTGACCAAGTCTCGTGAGACTTTTTTTATAATATTTTTCATATATGAAAAAATATAAATACCTATGTATTTGTGTTGACAAGTCTACGAACATATTTTGATAAATCCAGTACTTGTGTTGACAAGTCTATGTATGTGTATTGATATATTCATAACCTTGTTTTGACAAGTTCAAGGGTATATTTTGATAAATTCGTGTGCATGTATGTTGACAAGTCCATGTGCTTATAGGGGGCATTTGTGTCTTTTCATAGTCTCAAGGGACTTCACCATAATTTTTAGATTTCAAGGGCAGATATTTGAAATTTTCCCTTATTCTTTTCCATCTCGTTGGCAAAATCAATCATTATTACCATGACCAGAATTATACTTGGTGCCTGTTGTGCGGTGGAATTAACTATTCTTTGTTTCCCGTTATTCTAATTCCATTATCATTGACCACAAGAGCGCAATGACGTTACCAAGCAGCGTGGAAGCCACCTATTTTCCGATAGTGTCCATACTTTTCTCTTCCATTTTGCTCTCGGAAAACCCAACTTGGGTGCCTTACTGTTCATCTCTTTTTGATTCTTGCGCATGTGAAATTGAGCTGAGGTTTTTCTATTATGTGGCTGAGACGAACACTCTTCACCATGTGACCCCACTAATGTAATTCCAGTAACAGGCATCATCATGTTGTTTTTCCCGTTTTTGTTACGGGTCAAACTTGGTTTATCTGCTCTTTGATTAGGAATTTTGTTATTAATTTGAAATTATTACATATTTGGGCTTCGGAGTTCAAATTACTTCAGCTTTTTAGTTTAGGTTCTGTTCTGCGTTATTTGTCAAATACTAAGAATCTTTGATTCTGAGTTTATTGACTCGTGTTTACTGTCATAGGACGAGTCAGTTTGAATTCTGGGAATTGAATTCGTTTCTTTATCCATGAGTGGGCTGTTTGCATATCATATAAATAGTTCAAATCTCCAATTTTGTCTTCCTGTGCAGATTATGCTGTTCATTTTCAGTAGGTAATTGCAGTGAGTATGGATTTCGCATGAGGCAACCCTGAAAGTCTTGCTCCTATAATTGACCTAAGATCAGAGGAAGGCGTATATAAGATAAGGTAGCTGATTAAGCCTGATTCAAATGGCTACCAGAGTTGATAGCACTGAAGACTGTGAAACCAAAGGTAGCATGTGGGCTTTGGATCAGAAACTTGACGAATCTATGGATGAAGAGGCAGGAAGACTCAGAAATATGTACAAAGAAAAAGTAAGATGCAACTTCTCATTATTTATGATTCTCCCCAACTTTATTACTTGCAGAGTTGGGAATATTATTTTATTTACATGAGTTCGTGAAAGATTAGCTCTGCTCCCCTAAAGGTGAAAGGAAGAAAGATGGCAAAAAATTCGCAGAGACACTTCCCAGTGGCGTTCCACTGGGGAGTCTGTTGGTTTACTTTCTATCATAATAAACAAATAAAAGGCCCAGTTTCGTGTAATGATTTCCTTTCTTCAATTTTTACAATATTGATACGCTCTTATAAAATATAAGCGCAAATTATGGTCTTTTTAGCCTCAACATCACTTTTTTATTCTTATTTTCTTTTTGTTTTATTCCATCATGTGTACCAATTAAGTCTTGCTCTAGGTTGGCAAATTTGAACAACACCCTTTGAAAAGTTAAGGAAAATATGCTTTAAGGAAAGTTCCCTTGATGAGCATCCCTGTAGGAGCCCCTTTGAGGGCCTGTAACTTAGGGGCCTGTGAGCAAGAATCTTCTAGCTAAAAGATGGGAACATAGAGTGCTCATGGCCCCTCAACTTGGGGGCCTATGAGTAAGAATCTTTGAGCTCTCATTTTTTTCCCCACATGCTTAAAGGGAACTCAAGTCCATTCTCAATGTGTGTTCAACAAAGAAATTCAGTTTTTTATTTGTCACTTGTCATCTCCACATTTTCTTCTAAGGATCCAGAAGTAATTTACTATAGCTATTTGTATTTGAAATAATAATATATTGTTGAATCTTGCTGATCTAGTTTTGATTTCTTCAGAAATTTTCTGCACTATTGCTTCTGCGGCTTGCATATCAGAGTCTTGGTGTGGTTTATGGGGATTTGGGAACTTCACCCTTGTATGTTTTCTACAATACTTTTCCCAATGAAGTGAAAGATCATGAGGATGTGATTGGAGCTCTTTCTTTGATTATATACTCTCTTACTCTGGTACCGCTCCTAAAATATGTTTTCATGGTATTAGCAGCAAATGACAATGGACAAGGTATGATTTGTTTTGCATACTTTGGTCTTTAAGATAATTGAGATTGGATAATTGAAACTCTGTTTTGTACTTTTCAAGGTTAATAATGAACTTTATTTCACAAGATTTCTTATTTACATCAGTCACTGTTTTTGCCTCTGCAAAAAAGTAACTCTGCTTGCCTAAAAATAATTTTGCTCTAATTTTTGCTTTGGGGCAAATGAAAAACATCATTATGCTTGTACCATGAATGGTGCAAACTTTGGGATATATCTTGGGAGTTACTTTTCATTCTAACAAAGGCAATCAACTAAATGTGATTCCCGGATATTCCCTCCAATAAATATGTCTGAGTTTGTGAAGATACATTGTATTTGATGACTTAATGGATACTCAAAAACTGTGTAATTCACTCTATTATATCATATTAGACGTATCTTGGACAGATAAGTCAGTTGGACTGATAAACCCCCAAGTTTTCTGAACTTTCATATTTGTGGAGCAGGGGGAACGTTTGCACTTTATTCACTGCTTTGCCGACATGCAAAGATAAAAACAATTCCTAATCAACATCGTACTGATGAGGAGCTAACAACTTATAGTCGGTCTGCCATCCATGAAAAGTCATTTGCTGCAAAAACACAGAGATGGTTAGAGGAAAAAGCTTTCAGGAAAAATGCTATTCTTATTCTTGTCCTTGTTGGCACCTGCATGGTTATTGGAGATGGGATTCTCACCCCAGCTATATCTGGTATAACTTTATGCTCAAATGATCTGATTTACATTATTTTAAATTTTTCTTTTTAGTTTGTAACTGTCAACTGGCTATATATGTGCACATTTAAGCAAATTCACTGGACTGTAAGAATACATAGCATTGATATGGCGATAACAAACAGTTATATAACCTAGAATTAGTTGTCACAGAGGTGGATGTAAGAATGAAACTTGCGTTATCTTAGTACACGAGGCGGTGAGAAAAAAGAAACACCGATATAACCTAGAATTAGTTGGCAGAGAGGTGGATATAGGAATGAAGTTTGGGAGGGGCCAAAAAACATGATCTTAGTACATAATTTATTAAACTTGTTTTCCTTCATCCATTTTGATTGTGTGATAAGATTGTTTGGCATGTTAACATAAAGACTGCCTTTCTTTACTTGAGATGCGGCCTTCGATGACTTATTATTAGATCTTACAAGTGCCACTCAGAATTGCAGCTATTCTTATTTGCTTTTCCTCTACCTTTGTGCTTTTCCTTGTGTTATTTATTCAGATTTTCTGAAAGCCTTGTCCTTAAGAAAAGAAGTTCCCTGTTAAGAGGTGTTTAGAATTTGAGAAAAACTGAATATGGGGCGTACAAAGGTGAAAGAGTTGAAATTTTCCTATCAATCATGTTTAAAGGAATACTGCTAAAGGCTCCAGAAAAATAAAATGAATTTGCTGCAATTAGCCTCTTGTTTACCATCTTTAAAAAGTCTAGTGTTATTTAAAAAGATCCATAACTAGATTTTCTGTTACAGTTTTATCAGCTGCTGGAGGCATCAAGGTAAATAACCCTGACGTCAGTAATGGTACGGTCTTATCCCTAAAAGGGGAACAATTTCTTCTATTTTCCCCACCCAATTCCTGCAAGTTCTTATAGGTTTTCATGTCATAAATTCCTAGAGTCTTAAATAAACGTTGTTCCATCTGGCCTGCAGGTGTAGTTGTGGTGGTTGCTGTTGTAATCTTGGTTGGGTTATTTAGCATGCAACATTATGGTACAGATAGAGTTAGTTGGCTCTTTGCTCCAATTGTCCTCCTTTGGTTTCTCCTTATTGGAAGCATAGGCATTTTCAACATCTGGAAACATGACAGCAGTGTTCTAAAAGCTTTTAATCCTGTTTATATATATCGGTATTTTCAAAGAGGAGGAAGAGATGGTTGGACTTCCCTAGGGGGTATATTGCTGAGCATAACAGGTGCATCTAGCTCAACATCCGTTTATTTACTTCCTCCGGTTCTTAATATAAGAGCTAGCTGATTTTTGTTGGAGAGATTAAAGAAGCTAAACAAGTTAGATTTAAGTATTTATATATATATTTTTTTCTCTAAACTAATTTGTCGAATTTATAAACTGATATATAATCTAATGATACACAGTATATGATATGATTAAGTAATTTATTTTGCTTTATTATTCTTTCCAAAAGAAAGTCAATTGACCCTTATATTAAGGAACAGATGTAATAGTTCTTTTGGATTTGACAAATTCTCATGATTTATTACAGGGACAGAAGCTCTATTTGCAGACCTATCTTATTTTCCAGTTTCAGCTGTACAGCTAGCTTTTACTCTACTTGTTTTTCCTTGCCTTCTTTTAGCCTATTCCGGACAAGCTGCCTACCTTGTGAATCACTTGGATCATACCCAGGATGCTTTCTATAAATCTATTCCAGGTTTGTCATATTCTTTAGTCTACTGAAACTTACCTCTTTTGTGTTGTAACATTTAAAATATTGTTGACTAGTGTGTGAGTAATTTATATTTTCTTTTTATTACTAAAAAAAAGTAGCGGACTAGCAGTATCATTTGAATAGTTTGAGCAGAAGACATGGCCTAAAGTGCTTAACCATAAGTTACTTGCAAGGCATTAGATGAGATGTGAGCACTTTCTTACCCAACCGTTTCTGTCTGGAGTTGGGAGCATGATTTTCACATTTCTTTATTTGATTTCTGTTAAAACATGTGGTTGGGAGAACTTGGAGGCTGAAGAAAAATGTGCTTAATCTCTCTGTAAAGTATTCTAAAAGAAGAGGCTGACTACAAGATAAACTCCTACATATCAACTGAACAGTTTGAAAACATAGAGGGGGGACATTGAAAAAGTTTTGAAATATTCGTGTATAATAAAATATCTCCAATACTTATCCTTTTATCTCTGTAGTTGAGGAGAATATGGCTGTATATATTTAATTCCTTTTGTTATGCCGTTTATGTAGTCTTGTAGGATGTTCCTTACATTGACTGTAGAAACCAGGTTTATCTGTTTTCTTGCATTACCTATTGCTGGAAGTCTATTCCTTGCTTCCCATATAAAAGAACCATCTTTTATAAGAAAGATAAACCAATGATTATACCGACAATAAGGAAGTATGTGATTTAATAATTATCTAATGGGACCTCTGATTATTTGTTAGATGTTGACTGTCCTTAGTTTTGCAGAAAGAATATATTGGCCAGTATTTATTGTTGCAACAGCAGCAGCTATAGTTGCGAGCCAAGCCACAATATCTGCAACTTTCTCGATTATTAAGCAAGCCTTTGCACATGGCTGCTTCCCAAGAGTAAAAGTTATACATACATCAAAGAAATTCATCGGCCAGATATATGTTCCGGATATTAATTGGATGCTTATGATTCTTTGCATTGCCGTTACTGCTGGATTTGAAAATCAAAACCAGATTGGAAATGCTTATGGTAAATTTTTTCCATTGTTATTAGTTATCTGTCATATAATTCCTGTTGTAAGATGTGTGCTGCATCTGAATTTTTAAACAGATGATTGATAGTAAGTTCATAGTAGTTATCAAATGACTGTAATGTCAAAATGCCTAAATTGCTAGTAATTAGCCTTATGCCTCTAAGTTATAAACATTCCATCTGGGCTAACTTCTATGCTTTTCTGTCAACTGAAAGATAAAACACTAATAATAAAATAAATTGGAGAGACAAGTCCATAGCAGTGAGGAATTGACTGATTTTCAGGCCTAATTCGGAGTTCAGCTTTGAACTATTTACAATGATTCCTTTCAGCATTCCAACGTCCCAGCTAAATAAGCACTTGTAAAAGTTTGACAAAAAAATTATTACTAAGTCTTGCATTGACTAAAGCAGTAAGCCTTGACCACAACCACACAACATATTATGCTTAATTTGCGCTCCCTCCTATAATTTTGATGTTTTCTAAGATTTGTAATAGTTTATTTATAATTTTTGCATGTTTGTATTCAATTCTGGCAACTTTTATTCCAGATGAATGTATTAAAATAGAGATCCCTATCTCATTTTCAGATCAGTCCATTTGGATTGATGCCAAAAATAACACTGTATTGCATCCGGGGTCTATAAAGTATTTGCATCCGCATTCCATTTTTTTAAACTTGTTGATTCATATTTCTACTACTCTACAGCTCTTTTGTTGGTCTTTTTGTTCTTTTCAACATTGGTTTCAAGTGTAGAATTGTCACTGTCATTGTCCCAACAGGTACTGCGGTTGTGATCGTTATGCTGGTTACAACATTGCTTATGGTACTAATCATGATTTTAGTGTGGCGATGCCATTGGATCCTCGTCGTGATCTTCACTACCTTATCGTTGATTGTGGAATGCACTTACTTCTCTGCTGTACTTTTCAAAGTGAACCAAGGTGGGTGGGCTCCCCTTGTAATTGCTGGAGTATTTTTTTTAGTTATGTATGTTTGGCACTATGGCACAGTGAAGAGGTATGAGTTTGAAATGCATAGTAAGGTATCTATGGCATGGATTCTGGGTCTTGGCCCGAGTTTAGGACTTGTTCGTGTCCCAGGGATTGGGCTAGTCTACACGGAGCTTGCACGTGGAGTACCTCACATATTTTCTCACTTCATCACCAACCTACCAGCCATCCATTCTGTAGTTGTATTTGTATGTGTGAAGTACCTACCGGTCTATACTGTCCCAGAAGAAGAGAGATTCCTTGTCAGGAGAATAGGACCAAAGAACTTCCACATGTTTCGATGTGTAGCGCGGTATGGCTACAAAGATCTGCATAAAAAAGATGACAACTTCGAGAAAAAACTGTTTGATAACCTCTTCATGTTTGTTCGGCTTGAGTCTATGATGGAGGGATTCTCAGATTCAGACGAGGAATACAGTGTATGTGAGCAGCCAAGAGATTTCCTGGTGAATAATAACAATAGCAACAGCAACAACAACACAGCCTCTTCTGATATGGATCCAACAATGTCTTCAGTGGATTCAATTGTGCCTGCTAGATCTCCATCACATGTGAATATTACAGTGAGGTCGTCTGGTCTACAAAGTAGCCACACCGAAGGCGACGAGCTCGAGTTCCTGAATAATTGCCGGGATGCCGGGGTGGTTCACATACTAGGGAACACAGTTGTGAGAGCAAGGAGGGATTCAAGATTCTGCAAGAAAATAGCAGTGGATTACATATATGCTTTCCTTAGGAAGGTGTGTAGGGAGCACAGTGTGATCTTTAATGTGCCCCATGAGAGTCTTCTAAATGTTGGTCAGGTTTTCTATGTATAAATTCTTTTGATTATAGTCCTTACAAAAATGTAATTTTGTATGATTTGCCCCCTTGTTATTAAGATCATAAGAATGAGGTGAATCTTGTGCACAGTTGAGCATTATGTAGTATATGAATAAAGACTTGTGTATCCATCTGTTGCCGATCTGTGTGTGTGTGTGTGTTTTTTAATATTATTGTTGGTTTTTAGAATTTGACCAAATCCAACTATTTGGAACTATATTGACTAAAACTAACCTTCAATCAAAATATAAGGGTTAACAGTGGTATTCACAATTATATTATTAATCATCTGTTGCCAACTCATGAATTTGTGTTCTTCTTACATGAATGAGACTGCTTACTATCTTAATTAATAGTTCGCTCATGTTTATAAAATATCTTTAAAATTAACATCAACTTCCTGATTTAAGCCGTTTGTATAAAAAATATTAGTAGAAAGGGATCTTTTAAAAGAATATGCTTAATGTAATTGTGGAGCATGTATTAAACAAAACTACTTTTTAGCAAATACTGGTAAACTATTTCAAGCATGTCTTTGTGGTTCAGTTTATCTAAAAAAAAAATTATTTAAATTACTAAAACATTAATCTTTTCACTCATCTCGTAAATCAGTGTGATATTTACATTTAGATCCTTGAGGGCTAAGACTTCAAGTTTGTCAGTAAAAAATTTAGATTCTTCTTATAGCAGCTATAAGCGATCATTATTAAACTAGTAAAAAGAGATTCCTAAATGTAATTCATATTATATAATTAAAAAAATAAAAATTAATTTAATAAAAGCCTCCAACATCAAGATTGCGACAAGTGTAATATTCGAAAATAAATTCTTTTGACCGTTGGCCAAAGAAAACATTATTATTATTTTTTAAATATGGTTACTACAAAATTTCTAAGTCCAATATTGGAGTCTCAACTTTCCAAAACCACAACAAAAGAACAACTAGCAAAGAAGACAAATTGGACAATACAATATACCCAATTTCAATCTGAATCAAGAAATAAATAATAATCTCGATCTGGAAACAAGAAATAAAAGAAGTACAGTTATTTGAACTTTGTATCAAGAATGAATTAAAAGACTATTAGATTGTAATCTTGAAGCGACACAGAGGATAAGTATGGTGGTTCATGAGCCATTTGAGGATGCACTTATGGTGATACATATGACCACAAGCCTTACGGATTCGAACTGACTGTCCTTTGTCAGCATCGTCATCTCCTCTTCCTCCTCCTCCTTCTCTTGATGAAGTAATCTTCTCCAAACCTATGGAACACGTTAAAGACTCTTCAATCTGAACCTTTTATAAATTTTCTATTGACTTCCGATGGTTGTCTTCATCGTCTTTTTGTTCTTCCTCTATTTCTTCGTTGTCATTATTCTTGTACTCCTCAACTTCTTCTTGATCTTCTTCTTCTGGATATGCTTCTTTGAACATTTCTTCAAATTCGCTTTCTGAAACATGATCCCCTCGACTATCCAGAAGCACAGATAGAATTATTTCACGTCCAAAATTTGTACCTTGATCAATTTCAAATACGGATGGCCCAGTAGTTTGGTTAGACATCTTTACTCTGAAAAAATCTTTAGTAGTGAAAGAAGAGAAATTTATATGTTTTGAGCTAGTGGTATCTTTTACACACACACACACACACACACGGAGTGTTTCCTAAATTATATATAGACGTAGTTTCCTTTTAGTTTTAGGAGATTTTTTTTTTTAGAAAATTATTTATTTTTGAAATAATGTTGGATCTTTTCAGCAATGAATATTAAATTCCAAGATGCAAATTTTATAAAATTTAAATTAAAATATCAAAAAAATCATAAACATATTTGAGGGCTCAAGAATAGTAAAGTCGTTTCGAGCTAAGAAAAAGATTAGGTGTTAATTTTAGAATCATACTTGTATTAAGTTTTTCTTTTTTTTTTTGTCATCTGGTATTCAGTTGGGTACTTGGGTGGTTGCTCCTCCAAATATAAGTGTCTCATCTGAGACTCAAAGTCGAGACAGAGAGAGATTTAGTGAGGCCTTATACTGCTAGCTAGACTAGCTTTATGTTGGTTATACTTGTATTATATTATTCTAGAAATAATTTAAAAGTTTCTCATTGTTGGAAGTATTTTTCCATGAAAATAGACATGACAAGAGTCATGTAGCTTTTGGGAGTACATGATTTGGATTTTTGTGCATTTAATTATGATTTTACACAATTACTTAAACTTTCTGGACAAAAATGAGTAAAATCCCGAAATAAGGATAATAAAGTCAAAGAAGAAAAGATTTATTCTTTATGGATTAAGGAGGGACTTAAGGGATAAGACAAAACCGTTTTTAATATTTTAATATAGTATTTAATATAATACCTTACAAAATAAAAAGGAAATTAATAATTTATAATAGCCTTACTTTAGAATATTAAAGGAAATATGAGTCCTAAGCGTTGGAAATTAGTATTAATTACGCGAAGTTAAGGTTGGTAACTTAATCTCTCATTCCTTGTATTTTTGTATATATGTCTTATATGTTAATGTCTTGTGGACTTGTGGCCGGTTTGTATGCTCGAGTCATGCGTTTTATTCAGTTAGTTGTAGATTATTGTTTTATATGATAATACTGCATGCTTGTTTTCCTAATGTTTAGGATTTGTGTTTGGGACATGCATAATTAGCACTTGTAGTGCTTTTGCTGTTAACGTTACATGTGCTGTGTGCTATTACAGTCTAGTTGCGATGCGTTTGTTGAATGCTTTCTTTTGTTTTGCAATATATGAAATATTTGCTAGGTATAATTTGTACTTTGAATATGAGATTAACTGTTACCCTATGATTTAACTGATAATTAGATCTCAGATTGTTACGGATTTGAAAGATGGACTCATTATAAGAGTAGTCCAACAAGCAACAGCCCATAACAAGGGCCTATGTGTAATCTTAACAGCCTCCCCAAATCAAGGAGATTTCAACTAATCTATCATTATCATTATTAAGATCCTAACTTCCCTCAAATCAAGGGTTTTATCACTAAAGATATCATATATATTTGGGGATAAGATATCAAAAAGCCCACCAATTTAGGGCCCAAGAAAACCTATAAATAGGGTTCAAACCTTAATAAGGTACACACGCTCTGCACTTGATCTTTCATGATTCTGCATACATAGAGCACACACCCACACTCCCCTCTGGCTATAAGCCTATTCTTTATCAACGAATTACATAGACTTTGATCCCTCTCAACGGTACGTAGGGTTCTGGGAGTTAATCCTAGGTCAAGTCTAATCTCGTTCTACAACAAAACATAGACATACCTAAAGATTCAAGACGAAGTTCTTGATTGGGAAGTAAGATGTTGCAATTGGAGTAACTAATAAAGACCCTGAAAGAGGAGATTTAATTAAGAGAATTTTATATTCTCAAATTTTGAAATTGTAAATACTAGCTAGTCCCTGAAAGAGGGAATTTATTGAAGAGAATCTTATATTCTCACATTTTGGGATTATAAATACTAGCTATTCAAGTAACATTTTGATTTTAGGATAACTACACAACCAATATCCTCCAAAGGGATAAATCCTCACTATTTCCGTATTTTTAATTGTATTATGCGTATATTCCTCTGGAATTTAAATTAACCAGTATATGTTTTGTCTTATGTGTTCAGTTACTTATCGTCCAACAACATTATGCATGCTCTCTATTATGAAATTACTTTGATAGATACACGTCGTCACCTTAATAATTGCATGTTGAGTAGTTTAATAAAAGATATAGAAATATAAATAGATACTATAATGAATATATAATTAGGGGCGTTACAGATATTGTACGTCTCTAGCTTTAGGTTTGTCCTCTGTTACTTGGGCTAATTGTTTGATTGATAATGATAAAAGGCACCTTATATAGAAAGTACTTACAAGTTTAGATTGCCATCCGAACCGTAGGACTAACTGAATGACGAAAGAATTGTATCGGACAATATCATCATTACACAATTAACATAATTCTAATTGAGCAGCTACTCAAATGAAAAAATAATAGTATTTTACAAACGGGTTTAATGTTTCTACCTTTAAGTAGAGCTATCAATCAGGGCTAGCCCGACCTTTTAGGGCCGGCCCGTGAAGGGTCAGGGCCTAACAGGGCCGGCCCTCCAGGGCCCGGAGTAAAAAAAATATCTGTTTTTTAAAACTCGGTCCGAGAGCATCAGGGCCAGGGCCAGCCCGTAGGGCCCGGAAATTACTATTTTAAATTTTAACTATTTTTCCTTCACTTTTTTTTTTAAAAAAATATAATTAGTAAATTACAACACAAATCATCCAATAAATAAGTACGGTCACTAATTTATAATCAAAAGCAAACTATATTCACAAATAACTCACATAAAACATAAAAAGCATATCACTAAGTAACATTAGTATGATGACCATTATTGTCGTCATCTTCGTCACTATCATCAATTTTAACGACATTTGATTGTTCTTTACTTTGAGTAGTAGCTTCTAGCTCATGAGTAAGAATATTATGAAATTCTTCTCCCGCATCATAAATACATCCATAATCTTTATTTGCGACAAATAATATATCAAATCATAAAATTAGAGTATAGTTATTATGTATTTGTAGTTAAATGGATAAATAACTCTATAACAAATACCAAATATATATAAATTAATAAATTTAAAAAGGAAAAAAAAAAGGCTACAGTGAAAAGGGCTTGCAAGGCTGACCCGAGGCCCTCCAGGGCTGGCCCATTTAAACCCGAAGCCCATTAGGGCCGGCTCTCCAGGGCTAATTTCAAATATCTTGTCCATTTTTCAAGCCCGGCCCTTAAAGGGCCAGGGCTTAAACGGGCCGGCCCGATGGACTTGGCTCGTTTTGACGGCTCTACCTTTAAGGCAGAAATATTTTATTTGTCTCACCTACATAAAAGTGAGTGGGTCACATTATTATTTTCTCTTTGTTCTCTTAATAGTGGGACCCACTCACTTTTATGTGAGTGAGACAGATAAAATATTTCTGCCTTAAAGGTAAAGACATTAAACCCTTTACAATATTGTAATAATTGTTGTAAAAAACTAGTATAAAAAACATAAAAAATTTTGTTTTTGTACTATACGTGTTAAGACCCAAATAAAAATGGGTTTAATGTTAAAAGCCTTTAAGGCAGAAACATTTTATCTGCCACACGTACATAAAAGTGAGTGGGTCCTACTATTAAGAGAAAAGAGAGAAAATAATAATGGGACTCACTCACTTTTATGTGAGTGAGGTAGATAAAATATTTTTGCTTTAAAGACAGAAACATTAAACCCAATAAAAATTATACTTGATAAAAATGGGTAAAAACTCCGTCTAAAAACATAAAAATGGAAAAAACTTATGTTTTTATCATTTTTACTTAAAACAAAAAAATTAAAAATAGAAAAGAAAACCCTATGTTTATTTCTCTCAAATTAAAAGACTATGAATGATGGTTTTGTTATGGCCAATTTAAAATTGGGCAAGAAAGAAAAAAAGCTAAAAACTTCCATGTGTATAATTTTGATCATCTTCTATCCTATGATGATTAGATAGTGGAATAACATCTAAGATGTTGATGCCATGATGAGGAAAACTTGATTGAAGTTGAAGTGGTGGAACCTATGGATGGTCATGGTTTGACATTCCAAGTTTTGTAAATAAACTTATTATAAGAGCAAGAGAAGAGGACATTGAGAACATACAAGTTGATGTGTGTTTGATTTGAATCAATTGATATAATTTAGGAATTGTTAAATTTTATTCTTTTGATATTTTAGAACTTGGTTGTAGGAGTTGTTAAATTCTTTTTGTGTTTTGGGACTTATGTTTTATATAGATATGTGACTTATATATTTTAAATATAAAGTTGTTCATTGAATTTTGAGTAGTGATTTATGTTTTTTTTACATGCAAATATATATAATTTTGTATCTTAACATTAAGTAGTAGAAACTTTATATTTCGTGTCGATTTATGTTTCTACCACCCTTGTCATTTTTAAGTAGAAACTCAATTTTAATAACAGATTTTGACAACATTGATTGTAATTGCGCAATTCACAAATTCCAATCTGAACAACAATCCAAATACAAAATATGTGATATTCTAAAATATCCTTCGTCAATAAGGAGTGAACATCAGGGATAAATTAGAAGATTATTAGCTTGTAATCTTGAAGCAACACAGAGGACAAGTTGTAACATCCCATTTTTCAAAAGCGGAATAAGGTACTTTCATTAGAGTAGAGCATCGGAGCAATTTAAAATAGCGAGTATCTATAAACATCCTGTTGAGGTACCTAGTTGCTTATACAACAGTACAAAGGTCTGAATATTTATTGATATGGTAATACAAGTCCAAAAAGAAATTCTTCGGCTGGGACTCTAAGCATGCTGCTTGCCCTTATCTTTGGTGCTTAGTCCTCCTGATCCTGAAGCTATATTAAGAGCTGAGGTCCATGCATCAAACCTCAGGTAACGGTTAATCTCATATTTATGTAAACAATATATGTATGACATCACAGCATTAATCAATACATAAGTATATAGCAGATGCAAGATTAATATATCCACCGTACACATCACATATAAGGTTATCTATGCTAACAATACACATCGCATGTACAATTATCTATACAATTCACATGTATAGTTATCCATGTTAACAATACACATCACATGTAAAGTTATCTATACAATTCACTTGTATAGTTGTCTATCACATATAAGCATACAATAAGCATAAGAGTTAGTGTTACAGTACACGAACGTACCTTCGTTGATGACTTTCGGTACGTTTTGACAGATTACGATCACAGATATCCTATAAGGATAATATCATCTCTATTAATTCACAAATATTATTTCAAGAGATATTTTGGCTATATAAGACCATTTTACCCCTGGTGGATTTATTTTCCAATTTATTCCTAAATTTTCGGAAAACACTGATTTCAGCATTTTGGGCAGATTTTCGTCTAACTTTGAAAAATCATAACTAATTCTAGAAAAATCAAAAAGGGGATCCGTAAAATTCTCCAAAATCCTTGGGATGTCTATTTTTGAGGAAAAATATTCCCAGAATCTAGAACACGAAGAACCATTCCCAGTTTTAATTTTTCTCAACGTGACCCAGATTTTATTCCAGCAAAAATGGCTTAACTTAAAAAAATCATATCTCCTTCACCAAAGATCAAAACGTTGCATATTTTATATATTTAGAAAGCCTTACATATCTACTTTCTCTCTGGAAAATTTCATGATTTTATAACTTCATTTCATACATAAAATAATGTCATGAATTTCGCTGGCTGCACAGAATTTTAATACCAAAAATCCTACAACTTTTATAACATTAATCTATTGCCTCCCAAGAATTATTTCCTACCATGTTTTTACCTCTTCAGGCATTTTTCAATGCAATGAGGCCTAAAAACAAGTATAGAAATTTATTCTCTAATTTTCTAGATTAAACTAACATTTATACTAAGAATTTATAAAAACTAAAGACTAGAAATTTAAATGCTAGAGCTTACCTCTTGAAGACTCTTCTTCTTGCTTCAAGATTCCTCCTCCCTCTCCTACTTAGAAATCACATTTCTTGAAGTGTGATTTGGTGTGAAGAAAAATGAAGCATGAAGCCTCCTATTTATAGCCAACCATGCATTAACTTTCTTGTAACTCTAATCCAATTCTAACCCTTGGATTTAACTTAACTAGAAAGCTTAAATCTTGACCTTACACCTCTTACAAAAAAATGCCACCTACACCCTTTTTCTCTCTATCTTCTTCCATGCCTTTATGACTTCAATTGCACATGTGGTTGAAAGCTCAATATCTAGATTTTTAATTGCCTAATGTTTATCTCTTCTTTGACCAAAATTTTGGCCAGCACAAACATATACATATATATTATTTTTTCCCCTATTTTACTTAATTACAATATTCTATTTATCTTATATTTATTTTCCACAAAATTTCCCTATTGGCCCATAAGTAATTACATGGATTTAGGCTTTTAAAATTATTTGAATAATCCTAACCTTTGATCTTTGCTTTTCAAGATTACATCTTAACCCTTAATAATTATTAATTTATCTAATTTGATTTTACAAGCCTAATTAGTGCCTTAACCATGAACTTAACAATTCTTTTAGGATTAGGGATCTTTATGTACTAAATCTCAAAATATTTTTCTTAATCTTTATTAATTAATTAGCAACATTCTTTATGCTAATCTTGACCCTCCATTGGTTTCATATAACTAACTTTGGTTATCTCCTTTATCTATGTTTAAACAATTAGCCATTAACTATTTAATTAATCACTTACCAATTGTTGACAATTTTCTTAATTGAGATTAATTATTATCTCACAACTATTTTACTGATATTGATAATTTACGCATCATGCAAAATATTAAAAATCAATATTAAAAATCATGGGGCAATTTATGTTCCCAAAATGATATTTAATTTTGCCTTATTATTTCCCAAGGAAAATAATCCCATAAATTATTTAAATTAGAAACAACATACTCTCTAATTTTTAATAAATATTTAGTTGCCTCTCAGGATTTATCATAATATTTTCAAGGTATTTTATAATCCAGAAATTCACTTAGGGATTTTTAGCTCTTTATTTCTCCTAATTACATGAGAAATCACCTTTGGAAATAAGGTAATTATGACATTAGTTTTGAAACCACAAATTCACCTATTTTCAACATGTATTATTTATGCACATAGAATATTTAAGGTACATTATTTATTTTAAGATAAAAAACAATTTCGGGTATTACACAAGTATGGTGGTTGATGAGCCATTTGATGATGCAGTTATGGTGATAGACATGACCACAAGGCTTAGGAATTTGATCGGCTCCTTCTTTTTCTTCTTTATTTGAGGGAGTGATCTCCTCCAAACATATGGAACACATTAAAGACTCTTGAATGGAACACATTAAAGACTCTTGAATCTTAACCTTTTCTAAATTTTCTATTGACTTCCGGTGATTATTGCCATTGTCGCCTTCTATTTCTTCATCGTCATTATTGACGTCGTCCTCCCCTTCTTCTTGATCTTCTTCTGAATATGATTCTTCAAAAATTTCTTCAAATTCGCTTTCTGAAACATGGTCGCCTTGGCTATCAAGAATCACAGCCAAAATTATTTCACGTCCGAAATTTGTATGTTGATCAATTTCAAATACCGATGGCCCAGTAGTTTGGTTAGACATCGTTACTCCTGAAAGAAAGAACCTTCCGTAGTGACAGAAAAGATATACAATTAAATTTCTTATAGGGACCAAAGATCTCCTTTTTTTAACTATTCCAAAACTTGATACTAGTTGAAGAGCTATATATCACAAATATCATGATGATAGGCTAACGTGGACAGCAAGGGTACGTGGAACGTTGAAGATGATTTGATATGTGAGATAGGGTAGAAAGAGCGAACCATGCAAGGGATGAAAGAGAGTAACGCCCGTAGCTTAGGCTTTTGGCCGCATAAACTAAGGAGTGGATGATGGAGAAAAGGTTTAGGAATTTAGGGTTTTGTATGGATTTAAATCTAACATTTTTATTTATATTATATGGTTGTTAAAAGAAGCTACCTAAATTTATATAGGTCTTCTAGTTAGTTCTGTGACTTCTTGAGATATGATGAGATTTATTGATTATTGATATTGTAACTAAATATTTTCTTATACACATTAACTTGATATTTAAATTTCAAAATATCTTCTAAATCCTCATTAAATAACTAAGCAATCAACTAAAAGATGTTGATGCTATAAAGATTCTATTAAAAACCCATCAGTAGAAGAAAAATAGAGGTATAATGATGTATATGAGACTTGAACAAACTTGCATGTGCCTGGAAGTACCTTCATCCTTTTTCTTATTCTTCCTTCCTTCCTTCCTCTTGCTCTCGGAATCTCTCTCGCGCTCTCACCCTCCGCCTGTGGTGAATGAGAAAAGGGTGAAATGAATAAATAGGGAGGGGTTACGTGGCTGTTGAAGGAGGAGGGAGTTTATGAGGTATCTGATGGAGAGAGGGAATGAGAAATGAATATCAGATAAGCACGTGTGTTTTACGTATTGGGTTTAAGGGGAAAACATAGAGAATGGGTTGGACATGTGTTTTGGGCCCAATTAATTCAGATATTACGCATATTTAATCAGGTGAGGGAGTATCAGTATCAATTTATATTTTGTTGTTATATTGTTACATAAAAATCTTGTGTGTTCAATTTAATCAACGGTGGTTGGATGGATCAAGAAAAATAAAGTCGATTTCTCTTAAAAAATATTAATTAAAGAAATATATTAGACTATCGCTAATGAAACTCTGCTAACAGGGTATTAATGCGGCGTAAACCTAAGAACATCGATAAAATTTAATATTGGTATATGATATCCGGTACTATTTGTTTGATTAATTAATTTTCGTTCATTTTTTTATATATGTTAAATAAAAAAGTGAGTTTCAATTTTTTTTTGTATATATTTGATTAAGAATTACTTTGATATTGATCCACTGAAACTTGAAAGCCGGATTAGGCCGTTTTGATATTGATCCAATGAAACTTGACCCTTTTGACATTGATCCACGGAAAATATATTTACATGTCGAGGCCGTTTGATTGTTGAATAAATTTCGGAAGGTGATTGCTTCGATTTTTCCCCCCCTCAATTTATGAATTCTTGAACTTTAAACTTATGCGATATTTATGGGAATTTATGTCATTCATTAAATCAAAGTTATGTAATGATATTTATTAGTATCGGTATTTGAACCGTCATTGTGCATCCTTTCCCTTTCCTTTTTTATAACTATTTTTTCAATTAATATATTTTCCTTGCCTTCTCCTTTTTATTTTTAACTTAAGGTTGACTTCGAATCTTTTATGTTTTAAAAATGATTTATCTTTTTTAAAAAAATATTATTTTTAAATGACTCCTTTTTATTTTACCTTCTTTTCGTTTTGTTTATTTCAATCTTTCCTTTTGTTTTTGAAAACTCAACTGATGTATTTTCATGAATGTGAAGTGATTTTTGGGATGTATAATAAATGTATATATCCATATGGAAGGTATATTAGATATATATGAGATATCATGTGTGTGTGTGAGTTTTTTTTTTTTCAAACTTTCCTTTTGTTTTCCAAAGCTCAACTGACTTATTTTCATGAACGTGAAGTTATTTTGGGTTGTATAATAAATGTATATATATCCATATGGAAGGTGTATTAGACATTTTAGACATATATGAGATATCATGTGTATGTTAGGTTTTATTTATTTCAAAATTTCCTTTTGTTTCCGAAAATTTAACTAATGTATTTTGATGAACGTGAAGTTATTTTTGGAATGTGGATATATATGAGATATTGTGTGTGCGTGTGTTAGTTTTTACATTTCAAACTTTCCTTTTTGTTTTCGAAAATTCAACTGATGTATTTTCATGAACGTGAAATTATTTTTGGGATGTATAATAAATGTATATATCCATATGGAAGGGTATACTATGTAACATTCCAAATTTCTTACTACTTGTTATATTTGTTGATATATAGTATTAAGAATATCAATATAGTTGACAATGTATAGATAAGAGTAATTGTAACATCCCGTTTTCATAAACGTTTCCATACAGAGCTGAGAGAGTTAAAAATATTTTACATAAACAAGAGTAACTGAATAACATTGTATGTAATATATTTAACTGAGCTTTTACTAATACAGTCATCCATGTCTAATACTTCTAATATAAGTATCCCAAAAAGATAATGCCTCCACAGGGTCCTCACACCGGCTTCTTACCCTTGTCCTCGATCCTGACTCCCTGGGATCCTGAAGCTATGGCAGGGGTTGAGGTTCAATTCCCATTGAACCTCAGGTAACGGTTAACCTCATGCTTATGTAAACAATATATGACAGTTATCACAGATATACAACATAATCACGGTTTCAAAACATATATCCACATGTAAGGCAATAACATAACACAGCCACTGCAATATGTATGTTACCCCAGTCTGCACATAACCAGTGCCACGACAGCCCATCGTGTCCTCAGCGCTAGGAAAACTCAACGGTGTTATCAAGACTATAACCCGTATACAATTCAACATTCATGAGCAAATTTTCAAAACAAAGTATCATCATGTGAAAACAATTATCATATATAACCATACCATAAACATAAGCGTTAATGTTACTATACGCGTCCGTACCTGAGTTTAACGGGTCGTTGGGTACGTTCGTTGACGGTACGCGTGTACAGTCTATCCTAAAAGGGTGATATTGTCTCAATTACTTCTCAAGTAATATTTCAAGAGACACCTTGGTCATACTTGACATTTGTACCCTTGAAGGATTTATTTTCATTTATTTCCACATAATTTTCGGAAAAAACGCTGATGCAGAATTTCTGGGCAGAATTTCGCCTAACTTTGAAAAATCATAACTAATTCCAGAAATATCGAAAAGAGGATCCGTAAAATTTTCCGGAATCCTTGAGATGTCTACTTTCAAGGAAAAATACTGGAACTTACCCAGAACTCATGGATAATTCCCAGTTTCCAGAATTCAAACTGCTGCCCAGAATTTCGCTCAGAAAATGTAGCTTAACTTCTGGGATTTTTATCTTTTTGCACAGAACTTCAATTGACACACTATTTATATATTTGGAAAGCCCTAAATGTCTACTTTCATCATGAATTTTCCCAGAATTTTAGAACCTCATCTTCATCATAAAATACTAGCATTTTTACTACTGACTCCAGAAATTCCTATTTGCTGAAATTTCGCTAGAGCTTCGCTATTTTGATCATAATCTTCCAAAAACTTTGTTATAACTTCTTCTTCATCAAATTTTCAAAATAAAGCTATTGGAAACCATAAAAATATGAAAATAAAACTAGAATTGGAAGTTTGATTATCAAAATAACATTTCTAGCATTTCTACTTCATAAACTAAGAACTTAAACTTGAAAACTAAGAACTCTCTTACCTCTTGAAGACCACTTGCCTTCTATTTCCAGCAGCTCCTCACTCTCCCTTTCTTCCTATATTTCGGCCAAGGCTAGGAGATTTGGTGTGGAGAATGTACTAACTAAGGTCCCCTATTTATAGGCCAAGGAGGGTTAAACATCTAACACTTCTTCCTTAACCATGGCTCTTGGATCTTTGCTTGGAGAGAAAGAAATGATCCAAGCCTTCCACCTCCTCTTCCTCCTCCTTGGCCGTCCCCCCCCCCCTTTCCCTTCTAGAAATAATTTGCTTTGTCCCCAAGAAAGACTCCTTCTTCATTAAGTTAACCCAATTAATCTCAAATCCTAATTTAGTTAGGTGTAAGTTGGTGTTTAAATTCAAAATCCAATTTCACTTTTGGAATCCTAATTTTATGATTAGATTTATGGTGATTTTTAATTCCCAAAATGCTTAAGTATGAATCTTAAAAGTAACTGAAAATATCTTTGGGAATAGCCAAGTTGAAGCTCATAATTCTCTGATTCTAAATATGTATTTATCTTGAACATTTAACTTCAATATCACAAGTTATAATTTAATTTCTATAGGTTTTCTCCTAACTCTACTTAATTAAATATTTCCTTGGTCACCAAGACAAGCTAAGCTTCCTCTTCACACCTCTCTAATTGACTAGTTTCTTTTTTTTTTTTCCTTCTCTTTTCCTTCTAGAACTCGTCCCCCCCTAATTTTATTTATATAATTTTGTTTTTAATATTCTCATATGTCCAAGAGGAAAATTCCCTTATTGGTTCCTTTAGATTTTAGGATTTAGAGTTAATATCATTGTATAATTTATTTATTCTTACATAGAGAAATTTTGTCTCATGAAGTTAAATTAGGAATAAATGAGTTAAGTCCTAATTTAATCCCTAAAATATTGTTTTATATATCAACAAGCTAAATTAATTTTTATACTCCTAAATTCTAAGAAAAATTCCCTATAAGTAAAAATAAATACAATACAAAAAAATTTGAGACCCCATATTCACCTATTTGAAATAGGTATTATCTATGGAAATATAATATTTAAGATAAATATTTTTATTTTTATTATTTTTTTTCCGGGTATTACAGTAATTTGCAACAGAGAGCATGCAATAATGTTTGGACGATGAGTATATGATATTATATGCCCAGACATATACAAGTTAATTTAGATTCCCCTCAGGGATACGTGTGTGATACAATTATCTAAAGCATGTATAATTAAAATTCTTGACATAATAATTATACAATCTCAAGTCATGCTCTAACTAGGCCTAGAGCTCTGAATCTAACTTAGTTATTCATATTAGTTGGTCATGTTAGTGTGAATCTAGAGGGAGCCTCTCCATATTTTTACAACGGTGACTGATTATGCAACTACTTCGACCCATCTTTCCTTAGACACCAATGGCATGAACTGACTTTATCAGATTCATTGCCATAACCTATGCTCTATTAAACTTCTTCAAACTCTCTTTTTGACCTGTGTTTCTTCACTTACTCTGACCACTTCACCTTCCCAAGTCCAGATTCCTTTCCTAAACTTTAGTTAAGTCTGATATTCAATCAATTTAAACAATATATGACAGATATTCACAACAACATTCAGCAACCACACTACATAGCACACAACAAATGTAATGCTAACAACAAATATACTCACCAGTGCCACATATCCCATACATGTGTTCTCAGTGCTAGGAAAACTAAACATGTAGCATTATCATGACCATAATATATATTTAACTTAATGAAAACAAACACATTACCTAAGATCTAGTCTTGTGCATGACTCAAGACTTACTCTTGTCTGTGACTACACAATCATGAATCAAACAATCGTATATAGGCATACAAGACACAAAAGATTAAAGTTATGGTACACGAACGTACTTTTCACAGCGAAGTTGCCAAGATATGCCGGTCTTTTTAATCTAACTCCAAACTTTCCGGATATCCTATAATGCTATAATTGGATTATTTCCCAATCCATATTTTATATGATATTGTAATAAATATCATATGACTCAGATTAATATCCTAAAGGGTTATTTTCACATATTTTTACCTTTTTGCCCTTTTACCCTTAGTGGATGAGTTATCCAATTTTAAACTTAAATTTTCCTCAATTTCAAAATTCCATCTTTTTTGCCCAGATTTTTCAGCAACTTTGAAAAAGTATAATTAATTGTACAATAATATAATTGATGTTCTTCCAAAGCCTAAATGACCCTTGACATGTCTATTTTTATGGAAAAATAATTCTAGATGCCATAAACATTTGTGTCATTCCTAGTTTTAATATCTTTCACTACTGTTTAGATCACGTGTCTAGAAATATAGATCAACTTGAAAAATTCACATATTTTTTGTACAAAACTCTAAAAATATAGCTTGAGATATCTACAAATAAATCTATTGCTTTCTCCTTTGATCTAGGAAATTTTTCATATTTTTAAACACCTTTTTCTTAGTCAAAACGCATGTATAACCTCTACTGTCCAGATTAAACTTTCCAAAACATGGTCTAAATTCAAAAATATGTAACTTCTTGTATAGAACTTTAAAAATTACCCATTTTATATCAAATTAAATCTCTAGATGTCTACTTTATTTCTGGAAAATCTCATGATTTTTTAAGATCATTTACTTGTTCAAAAACATATTACACGTTCGCTACATCTCAGAATTCTGAACAGACAGTTTGAAAGCTTTTGCAAAATCTATGATTTTATGTACCAAATCACTTCCTAAATTAATATTTGGCCTTTAAACATGTTTTTAAAGCATTTGGGCTGAACCTCCCTTTAAGGTTTGAAGTTTCCAAATCAAGGAGAAATTACCATAAATTACAAGTTCAAGAACATAACAAATAGGGTCAAGATCATTCCTCACCTTGGCTTGCTTTGTGTTCTTGCAACTCTTCATCCTCCTTGGCTCCAAATGATTTGGTTTTCATCATCATAAACACCATACAAGAGTGTTTTCATCAAGGCTAGAGGTTAATGGAGAGCATAGGAAGATAATTACCAAATCACAAAAACAACTTACCTTGTGTTGTTGAACTTTGCTCTTCCTTCCTCTTCCCATGGATTTTCGTCTTCCTCTCTCTCTGTAGGATCTAATTGTGTTTCAATTGTGATGATATGCAAGGAGAGTCCATGTTCTTATATAATGGAAGTTAAGCCCCTTGTAGGCCCCACAAGTCAAATGATCATTTTGCCCTTGCAAAATATCCTCTTATCTTGACTTAGTTTGCAAGTTTTCTCTCATTTCTTCTCATCCCTTCATCATGGACGTTTTCCCTCTTCATTTTTCATCCCTTAGATGACTTCTCCAAGTGTCAAACTCTCATGGCTTGTTAGCTCTAAAATGGAAAGATATTTTAGCTTAAACAACATGTGATTAATTTTATCTTGATCAATTTGGCTTCTTCATCAATCCATAGACCAGCTAATATTGAAGACTTCTTGACCAAGTTAATGAGGTCATCCAATGTCACAACAAAGGTTTATGTGTCCCTAGTTGACAAAATATACTAAGTTAATCTTATCATCAACTTTTGGGCTTGATTTACCATGTGAGTTTATCTTGAATTTTTGAATTTCCCTTTACTCGACATGCTGACTGAAATTCAAGGCTTATGGGCCAAGTTTATGATTTCATTTAATGACTCATATAAGGGCTTAGGTGTCCCTTAATTTCTAGAAGATTTCTAGCTTAAGTTGCATGTGTTTTATATCATAAATCTTTCTCAATCTTCCTCCCCATGTGCTAGCCCAATTTGTTGACTTTTAAGGCAGATTTTATGATGTCAATTAATGACACAAGATAAGCCTTAATCCCTTTTGAACACCATTTGTAGTTGATTAGTTAGCATATCAAGTTGCATTTGGGCATTAACTATCAAGTCTTTTTGTCTCTTCATTGGCCTTCAATTTTTCAAAAATCACAGCCCCTTTAAGAAGACTTTTATTGCCTTTCACAACTTGAAGCCATATGCACAAGTTGGATAGTAATCACTTAGGTATTTATCCCTTGCTTAACAAGTGTTAACTTGGCACAAAAATGCACTAAATCCTAAGTGTTTTATTTCCTTTGATAAACACTTATTTTCATTGTCTCATAACACTTGTCTTTAGGCCAAACATATAGGCTCATTAAGGATTTAGCCTTTAATTTTTAATAGGACAAGTTCATGTGCCAAGAACTTGTTGAAAATAGGTACCAATTTGGCATTGTGTCATCCATCCACTTTCTTGACTCTTTTGGATTGGAAACAACCATTATTTTATGTGATTTTATGTCACATATTTTAGTCAATGTAATATGGTTACATATTTATAGAATATAGGATTTTCGATAAAGTGAAAATCGGGTATTACATACTAGATATATATGAGATATTGTGCGCGAGTGTGTGTGACGGTTATTCCTCACCACGAGTCATTTGGCCGGTATATGATATATGAGATATTTATATAGTCGAACGGTTATTCCTCACCATGAGTTGTGTTGTATATGATATACAAGATATTATATATGTGGAACGTTATTCTCCGCTAGACTGTTGTGACCGAATGTTAGTTGATGATTGCAACTTTTTTTATTTTTATAAATAAGGAGTGAGAAAAATTTTATTGTCCTTAGCATATACTATTTTCAACATGACTAGTTAAACATTTTTTCCACGAAAAGCTCTCGTGCGCCTTTGCTTCATTTCTGCACACTTTGTTATTTATGTTTTCACTAAATCAATAGTAGACTCATCCCTCTCTCTCTATTTTTTCTTTATAGATAATGCAACTTGTGAGATTAATTGTGATTTATATGCTTTATAAACTTTAGAGTATATTATGATGGAGTGTTGCGTCCTATGGGCTCACGTGACAACACGACTAGTATGGCGGTGTCAAGTCTTATTGTGGAGGAGATGTTTATATGAGAGTCTGTATAAATTACTTTGTCTTGCTAGGCTAAGTAGAATTATTTAGTTTAACCTATGTGTTGGTCAAGACTCAGATTTTTGGGTCGTGACAAAGTGATATCAAAGCCTGCAGGTTGCTGTTTGTTGTAATATCCCAATTTTCAAAAGTGGAATATAATTTTTTTCCATAAAAAATCATTTCAAATTGTCAGAGTAGATCATTTGAGCGGAAGAGTAACTGATACTTGTATTTCAAAATGCCGTAAGTCTGGCTGAATACAATAGCGGTATAATAACCGCGTGGTTCAAAAGGGATGTTCAACAACAAGAGGAAGGCTTCCGCCGAAATAACAAAAGGAAGACTTCAGCCGGGTTTTCTATGCGTCCTGCTAGCGCTTCCCCTTATCCTCCGCCCTTGGTTCACCTGACCTTGACGCTATGTTAAGAGCTGAGGTTCAATGCCCATTGAACCTCAGGTAACGGTTAACCTCATGTTTATATATACCATATATGGATCACAGATATTCACAAACATAAACAGTTCATAAGCATTTAGACAAATGTATCCCTGGCATATAAGCCCCTTAGCAGATATGTCACACTTAGTATACATTTCACACCTAGCAATTGTTTCACACCAAGTATTTCACACCCAGCAAGAATAATCATAACAATAGTACATGAATATATCACCGAGCTATCAGCTATCTCATATAAATATACCAAACACATAGCACATATAAGCATATAGTAAACATCAGAGTTAGTGTTACTAGTACGCGAACGTACCCTATACATACAACACACATACCACATACATGCATACCATAAATATCAGAGTTAAAGTTACCAGTACGCGGACGTACCTTCGTTTGACGCTATACGGTATTTTTGGCGGAATACGGTGCGACAGTTGGTCAGAACGTATTCAGGGATATCCTATAAGGATAATATTGTTTCTATTAATTCATAAACATTATTCCAAAAGATATCTTGGCTATATAAGACCATTTTACCCCTGGTGGATTTATTTTCCAATTTATTCCCTAATTTTCGGAAAAAACGCTGATCCAGCATTTCTGGGCAGAATTTCGTCTAACTTCGAAAAATCATAACTAATTCTAGAAAAATCGAACCGAGGATCCGTAAAATTTCTCGGAATCCTTGAGAAGTCTACTTTCGAGGAAAAATACTGGAACTTACCCCTAACTCATGGAAAATTCCCAGTTTAATCATTACAAACTGCTGCCCAGAATTTCGCACAGAAAACATAACCTAACTTCTGAGATTTTTATCTTTTTGCACAGAGCTTCAAATCACACATTTTTTATAGATTTAGAAAGCCCTAGATGTCTACTTTCACCATGAATTTTCTCAGAATTTTCGAACATCATCTTCTTCATAAAATACTGGCGTTTTTACCTCTGACTCCAGGAATCACTAATCGATAAGATTTCGCTAGAGTTTTGCTATTTTGATCATAATCTTCCAAAAATTTTGCTATAACTTCTTCTTCATCAAATTTTCGAAATAAAGACAGTGGAACCCATAAAAACATGAAAATAAAACTATATTTGGAAGATTGAAGATCAAAACAACATTTCTAGCATTTCTACTTCATAACTAAGATCTTGAACTTATGAACTAAAAACTCTCTTACCTCTTGAAGAACCTTGCTTCCTACTTCTTGAAGCTCTTTCACTCTCTCCCACACACTCTAAAATTTCGGTTGTAGCTTGAGAAATTGGTGAGGAGTTTGTGTTGCCTTAAGCCTCTATTTATAGCCAAAAACATGAGTAGCCTCCAAGCAACTTGAATTGATCTTGTCCATTGGTCTTTACTTGATGAAGAGGCATAAATCCCACCCCTACACCTCCTCCAATTCGTCCTCCTCCTTCCTTCTTCAACAAGTTCCCTTGCTTCCTCCCCAAGTTACCTTAATTACTCCCAAATGCTAATTTAGTTGGGTCTAAGTTGGTGTTTTAATTCAAAATCTAATTTCACTTTTGTAATCCTAATTTTATGACTAGATTTATGGTGATTTTTAATTTCCCAAACACTTAGGTATGAATCTTAAAAGTAACCGAAAATAACTTTGAGAATAGCCAAGTTGAAGCTCTTAATTCACTGATTCCAAATATGTATTTATATGTAATACTTAGTTCTAATATTTCAAGATATGATTTAATTTCTATGAATTCTCCTTGATTTGCATTTGATTAACAATTACTTGCTCCCCAAGTTTCTTTACTTGCTCCCCAAATTTCTACTAATCTTCTCTCACAAGTAATTGACTTATGTGTTTGTATTATTATTACAACAATTTTCCTTCTCGTTTCCCTAGTAATTTCGCCCCCCTCCCCCTAATTTTAATTATCAATTTACATTTTATTTGCTCTCACACCTTAGGAAGAAAAACCTTTTATTGGTCCAAGTAATTTCACAAAGATTTAGGATTAAAGGTTAATACAATTTCTTCATCCTTAAATTAGTAATTTTCGCCACTTTTATTAGTGAAAGGAAGAATTAGATAAATCCTTGGTTACTATTGATAGTATAATGTTTTAGGGGTTACTAAGCTTAATTACCAAAATTTGACAAGTTTCTAATTTAATCTCAGCTTCTAAATATCATTTGATCCTTAATTATGACCTTTATAAATTAATTATTAACTAATTTCAAAAATTAATAAGGTATCTCAATTATTGCAATTTCAATTGTCCAATAATCGTTACTAATTTCCTCTAATTGATTTTACCATCCTCCGATCATTTTAAATGGTTATATTTTATGATCCTTAATAAGATTTAGGAAATTGAATTTTGGATTTATTAGAATCCAAAGAAAATTTTCCTAAATATGATGATAAATCAGTTAAAAATTTAGAGACAACATATTCTCCTATTTTAAGGAATATTTAGTTGCCTCTTAGGATTGCTCACAATATTCATAGTGTTTTATAACCCTTAACTTCACTTAGAAATTTCTAGCTCTTTATTCCTCCTAATTTCATGAGAAATCACCTTAGAAAATAAGGTAATTATTCTACTAGTTTTGAGACCACATATTCACTTATTTTAATAGGTATTTTCTATCAACATATAGTGGTTATGCTAAATAGGATTTTTGGGGTATTACATTTGTTATAGTAATCATTGGATGCCAGAGTAGCATAATCTTGTTTGTAACTGTCTGTGGCTAGCACAGATTACATGCAAGAAGCTTCTACCACCAAATCCAAAACACAAAATCTAGCGTCGTGATTTGTATTTGTGTTTTCTCTAGATGAAATTTCGGTTTGGATTTACTTTATTTTAAATATGAAAAAGTGATTAAAAGTCACATGTGCTTTGAGTTGCTGCATATGGTTGTGTGGGGATCCTATAGGTTGCTTTCAAATCTAGAGCATCAATACTTTCTTACTATAGTTGATGATTATTTGAGAGCCACTGACAAATAAATCTGAAACTGTCAATCATATAAAGCATTTCATAGCTGATATTCAAAGTCAGTTCTCTCTTCATGCTCAGAATGTAAGGAGCTTTAAAGGCACTGAATTCACAAATCATGAGCTTAGTAATCATTTCGGAGAGAAAGGAACTGTGCATGAGACTACTTGTCCCCTGTATCCCTGAGCAAAATGGAATAATAGGAAGAAAACGTCGGACTTTGATTCAAATATCTAGATTTAGAATTTTTCACCACCTATTTTGAGTTGACTAAAAGCTGATATAACTTTATCACTGTCATACCCATGAAGAGCTTTATTTAAGGAAAGTTTAATCTTGTGAAGTTTTATGTTGTGTTAGGTGATGGATCCTTTTGTTGCATTAACATTTAGACTTTTATGTTAATTTTTGTGGCTGGTAGCATGAGACATGCATGTTTTGTGAGGCATAAATACGATTGATTCTTTAGATTCTAGAAAATATAAATACTTTGTTAAATTATAATCTTAAATTAATAAAATAAAATGCCATCAACTTTATTTGTCAGAACAGCTATTTTGTTAACTTCTACACATCAAGTATTAATTCCAAAAAAAAATTTATATTGATTGGTTGTGGACTATAGAGTTTATATAATTGCATTTATACTTTACTTTTAATCAAAAAGGGATATCATTATATGTAGTGAGACATTTTCATGATAATGCTGGGAAGCCATTTGCTGTTTTTTAATGCGATCATTTTCGGTTAGTTAAGCTTGATATGATACACTGATACGTATTTTTCATCTTTACTAAGGGTTGAAAAAGGTGTATAATATATAGTTTGATAAACCCATGGTTATACCTTGCATGTTAAAGATGTGAATATGATAAGCTGATCCATAAAACATTTGGACTTTATGAAATGATTTATTATCCAAAGATTTTTTATCCGTATTGTCATGTTAGGGAAGTCAATAAATTAGTGGAGTTTGAACTTATGTGTTTCCCTCCTCATATAGAGTATTAGAGTTGGCCCCAATGAGAAAAGACCAAATAAAAAAGAGTGAGAGAGAAATTACAAGAATTACATTCAAGTATAGGCAAGGACACATAGACAATAAACGTGACAATAATAATTCACAAAAGTTATAAAAGTTTACGTGGCTAAATGGTAACTCCCTAAATTAAATAATGTGAATGACTAAGATTAAATAATTACTTTAGGTAATTTAACTCCCTAAATTTTCGTGGCTTAATTATATAAAGTTTGCGATAATAATTTATGAAAGTCACAAAAAAAAAAAAAAAAAACAGCAAGAACAACAAAATAATTCATCCGCCCAATCTACTTTCATGTTAGATAATATATAACTCTAATATATGATTTTGATAAAGAATTCATTCACGACAATTACCTTCAATGAGGTGTGTTTATGAGGAAATGGGGAATTTTCTTTTTCTTTTTTTTTCTTTTTTAAAAAGGATAACCTTGTATGACTATTATAGATAGCTATATCGTCAAATTAGTTGAAAACAACTATCCAAAAAAATATAGATAAATTCGTTAATTTTCATTTGTCAAACATAAAAAAGCTTGACGTTGATTTGTTACACGTGGAGAGTGGATACCTCAAAGGTGAATTTATTATCATGCATGTGGTGTTGACATTGTGTGTGGGATTTTTTTTTTTTTGGTATTCTCATGACTCATGCCATACTAAGATTCCAATAGCTAGCTAGCTTTGGTTACCTTATTGTTTTAAGCCATTCTTTGATTATTTATGATTGTGTTGATCATTAATATTTAACATGAGGCAAAACTATTAACCATACATAAGAGTAAACATGAAAAATGAATGTTAATGAATTGGAAGATATAACTAGTAAAGGGACGGGGTAGAATTATATAGTTCACTCTTGCAATAGCAATCTTCTAAACGTGATTCCCCAATTCTCCCTCCAACAAATACGTCAGAGTTTGTAAAGACACTTTATATTTAACGACTTAGTGGATATCATATTAGATGTGTCTTGGACAGATAAGTCAGTTCGACACTGATAAACCCCCAAGTTTTCTGAACTTCCATATTTGTGGAGCAGGCGGAACATTTGCTCTTTATTCACTGCTTTGCCGACATGCAAAGATAAAAACAATTCCTAATCAACATCGTACTGATGAGAAGCTAACAACTTATGGTTGGTCTGCCATCCATGAAAAGTAATTTGCTGCAAAAACACAGTGATGGTTACCAACAAAAAACTGATAAAATTGGTAGATGATTGGACCCGTTAAACATAATGTCCTGGGCTCACACCAGACGTATGCATGGAAAATGCTTTATTGGGAGAGGCAAAACCCACTTTGATGATCTCCATGGCTCAGGAGAATTTTATTTATTGCGCGCGACGTGCATCTTGGTAGGTTTTGGTATTTTATTTGAATGTAAATAGATATTTTACTTTTTAAAATAATTCTAACCCTCATCTTTATACAGATGACATCTTAGGATTAGGACCATTGTGCATTTCATTCCTATAAAACGGTTTTTTACCTTAAGCATGTTTCAGGTTTCTTTGAATTTCAGGTGTAATGGGATTTGTTTAGGTCATAATTATTTAGCTTGAAGATACGCTATTTAGATTCTTTTTAAATAACAATATCTATTGTGGTAATAATCTACTTGGAGATGGTGGTATATTACGCTGATGGAGAGTTTCCTAAATTATATATAGATGGAGTTTCCTTTTAGTTTTAGGTGGCGGTTCTTTGAACTTTACAGATTTAATTGGATTTGTTTACTTTATAATTGGATTTGTTTACTTTATAATAATTAGTATTGAGAGGATATTTAGATTCTTATTAACGATGTCTACTTCCTTAAAAAAATATTTATTTTTGAAATAATGTGGGATCATTTCAAAAATGAGTTTCATTTTTTATTATTTTCTAAATATTTACTACCGTTCAGTTGAATATATTCGAAGAAAAAATAACTAAAATTAATGTGAAAAAGTAAGTAGTTTAAATTTACTATTATTGTTATTAAAAATATTTTGTATTTGTAGATACATTCTCAATATATATATATATATATATATATATATATATATATATATATATATATATATTTTGAAATATATGTAAATTAAATTCGATGCTCAATTTTTTAAGTAAATATCATTGAACAACTTCAAATTTTATTTTTTTGGGACAAAACCTGGACAAAAGGTCTTGGATTAATATTATAATAATGCTGATAAAAAATAATATTATAATAATATTTTGGGAAATTGCTAAAAGGTCCATATATGCATATATAAATGATAGTGAACTGACTAAAATACCATACCATCCTATCACGATTTTCATACCATAGAAGATATCACGACTTTCATACCATCGAAGATTATTTACCGCTCATAATCCCAAGAAGGTTGCTGTGAATAGCCATGGGGAGAAATTAGTGGAGAATGCATGGAAGATGAAGAGTAATCAAGTGTCTTAATCAAGGAGGTTACTGTGAATAGCAACGAGGAGAAACTACGAGGAGAAATTTCACAGCAATGAGGAGAAATTAGTGGAGAATGCAGGGAAGATGAAGAGTAATCAAGTGTCATAAGGAGAAAGGAGAAATTTCACAGCAACGAGGAGAAATTAATGGAGAATGCCTAATGCAGGGAAGATGAAGAGTAATCAAGTGTCATAAGTGAATATCAACGAGTAGAAATTAGTGGAGAATGCAGGGTCATAAGTGAATATCAACGAGGAGAAATTAGTGGAGAATGTAGGGAAGATGAAGAATACAGTAACACCTAGCTATGTAGAGTTAATATCTTAGGACTATAGCATTGATCCCATATATATATAATTACATAATATAATTATATATAATTACATAATATAATTACATACCATTAGTGAGTAAGTACTTTGTACTAATTCTAATTGGGCTGACAAAATAATAGTATTTAACAATAATGTAACAGCGCAATTAACAATTGACACATCCTATTCCGTACAACAACCCAAATACAAAATATGTGATATTCTAGAATATCCTTCGTCAATAAGGAGTGAACATCAGGGAAAAATTAATAAATTAAAAGACTATTAGTCTGTAATCTTGAAGCGACACAGAGGACAAGTATGGTGGTTGATGAGCCATTTGATGATGCAGTTATGGTGATAGACATGACCACAAGGCTTAGGAATTTGATCGGCTCCTTCTTTTTCTTCTTTGTTTGAGGGAGTAATCTCCTCCAAACATATCGAACACATTAAAGGCTCTTGAATCTTAACCTTTTCTAAATTTTCTATTGACTTCCGGTGATTATTGCCATTGTCGCCTTCTATTTCTTCATTGTCATTATTGCCGTCGTCCTCCCCTTCTTCTTGATCTTCTTCTGAATATGATTCTTCAAAAATTTCGTCAAATTCGCTTTCTGAAACATGGTCGCCTTGGCTATCAAGAAGCACAGCCAAAATTATTTCACGTCCGAAATTTGTATGTTGATCAATTTCAAATACCGATGGCCCAGTAGTTTGGTTAGACATCGTTACTCCTGAAAGAAAGAACCTTTCGTAGTGAGAGAAAAGATGTACAATTAAATTTCTTATTGAGACCAATAGTAGAGATCTCTTTTTTAAAAATTCCAGAACTTGATACTGGTTGAAGAGCTATATATATCACGAATATCACCTGGTGTGTGTCTACACTCGACAATAGATGATAGGGTAACGTGGACAGCAAGGGTACGTGGAACGTTGAAGACGATTTGATATGTGAGATATAGCTATATATCAGACTATCGCTAACGAAACTCTGCTAACAAGATATTAATGCGCCTTTATATTAGGGCTTAAACCTAAGAACATTGATAAAAAATAATATTAGTATATGATATCCGGCACTATTTGTTTGATTAATTAATTTTTATTCATTTTTATATATGTCAATTAAAATTATGATTTTCAATTTTTTGTATATATTTGATTAAAAATTACTTTGATATTGATCCACTGAAATGTGAAAGCCAGATTAAGCCGTTATGATATTGATCCAATGAAACTTGAAAGTTTTGATATTGATCCACATAAAATATATTTACATGTCAAGGCCTTTTGATTATATTACATGAATCATGAGTTGTTGAATATATTTCGGAATGTGATTGCTTCAAAATTTTTATTTTTGATTCACCTACTTTTTTCCCCAATTTATGAATTCTTGAACATTAAGCTAATGCGATATTTATGGGAATTTATGTCAATGCCTTGTGAGTGACCTTTGTTGGTATGTGTGATTCCAACGATTCCAACAAATTATAATTCATTAAATTAAAGTTATCTGATGATATTTATTAGTATCGGTATTTGAACCGTCATTGTGCATCTTTTACCTTTCCTTGTTTGTAACAATTTTTTCAATTAATATAGTTTCCTTGCCTTATCCTTTTTATTTTTAACTTAAGATTGACTTCAAATATTTTATATTTTAAAAATGATTTACTTTTAAAAAAATATTATTTTTTTAAATGAATCCTTTTTATTTTACCTTCTTTTAGTTTTTTTTTTAAATTTCAAACTTTCCTTTTGTTTTCGAAAACTCAACTGATGTATTTTCATGAACGTGAAGTTATTTTTGGGATGTATAACAAATGTACATATCTATATGGAAGGTATATTAGATATAAATTAGATATTGTTTGTGTTCGCGCGTGTGACAGTTATTCTTCCCCACGAGGTGTGTGGTATATGATATATAAGATATTATATATTATCTCCGGTCCTAAATTATAAGATAAAGTTGACTATTTTTTTGGAGGAATTAAGAAAGTTAAATAAGTTACTTAATTATTTTATATGGTGTGTATTCTTAGATTATATATTAGTTTATTAGTCAAACTAATTAATTTGAAGAAAAAAATAAAAATATTTTTAAGTAATTTAATTAATTTTCTTAATTTTTTTTTTTAAAAAGTCAACTATTTCTTCTAATTAGAACTAGACGAAGTATGTGGGACGTTATTCTCCTCCGCTAGACTGTTGTGATTGAATGTTAGTTGATGATTGCAACTTTTTTTATTTATAAATAAGGAGTGAGAAAAATTTTATTGTCCTTAGCATATACTACTTTCAACATGAATATTTAAACATTTTTTTCCTTTTGCAAAAATTATTTTTACAAAAAGCTCTCATGCGCCTTTGCTTCCCTTCTGCGCACTTTGTTATTTATATTTTCACTAAATCAATGGTAGACTCATCCCTCTCTATATTTTTTCTAGATAATGCAACTTGTGAAATTAATTGTGATTTATATGCTTCATAAACTTTTAAATTATATAATAATGGAGTGTGGCGTCCTATGGGCTCATGTGACAATACGACTAATATGGCGGTGTCAAGTCTTATTGTGGAGGAGATGTTTATATGAGAGTCTGCATAAATTACTTTGTCTTGCTAGGCTAATTAGAATTATTTAGTTTAACCTATGCGTTAGTGATGACTCAGATTTTTGGGTCGTGACAAAGTGATATAAGAGCCTGGTTGGTAGCTATTTGTCATAGTAGTCATGGGATGCGAGAGTAGCAGAATCTTGTTTGTAACCAGAGGCGGAACTATGTTATAGGTAGTTGGGCCTTGACTCCAGCTAGCCTTCTCTTATCTTATGTATTTATATGTATGTATTATATAATATTTTATTTTGGCCAATAATTTGGTTCTAACTAATTCTTATCTTCTCTATAATTACACTCTCTTTTTTATTAGAACAATGTTTGGTTCATTACTCATTGAGCTATGAAAGGAAAGAAAAATTCTTATTTGAGACATCTACTAAAAATGTTAGTGTCATCTTATATCTTATTTTGATTTTTTTTTAAAAAAGAACCATGGCCTATTAAAAAAAATGATAATAATTTAAGGGGCCTGTGGCTCTTTGGCTAGCATGTGGAAGGGGGTATTAAATCAAATACACCCCACATTCCTTTGTCATTTTCTTTGTGCGTATGAGACGTTCAGAGCCGTCAAACTTCAAACTTCTTCCACTTCTGAGCTCTGGCATTGTCCATCTTCATTTTAAAGGACTAAATAGGTACTCAAAATCACTTCTTTTCACCTCACTTCTTTTATGAAAGTTATCCTACGCATTTTTCTCTTTATAATGAGGATAATATTGTGTTGATTGGTGAAAATTTCAAGGTTATGCTTTTGGAGTCCTGAGTTTTGACAATAGATGACTATATATACGTAGAGAATGATTAATGGCTAATTTTGATCACTTTGGATTTATTATTTGGTTGTTTTATGATTTTATAATAAAATTCTCTGTAAAAGAATAGATTATAATAGGTTATTTACTTATCTGAAATTGAATTAGATCTATATATTTTTTAAATATTTTTTGGGTTCATATTATTATTTTTTTATTTTCTCCAATCATTTTATTTTGAGGTAAGTGGAATGCGTATTTAAGTGTTAGTTTTGTTGATTGTGTAGTACTATAAGAATTCATATTTAATGACAAAAGATACTAATTAACAATGAAAATTATTTATTTGTATTTTTAATATTATACAATATTATTTAGTAAATAGTTTAATATGTTTGGGTTTCAGCCCAGGCTAAAAATATTTTCTGGTTTCGTCACTATTTGTAATTGTGTCTCTGGCCAGCATAGATTACATGCAAGAAGCTTCTACCACCAAATCCAAAGCACAAAATCTGGCATCGTAGTTTGTATTAGACGATTTGGTTTGTCTATTTGTGTTTCTCTAGATGAAATTTCGGCTTGGATTTGCTTTATTCTAAATATAAAAAATATGATTAAAAGTCACATGTGCTTTGAGTTGCAGCATATGGATGTGTGGTGGGGATCCTATATGTTGCTTTCAAATCTAGGACATCAATACTTTCTTACTATAGTTGATGATATTATCTAAGAGCCACATGATGACAAACAAATCTGAAACTGTCAATCACATAAAGTATTTCATCATAGCTGATGTTCTAAGTCAGTTCTCTTTTCATGCTAAGAAAGTAAGGAGATTTAAAGGCAAATCATGAGCTTAGAAATCATTTCGGAGAGAAAGGAATTGTGCATGATGTAACATCCCAATTTTTAAAAGTGGAATAAATTTTTTTTTTTGAAAATCATTCCAAATCATCAGAGTAGAGCATCGGAGTAAATAAAAGAGTGAGTAACTGATATATCATTAACTGTGGTGTTTATAATGTACAGTACATTTATCAGAGTGATGTTATAACGGTACACCTCTAAAAATAGGAACTTCAGTTGGGTCCTTACGCATTTTGTTTTCTCTGCTTACTTCTGTCTTCAGTCATTGGTTCTCCGGACCTGAAGCTATGGTAAGAGCTGGGGTTCAATACCCATTAAATCTCAGGTAATAGTTAACCTCATGTTTATGTAAACAGTATATGACAGGTATCACATATATAAATCATATTCACAATTTCAAATCATAACAACATGTAAGGCAATAACATAACCAGCCACTGCAATATGTATGTTACCCCAGTCTGCACTATTCACCAGTGTCACGATGACCTATCGTGTCCTCAACGCTAGGAAAACTTAACGGTGTTATCAAGACTATAACCCATATTCAATACAATATTTAAAAAGCAATTTCAAAACAGAGTTTTCAATATGTGAGTACAACTATCATATATAACCAAACCATAAACATAAGAGTTGATGTTACAATACGCGTCCGTACCTTCGTTGATGAGTTTTGGGTATGTTCGTCGGTCGGTACACGTTCACAGTTTATCCTATAAGGGTAATATCGTTTCTATTAATTCACAAACATTATTCCAAGAGATAGCTTGGCCATAAATGACAATTTTACCCTTGATGGATTTATTTTCAATTATTTCCACATAATTTTCGGAAAAAAACGCTGGTTCAGCATTTCTGGGCAGAATTTCGCCTAACTTCGAAAAATCATAACTAATTCCAGAAAAATCGAAATGAGAATCCGTAAAATTTCCCGGAATCCTTGAGATCTCTATTTTCAAGGAAAAATACTGGAACTCACCCAGAATTCAAGGATAATTCCCAGTTTCAACGTTTCAAACCACTGCCCAGAATTTTCCCCAGAAAACGTAGCTTATCTTCTGGAATTTTTATCTCTTTGCACAGAACTTCAAATGACACACTCTAGGTACATTTGGAAAGCCCTATATGTCTGCTTTCACCATGAATTTATTCAGAATTTTAAAACCTCATTTTCTTCATAAAATCATAGCCTCTACGTTGCTGACTCTAAGAAACTTCTAACTGAAAATTTTGACAGAATTTTGCTACTTTGATCTATAACTTCCAAGAATTTTGCTCCATAATATTTTCCATCATATTTTCGAAATAAAGACATATTTAGCCATAAAAACATGAAATCTAAAATATTTTGGAAGATTAAAGATCAAAACAACATTTAAACTATGAACTTAAAAGCTATAACTCAAGAACTAGAGAACTTATCCTTGAAGAAACTTACTACTCCTTCTTACTTCCCACTAACTCTCACTTTCCACTCTTAGAATCAGATGCTCTAACTTGTTTTGGTGTGAAGTTTATGAAGGCCAAAACCCCCTATTTATAGCAAAATGTGATGGCATTTTGGTAGTTCTTTCACCTTGCATTTTAACCATTGGATTAACCTTAGCAAAGAAGCTTTAATCCCATCCATACACCTCCTACAAGCTGCCACCTCCCCCCCCCTCCTCACCAAGTCACTTTGCTTCATCCTCAAGTTACCTTGCTTCATCCCCAAGTTACTTTAAATGTTAATTTAGTTAAGTGTAAGTTGGTGTTTTTATTCAAAATCTAATTTCACTTTTGTAATTCTAATTTTATGACTAGATTTATGGTGATTTTAAACTTCCTAAAACACTTAGGTATGAATCCTAAAAGTATACGAAAATAACTTCGGGAATAGCCAAGTTCAAGCCCATAATTTACTGGTTCCAAATATCTTCTTAGTTTCAATACTTAGTTTCAATATTTTAAGATATGATTTAATTTCTATAGATTCTTATCCAATTTTATCTAACTAAATAACAACTTGCTTCTTAAGTGTTCTCTTTCCCTTATCTTCTTCCAAATCATTAATGTCATGCCCCTAAAGTTTTTATCTTCTCCCATACTCTAGTTTAATTATCCCAATAATTTCTTCTTCTTGATGCCCAAGCAAAACAAACCGTCCTCCCCCTTCTTCTTTTTTTTTTTTTTTTAATATCCACTTATGTTTTTATGTCTTCACACACTTTAGAAGAAAAATCTCTCATTGGTCCATTTTAATTTCACAAGGATTTAGGACTAAGGATTAATATGATCTCTTCACTCTTTTAATTAATAATTTTCGCCACTTTTATTAGTTAAAAGGAGAATTAACTAATCCTTGGTTGCTATTGTTAATATAGTGTTTTAGGGGTTACTAGACTTAATTACCAAAATTTGACAAGGTTTCTAATTCAATTTTGATAATTAACAACTCATTGTATGCTAATCTTAGCTTCTAAATATTATTTGGTCCTTAATTTAATTGATATTTCCTTAATTATGACCTTCATAAATTAATTATTAACTAATTTCAAGAATTAATAAAGTATCTCAATTATTGTAATTCTAATTGCCCAATAACTGTTATTAATTTTCTTTAATTGATTTTATCATCCTCCAATGATTTTTAATTGTTAAAATGGTAAAATTAAGATTATACTAAATTATGATAATCTTAGGATATTTTATGACCGTTAATAAGATTTAGAAAAATTAGTTTTTAAGCTTTCTATTTCTAGGAAAATTGCCTAGGAATAAAAATAAATACAACACCAAAATTTGAGACCACATATTCACCTATTTTTAATAGGTATTTTCTATCAAAATATAGTGGTCATGCTAAACAGGATTTTTAGGGTATTACACATGAGACTATTTGTCCTTGTGTCCCTATCCCTGAACAAAATGGAATAATAGGAAGAAAACGTAGGACTTCGATGCAAATATCTAGATTCTAAATTTTCCACCACCTATTTTGAGTTGGCTAAAAGCCTATATATATAACTTTATCACTATGTCATAAATAAGATTGAGTCTTTTAAAGGGATGTCTTTAGATTCTATAAAATATAAATACTTTATTAAATTATACTCTTAAATTAATAAAATAAAATGCCATCAACTTTATTTTTCAGAACAACTATTTCGTTAACTTCTACACATTAAGTATTAATTCCATAAAAAAATATTTATATTGATTGGTTGTGGACTATAGTGTTTATATAATTGGATTTCTATTTTACTTTTAATCAAAGGGGATATCATTATATGTAGAGAGACATTTTCATGATAATGTTGTGAAGCCATTTTCTGTTTTTAAATGCGATCCTATTCGGTTAGTTAAGCTTGATATGACACACTGATATGTATTTTTCATCTTTACTAAGGGTTGACAAAGGTGTATAATAGTTTGACAAATCCATAGTTAATACCATAAAACATTTGATTTTTAGGAAATGATTTATTATTCAAAGATTCGATGTCTTTGATATAATTAACTTTGTCATAGATTTTTTTTCGTTTTGTCATGTTATGAATGTTACAATAAATTAGTGGAGTTTGAATTTATGTCTTTCCCTCCTCATATAGAGTATTAGAGTTGGCCCTTATAAGTAGAAAAAGTTCAACCTCAAAAAAAAAAAAAAACAGAGAGAAATTACTAGAATTACATTCAAAGATAGGCAAGGGCACATAGACAATGAACGTGACATTAGGATTAAATAATGTGAATATCTTAGATCGTCAAATTAGTTGAAAACAACTATCCAAAAAAATATAGATAAATTCGTTAATTTTCATTTGTCAAACAAAAAAAAAAAGATTGACATTGGGTTGTTACAAGTGGAGAGTTAGGCAAAAAGATATCTCAAAGGTGGATTTATTAGCATGCATGTGGGATTGACATTGTGAGTTTTTTCTTCTTCTTCTTATGATTATTTTTTTCTATTGTTTCTAACATATAGAGTAGGTAACACTACTAGAAAATCCATTTTTTGTGGCGGAATTTTTCTGTCGCAAAACAAGCATTTTCCGTCGTAAAATAATTTTGCGGCGGAGCAAAAAATGCCCTTACAAATCAATTTTGCGACGGAAAAATTGTTTTTTCCCTAACAAAATTTGAATTTTGCGAGGGAAAAATTTTCCCTCTCGCAAAATGTGAGATCTAGTTTGATCCCTAGAAAACATGCGCTTAAATATGATTCTAATATGCTTAGCTCTATGCAACCTATAATTATCTTTAGAAGCTTCGACCAAAAAATTATCTTTAGAAGCCTCAAAAAGGCGGGGAAGTTACTCGCTCCCTTCGACCAAGTACATAAAAATCTCATTCATAGCATTGAATCTTCTCTTCCGTTTAAACTTATGGAAACGAATAAAAGAAGAGAGCGCAGCAAACGCAAATCAAGAAAAATCCAATTTTACCTTGCGATTGATCCACATACGATCTTGCTTGAAGTTGGGGCTGACAGCAACAGTAGTGGTAGTGCAGAGATGTTGAGATAATTTTTTAAAATGATAATAATAATACATGAGATTCTAGCATTTAAAAAATTTAAACAGTTGACATAATTGTTTTAGTACTAAGATCTCAACCTAGCCGAATGGTTAAATCTTTGTAAAGATTTATATTAAAAAAAAACTTATAGAAAAAGAAAGCCATAAATAATCTAAAAAAGACATGGCTCAAAATACCAATTTAGCCAAATATCATTCATATAAAAAAAAAAATGGATTAATTATGTGATGAAATCCTCCCTACAAAAACCTTCTGATGAATTCCTAATTATATGTTAATGAAAGCAGCTACCCACCCTACATGCTCTCGTCACATCCTTAGAAAAAGAAACAATTTTGCAATATATTTCAGGCATTTGTGCACAACTGACTTCAACATTAAAAAATGTTACCATCAATAATAGTTGGATTATATAAAAGGAAAAAAATTGTCTAGCGTTTTTTCTGCTACTTTACGATAATGTGAAGTCTTTGTTCCGGTTAAAAAAAAAAAAGTCTTTGTTAATATTTTATTATTACAGTGTTGGGGCATTACTTGTTGTAAGTAGAATTTATATAACATAAATACCAAGGCAAAAGTACAGAAGAAACCCTAATTAAATAATTAATTACCAAAATACCATTATTTGCCCCTCTGTAATCAATTGCATGCCATATGTAATCGATTACATATGAACAGATTACTTTTTTTTTCCTCCAAATTTTGCACTATGTAATCCATTACGCCACTGTAGCGTAATCGATAACATAAAATTTTACACTATGTAATCGATTAAACACTGTGGTGTAATCGATTACATAGTGTAAATGTTATGTAATTAATTACACTACAGTGGCGTAATCGATTACATAACAACATAAGGCAAAAATGGCAGTTACAACAAGATATAATCGATTACGCTACAGTGCGTAATCGATTAAATATCGCGGATTCAGTTTTTTGAAAGCTGAAACGCCTCATAACTGCCTCACAACTCTCTTTATAACTGACTAGGGCTCCTCCCCTCTCCCCCATTGTCATTTTGGTGCAGAAACATTGGATTCAAGCAGTGGGTGTAGAAAAGATTGAAGCTTTTGTGCCATTTGTGTTGATTTAAATATGTTTTCGGTTCTCATTCTGAATTTGTCCCTCTTTTCTTCGTTTTTCTGAACATATGATGCATTTAATCGATTAGGGTTTGTTTTCTTTGGGTATATAGTGTTTTGATCATTGATTTGAATTGTTGGTTGTTGTTTTTGAACAAATGAAATTGATGTTTTTGTGCGTTTTGGAAACAATGTGTGGCTATTTGCATGTGAATCTGAACCAAACAGTGGGTTTGAAGCATAAATTACATATTATTGTGTGTATGGATGTTGACGGTTATTGATTACGTTTGTTTGATTGTTGATTGTGCATTTTACTTTCAATTACATTGTGACCGTTGATGGATATTGATTATGCATTGTGATTATGCCATTGATTGTGTTTGTTTCATGTTTGTTGATGGTTTGTATTGTCTCTTTGTAAATATTTGTTGTCATTATGCCTCCACGTAAACAAGTTGATAGTCAGACTGAGAGAGGAAAGAAGCAGTGGAGGGAGGGTGATGCATTCGGCTCTCAGGCACAACCGGATGATCTCCGTTATGGATATTTGTTGGACCATTCTGCAGCATCTCATAGAGCATTCGTACAGCACTTTGCTAGCAAAACCGTGATCAAGCCGAAGTCACTAGACATGGGCTTTTTTACAAAGAAGGGATTTGATATAGTCCCATTGATGGAGGCTCTGCATCTGAGTGGCTTGGCTGAGTTCATCTGTTAGTACTCAGAGGATATGGTGAGAGCTTTCTACCATAACCTCAGTTACATTCATGGGGACCTAAAGTCGCGTGTCTATGGCGTTGATATAGAGATGACTGCTCCCATATAAGCCCACATACTGGGATATGAATTTGATGGGGCGGGCACTGTTGAGTATGATGGGGATAGCACTATGCCCCTTCCATGATTTGATCGAGCCGCCACTGTGCAGAAGATCAAGAGTCCATTGGGTCAGAGAGCCATTTTCACTGTAGGGCAACTGATTATTGATGCAGTATCCTCTTCTATGTGATGACACACATTTTGTTCCCTTGGGCCTACAATCATTTCAGAGTATTGGAGGTTGATATACCGATCATGTGGTCCATCCGTCACGCCCGATTGGTGAATTGGAGGCACTATATTTGTTGGATGATGTACAAGGCGAAGCAAAAGGAGAACGCCGCACGCCCATTCACCAATCTAGTCCAATGTATATTGGTTCATTTTCATGTTCCCATGCAAACTAAGGAGATGGTGGCCCAGACGCATTGGAATGTTAGCTTCGAGAGGCGCCTATTGGAGCAGTGCAAGATCTCCAAGGGGTCAAATGGTGTCTGGGTATGTACTGCTGCTGAGGAGGAGGATGCACCCATGGTATCTCCTGAGGTCCCTAATGATGATAATGGCGATGTTGATGAAGAGGACATTGTTGAGCCGGAGGGTGTATTCTCCTTCCATGATGTGATGAGGGGCCTTAATGCTGCCATGAAGAAGATGGGGAAGATGGAGCTCAGACAGAAGAAGTGGTGGAAGAGCCACGTTGACAAGGAGAACGAGCGGTAGAGGTAGATGTAGAGCCGGATGCGGGGGCTGGAGGATGGACTGTGTCAGTTACAGGTTGGACAGGACCAGGAGACAGCCAGGGAGGAGGACCAGGTGCCTGATGTCTCTGAGGAGGAGGAGGAGGAGGATACAAAGGAGGAGGAAGATTAGATACTTCTATTTTTGTTTTTTGTTAGACTTGATCTTTGTATTTGCTTCATGTAATTTTTATTTTTATTTTTGTTAGACCTGGTGAATTTGCACTGACTATGGCATTTTATTTAGTTATAAATGTTTATGATTTCAGTTGATATGATTTATGGTGATGAATTTTGCAAATGACATGTCGTAGGCATAAAAAACAAATATCGGGACATTAATGGACTAAGCCTAGGGTAGACCATTAATTGTTGGCAAAAGTACCTTCCCTAAGTCACATTTATAGGTAAAATGAAGTTGGACATCAGTTTCCACATGCATCAATTCAAAATCAACTCTTTATTGTGCTTCTGCAGCTGGTTTAATCGATTACACCAATGCTTCTGCAACTGGTTTAATCGATTACACCAGTATGGTGTAATCGATTAAACCAGCTGCAGAAGCACACTGGTTGGCTGAAATCGAATGGGAGCTCGGGGAAATAGTTGCCCAATTTCATTTTACCCATAAATGTGACTTGGGGAAGGTATTTTTGCCAACAATTAATGGTCTACCCTAGGCTTAGTCCATTAATGTCCCGTTATCAGTTTTTGTTCCTACGAAACATAACAATAAGATAAAGTATTTGGACATTTGCATTCAAGCTTGTCTAAAACAAATCATCATAAACTCAACCAAAATACATCAACAAACACAATACACATAACTTCACCAATGTCATCAGAAATGCAATACAATTACATAACTTGTCCACTTTAAGCCTGGCTATTCCTCAACGGACACGTACATATATTATGGCCAACTTGCTTGCAATGCCGACATCAGGACTGACTGCTTGATACTTGAGACTCCACCTAATCCATCTCATTATGTATCCTCGTAGACTTTGGTCTTCCTTTTCTGTGTGACAAACTTGCATCTGGGATAACGGTTGGGCCATCTACTTGTTGCATTTCACAGCATGTTGCATTTCAGACTTTGAAGGAAACTGTTGATACAAATATAATAGATCACCTAAATGCCAGCCACCTTGCATGTCATCATCACCAAACAACATCTCCATCTCATCATCACATTGCGCCCAATTAATGCTGGAATAATGTGGGCTTTCATTCCAAAATGGCTCAATATCAGTCCCTACAACTGTAAAAATGATTTTTTTTTTTTTTGTCAAAACCATTAAATAAGAATTACAGATACAAATACAAATATACTAACTTACCACTGCTAACTGGGTCAACACGAAGCGGCGACATTCCTAAGATACTTAAGTCCACAGGGTTTGTGTCAGCATCAAAATTAGGGGTGGAAATAGGTCAGGCCCTTATTAGGCGACCTACAGCCTGACCTATTTAGGGCCTGGTTAGGCCTGGCCTGTTTGTCAAAAAGGTCAGGCCAAGGCCTACTTAAAAGCCTAAGTATGTAAATAGGCCAGGCCTATTTTATTAAGGCCTAGCCTTTAGGCCTTCAGGCCTGGCCTGTTTACATATTAAATAAATATAAATGAATTTATATATATAAATAATATAATATTTATTATTTTTCATTCTTATATTTTAATTTCAAATTATATTTATATAGGTTTTGATAGGTTTAAAATGTATAAAGCCTATTTATGGCCTCCAAAGCCTACAATATGAGGCCTTTTTAAAGGCCTACATTGTAAGTAGGCCTTTAAAAAGGCTTCAGACCCGACCAGGCCTTATGAAGGCTCAGGTCTGAGCCTAAAAAAATCCTGAATTCAGGTTCAAGCCCAGGCTCAGGCCTTCTGCCCCCATTACAGGCTCAGGCCAATTTAGCCAAAGCCTAGCCTGGCCTGGCCTATTTCCATGCCTAATCAAAATCACCCTTGACATCTGTAATACCCGTCTATTTTAATAATAATAATAATATAGATATTAATATTAAGAATTAATAATATAGTAATGAAAAAAATAATAATTAATTAAATTAGAATTTAATAATGATTTGTTACTATTTTATTCATTAAGCTAGCAATAGCTAAAAAACCCAACCCACAGAGCCCAGCCCATAGCTAAACCCTAATTTCAATTATAAACCTAGGTCCAGCCACCTAAACCTAGCCATTACTCAATAGTTTTCTCTCTGAAAATTCTTTGCGACATAATTTCTCTTCTAGGAGCTTAGTAAACACGGAGACCAGGTAATCTTAAACCCTAGAACAATTTTTCTTTCTTCTTTCCTTTACGACTAAACCTAAATGGTGGATATAGATCAATTCGCATCAATTATTCTGCGTGACTCCCTGTTTGTTCCTTCTGTACGTTCCTTCCTGTTGCCTTTTCCTAGATATACTTTAGGGTTCTTCTTTTGTTGTGGGGTCATTGTCTCCATCTGCTCTTTTAATCAATAATCAAAATATTGAAGTAATGGCACATTTTTTGAGATACCCTTTTCTTTATGCTTGTGCGCATTATCTTTGTCAAAAATTGCATTGTATGTTGATTCTTTATATATATATAAATATTACCTTTTTCGTTTTGCTTTCCTTCTCTGGACAACCCATATATGCGTAGGATTTTATATATATATATATATATATATATATATATATATATATATATATCACACACACACATATATATACACTTCTCCTTCTCGATTTACGTGATCAGCCTTTGCAAAACCTTTTTTTTTCTTTTCCTTTTTTTGCCATTTTCATGGTTCGTAAATATACATGTACATATGTTGCTTTGGTTACCTAGATATTTTTGTTTTGTGCAAGTTGACCAATCTGCTTTGTGTCCAATATATATAAATATATGTACTTTTAAATGGTTTTGCCTTGGGTTTCATAATTGACAAATAGTAGTATATATATTCGGTTTAATTTCCGTAAATATGAGAAATTCATTTTGTTGCAACTGAAATAATTTAATTGTGGGAAGATAACTTTAGGATGGTACCTCCTAAAGTGATAAACACACTTTTAAGGCTTTATGCCTTCAAAAAATTATTTGATGTGAACCGATATATCCGTTTTTCCCAAAGTGGTGTCTAGCAGGGTTTCATGGGACACTAGTAGCAACTTTGGGAAGAGGTGTGCACACTAAAAAGAAATGATGATATGGCCAATTTTGATGATTTGTGACTGACAGGGTTTCCCGGGTCACAGGATAGACTGGCAGGGTTTCTCGAGTCTACCATGGTTCTCTTCCCACTAGAAACTTTTATACACAAAGACACCTTTTAATCATACAGATATATGATGTTTTTATTTTGTTTTATTTTGTAATTATTTTATTTTAATTTTATAATTATTTTATTTTATTACAATTTATTTTAAAATTATTTAATAATTTAGTTATTTAATTATTTTATTTTATTTTATATTATCTTTCTTAATTAGGATTACCAGTTGTTGTTGATGTTTGTGTTCTTGGGCTGCGATGATCCTTCGAGGGAGTAGAATTTCAGTGAAACAGGTGCCAAGGGTTGGGGCTAGCAATGAGAAGTGAGAAAGACATCACATTTTGATTTTGATTTCATTTAATTATTTTATTTTATTCTTATTATTTTATTTTATTTTGTTTTGTTTTGCGAAAAACATTTCTACTTGAGTTTAGATTTATTTAATGTAATAAACAGCCTTGCACTTGTCCCATACAAGTGCGGCGGTAACACTTCCCGAAGTTGATTATTTTGGATTTTAGTGATTATTTATTAAAACCAGCGAAATTTCATGTTTTATGACTGCTAGAAATTCGGGGGTGTTACAATATCAGTATATGACGAGTCGCCTAGTGGAATTACACTATCAGGTTCTCCCTCCTTGTTGTGCATATCCCCGTCTTCCTCATCCTCCTCTTTCTGATCCTCCTCTTCCTCCGTCAATTTCAGCTAACTTAAGACTTGTAAAGGTGCAAATAAACTGATAGCTCTGTCTTCTTGACCATAATATCGTGGAGATCTTGTATGCATGGGAATAGATGCTGCTTCACCGGATTCAACCTCAACATAAATCTCAATAAAATTTTTTGATTTCTGATTATTAAATGCATCTATAACGCACTCTACGTCTTCATCATCACATACATTGTTACTAATGTAATATACACTATCAAAATCGACGATAGTCTCCACTTTGGCAATCAACCGATGAATGCAATGGCTGCCATGTAGCCCCAATTTTCGGCAAATCCTTTCTTTGAACTTGTTGTACATAGTGCCCCGTTTGATTTTCATCATTTTCATTTTTCCTTCAAATTGCACACCATCGGGACCTTCAAAATGCCTCCCACTATGGTAGATTATAGCAACATAGGCGTTAGAACTTGAACTCATCCTTCACAACAGAAATTGGGAGTTGCAAGGGGGTGGGTTTTAGATTCTACACAAAAACAAAGTTAAACTGCAATGATTACACAATAATACTACTTTCAAAGAGAGAAATGGCCTTATACTTTGATTGGTCGCACAAAAAATGACCAAAACACGAGCAACCAGAGAGCTTTAGGGCATAAATGTGATAATGGTTCCGAATGAGCTCAAATTCCTTTTTAAAAATACATCTGTCAAAATGTAATCGATTATGACACTGTAACGTAATTGATTACATAACATTTTACACTATGTAATCGATTACTACATAGTGTAAAATGTTGTGTAATTGATTACGCTACAATGGCGTAATCGATTACATAGTGCAAAATTTGAAACGAAAAAAAAAAAGTAATCTGCCCTTGTGTAATCAATTACATATAGTTTTCACGCAGTGACATTTTGGTAATTAATTATTTAATTAGGGTTTTTTCCGTACTTTTGCCTAAATACCAATGTATACAGAATTTGAGGGAAAAAGTGCAATATCTCTGATTGGATAGGTGTGTTACATGGAGAGATTGAAACTGGTGATGAATAAATTGAATAGGTAACAAAGCAACTTTACCACCACTACCACTAAATCACCACCCCCCCCCCCCCCAAAAAAACGGTGCTTGTTGTTGCACAAGGGGCGCACCGGGTGCTAAAGCGTGGGTGTTTTGAATCCATTGAGCAAAGAGGGGTTGTAATTGTATAGTGGTATCTGAAAACATATCTTGGGGGCACCCTAAAGCACTCATGGTATCATTATGAATATATAAACCGAAATTGTGAAAGCCTAAAAATATACATACCCAGTTGAGATGTGATATGATTGCATCGCAATGCCTAAGTACACGATTTAATAGATCGTTGTATCAAATAGTTGGATCATAGTCTCTTACCATAAAAATGGCTGCATGCGCAACAGCACCAACTATGAGAAATCCTCCAATCCACATGTAATGTGTGAACAATGAGAGTTGTGTACCATAGTCAGTAGCTAGATACATATAAGGAGGCATAGAATACATATGGTTAGCTACAACAATGATTAAAGAACCTAACATAGCTAGGTTAATAGATAATTGAGCATGCCATGACGTTGTTGGGATCTTATATAGGCCTTTATGGCCTTGGTCTGTAAATGGACCTTTATGAGCCTCTAAAATATCTTTTATACCATGACCAATACCTCATAATTGGGGTTTTGAGTAAGACAACCTTCTCATTTTTCATTCTTATTACTTTTTCAATATGAAAAAGAATAAGAAGGAGGGGTGTTAAGCTTTTATCATCCTGACGCTGAGCTATTTTTCCACAGAACTCCCCTACAGTATTGTCAACGTAGTAGAGTTTAACCACTAAATTTGAAATGGATTGGTGTGGTTCCTCTACACCTAGGACACCGGAATATCGAAACATGAATGAAGAAAGGCATGAGATAAAAAGCATATGAGCTATTGATTGTGAGGCCCTAATTCTTGACCGGAAGGGACATCAAAGGCCTCTGCCATGTGAATAAATTGTCAACAAAAAAAAAAAACGCATGCGCACATCATATGATAGTCATTAATATTTTAAGGTACAAAATATGAGTAATTATTAATAACTATAACTTGAATTATGCATGGTAATGAAAAGAAAAATGATATATGTGTGAGGGGGAGAGATTGAATTTGGTAAAGGACACGAATAAGTAAATATTTGCTTGCTGATTGCATTTTGATTAAGTGATAGGTAATTAATCCCAACAAGTAAAAGAATGGTACCTATTCATTGCACAATAAAATTAAATAAATTTAGATATATAAGAAATTAAAAAGAATAATTTAGTTGTGACATAATAACCATTAGACATTAAAGGAAAATTGATACATGAAATGTTATATAACTAAAGATATAATAACTGTACCAGTACCAATAGTTTTTTGCCCTGGTGGCGTGTAACTAATTCCTCTATAGGGTTTTGCGTGTCCAATCCTGGTAATCTCAAGCTATTAACACCAGCCTTCTAATATATATATATATATATATATATATATAATAACTGTAAAGTAGTAAATTAAACTAATATCTTTTACATCAAAAATGATCTCAATCACATTAATAGACAAGTAATAAAGCTTCTTGTGAAATGAGGCACTACAACAATTTGGGAAAACAAGCACGACGGCAAATTGTACCACAATTTACATACCCATTATATGCTTAGAAGGATTAAACCCACAAAGTCACGTACCTGACGTTTAAAAAAGATTTAAAATTTTTGTGTCTGTTAAGTTATAAGGCCCCCAATGCTTAAAAAACCATATATTTCGAGAATAATTGTAATGCTTCAAAAATATTAATATAATATTAATTTCAATTGCAAATCTTTTAACGCCAAAGTCCCATAATAGTGTTATCCTTCTGTCATAAATATATGGCCTAATAGAACAGGTTGTAGCTAAGGTCTTCAACATCATTATCATTCCACACAACTCTTGTTCCCAAAGAATAAAAATGAATTCCTTTTAGATCCTACAAAATCTTTTCCAAATAAGATTATCCAATAAATTCATTCCCCTTCTTTATCTCCTGTGTGGCAAATGGGGCACGTTTGAAAACTTGATAAGGAAAACCATTCTTGAAATATATATAGTTTTCTTTAATTTTTAATTTGATACATGTGGGTTTTTCCCTTTATTAAATCTTTAAATTTTATTCTTTTGACTACATTACTAGCTCTTATAACTTTGCTTTATTATCATTATTAGCCCATGCACAGTAGCTAATTGTGCTTACTCTCTTTGTTATATAGAATAAAATACTTCAATTATTTCATTGTGCCTAAGAAATGATAGTTAACTCATTAAATATGCCTTAACTTAAATTTTTTTACCCCTATTAAATTAAGTTTCAAATGAAAGTGAACATATAAAAGATCACATTTAAATATTAACTATATGGACAAAACTAACAACTAAGTATTAATTATTCTCTAAGTGATTTATATTGTGAACCAAGACAGTTTTACATTTTTTTTAAAAGCGTTTTATATTGGGAACATGAATACATAGTGAAATTCAAAAAATTACCATTGACAGGGAAAAACAAATGAGTAACGAACTAAAAATTGAATGAAACTATATACCCTTTTAAGAATGGATTAAAACTTTATAGATGGCTTTCCAGCTGAAGCCTTTACTCTGACATATATCCTCTACGATGCTTTGCACAAGAAAGGCGCTCGAAGCCCTTTTTTTTTTTTTTTCATATTCACGTATTTGTATCAGGAGGTATTCTAAGTTATACATACTGCAAGTATTTTACAGTTTCGAAAATCTAAGTATGAAGAATATAGTGTTACACTAACAATGACTCCCACATATCCTCTCTTGCACTGGAAATAACTTGTGAAAGAGACACAAACGACTGTCCAGGCTCTTCAAACAGAAACCGGTGACGGAATTGAAGGAGGCACCCGATTTTCAGCTGGAATTTCGACAAATTCAGAAAGGAGGGCCCGGAATTCGTCCCCAGCTATTGTCTCCTTCTCCAGAAGCACCTCCACAATCTTGTCAATGGCCTCCCTGTTGTTCCTTATGTGGCCAAGTGCAATCTCATAGGCTTCATCTGATAGCCTCTTGACTGCGGCGTCAATGTCTTCAGCGAGCTTTTCTGACATCGAGTTCCTGGCCATCATTCTCATGATGACATCAGCACTCTGAGCCGAAGTATCCATAAGCGACCATGGGCCAATCTCAGACATTCCAAATGTTGTTACCATCTGCATGGATGTGATTTTTGCAAAGAAGCACATGCATCAAGGAATTGTTCAATATTAGGTAGGAAAATTGAAACTTCTCTTCTTTTTTTTTTGAAAGATGAACATGGTTAATGAGAAAGATATTCCTAACAATGAGAAAAAACAGCATCACTTAACTGGACAGTTAACACTAATCATTTCAACAGGTATTTAAGAAACCATTTACCAATCAGTTTTGGTTTAATGTTGCGGAGTGCCCTCTTCTCCCGTGGTGATTGAGTTTATGTGCCCCTTTGAATTAGTTTGGGGAAAAAAAGCATTTTTGAGCTGTGCGAGATAAATATGTGAAAGAGTTTTGTCTCATAAAGTGTAAATCTGATTATTTTAAGAAGTCACAAAAGTTGGAGCCAAACCAACAATTTTTGTTTTAACCATAAAAGGGCATCACTCCCTTTCACCAATCAATATAGCAAGGTTATTATTTCCAAAATAATTTCCGTCGAAGTCAATAAACAAGTACCTGTTTGGCCAAACCAGTGATTTGCTGCAAATCACCAGCTGCTCCAGTTGTAACCTCAGGTTCACCAAAAATGACTTCCTCTGCAGCTCTGCCACCAAGTCCACCAACAATTCTTGCGAAAAGTTGTTGTTTGGAGATCAGAGTTGGGTCATCCGAAGGAATGAACCAAGTGAGACCCCGAGCTTGACCACGTGGAATTAGGGTTACCTTTTGAACGGCATCATGACCAGGAGTCAAAGTTCTGTATACAAGTAAAGATAGAATAAGATATATTAGAACACTTTATAGAATTCTCAATTTGGTTCAAAAGAGATTTCAAATATCAACCATAATTTCCTCCTATTTGTTTTTGCCTTTCCATTTGGCCTCATATAAGATCACAAAAAGTAGCAAGCACACTTCCCTTCCAATACAATCATACACAGCAAAAAGTTGAACATGAAATAAAACCAAAGCCTAATTTCTTACTTACCCACAAATGGCATGCCCAACTTCATGATATGCGACTAAACTCTTGCTCTTCCCATCAGTCATCACTGTTCCTTCCATTCCAGCCACAATTCTATCTATAGAATCATCAATCTCTTTAGATGAAATTGCTGTCTTTCCACGACGTCCAGCCAATATAGCAGCTTCATTCAAGAGGTTTGCGAGATCTGCTCCACTAAAACCAGGTGTTCTCATTGCAATTACATCTAGAGAAACATCAGCATCAAACTTCTTATTGCTGGCATGAACTTTAAGGATTTCAGTTCTTCCCCGAATGTCTGGAACATCAACAGTCACCTGCAAGAACATTTTGTTGATTAATTTACTCTTTCATATTTGCATTTATTAATTCCAATCATTTTCATACCTGTCTATCAAAACGACCAGGTCTCAATAAAGCAGAGTCTAGAATGTCAGCCCTGTTGGTTGCTGCAATGACAATGATACCAGTATTCCCTTCAAACCCATCCATTTCAGTTAAAAGTTGGTTGAGGGTCTGTTCTCTCTCATCATTTCCTCCACCGATTCCAGTTCCTCTTTGTCGTCCAACAGCATCAATTTCATCAACAAATACAATACAGGGAGCATTCTCTTTGGCCTTCTTGAACAAATCACGAACTCGAGAAGCACCAACACCAACAAACATCTCAACAAATTCAGAACCTGAGATGGAGAAAAATGGAACACCAGCTTCACCAGCAATAGCCTTAGCTAATAGTGTCTTCCCAGTTCCTGGAGGACCCACAAGAAGAACTCCTTTTGGAATGCGAGCCCCAATGGCAGTGAACCTCTCTGGTTTCTTCAAAAACTCCACCACCTCCATAAAATCTTGCTTTGCTTCATCCACCCCAGCAACATCATCAAAAGTCACTCCAGTGTTGGGTTCCATCTGAAACTTAGCTTTAGATTGACCAAAAGCAAGAGGAAAGCCAGGCCCACCAGGACCTCCCATCCCTCCAGATGATCGTCTTGATAGAAGGAACAGTCCTCCAATCAAGATTAGAGGGAAAGCTAGATTCCCAATCAGGTTAAACAACAGAGAACCTGAATCTTCTTGGGCATTATGGGCTGCAAAGTCAATGTTCTTTTCCCTAAATTTCTGGAGTAGCTCTTGGCTGAGTCCTGGAAGTTGAACCCTGACTCGCTGCACCCTATTACCCAACTCCGGAGAAACAGCCTCAACAATAGCTATGGTTCCATTCTCAAACAAATCCACTTTCTTAACTCTATCCTTGTCCAAATACTCCAAGAATCTAGAATAAGACATTCTGGAGGAGGAAACCCCTTGTTCATCAGCAAGTGCTTTCCCATTTCCCAATAATGCAGGCAAACCCACTCCTGCACCTCCGAGCAGTTTCAGAAAGCCTCTTCTCCCCTCTTGCTGCCCTTGATCCGAGGATGCCTTTATGTAAACTGACTTTGATGCCCTATTTGATGATGGTAGTCTCCATGATGAAATGCAATACCTTCTGTGAAAGTCCTTGCTAAAAGTTCTTTTATTAATCCGTGTAGATAAACTGTTCCCAACAACACACACCGATGATGCTGCCGCCATATTCTGCACTGGCAAAGTTGTAAACATTGCATAGTTAGTTGATTAGTAGGAAAGCATACATAGAAAAATTATCATTTATTACTGCAAAAGAACAAAGTGGAATTTAATCTCTTGTAACACCTAATCAACAAATCAAATTCCGTCTATGTCAAAAGTCCCATCAATATTGTGCCCTTGGGCAAACTCTGGGTACGTAGTGATCAAGAGAATCACAAAGATACCCAATGTAAAAAGCCCACACCAGAAGCCAGTTCAAAGAATTGGTAGAACGCTATATAGCAGCATACTGAAGAGTATAAGCAAGAGAGACATGTTAGAGACAGTTAGTCACTCACTAAACTAAATTATCTTTAACATTAATCAAAAAACACTTTTCCACTAAACTTAACCACCTAAGTCAAATATTGTAGTCGTGTATAATGAATTCATTAGAAAAACCACAATAATCCTTCTCCCAATATTCTATTCCACAAGAAAACGAAAAAGAAACGTAATTTTGCAGAAGTAAAGATCAGACAACAGCTAATTGCCTGTACAAAATGATAAAGAAACGAGACTACTTTCAGATGTAAGTTAGCTCACGCTCCAAAAGAGCACCGAAGTTCACAATTCACACACACACAATAGTAATAGTACAAAAATGATAACCATACTAACGCCGTTCTTAAGACACTAATTCAAAACTAACAAATATCAAGAAATCTGCAGCTAAGAGCAGCTTTTCTAGTCAATTTCGTAACAGGGTGGAAGCGTTTCTCCAATTGATGAAAAGATAAAATTCCAAAATGAATTTGGTTGATTGTTGGATTTAAACTGATAACTAATGAGAAGAGGCATGAACATACCCACAAAAAATCTGAAGTAGAGAAAGAAGCTCATACCTCAGAAGAAGGAATTCTGGGAGAGAATGCAAAGTGAAAGAAGAGAAGCTCTGGGCCTTGGGCGCAGATGGAGACGCAAATTACCGGAGAGACGTATGAGTGTGTGTGTGTGTGTAGAAGAAGTGGATGTGGCTCAGGGAAGGTAGACGTGGCCTTTTGATAATGGCTTCTTCGTCCTACGGCGGTGTTTAGATTTGGGAATATGAATCTGCAAGTCCTTATACTTTCCTTTATTTTGAATTTGGTCCCATGTTTTTTTACTTCTTTTCAATGGGTCCTTTGCCTTTCACCGTGCGGTGATGATATGTTCTTCTCATCTCCAGTCGACGCCCTACTTCCTCTCAATCTATGTGGGATGGCGTCATTGCTTCAAGGCTTTCCTCCATTGTTCGATTGAGTTCTAACGTCAAGATTTAATCCTCTAATTTTATCAAATATCGCAACATGCCGTGGAAGATTCTCCATCATCGGCACCTTTTTTGTTTGGGTTCTTTGATCTCAACACCTTTCATCATCTTCAGTTCTTCCCCTCTGCTCTCCATCCTCTGTCCTCTTGCTCGTGTTATGGGTTCATAGGCATGGCTCTCAAAGTTATGCTTAGGATTTCTGTAATTTCAAATTCGATGCTGTTGCCCAATCTGTTGAAATTATTTCATGCTTTCGGTTCTTCCCTTCAATATGAGATCATATTGATTTTTTTTTTTATATGGGCTGTTAATTTAAAAATATTGAACTATCTGAAGCTCAAATTTGAGTCGTTCAAGTGAAATATTGGTAGTTTAATGCAAGTTTTTAATGGTTACCATTGGTTTTGAGTGTACTTTTCGTGTTATCAATGCTATGAATTTTCAGTCTTAACCTTTTTTTTTTTTTTTTTTTGTTCATTTTTCCATCTCTCCTTTAATCCACTCTTCAATCTTTTTTTTTTTGAGATATCACTTTGTCTTTTGAATCTCCCATTTGGAAAAAATATAAAAAAATTGTAAAACGTAAAATCGTAAGACAGTAAAATTGTAAAAACTTAAAAACGTTTGGAAATTAATAAAATCGATTTAATAAAAAAAAAATCATAAAAACATAAAATCGCAGTGATAAAACGAAATTTTAACTACCATGTAATAAACTACGGACTGGATTAAGTAAGTTTTGAGCAAGAAGAACATATCATCATCAAACCATGAAGGAGGTGTTACAAAATTTTCTGATGATGTTAGTACTCATTTAACTGCAGGAACAAACGGATCTAACGATAGAAAATTAAAGGACCTACTAGAAAGAAAGAAAGAAAAACCAAAAGCACAGGGACCTGATTCAAAATCAAAGGAAACCATAATGACTTTTGGATTCATTTTCCCTTTAGAATTTAGTTAGAGTTTTGAGTTTCTCTTCTTCGCTTCTTGTTTGCTTCTGGGCCACCGATCGTATTTTAGATTTTTATTATGCATTGATGGGCAAATGGTATTCACAGGTTATATGCAAATTATATCTTAACGGGGAAATTATTGTAGAAATATTTTCTTTTTTGGTAAGAAAATACATAATTCAAAAATTATATACTGTACATACATTTAAAAAATTTCATTTTAGTAAACTATGAATGGATTTAAATTTAGGGAGAATGACATAAAAAGAACTTTAAAATTACAAAATCTAAAATTATGTATTTCTCATAGAGTAAGTTGTAAATTTCTTATCAAGTCTCAACGTTACTTTATTAATTCTTATTTAAAAACCTAAATTAGGATCATGCAATTTTAAAGTTTTTCATCTGTCATTTTTCCTTTAATTTATGCCATAGGTGCTTCAATATTCACAGTCCAAGGGGCATCCTATTACCATGGAACAAATGTAAATTTTTTATTTAAAATTTTAAGTTAATTTTGATAAAAATATGTATTAATTGGGTTATATTTTGTAAAATAATTTCATTTTTCTTTTCATTAGACACAAGTATACTCTTATTGGAGCAATCCTATTCGAGGCATTGTTAAATAATAAAAATGGCATATCTTCCAATTGGGATTCGAACTTGATCCACCACAGAGAGACTAGCCCCTTCTGCTAGATCCCATCCTCTTGCTGAAATAATTTGATTTGATAAGCCCTTCCATTAATATTTGAGAACATATATCATGTTTGACAAGTTTTACTTAAAAGAATATGGAATTAAGAAAGTAGGTAGTAAAAAAATTAAGTAAATTAAGAAAGTAGGTAAAAAAACAACAGAAGTAAATAAATACTCTGGCTATCCCGATTGAATTTTTTTTTAAAAAAAAAAAATAGAGAGAGAGAGAGAAAAAATCACACCAACTTTCTTTACAAGGAAAATAATATTTAAAAATTCTCAAAACTTATAAATAATTAGTGAAAGTGGTACCATTAATAAATTATAAGACTTTTCTGAATGGTTATTAAAACCAAATCAAATCACCCCCGTTTGACAAAGAAACCAGTGAACCAGTCACCTAACATATTTGATTTGGCCAATTTGATCGATTCAATGATTATTTAAAACTTCATTAATTTAAAAATTCATAACTAATTCTACATATTTCCAAAAATTACAAGTTTAAAATTCTATGAAAAGCTTGAAATGCCTATTTTTTAATGCAAAAATCACAAAAAAGTATTACCATTTGATCCTTGAAAATCCTCAAATTCTAAAACTATTTGAAAAGACTAGAGATATAATTTTCAATTATTGTCTTTAGTGTTCCTAATCCTCAAACATTCAAATTTGACATCTTGATACCTCAATCTCATCAATAATTAAATATTACTTATTTCTAAACCGTAGTACTAAAACTTGAGATGTTACAATGAAAACTTGAGTTAGCAACTAGTCAACTACCCCATAGACATCAGGTGAGCTCCGATGTGACTCAGATTTGACCCGCTAACCCTTAACCCACTATCCTGACCGATTTAGTGATTAGTCCAGGGTTAATAATCTTGCTTTTCAAATATCATCTTCTTTAGTTAGAAACGTGATGTGATTTCCCAGGGACAAAAACAAACTTCATTATATACTATGCATCAAAATAAATACATTTCCGATTACATTTTAATTCTGATAACTAATAATTCTACCATATTTAGTCATAAAAGCAACATACTCCTGTTCTTAATATAAGACAACTTTGGAGAGTTTTGATTAGCCTTAAATATAAGAAATAATTTTTATACTTATCAATATTTTTTAAATTTGCCCATATCAATGCTTTCTCAACAATATTCAAGGAGGAGAAGGAATGAGAGAATCAAGGAAGATAAATAGAGTACATGTCATATTAACCAACCCAATTAACTTTCTTAATCTAATCAAATTAGATAAATACATTTTATATTAAGAACCGACGAAGTATTAACAGAATTCTTTCACAACAAAAACAAAAGACTAAAAGTAAAAAAGAGAAGCTAGGTAGGAATTATGGCTTTAAAATGACTTATTCCTATTGTCTCTTGTAAAAATAAAAAACTTCCAAATTGCATACTTAATTAACAATATAAATACAAGAAAGACAAGTTCAAAAGAAATGCAGGCATTCATTCATCAGAGTAGCTGTCGTCACCATCTCGCTCATATATCTGATATTCTTCATCACTAACATTTTCTTCTGCTCTATCATCATCATATCCACTAGAGGGAAAACTATCAAAAAGCTCCTGTAGACGGGTTCTTGAAATGTTCTCTGCATTCATATCTGAACTATGTATAGGAACACAAAAGCTCATATATGGATCCATTGATACATGAATCACATTTGAGAAATTCTAACAATAAACTTAATTAAAAGATATTGATATCATAAACCATAATACAAAATTCATCAAGAAACCAAATTGAAATATAATTATTCATATGCATGGCATCATGTCCAAATACGAGCAGGGTATATCAATATCAATATAAAATACATTAAATTATATTTAGCACACTAAAGTATTATTCAGGAACACCCAATATCCTAAAGTAATTTAAATACTTGAAGGGCAAAATTGAATCAAACATTACCTTAGGATGTTGAACACTATTGAAAAAATTACGTCAAAGGTGCTAAATGCATAAAAAAATACTTTAGGATGCTGAGTGCTATAAGAAAGATGAAGCGCTGGATATAAAGTAACCTTATAAAATATTAAAACAACAGCAGATTACACATTTTACAAGAAATAAACAATGCGACTCATTCTTAAACCTTCATGCAATAGATGAGAAGTCAGCTAGTTGTAGGATAGGGGATTCATAACGGTTAAGACATAAACTCATTATATTGAGTCATGGACTAAAATAATGCAGGTTTTAGTGTATTGAGGAAAAAAAAAATATTTCAATTTGATAAGGATGCAAGGATGTGATGGCAAAGGCATTTCACAGTCTTCAGCCTACACAAAAAACAAAAGCAAAAATTACTAATAATTCTCAACAAAAATCGATTGGAAGATATGAATATATGATTAAATACAAAATGAAGTTAGACGAGAAAGATTGTACCAAATCAATTTCGTCATAAGCATCCCATTCCTCATCACTGTTGTTAGCATCAGCTTCATCTTCCTCATTATCTTCAACATCAGTCGCTTCTTCATTCTCTTGCATACCTAATATTCCAGATGCAGATTTTTCATTAATACCAGCACATAGTAAATATTATTTTGCGAAGTCTCAATCAGTTAGAAAAAATTTGCTTGAGTTCATAATTACAATATACATGAAATTAATTTTTGTAGTAATTATACATGAAATTAATTTTTGTAGTACAACTAAATAACCATGACATTGCTAATGAATTAATTAAAATAGATAGAGAAAAAAATTTAAGAGACACCTAGATTGGTTTTTCTCCTTTTGTTGATGATAATGGGAAGAAAAAAATGGAAATTCTGTATGTTATTTGAAATAAAACATAAAAGGAGAGAATAATAAGGAATCCCCCGAGAAAAACAAAAGGAGAAAGAAAAGGCAGGGCAAAAAGGATAACCAAAAGGATCAAGAATGCAACAAATACCTTACCCCTTTGCATATCCAAAGGAGAAAGCCCTGTTAAAGAAACTAAGAACATGAATTGCAAATTTTATGAAAAAGGGACTTCTTGAAAGAAAAAAGTGATAGGAGGCAAGAAAAGAAACTTAAAATTGGACATTCAGCACCATTTGATTTTGATAAAATAAGAAGTTTTATTGAAATGAGAAGAGAGTAAGACAATAGGAGTACAAGAAATCCTCTGAAAGAACACATAGGGTCACAGAATAGAACTGCATAAGAAAAGCCCAAATTAAGAAGACTGCACAGAGCACCAAAGAAAAGCCGCAAGTACAATTTTATCCCATAACATATTGATGGGCCTGAGCCTAGGTTGATCTATGTTAGGCGAAGGCCCAAAGATATAAAAAAAGGGTAGCTGAGGTATTTTAGGCATGGCAGTTAGAGAAAGAGTAACGTGGGCGTAAAAACAGAGTGGTTAGTTACGGGAGGGGTAGAAAAGATTTGGAAAATCATGGGAGAGTCTGTGTGTCTCGAACAGACAGAACTGTGGCTCTTTTCTCTTCTAGTTTAAGCTACACTCCATTAGACCTATACTCTGAGGAGTAAGTGATAAAGTAACATCAAATCAGTGGTTGTTCCATCACATATATTCAAAGGAAAAGAAACACCCTTGAAAGAGACATTGCTCTCCAACCAAATAAACCTCATAACACCACAAACTATATATGGCAATAGAATTTTCCCTTTCTTTTTGTTACCAAACCCTTCAAACGAATTTGGACAGGGCACCCAAAACACCATAAAAATACCGAAGAGAAGCTCTTTATTTAGTGAGACTTGAAGCTAACAGATATTACTTGGCCCTCGTGACAATACTGACACATAGCTATGTGGAACTAATTATTTTAGTCAGATTTGACAGCCTCTACAAACACAACCATCCTTATCCCACTGGGCAGGGTTAACTACATGGATCGTACAGTACTATTGTGCTTTACCAACCACCAAATCTTTGGATAAATTATTAACCAAGAGATTTTGCTCAATAACTTCAATAAACGTTCTCTTTAGTTCAGAGGACTCAATATTGCTTGATCTACCCTCCTCAACGGCACATCCAATGGCCTTCTTTGAAGATGTCTGAATCACCTCAAACAATTTTCTACTATTTTCTTTTTAATAGAGGCCACTTTAACTCTTCCACTTATATGTTCATTATGATTTTTTTTTCCTTTGTATGACCACACATCCATCTCAACATCCTCATCTCCGCTACCTCTACTTTATGCTCATGTTGTCCTTTTAAAGCCCAACATTCACTATCATATAGCATCGTTGGTCTTATAGTAGCACGACGAAACTTCCCTTTTACCTTATTAGGTACTTTTTTATCACAAATAACTCTATTAGACTTCCTCCATTTAACCACCTAGATTGAATTTTATGATTAACATCTCCATCAATTTTACCATCTTCTCTTAACAGTCTACTAAACTAAAACAAAATGAAAATAAAGAAAATACAAAGGTATGAACCTGAGTTAGCTTGTTGGTTGTCCTCTCCATCAGGCTTTATATTTTCAATGCAGCAGTCCCTCTTTAATTTTTCAAACCTTGAAGTAGCAGCTCTGAGTGATTCTTCCGCACCACTGAGTAACTTTTCTGCATCTCCGAGTAAGTTTTCTGGACCAGCTTTTGGAAATACCGATAGAAACCTCATCATAACACGTTGTATAAAACAACTCTTTATGTTGTGTGAAAACCATCCTGTTTCAAACTGTAAGAAATTAGCAATGTTAACAGCAAATATGATAGTTGGCCAAATATATTATCATAACTTGATTAAGAAATATAAACCCAAGTAGTGGCTGCAATTTTTAAATTTGATGCAGTGTAAGGAAACTCAACATACATGCATAGCTTCAGAACAAAACAAGATTACACAAAATCAGGAACCTGCTTGTTACTACTGGACCACAACTAAACGTTTCTCAGCTTCTTCTTTGTTGTTCAAGCAACTAAGTAACGATGAACTTTATGTGACCACATAATACATAATCATAGAGCTCTTCCTTCAAGCTAATTTGATGTTTTATGACTAATAGAATAGAACCTACAGCTACTTAAGTATAACTAGAACTTTTATCTATAAGTATATTGAAAGGCTAATAGATTTTTAGCTTAAGTACATTAGAATTAGTAGATGTAAAGAAAATGAAACAAAGGTTTCCATAATTTAGAAAAACAGGAACCAGAAACTTTTTGGCAGAAGAATTAAAAGAATCAAATTTGTTTGAGGAAGGGTGGCCCAAAAATGGCAAGAAACAGTAAAAATGCAAAGAAGAAGGTGAGTAGAAAAGGAAGTGAAGAGGGAGAAAGAGAGAAAAACAAGGTAGGCAGAGGGAAGGGAGAGAAAGAAGATAGATTGGGGGGGGGGGGGGGGATAGAGCTAACAGAGTACTAGTACTCTGTCTACAAAATTTGCAGAGTGCTGGAAGTCCGTAGGTATAAAAATTTATTAGACTCTTCTCACCAATAAAATTTCCAATAGAGGACTTTTCCCTAAATTTTCCCTTTTATTATTATAATCACATAACAGAAGATGCCTCATCAAACAACCTATGAAGGCTTCTTGGGAAAGTAATATTTTCAAAATAAATCAGGCCATTTAACTTCCATATACTTTTATTTGTTTGAAATATGAACTTGATAATATATTACTCATGGTTATGCAGAAGAAGCACATACACTTCAAGAAAGGAACAGCGACTGAATATGAAATATGGTAGAATCCCTTATCAGACACGTCATGAAACTTCATACTACACAACAGTATGCCTTTGGTCTAACTTCTTTCAATATCCATGATTAAAAAAGCTTCTTAGCAACAACATTTCTGTAGCCATATTTTTGAATGTCAATGATTAATCGCATTGTTAGGCTGCTTATTTATTATTATTGCATGAAAATGTATTTGTTGATCCTAGAAAATAACTTGAGACCACTTTATCCATTCCTTCCACCTTTCAACATTTTCCTGTATTTTTCAACCCATACACACAACCAATCAAGATTCTGAACGAAACAAAAACAGATCTGAAATAAGTCAAAATGCCATGCAACGGCAAAATTTGAAAGTGCATTCAAGGAGGAGAAAATGACTAGCGATTGGTCAACAATGCACAACTGAAGAACTTTGCACACAAATTCAATTCCAGATTTTCTCTTATTCCAAGTACTGGTGTTGGAAATTAATTGCACGCTCCCATCGCATTACGGAAGGGAGTAAAGATCTTGCACACACAATCCCATCATTAACTATTTCATAGAGGTTATCCCTTAAATTTCAAGCATTTGTTACTAGTGCTTCTAATGAGAATTACCAAGGGATGAGAAAAATATGAAACTATTCATATAATTGCTTAGCATCTCTATCCATCAAAGAATTTTGTTATTGTACAGATGTATACGTTGAAAACAAAAAGTGAAAATGTTAAATGAAAACATATATACAGTAACTTACAGTACAAGTAGCCTGCAGTGGAGGCTTCTTTATTTCCAGGTGGATGTAATCGTCAACAAGCTCAAATAACTGTAATGACGTCTGGAACTTGTAAGGGAAAACACGAAAAGCACATAATTCCTCCCATCTATGTTTCTTTCTGCATAGAAAATTAACACGTAAGAAAGCAATAGAAGCTAAGAAATTGTAGTCATGAATAGAAATAAAAAGTTACAAAATATGATATTTCTTTTTAGAACAACATACAAGATATGGTATTACAAGCTAAAAACAATCATCAGGTTCATTAACGTCATATCAAATGGGGATGCTCAAAGTCAGACCTTCATCAGTATAGCCAAAGATGAAAGAAAGAAAAGAACTTACTTGTTGGCCAATTGAGAAACACAGTAACTTCTTAATGATGCTGGTACTCGAAACTCAATTGTTTGATAACTGCCAAAACAAAGTTTTGAACAATAATATGGATGAGAGAGAAACACAAACTCATTAAAGAGTTTTGTCTTTGTAATAGGGACCAAAGTGGTATCGGATGCCTAAGAGCCATAATATTAAATAATATGGGCTGTCTAATGAAATATTCAAGTAAGCAGGCTCTTTCACCTCAAAAGATATCTTTCAGGGATGGGTTTTCCACCCCACTTTGGAGCCTACAATGATATAAGCTGTTAGGAATGTCTAGTTGTGAGAAAGCACTTCAAGCTAAAATGCTTATGTTATTAGAAAGTCCATGAATTATTTTACTATTAGCATGACTCAGCTTGCCAATGAACATTGAACAGAAAAACTAAATTCTTGTCCGTTAAAGATTTGAAATCTTTTCTGTTACTTATGAAGTTATGAATATACATGATACCTTAGTATTCTAAAAAGTCTGATAATACGACAAAACTCAACCCTAAATTAAAATTTATTAAATACTGAAACTAAACAAGAGTGCAAGAGTGACCTACGAGAAGAGAACTTACATGCGAGAATCAGGATCTTTCCGTGGATCATATCCTTTCTTGATCCAAAACCTACGAAATGGTCCACTAGAAAAGTAGTATGCAATTCTAGAAAGAAGCCTGAAGAAAGAGACGTTCAAAGGTTACTGAGTTATTATCAGGAATTCAACCTCCTCAATTTAAAAAGTTAGTTCACAAAACATGTAAAAAAACCTTCTAAGCATCTCATTTGAAAAATTTAAGCCTCTGTCAAGTAAGCATTCTTTGATAGAATCTTTTGGCCAAATAGGCCGCTCATCAAAGAGCCTAGATATAGCCTTCTGTGACTCCCACTGATCTGAGCCTTCAGGCACATATTCCTCCCAATTCACTATCTTTGGAATCTGTAAGAAAGTTAAGTATAACCCAGAACACGAGTGCACCATTCATTGCAATATATCTAAACAAAGTTTTATTTACTTTTATTTTAAGACATCAGAAAGAAGTGTCAAATGTACTGTAAACCTTTTGCATCCACTCCACTATATTTTAAAATGAAAAGAAAAGTTTAAAGAAAATGAAATAACATGAATAAATGACCTTGCACTCTCAAAGGAATAAACACACTTGGTAGGACGTGATATTTCATGAACCTCTATCCTAAAATTGATCCCTTTCACTTTGATAAATAATATGTGCGACCTCAATATGTCCTAAACTAACAGCCTTTGCCAGTTTTTTTTTTTCTTTTAAAAAAAACCCAAGTAATTAATTAAAGACCCCAACTAACCAATAAATCAGAAAATTTAACCACATAATTGAGGTGTAAAGTATCTGTCACTAACAGTTGCTTACCCTTGGACAATAAAAACAGTCATTATATCAAGGCATCAAATTCAGAGCTTCAAATGACTCTTCACTAATTGTGATAAGGATATCTTTAATGTCAAAATCAATAGCAAGAACTGACTCTATGTCCATCTGCACAAAAAGGACAACAATAAGTTTTTTCATGCAAATATAAAAAAGATCATGTACTTGTGAAAGTGCCAATGCAAATATAAAAAAAATCGTTCTTTCAAAATATTGTACATGCACTTATAAAAGCCCCATATTGATATGTAAATGTAAAAGAGGGTTAGTTAGTGTTGAATTTAGAGGGATAAAGCATACTCTATTAATCATACTCTATTAATTTGTAAATCAAAGAGAGTACATATGGGCCTTTATATTGGCAAACCTAGAGCCAACCCTAGAATCTAATTTAATCTAATAAATCAAAATAATTAAGATATAATATATCCATATCTAATCCTAAGATATGATAAATATCAAACTTGATAAGATAATGATTAAATCTAAATAATCCATAATATTCTAACACCCCCCTCAAGCTAGAGAGTATATGTCGATCATTCCTAGCTTGCCTCGAAATCCTTCAAACTTCGACTTCCTTCACACCTCGTCTCGATCAACAACGGCGGTGATGGGGCAAGATAGTGGTATGTATCACTTTTGGTTTGTTCGAATCAAGCTCACGATTCCTCACCTTTGGCTTGTTCAAATCATGCTCACGGTGGTCTCTCTCCTTACCTCTAGCTCGTCACTCTTTTCATTTTTGGGATGACTCTAATCTAGTATTATGGGCTTGTACTTATTTGTTGAGTCTCAGAGGCCCTTTATTTTTGCCTAGGCTTGTACTTCCTTTTGAGACTCAGAGGCCCATTATTTTTGCTTGGGCTTGTACTTCTCTTTGAGTCACAGAGACCCGTTATTTTTTGCTTGGGCTTGTACTTCTTTTTGAGTCTCAGAGGCCCGTCATTTTTGCTTGGGCTTGTACTTCTTTATGAATCTCAAATCCTCGTTTAATCCGAATTGTACCAAATTCACACTAGGAATACTAAATTTTGACTTATTCTGCTTCTCAAGTATCCTGCGAAGCATCTGTAATTCTTCCTTGCTCAGGCAATCATCATTCTCAACCATTGGTTCAGCTAGGGTAATGTGACTTTGGAAGTTCGAGATTCCACTGGAAGGTTTTCCATGGAGTTTCTACCATTCTTTTCTATTATGGCCCTTCTTCTTGCAATAGTTGCACCATTTGATAGTCTTTTGTTCCCCATGTGTGCAATAGTTGCACCATTTGGTAGTCTTTTGTTCCTCGTGTGGTCTCTTAATTTCAAGAGCTGAGCTTTCAATTTGGCTTGAGCCACTTTGGTTCAGGAGTTTTCTACTTTCCTCAAACTGCACTAAGTTAACAATATCAAATAGTTGTGATAGTGGCTTCAACCCCATTATTCTACCCCTTATCTCTTTGAAAGAGTCATTTAGGCCTACGAGGAAATCATGTATTATTCCTTCTTCCACGATCCTCTTGTACAGCTAAGCATCGTTGATGTTTTTCCAAGATGAACCTCAAACAAATCTTGTTGCTGCCTCAATTTTAGCAAAGAATTATAATATTCAGTCACCAACATGTTACCTTGTCTTAAATCACGACGTTGTAGCTTCAGGTGGATCAAGGTAGCGGTGTTATCAAGTGAGGAGTACCGAGCAGTGTCCCAAATTTCCTTTGTTGTGTGGGCAAGGAGATAGCCCTCACCGATCTCCACAGTCATCGAGTTACACAACCAAGTCATAACTTGGTTGTTTTCAACAAATCATGTGTCAAAATTTGGGTCATTAGGGGTTGGTTGAGATGCTGCCCCGTTAATATATTTCTCCTTTCTCTTGCCACAAATATACCTCAATACACTTTACAACCACTGTAGATAGTTTCTACCATTAAACCGATGGTTAATAACCACACTATGATTTTTTGAGAAATCTAGTGTCATCTCTATGGTTCTTGGTGGTACTGTTTGGTTTGGTGGTTCTATTTGGTTTGGATGTTCTGAAGATGAAGAATCTTGAGTTTGAGAAGTTTTACCAGACATAAAAGCAATGGGAGTCATTCTAGTTGGATTTCCAGGAATTGATCCGACCATAAGAGGAATTATAGAGGGATCCATGGCACTGGAATTTTTTTTTTTTTTTGGTTGCCAGAGGTCACCATTCATGATGACGCATGGGTGTCACGTGCCAGCAAGGTGGTGGCGAGTAGTGGTCACGCGTCGAGCAGATCATCATCACTCTTATGGGTTTTGCCGATCAACATGCACTGATGCCATCGATGGTGGCAGTGTAACTCCACGCGCGCCCCCCACCACAAATCTAAAAGTCACTTTTCTGCCATTCTGTGCTCTCCAATGCTCTTTGTCATGGTCTCTCTCTCTCTCTCTCTTAGGCTCGTGTCTCCCTCTCTCTCGCCTCTCATGTCTCTCTATTCTGTGAAGAGTTGTTTCAAAGGTCGGACGAAGGGCTGTGACACGTGAACTTCAAAGATCAGAGGAAGACTATTTACTATAGGTCTAAAGGAGACCTAGCTCTGATACCATGTTGAATTTAGAGGGATAAAGCATACTTCATTAATCTGTAAATCAAAGAGAGTACATATGGGCCTTTATACAGGGAAAACCTAGAGCTAACTTTAGAATCTAATTTAATCTAATAAATCAAAATAATTAAGATATAATATCCTAAGATATAATATATCCATATATAATCCTAAGATATGATAAATATCAAACTTAATAAGATAATGATTAAATCTAAATAATCCATAATATTCTAATAGTTAGTTAGTTGTTAATAGCCGCTAGTAGTTAGTTAGGATCAATGGTTCTTGATGTGTTGCGTATATAAGGCATATAACTCTTCACTATATCTCTATGTTTCCATGATGCATGAATAATCAGAGTAGTTTCAGTCTCTCATTCCTCTCCTTTCGGTTTTCTCTCTCTCTTCTTCCCTCTTCCCTCTATATCTTCTTCCCTGTACCCATCTCTTTCTTCTTCTTTCTCTACACTTCCTTAACACAAACATGTATAATATATCTATTGGAACAATTTCTTTTAATGAGATTCTGAAGTCATGGGCAGGATAAGAAAATGTCAACTGTGCAACACTATGCAGTCTATGTTGATATTTTATCATTAAGATATTCCCGTTAACAAACAAAATCAACAAGAAAATGAACTAGTATTTCGAATTGACTGGTTCATTCTGATAAGAAAGTAATTCAAGTTTAATACCTCATATTCAATTTGGGGATGGGCCTCTTGTCTCTTTTTTGAACTTGTCGACATTGATGGTGGTCTCAAACTGCAAAACAGAAAATATAGTTTTGAAAAATAATTAAAATACTTAAATTTAGAATATATAGTAGAATATATAGGATTAAAAACCAATATTTTAATATATTTTGTTTTATTAAAGTTATGTTTTATCTTACTTTGCTAAATTTTATCAAGGATTATAAGCTTGCAAGGATATGCTTGTTAGCTAGCATTCTAGCATGGTATCTTTTGGATCAGTTTTCTGATTGATTACAATTAAAAATTTCTCAGTTCTCTTTCTCCTTCCTTCCTCTCTTTTACTTTATGCTGGCTACTAAGCCTTCATGACTCCGCCTCCCTAAAAATGAGAGGTTTTGTCTTCATATGGCCTGATAGTATATTGCACCCACTAAGGGAAATAAACAAGAGTCTTCAATTGTAATAGATGACATCTAGCTAGATATTTCAAATCAGGAAGTATGCAATCAACAAACAGGAGACGCTGCAGGAACTTACACTACATTGTCTGGCACATCTTTTGGGGAAAAAAGTGGTGGCATTATAATCATAACATCCTCCTGATCCACATCCATGAGACCACCCTTTTCTGTGACAGCACATAACCAAAGTATTACATGCATTTCAGAAACATATGAAAACACAGAAACACATAGTACTCACCAAAGTGAGGGTCTTCAAGTTCTGACCAGTTTCTCTTTCTCTTCCTGGCAACATTGGCATGAACTGGAATAACATGCTGGTAGTCTACCATTCCTTCATAATTTTAGAGCACAAAACAAAAACAAGTCAAATTACCTCAGAAGTTGCATAACTCTAATGAAACCTACCAGACCTCAGCATGAGATCACCTAAGACAAACCCAATCTAAGTTTCTAACCATTAAAACAGTAAGCTTCAGGAATAAGAGCAACAATATCAGCAACAAGATTTTCCTCTCCATCTGCAGATATACAGTTATCAGCTTCTTCAGTGATAGCCGCCGTATCTGTTTTTGATTGAGTTGTTTCCACCTCATTCTGCATCTCATTATTTGACAAGCTTTCAGAAGCTGTAGCATCATGACCATCATGTGGTTTTTCCCTACATATTTTAAGAAGAAAATTATTGCAATGGCGAAGCTCCCCAAATGCAGGATGTGAATATGGATCTTCAGGGCGGAAATGGAGCTCCAATTTCTCAGATTGAGAACTGCGAGCCTGCAAAACATCAGCCAGACCATAATCTAAGTGAAAATGCATGGAAACCAAATCCCATTGACAAATCATGTGTAGGGGCCCATTTGTTTCAGCTTTTTTATAGGAAAAATCATTTTCTTTGTTCAAAATTAAGTACTTTTTGAGAAATTTTAGAATAGTTGTTTAAACTTACAGAAATAAACAAAATTTTCCAAAAATCAGATTTCTAATTCTTTTGAGGAGTTATTCTCAGTAGCTTCTAACTATTTTAAAAAACACTTTTTGTTGAATCCCAAAATTATAGGGATAGAGATATGTTAAGATCCGATTTTATAGGAATAATTGTAGATTATTTGCTATTATTTTAATGTAAATCAGCGATATCTTCGGAATATTCTGTTAGGATTCACACAATATATCACCAAAATATGCTGTATAGGATGGTATTATCTGAAAACAAAAGGGTTACAGCAATCTGATAGGAGCAAAACTGCTCCTTATCAGCCAAGAAGTTTCAGGTCGTTCAGTCCCTGGTTCCTCTCCTATTACAATCCTCACCAAAATGCTCAATCATCCTCCCCCTGAACATCTAATGGTACGTATAGTCAAAACAAAGGAACTTTCACAGTCCCCCATGAGCCACCCTAATAACAGCTACTATTCCTACACTTACTTCAAAAAGGATGTAAATTACAAAGGTCAACTCTGTAACCTTAAAAGGCATCTTGCCCCTTTGTACAGTTTGTGTCTGCCTCGGTGTCCACATGTAGACCTTAGTACCTTACCCATGAATGGAGGGGCTCTTTCATTACCCTCCCTTAAAAGCTTTACCTTGTCCTCAAGGTGAAATTCTGGAAACTGTGTAGCTATGGTCTCTAAGTCTTCCCAAGAATTCTCATAGGATGGCAGATCCTTCCATTTGATCAGGACCTCAGTCTGCCCATTCATGAGTCGCCTGACCTTGCAAACGTCTGCCGGCTGAACCTGCAATTCCAGCTGCTCGGATAGAATTGGTGGAATTGTAGGAGTCACCCACCCCAACTAGACTGATTTCTTAAGAACCGAAACATGAAAAACCGCGTGAATGTGGGTTGTAGGAGGAAGGTCAAGACGATATGCCACTACTCCTACTTTGTCCATAATGGTGAATGGGCCATAGAACCATGGACTCATCTTTTCATTAACTCTCTTGGCCAAGGTACGCAACTGATAAGGCTGAATTTTGACATAAACCTGATCCCTAACGTCAAATTGAACATTGTTATGGTTTTAGATGTTTAGGTTTAGAATTAAGAGAAGAAGAGAGCTTATAGATCAAGAAGAAGAGAGTAGAAGAGAGATAGAGAAGAGAACTCCAATGGTTCTCACACAACTGAATTCTGCAAGGTCATGACTAACATGATTGTACAATTGTGAGGATTGGGCTATTTATAATGAGATAGCCTCCCTCTAATCCTAATCTAGTGGTTAGTAGGATATTATAACACTTATCCCACTAATTATGCAAGTTTACAATTAGGTCCCTATAGAATGTTTACAAGTAGGTCCCTAAGTACATGCTATGCTTATTTATATATCAAACATCCCTCCTACGCTTGTTGGCTTGTTGCCGCATTTATTCTTGAGCCTTGATCAACTTGTCCTTCAGAGTTGCAAGAATCACGTTCCGGGATCTGATCTGCTCACTAACTTCTTCTACAACCAAGGGCTCATGAGTGAGCTTCAGAAAAGTGGGTGAATCCCTTCCATAGACAGCTCGAAAAGGAGTCATATTGGCTGATCCTTGGTGATTGGTGTTGAAGCAAAATTCAGCCCATGGCAGCCAGTAGCCACTGAACCCATTGATCTAGCTTTTCGCTAGTAAAACACTGAAGATAGGTTTCCAGCCCTCTATTCAGCACCTCCGTTTGGCCATCAGTCTCCAAGTGATAGGCTGAACTTAGACACAATTGAGTACCAGCCTGTTTGAAAAATTCCCACCAAAAATGACTTATAAACACCCGGTCTCTATGGGACACAATGGTCTTTGGAAACCCATGCAGCTGGACTATTTCCTTGACATATATATCAGTGACATCCTTAGCACTAAAGGGGTGATGGAGAGACAAGAAATGTGCATATTTAATAAGGCGGTCCACTATGACTAGTATAGTATCAAACCTTCGGGATTTTAGTAACCCAATAATAAAATCCATACTTATGTCCTCCCAAACGGCCTGTGGGATAGGGAGTGGCTGCAGCTATAAAATAACTTCTGTGTATATACATAATCCCTTGGAATCGAATATGATGTACCGGAACTAATTCAAACCTCCGACTCTCTTCACTTTCAAATAAAAATTTATTTTTAGTAATTAAAACCAATTAAAAAAAATAACTTCTACTTTTCATGAAATCTCTAAACAACTTGTCACCCAAAAAAGAATCCCTAAACCAAAAATCAAATTTTAAAATGATTTGACAGTGACTTATTTTTTAAGCTTTAACAAACAGTTTATAAAGGTTAGTATTGCGGATAAACAAATAAAAGAACAGCATCTAAATTGGCATAAATAAAATTTTCTTGTACCTTAAGGATGCCTTGAATGCCACCAAGAGTATCTACCGCACGAGTCATGGATGATGGATAGCCTGGATAATTGACCATAAATCCACGGGGGCTAGGTAGAAACCCTGAGATTGTGCCATCTTTAATCACTCCCATTACATATACAATAAAACTTCTACTCTGGCAAAGAGATTTCACATGTTCTATTAGGTTTATCTTTCTGCTATGTTTAACAGTAACCATAAAAATAAAAATAAAAAAGGTGTCATGCTTAAGCTACATTGGAAATAGATGGTTAATTTACTAAACTACCCACAAAAAATGGAAAATATGAAAGAAACATTAAAAGGGAAGATGGAAAATTTAATACAATAAAAATATGCTACTCCAACTTACTTTGAGCTGTGCTGCACAAAGCTAGACGAACATTAATATTTAGGGACTAGAAAGTAGAAACAAAGTATCAGCAATCTTCATTCCACAGATCAATTGACAACACAGGAAAAGCTAAGATGTCAAGCCCCGGATGCAGGTAATAATATTCACATTTCAGTGCAGCCTATGATGGTAATCTCACAGCAACCAGTCCTAATGAGTAACGACAATAGAATCTGCCATCAAATCTCAAAATGGCAATAATTTGTACTTTCAAGGCAAAAAGTGCGATCAAATATCAATTTATTGTTCAACTAATGACAAATCTATCGAACTTTCACATAATTACCTGAATGAAAAAAAAAAAATAGAAAAGAACTAATGCTACATATAATATAAATTACGTACAAAACATTTTATAGATAACTCCAATCTTTGTCAGAAGTTATCATGAGTACTTTACAAGCTCCTTACTGAAAACAATGTCTAACAAAAGGCATTCATCAAAATACAGGAACTTTCAGGAGAATGCCTCTCCTCTTCATTTACAACTCTAATGAGTTGCATTCATAACCTTAACTCTTTACTATAGAATGAGAACAACGATTTCAAAGCTGTCTTGAAGCTTTACTGGGTATGGTATATTTTTCACATATAATTAAGGTATACCATTTTCTATTTTAAAGAAAAAATTTCATTAGAAAAAAGTGGAGAAAAATTACAAAGACATGGAGTTTAAATATCTTTCTAAAGAAATAAATTCGATAAATAGTCACCATACCTGAATATAACTGAGGAAGACAAATTCAGACGAAGGTAGAGGCGTGGTGCTAACTGCTGCGAATGCGATGAAGAGAAGGAAGAGAGACGAAGCCAGAGGAGGAATAGAAACTGATGAGTTGGTGCAGAAGAGGCAAAGCCAGGAAAGTGCTCTGTAGTGCCGCCTGAGGACGACGGAGGCGAAGCCAAAGGCGGTGGCGGCGGGTACGGGTTTGGCGGGACGGTTGAGAAGACTCAATCGGGCCTCCAATTAATCAACCTGACACTTTTTAGCGGTTGAATCCGTGAATCTCACCAATATTGCTAGCTATCCGGCCCAACAATCAAATGAAATACTCCGTATTAAAAAAAAAAAAAAAAAATTCTTGATTGAATTGTAATTAGTCCCTCGGATCCTAATTATAAGACATAGTTGACTTTTTTAGAGAGATTAAAGAAGCTAATTAAATTACTTTAGAGTATTTTTATTTTTATTTTTTTCTTCAAACTAATTAGTTTAACCAATAAACTAATATATAATCTAAAAATATACAATATATGAAATTATTAAGTAACTTATTTAGCTTCCTTAATCCCAAAAAAAAAAATGTCAACTATGTCTTATATATAATTAGTACCGGAGGTAGTACCTTGTTTAATTTTGGATACTTTGGATGATCAGATATTCAGATTTTTGGTTAAGTCAAAAAACAAAAAAACAAAAAAAAACAAATAACAGGATAATGACGTTTAAAAAATATAAAAATTGAAATTGAAGCAAGAATATCGTACATGTTGTTTTTTTCCGTCGTTCATATTATCTCTCGAAATAAATCAACGAATTGATTAGATTAAGATTTTTTTACCTTCATAGAGAATATTAAGATTGGAAATATTGATTTTGTTAAAAAAAAAAAAAAGGTCTTGTTATGGACTCAAATATTGGGCCCATCCAAGGTATGACCCAACAAAAAATAACCAATATGATAAAGATGTGATGACACAACATTTAGGCTTGGAAGCACAGAAGGCCCAACAATCCAAACCCTAACTCTAAGGTACATTCTATAAATAAAGGGTAAACCCTCAAGTACACACATTTGATGCTCTCTCTAATTTACTATTCATATTTGTGTAAAGTGATCTTCTATTCTCATAAATATCTCATCAATGGATACCTAAGAAAAAGCTATTTGATCCAACATAAAATCACTAGTCTAATAAGGCTAGATACTTGTGTGTTCTTATGGTAGAACAGGTCTTGTGACTTTTTGTTTCTTACCTTTATATTATAGTATGGGTTTGTTTCATATTAAAATTACTAAAATAAATCATTCTTCTTTTTTGTCAAAAAAATAAATTCATTCAAAAAATTACGAGGACGTAAGTTTTAATAGAAAACTGTTATGAATATACTAATTATGTGGATGTCCATTGACTCAAGATCTCCAAATATTACAAGATGACATAGTACTATGCATAGTAATCTACTATTTGTATGGGACCCATGGCCAAACTATCATTCACCTACTGCAACAACCGTTTGGTGAAGTTTGAAATATATTTAGGGAATATTACACCTAATGACTCAAAGGTGTAGAAATTATACTTAAAGACCCATTTTCCTTCTATAAATAGAGGTCTTCTGTAAACATTCAGTATATAATTGAAATGAGAATTTCTCTCTCTACTTTCTCTTTTTATAATCTTTTCCCTTATTTTCTTCAGTTTTATAACAAAAACAAGTTTTTTAATGCGATACATAACGTGGTAGAAACCAGCACGGACCAACATTTTAGATGTTGTGGGGTTATTTGCAAGTGTTTGTACTTTATAATTTTTGTATGTTATTTTATCTTGGGGTAATATTTAGTATAAGGAAAAGTACCTTTTTAAAAATATTTTTTTTAAAAAAAAAAAAACACGCACATTGCCTTGTATAAACACTAACTCCATAAAGTTATCAATAGTGGGCTTGTTTGGGTTAGCGATATGAGCGTGGCTTAAAAATTATCTGACCTTTATAAAAACCTGGTAAGAAAAAAGTTATGTTGTAAGTATAATTTGTGTTTGGATTGCCCTTTGGCTTTTTATAAAAGTGACTTTTTTCTAAACAAATGAGTGTTTAGATTATTATTTGAAAAGTCACTTAAGATTAAAAAAAGACTGAAAAGGACATGAATTATATTGAATAATGCATATACATATTAGTTGTATATATTGAGTTAATGGAAATTTTAATTTTAATTTTTTAAAAAATAATATTATTAAAAAATAATAAACAATAGAGTCCATAATTAAATATATTTAATGGATAAAATTGTTTCTAAAAGAGTTAAGTAGCAATTTTGCCCTAAAAGTACATCTCCAGGAGCAATATTGCCCTAAAAGTTTTTTTTGGCTCAATTTTTCTCCTAAGTATAAAAACGTAGTAATATTGTCCCCCACTAACGATAACCCTAACAGAGTTAGCACACTCAAAGATGATACTCTCACACTCGAGGGTGTACAGTCTTTTCTTGACCCCCAAGTGTACACTTATTTTGAGTGTGGACTATAGCACACTCAAGTATGCACTTAGTGCACACTCATTAGATTAGGCATGGGATGAAGAAGCACTAACAAAGCAAAAAAAAAAAAAAAAAAAGGAAGCACAGTAAAAAGAAAAAAAATAAAAAACTATATTGTGTTCCTGATTAAGCTGCAAATTGGAGCTTTAATTAAACCCATTGCGTTGAATGAGTAACCCAAATAGAATGTGATAGCTTTTTTTGGAAATTATCACCTTTTTCTAGCTTATTTGACTTAAAGCACACTTTAAGTCAATTGCCCACATTTTATGGCGAACCTTTGCGTCATTAAACTATAAACTTAACACGGTCAACAATAATCATGACAAGGTTATCAATTGCTGTATAGTTTGTTCTAAGCATATTTTTATATTGATTGTGTTATATTCCCTTTGGTCCTAATTATAAAACCAAATTGACCTTCTTTAGAGAGATTGAGGAAGCTAGATAAATTAATTACATCATATGTTGTGTATTCTTGAATTATATATTAGTTTATTAGTTAAACTAATTAGTTTAGGAAAAAAATACATCAAAGTAATTTAATTAGCTTCCTTAATGTCTTCAAAAAAAGTCAACTTGGTCTTATAATTAGGACTAGAGGAAGTAGTCTATAAAAATATTTGATTGTGTAATTCAACATGTCTTATGACTAAAGTGTCCCATTTCTATCTGATCTAATTGACACATTAATGTCTTTGCTTTACTTAAACTGCTAAGATTTGGAAGTACAACTTAATATCTAATTTCAAACAAGCAACCCCCAAATATATATAACTCCATTCAAATAAAATTCTTATAAAATATGCCGATTAAACTACAACTATCAAATAAAGTTCTCCCGAGCAAAAACAAAAAAATAAAGTTCTCCCAACTACATTACATCTCAACCAAGTATTTTAGCAATAGCATCAAACTGTTGAGCATACAAAAAACCCAAGGAGATTCTGCCATGGCATATAATTCTACCCCCTTAGCTATAAATAATAGCCAAAAAAATCTAGAGTCTATTATGTACTCACTACACATAAATGCCTCAAACATTGTCTAAATCTTGTGAATGCTATAACCTGCCTCCTCCGATGTCAAGTTCTCCTTCCAATTCTCAAATTCTGCTCCCCCAAACATCACTTGCTTGATCCCAACAAAACTAAAAACACAACCAGAAACCATAAAGATGGATGAGTTATACAAAAAAAAAAAACAATTTGTACGTCTACATGCATATAGGGAGAGGGAACTAAGTAATCATTGGTTTTAGCATTAATCATATCCATGCTGTTTGATCACAAGTCAGTGGCCACAATTAATGCCCAAATCATTACAAATGTGTAATAATTTTTGTTGCTCGTCCGATCCTTAATGTAAGACATATTTGTCTAATTTGGAAATATTAAGAAGCTAAATAAATTACTTAATTATAACATATGTGACATAATTACTCTAAAATAATTATATGCAACATTATGTTATAGATCAATTAGGCAAATTAGTTTTAGAAAAAATGATAAATGGGAGATAAAATGAAAAAAATGTCTTACATTAAGGACCAAAATCTACTCTCAAACTAGGTCATACATTCAAAACCGAAGGAGTATTTTTTTCGCTTTTTGCAAGCAACATATTTCCATTAGTCTAAACCAAAAAGTTGTAATTTAATGAAGACAAATGCTTAAATGCATGTAGACATGACACACACAGGCGCACGCACACATACAAACCTAGGAATTGAAAAGCACAAAACAAAAATGACAATCTCCAACTTCTATTTTGTGGAGCTCAAATAGCTCTGATTTGCTAGTCCTTGAAACCAGAGTAGTCAAACAAGAGGAAGAAAAGCAAGAAGTGGAGATCATACTCAGAGCTTATCTGTGTCAATGCGTTTATTAAAACATCCAGAAGCAATGGTTCATTAGTTCCAATATCCACCCTGTCATATCACAACTACAAATCATTAATAATTGAACTCCAAATCTCATAAATGCGTAAGCAAAGATGTAAAATGAGAAAGAAGAGAAGAAGATATAAAGGTGCAATACCAAATTCGAGCTAGGTTATCTTGAACCTCAAGATCCCCAATGTTGTAAAATGTACTTGGTGTCACATTCGCTCCCTGAATAGAATCATAACTTGGTCTTTTGTCCAATGAACTTTGTGATAGCTGTAGGAGTAAGGCTAGTTCAGTAAGGAACATCATCAATATAAAATATAAAAATTATAAACATAAACAATGCGGCTCTTGACAAACTCTAATGTACAAGACTAAATCTTGTTGCATTCAAAACTTACAAATTACAAAGCATTCAACTGGCATTCATTACATAAGAGAAGTCTTACTTGCATATTCATAGAATTGCATCCACCAAGACGTCCAACTATGTGCCATGCTCGAATTGTCTGATCAGAGTCAAATCCAACAAGGTCAACTAAAGTTCCTAATACATGAAAGTGCATCTATAAATATTAGGGAACGAACTAAAAACCCGTTTTGGTTCTTCACAGAGGTATTTCTCAACTTAAGTATTTGTAAAATTGCCTTTTCAAGTTGATCCTTCACAGATATATACTTCTCAATATTGTCCTTCTGTCAATTTATAATAAATGAACTTAAAAAATGTGACGACACATACTATAGTCTTTGGTGAGTTATCAATTACTCATGCTTTTACAATATATAATTGAAATATAAGCTTCAAAGCTATTTCTCCGATAGTAAAGAGATGAAAGGACTTAAATTTAATCAGTTGTATATATGAGAGACAAAATTTAGAAGCACTTGAGAAATGCCCTATATACAAGGGATCAAATTGAAAAGGCAATCCTATGAGGGACCAACTCAATGAAAACTTATTGGTAAAGGACCAAAACAGCATTATAGTCATTAGCGAAAGAAAAATACAAGTGTCTTGAGTTGCACGAAGTCCCTTACATCACAAAGTAAGGAGATATCCTTTGCAAGTGGAGTATTGTAGAATTCAATCCATAAGTATGAGTTTGAGAAATCAAATCTGGAAATTCCACGTTCAAAGTATGAACCATAATAACAATTGCATTACATAGGTATATTCCAACTCAAAATAAGAAACAAAACTACAATTAGAGAAAATATAGACATCACTTGATGCTTAAATTACAAGGCACATTATATAGACTTCACCTATGTACTTCCCACAACTAAAAGAAACGAGAAAGAACAGATGTAAGCCATGAGTCAACCAGCCATGTAAATTTATATGATAAATTTTAGAGTAAAATACTTTGATCACTCATGAATTGAGCATTAAATATGCAACCTCCATACTATCATTTACTCCATTGCAAGGGTCAAAAGCCAACTTTGAAAGCCCTTGATATTTTGTATATAATACATTTGAACATTACTGGAACCACTTTGACGGGGTTGAGAATGAAACCATGCAAATTTTTCAGATCTGAGAGTAACTAACTCGAGTTCTAACTAGACAAAGCTCATAATGGTGTTCTAGGCCTACAACCATCAAATCGAGACGTTGACTGGCCTAGGGATGTCTCAGTAACTCGATTTGTTAAGGAATCACTTTGAAAAGGGCCAAAGGTAAGCAGCTTGTCAAAAATATAAAAGATGTCCATGTATATTTTAGAATAACAGAGAGTCCTATGTAGTTAATGCTATATTCATGAGGGATCAAATAAATTTTGGAAGGTGAGAATTATCATATCTCCTCTCATTTTTATCTAAGAAAGTCATTCATCATTAAAGCCATGCATACACTATCTCAAAGATGCCGAAGACCACATTGTATTTCTTGTCTTCAAATGCAACGTTGTAGATATATTTTAATAGCTTACTAAGAAAGACTACTATCATTCATTCAAACGCAAAATCTTGCAAACATCCATGATTAAACTTACTTGTTAAATGACACTTTCATTGGTACTCCAGATCCGGTCTTTGTGTGCAGTATCTTGCTCCTCTTCTTTCTTAACCTCTCCTCCATCTGAAATTAAATTAAGTAGCTTCAATGAGAATATTGCTCACTAAAGGGTCTCCTTAAGTTTCAATTACTTCAAATGGCCACAAATACCAAAGTGACAAAGATCATCCTTAAAAAAAGGTACTATGGAAACAAGATAAAATTCCTCATAAGAAAATATCAATTAAATATTTAAATGTTAAAATGAGCAAACCATTTCTGCTTACTTTGGATCGGGCCTTGTTTGGGTCATCAAGATAACTCCCAAGAATTTCAGCGAACTCTGGATCACGGTCATAATCTTTTTCTTGCTGACCTGTATTAGCCCCACGACCTGAAAATCTAGTGGCATAATCATTATCATCATCTTGTTCATCTTCAAGATCAATATCCACGGTCTGTCTACTTGCATACAGTCCCTGAGTTGAAAATTCACCTACATCCTCCTCCTTAGATTCTTGTTCTTCATTAAAAATATCTAAATCAATATCCTTACTATTCAGCTTTTTGCGTGGATTTCTGACATCACATGAGAATCTTGTATTTCTAGTAGAGCTTGAGACTATCAGTGCAACAAATGAAGATGACACAAAGTTATTGTTGTGGAAGAAACACTTGGAGCACGTAGTGGCTGGGCCAGTTTGAAGGGGAGCACACAGGTGTAGGATGGCCATGAGCTGTGTGATAAATTTGATAGGGAAGAATGAATCGTTGAGGTCACTTTAACTCCAGTCTTCCATTAACCTGCACTATGTAAAAAGCTTTTGATTCCAAAATAGGCGTTGGCCAGGATGACAAGAGTTGCAGCAAGAATTTTACACGAAACATGCATTCAAGAACCGTGAAGTTTATGAGGTATTTGATACAGTTATGTTAATATGTTAGATTCCAAAATATTATTCTGCAGCATGACTAATGGATGTAAACAAGACTTGAGGCGATATAATCCTCTTTGAATGCACATCAAAATTTTCCACTCGAACTATACGATTTAAGGAACACATTGGGGGTTACTTTTTAATAGATAGCCATATTACTGAGTACTGACTATCGATTATGCACAAAAACTTACCGGTCTAATTGAAGATGGTAAGTATTGATCCAACAATGGAGATTGAGATAGAGTAAAGAATCATACATCTGCTATTATTAAGTAATGCTAAATCGCACTTCTTTTTCAGAGTAAGCAGATAAAAAATCATATATCTGCTATTATTAAGTAATGCAAAATCGCACTTCTTTTTCAGAGTAAGCAGAATATCACATTAAGGTCTCCAAACAATAATGAAATTATCCAACAAATAAAAAATTCCGCGTGCTTTCGGAAGGGACGTACCAGATGTGTATGAGAATATTAGAAGAAATCAACCTCCCGAATAGAACGTACAAGAGGGAACCCACCAGAACAAGGCTCCGTGAGGGAGAGAGGTTGCTAGTTCCTCGGTTCCTTGTTTCAATGGTGAAGCTGAGACTATGAGTAGGCGAAAGTGAGGACAGAGGACTGGCGAGTAAGGGAAGAGAACGCTGACGGAGACTATAGGCTTCTTCTTGTTCCTCTCCTTTTTTTACTTTTTTTTTTAAGGGGAAAAAAAGATTAAATTTTTTTTTTATATAAATTTAAATTATAAAATTTTGGGTTAGAAATTTTTAGGGAAAGTTGGGGATAAATCCCTGTTGACAAGTTAATTGCGGATAAATTCCTAAAACATTCAAATCCTTTTAAGCGTCAGGATCAAATTACCCTTTTTAAAAAGGAATAGGATATTGTTACTGCCATTTTTTTGTTATTACTAATGTTACTATCACTTTCTCACTGTTAGATCAGAATCAAGAAATGATAAAGATAGATAAGATTCTGATCTAACGGTGAAAAAGTAGTAATAACATTAGTAGTAATAATATCTCGTCCCTTTTAAAAAAGGTAAAAAAAAAATAGCCTTATTAAAAAAATTCAAAAAAATACCTTCTACAATTTCCAATTCGTAACATTATGAGATCGAACTAGTAGAGATGAACCCACAAATGAAAAATGAAAGGCAAAAAAGATCAATCTCCTTCCACACAAAGTCAAAGCAATCAAATCTCATTTACACTATTGAATCCACAAAGGTGCAAATGAAACCAAAAATCCAACCTTTGTATGGCGATATGTTTCCCCTTTTTCATTATCAAGTTTCTTCTCCTTCACAAATAATGACAAGTAGGTATGATAACAATTTTTATTTTATTTTATTTTATTATTATTATTTTTTTTTTGCTCAGAAGGAATGATAACAATAACGATGGTTCTTCAATGAATAGCGACGGGCGACAGGTCTCTTCAATGAATGATAATGGGTCTTACTCTTTTCATCTTCTTCAAATTAACCAAGGCCAATGATTTTGATCTAGATATCACTTCTCCTCCCTCAATGGCTCAGGGGATCATAGATCTAGAAGAACAAGACAGTTTGCTCCCAACAATAGAATCAATAATAAAAAAATGATGATAAGATTCTAGCAATGGAGTGATGTGAAGTTTGAAGGTTGGCAGATATATGATGAGATAGGGTTGAGGGAGGGAAGAAGAAGGTGGGTTAAAAAGTTGGATTTGGCTTTCCTTTTATACACCTTACCATCATTTTCCTTCCTTTTCTTTTTTTCACCATTGGATCAAGATCTCAACAGTCCAAATTTAACATGTTATAAAAATATTATTATAATTTTTTCTTATTATTATAATTTTACCTTAAATATATAATATGTTATATCTGGACCGTTGAGATCTTGATCTAATGGTGAAAAAAAGGAGGGAAAATGATGGTAAAAAGAAAAGCAGGAAAGCCAAGTCCTAAAAAGTTGCCAGTGATGGGGAAGAAGGTTGTTGTCTATCACTACGAAGATCTCGTGGTAGAAAATTACCAAACTTGGCAAATGAGCTTCCATTAAAGATGATTTAGTCTTTTACCCGTCGTACTTGTTGACAACCAAGGACCTAAATGCATCAAGTACCATTTTCTAATTAATTTGTCAAAGAGGGATTTATCCCCAATTTTTTCCAAATTTTTACTTTAATCTTTAAATGTATTTTTGGTTAATGTATCATTCAATTTTACTAAAAGTATTTTTTTTATAAAAGGCATAATGATTCATATTTAGTACTATCTTGTATTTAATATAAGAATCAAATGATTAATTTGGAGAGATTTAAAAAGTTAAATAAATAATTTAAAGTATTTATATACATCATCATTCTTCAAATTAATTTTCTTAACTTATTAACATTTTTTTGAACATCCAAACTCATAAGCTAATATATAATCTAATGAAAATTTTCAAAGAGATCATATAATATATATCATAATTAAGTATCTATTTAGCTTTCTTAATCTTCTCAAATTAATCTGCTGAGCCTATACCAAGAACCAAATGCAATAATAAAGTTAGGGTATAGAGGAAGTTATAGGACAGAGATATAAATTAAACAAAACAAATAAGTGCTACTTACAATAGGTATGAAAAGAATGAAAAAGCCATTTGGTTTCCTCATTGGAAAGAATGATTGACCAGTTGGTTTCCTGCATTTGCAAATTAATAGATATAGTAGCTGTGGGACTGTCCTAAGATGATTATGATGAGTCCATGAAGAGAACGCTACTTCTCCAGTACTTAATTCTATAATATATATTTACCTAATTTGATAAGATTAATGAAATTATTTAAGTTAGTTAATATAACATATCTAAAACACCCTAGTCATTTTCCTCATTCCCTCACCCCCTCTCCCTCTCTTTCTTGATTATTGTTGGGGAAGTATCAATAAGGGTAAATTAGGAAAAGATTGACAAATATTAAAATTATTTTTTATATTTAAGACCAAGTTCAATTCCCAAAATATGGTTTATATTAAGAACCAGGGGTTGTTTAAAGAAGGAAAGTCATCCATAACATAATTAAGTAGAATTGATAAATTGTTAGGGGATTGGTTAAGTAGGAAGGATGGACCTAATGAATATGGTATAGCTGTTTTTGAAGGGTTGTGATAGGGTATAGGCTAAGTGCCTATTTGGATTAGCGAGAAAAATTGTTTATCCAACGTGATTTACAGTATACAAGATAAGTTTGTAAGAGGAATTTGGTCTTAAATTACATGAACATGGCTTTCTAATGTCGAGTCTGTTAGTTCTCAGTTTGAGTTTTGATGATAACTAAACACTTGTCAAATTACCAATTTAAGACAACTCGAGTTCATGGTTTTAAAACTCGAGTTCGAAAGATCTCTTTCAAATCGATCTTAAATCAGTAAGATTGAAAACTCGAGTTCTTAGTCAACCAACTCGAGCTCTTCTTTTGAAATATTTTTCCAACGGCTATCATCCTCAAATAAACTAGAGTTCATAGCCCATCAACTCGAGTTCTTGTTAAAAAATTGAGTTCATAAGTGATGAACTCAAGTTCGCGAATTCTGACTTGTTCCAAACTTCAAATGTCAATAAGCCTTGAGAACCAGAGTTTCTTGGTAAGAGACTCGAGTTCCACACTCGAGTTCTTAAATTGAAAACTCGAGTTCTTCACTTCTGAAGAATTGGTGCTTTATTCAAAAGTTGAACAACTAGAATTCTAGTTAAAGAACTCAAGTTGATAACTCTAGTTCACCTTTTGAAACTCAAGTTCTCGAAGGATCCTATTTGACTTTAACTTGCCAACTTGAGTTCTTATATTGTCAACTCGAGTTTTTGTCTCAAAGAACTGAAGCGTTTGAAGTTAACACACAGCAACTTGAGTTCCTTTTAGACAACTCGAGTTTGAAACTCGAGTTCATTAGTTGGAAACTCGAGTTCGTGTGAAAGATAAAGACGAGCCTTCGTCTATGAGATTTCAAATGAATTAATCTTCATTTACTGCTTCCCATGATTATTAAGAATTATCATTAAGATGCTTTTAACCCGTTTGCTACTGATTTCAGTTGTTAAAATGAAGATTTAAACCAAAAGCATCATAAAGCAAAAGTGTGTCAAAGGCATTTAATGCAAAGCAGAAAACGGAGCTACAAATGGAATGAACACCAGAGCAGTCAAAATAAGCCTCGTCGCAAGTACCCATTCTGGTGAAAGAACTCTACTATCTATATAAGTCAACTTCCATTCAAACCTAAGGGATTTACTGATAACGATGAGCCGAAAGCAACAGAGCCAGAAAACTCAGTCTAACGGAAAATATTCTGAGTCTAACGAAAATATGAACATCTCTCAACGGTTATCTTCTCCAGTCCCAACGGTCACCTAAGGAAGCATATATATAAGCTTGAAGCAATTAATTCACCACCTCTCGAAACTATGTGCAATCAATTATACATTATTGCATTTATGTGTTTCTTAATCTAGTTAATATCTTCGTATATAATTGTTCTTCAGTGTTTATCATTTATCTACTCAGTGAGGAGCTTAAACACGTGATTATCTGTTTAATCTCAAGGTTGAGGAACCTTGAGTGTGGGTGTACAATTATAACTTGTAAGGGGGAGTGAGTTTTAGTGAAAGAGGATCATCTCGAGTACAAGTGTGTAATTGTATTTGTGTTAGTGAGATAATGAAATACCTGATGGATCTAGGGACTGGATGTAGGTCAAGAGTTTGACCGAACCAGTATAAATTCTATGTGTCTATTCTCTTCGTCTCTTACTCCGGTTTACTATTCTTAGAGTTAATCCAAAAAAGAATTTTTAAATCACTTATTCACCCCCCTTAGGTGATATTACATTCTCAGAGTCAAATAGTCCTCAAGTGTAGTTGATATTGTAAATGAAGCAAATCACAAAGAGGGGGTGAATTGGGGACTTTAAAAACTTTTTTGAATTACTCTGTTTTATAGAAGTAAAAGAGAGGTGAATAGTGGAGAGTTAGGAGAAGCTTGACACAGAGGAATTTATACTGGTTCAATCTAAATCCTTGACCTACGTCCAGACCCCAGACACTCTGAGATTTTCACTAACTCACAATATCAATTACACACTTTGTACTTGAAAGTTATCCTCTTACTAGGATACACTCCCCCTTACAAGTTGTAATTTAATATTCTCAATCTCTAAGTCCCACGACTTGGGATTCTTACAATAAATGATTTCAATAAATGAAATTCTCTCTAAGAGTTGATAATGATAAACACTGAAGTATAAATATATCAAAAGATACTTATTAATAGAAAACTGAAAAGGTAATTGTAAACTTGAATGATTTTCATTTTCTATGTATTGGTTGTTGAAAATACTTGAATGTAGCTCTATATACATTAAGAGAGCATTAAATGACCATTGGATTCTTCAATGTAATCGTTGGAGACATTGCTGAGTTGATTAGAAACACTTTGGTCTCTTCTCTCTCTACTCTTCAGTTAATTCATTTGCACAAAGATTTAGAATTGACTTCCCTTGAATTTAATCCATTGAAAGAGTAGTTTCTCTATACAGAAACTAAATATTAATCCCTTTGCAACGTGTGCAGAATGATTGTCCAAAAGGATGCTAGCTTTCTGGACTTTGCAATAAATGTTCTAACATTGCTTTTTTGCTTTTGACTGAATCTCCATTTAATACTCTTTAAATCATCTAAAATTCACTAACAAACTGGTTAAACATAGTTAAGAATAGTAATGAGTGATGATAAGAAATTCTAGCTCAAATACAAAGGCTTTCACAAATTCGTGCAGTTTGATTTTTCAAACTCTGCGATACAAACTCGAGTAAACTCGAGTTTGTTCATCCAAACTAGAGTTTGTAATTTACTTCAGAAGCCTAAACTCAAGTTTCTAAAATCTAACTTGAGTTTTCTTCATCCAGAGAAGAATGTTGCGATTTGATCTTTGATGCAAGTTTTGAGCAAGGGCGAAACTCGAGTCATTAAGTGACTAACTCAAGTTTTGGACATTTATAGTGAAAACAGCAAGACTAGATGCAATATTACCTATAGCACCGGAATCGATAATCCACTTCGAGGAAGAAGCAGCAAGACTAGATGCAATATTACCTATAGTAAGAGCAATGGAACAACTAGACGTGGATACAGCCATTGTGCTTCTCCAGAAGCAAGTTGAGCACCACAAAAACCAGTAGAGGAAGTACCAAACCAATAATCAAGAGTGTAGCCAACACAACCTTTCCAAGCAAAGAAAATTACAGAGACCACAATCTCAACAAACAACCTACTAGAGGTAAACAAAGGTGAGATATACACCAAGAAGCAAAAAATCTAGCCATCACAACAACGACCACACCGTAGAAACACGGCCAAATGATCAAAATAGCACCAAATGGTCACACAAGGACCAACAAAAAACAGTACCAATGCAAAACTAGCCAAATCAATGTTCAAAAGCCCAAAAATGAATACAAAACCGAGCAAATTTTCAACAGAGTAGAGGATCAAACCATAAGATATCGGTATGAAACCACCTGGGTAAGAACGGCGGAAGTGAGTCGATCACGGAAATCCAAACGACGACGAAAAACTCGTCCGGAAACTCCGTCATGCGCTGGCACGTGCCGTCAAAATGGGATGCGGCAGGGAGGGTTCTGCCGATCGGGACCTCCTGATCACAGCTGGGCGGCGCGTGGCATCTGAAACTACCGGGAACTGGACTCTCACTCTCTCCCTCTCACACTCCCTCTCTCTGGATAGACGAGAAACTGAGAAAAAAAATGCAGGAATCAGATCTCACGTTGCCTCTGATACCATGTAGAAGAATACTCTGAATTCCTTGTCTATTCATGTATATGTGGTATATTTATACAAGAGGAGAGAGCCCTAACCATTAATGGCTCTTAATGATAATTAGTCCTTGATTTCCTCTAATCCCTAATTCGTAGGTATACTAATTAATACGGATTACAATTGATTATTTCCTAATACAATATTTCCTAACAAAAAATATGCAACGGATATTACAATATCTTAGTTTATAGGGAGCGGGGGAAGAAAACAATCCCTTTTCCTTGAGTGCACAGATGGAGGCATTTGAATCCCAACAGGCGCAAACTCAATACACCATCAATAACACAGCATCTGTATCAGCATTCTTCAGCAAATATTATGTCAAAGGCAAATTGAACTGCACCGAAATGTCTTGAAAGTCAAATGGGAGCGAGCGAACATAATACAAGAGAAAGGCAAGAAACTTATTAAAGCATAATACATAAATATCAGAAAGGTTTTCTCCAATTAGAGATCCAACTGCATGAAAATATCAAAGGGATCCTCTAGAGCTATTTCTAACAGAGTAAATATAATAACTACGCAGGAGAATGAGAGTTTAATTCCAAAAATATGCATGAAAACAAATAGAGACAAAAACAGGAGAGAAGTAACAGGGGGTTCTGTTCTTGCACAAAATCTGATTCATAACATATTAATATAATAATACAGTTTCTATAGATTTTATATTAATATATTGATCTTCCACGATGCGTAGACGAGTGCTACGTGCTAAAACTCAACTGGCAAATTTAGCATTAATTTTCTGCATCTTCCACTCTCTCAGCTTGAAGCCCTTAAACACTAAATAAAAACTAAGAGGCGATTAAAATTGAGGTATATGAGAGTTTCTGTCATTATTTCCCTCGCTTGTTCAGTTGTTTGTCCTCAGACGTAAAAGAGGAAACAGGAACAGGACTACACCATAGTTGTTAAAATCAAGATAGCTCGTGAACTTGGCCAAGTTTAATAGTTTAGGTTAAACCTTCAAGAGCAAGGAAGTTACTTTACAAAGATATCACTCAAAGTTTGTTCAACAAAACAAAAGGACCAGAGGGTTTGAAATGGTTCACTAGCAGGCAAAAATATCTTGGAAATTCTAAAAACGTCAAGGAAAAACAGGTAAGAAGAAAACTGAAATGTGCTAAGATTGACTCCTTAAAACAACTGTCAAAGGCAACTGAATTTTCCAGCAAAGACGCGGGATCAGAAGATTTGGTGGAACCAAACGCACACTGGCAGTGAAGTTCTAACTCAAGAAAACCATATCAGTAGCCTAAGGATCCAAGAGGGGAACCATTGCCTGTATAGAAATTGAAGTAAAGCTATCTATAATTATCTTAATTACGGCAGTCTCCATAAAAATGGTTACTTCTACCAATGTCTTGTAGCCAAAGCCATGGCATGGATGTATATATAAACATATTTTTGTAGTTTAACACCAATAAGTCACCTCTACCAAACAAATAATTCTTGCATACCTTCCTCAATAGGGATGTTGGGTTGATCAATCAGGAGTTGTAGCAGTGCACTAAGATCGCCGCCACTGCAACACAACACAAAATGATAATATAGAATAAGGTGGAGAACAACATTAATTTAAAGTTTCCTAAAATAATATAGACATGGTGAAAAAGAAAACCCAAAAGGGTGGCGAAGATAGTGTGCAAAGATCATCCTTCATCACAACATTTAAAGTTTACCATTAATATCCATACCTTAGCTTTAAGGCACCAGCTGATACTGCTGAGATTATTGATACCTTTAATTGAAACCTACTCCAAAGCGGCATGTTATTAATAACCAGATAAATATGGTTTTCTCCCAACTTCCTCTCCTCTCATTATCTCCCTCTTTCTCCGAGAGAGAGAGAGAGAGAGATGAGGGGAAGAAAGGAGGAAACATATTATCTCAGAAGACCAAATCAGTCCCTTCGCAAATCAAACAATCAAAGAGCCTTGGAAAAAAAATATTATTAGTGAAGTCCCACAACAGAAACCAAGATTACAGTAAACAGAAGAATCCCATTACCACATTTGTACAAACAGGAGAATATAAACGAAAGTAAGATATAGCACTTACTCAGAGTTGTGTATGTCATGAAGAAACAACAGGCCATCCAAGCAATCAGTAAGGGTAGGTTTAACGCCAACTCGCTGCTGCAGCTGTTTTATAGTTAGATGTGAAGGACCGCCTTTAATTAATTGTCTACCATCACGATGAATTTTCTCGAGAGATAAAACAATTTTACGAAATTCTTCCCTGAAAGTTCCATTTCAATTTATAAGCTTGCTTTTAAAGAGATCCCTTTAGATTATAAGCTTTCGTTTAAAAGGTCAAACAAGTGACATTCCTTTAAAATTTTAATCAAAAGAACCTGAAGAAGTTCATGTCGGGGTAAGCGGGAAAAAAAAAATACTAATGTTCCAAACAAAACCGACAGTGTGGGGGCAAAATAACACAGCAAAGATCTCTCCTTATTTCCTGCAATCAGCATTCACAGTCTCTATAAAATTAACCATAGCTGGACATGAAATGGCTCTGTAAGTAACTTCTAAACCAAGCCCTCAAAGAGAATTACCAAACAAAAAAAAGCTACAAAGAAATTTAACAAACACTTCAATTTTTGCCCATAGGAAAAGTAGAGGCAACTTACAAAAAAGTAAGTCTCAACTCTGATAGAATCACACAGAGATTCAGAATATCAAAATACCTAATAATATGTTGAATAACTTTAGATCCCATGTAACAAAAAGTTGGGGGGAAATATATGAAGTAAAGGCACAATAAATTACTTTCTCCACATCAGCCCGTTTAAATAAATCGTAGGCCTGAAAAGTACAGAATCTTACAGAATATTTCTCATAGAAACCATTATGTTTGCCAGGGATCCCATCTGCTTGGACAACAGCGCATCTTGAATACCATTGATACAGTTTAAAATAGCATAGTTCTTGGAATTTTGAAGCACCTGATTACATCCAGACAAATTATAAGTAATTTTAGAACCAATATATTGCCAATTTGAACTTCCGAGTAGTACATAATATATAAAATTCATGAACAAAAAAACCCAACCTGCTCACCTGCAACCTATCAATGATAGAAGAAGCATTCCTAAAATGTAAAACTAAAAGAGATTGGAGCTCATCCCATCGACTGATTTCTTCCTTAGCTTTTCCAAATTTCGCCTGAAATTTATTCACAATTGCTTCCATTGCCAATGCTTAAATGACACAGAGTTGTGAAGCACAAGGCTCAGATTTTCTACAAAAAAAAAAAAAAAAAGTAATTGTCAAGTTGCATGACCTTGATTGAGGCTTTTAACCTCAGTATTGAACGGGCGCGAGCATCCGTTTGAATTGATGAATAAGAGAAACCCACTGAGACAAGGGAATTGGGAACACAGAATCATCAATTAAAAAATACAGGTTAATCATTTACAAAAGCGTCATCATCAGCAGAATAATAATGTGCAATTTCAAACAAAGTTAAAACAAGAGAGCAAGAATAACACGGAACTGAACCACATCCAAAACAAGAGAGCTTGACGTCGAACCTAGAAAGATCAATCTGAGGGGTCAGAGATCACGCTCCGCACAGAGATCGAACTCGATATGGGTGTGTGTAACTGAGACGGACTGTGATTCAGGTCTCTGAGTGAGAGTGAGAGGCTGAGCGGCGCAGGAGCTTTATGGTCGGCGAGCCCAGCGGCGGAGGAGCCTTAAGTGAGAGGAGATTAGCGGTGCCCTATTTCTTATTTGATTTTTTTTTTCAAAAGTCGGAAAAAAATCAGTAAATATAATTTATGTTTAAATTAATGATGGTAGAAGTGGTGAGGCTCGCATAAAAAATTAAAATTCTTTTAGAAAAGGTTCCCCTATAAAACTTTTTTTAACTAATTTTTAAGAGTTTGTTTTTAAAAAAAAAAAATACAATAAAATTTAAAACTCAACTTAAACACACCACTTAAATTTAAGAGAGAATCCTTTATAAAGACGGTTGAATTATTTAAATTATAATTTGGGTTGCTAAATTTAATAAATTATTAATTAGGTCAAGTGACACAATTAGGAATTTAAAATTTGGGCCAAATTATATAAATATTCTTTAGTTATTAAAAAAAATTGAAGACAAAATAATATTATTTACAGGTTATGCATGAACCCTAATGATAAGAAATTCATTGGAGACCTTGAAATGGTCAGAAAATCAGAAAATAAGGCTTCAGTAAGTTGATTTCTGATAACTTAAAATTTTCCTGGAGTGTTCTTTGCTTCTTTTGCGCTGTTGAGCCAAAATTTGGTCTCTATATATGGAACTGGCATTATTTTTAACATTTTATTAATCTATCCCTAAAGAAAAGAATTTCATGGATTAATTCAGTTTAATCAGAAAAGTGCCAATGTGTTCCACATGAGAATCGCCCATTGGTTTTTAATTGTGTATTTTAATCGCTAATGTTCCTAGAGTGCAAAGTTATCTCCCTGAATCCTGAATCCTGGCGAATTGTGACCCTAAATATGTTCCTGTAATCATCATCGCTCTCCAAATCAAAATGGTAAAATCTAAATTGGCCATTGGTAAACAAAAAGTGGATACAAACGATATATGTTGGAACATGCATTTACAGTTTAAGTAAACGGATATTTATTTTATCGCCTGCCTTCTGAATCTTACTGACTTGACCCTCACCTTCTGCGTATATACTTGCGACGTACATGATTCTCACAAGAATTCTTAAAAACATCATCAACAATTCTCCCTTGCTGCACTTTAATTGTCCACGAGCCACCCCGTCAAAAGGATATTTGTTTCGGCTATGGAATAGGTTGGGGTTTGTGCAAAAATCCGTGAAATTTAACACGTCATCAACCACGTCCTCCTCATCTGATTTTCAGGAAATTTTCCAAAATAATCTTAAAAAAAAAATTATCATAAGTCACTGTTTAAAGAAAAAACCAAACTAACCCATTTTGTAGTGCCACGTGGTGTAGTGCCACTATGTGTGTGGCGTGCCAACAAGCAGCGCCACTTGTTGCGTGCATATGTGACACACCACATAAGTGGCGCCAGCACAGCTGGCGCTACTTTAAAAAAAAAAATAAAAATATGCAGGGCGCTGACGCGCCTTGCAAAAGCTGCCTCAGGGGCAGCTTTAAAGCTGCGCCCGAGGCAGCTGTAAATAAGGGGGGGCGTGAATTATTCACGTCTCCTACAATAAATTTAAAATAATAATAATAATAATAATAATTTTGCTGTAATTGCAGCATCACAGATGCTGCAATTGCAGCATAAGGCAGGGGCGTAGAGCACGCCTCTCCCTTTATTAAAAAAAATAATAAAATAATATATATATATATATATATATATATATATATATATATATATATATATTTCTTCCCCTATTTAACACCCAACACACATACACACACAAACTTTACAACTTCACAGACATACACACATTTCATTTTTCATCCGGGAGAGGCTGGGAGCAGGGTGTGAAAAAAGAAGAAAAGGTGAAGACAACTCTTGGTAGCTATTTTAAGGTATGCTATGTATTTTATAAGATTATTTAGGTAGCTAAACTAGAATATTTTCAACAAGTCTTTTGCATAAGATGTTTTGTATATATTTTTGTCTTTGCAATGATGGTAATATTTTGTCGGTTAGAAAAAATGTTAGAGTTAGAATTTTTTAGAAGCTGTAAGTTTTGATAATAGAAGACTGTATTTATGTAGTAAATGATTAATAATAAATTTAAGGCGATTTAGATGTATTTTTTGTTTGTTTGAAAAATTTAAAACTAATTTTTAAATTTAAGAAGTTTAAGATTGTTGTATTATAGAATATTTTGCCCGATTAAATGTTGTGCAAATAGTATATTTGGGTTAATAGATATATTATGGAAATTTTAATCGGTTTAGTTTTCAAATTATTTAGTAGTATATCAGAGAAAAAAATCAAAGTAGGATGAGAAAATTAAATTACAAATAATAATTCACTATATATAAATATATTTAATTTTACTTATTATATATATATATATATATATATATATATATATATATATTATGAATTTTATTTTTTCTTTTAATTTTTGTTCTTATTTGTTAATTTTGATTTATTTTACTTGTATTTGTTGAATAATTTTCATTATTATAATATAATTTTTATTATTTTTGTTATTAATATATGTTATGAATTTTAATATTTAAATTAATTTTCGTTCTTAGCATTATATCATTTTCGGTATTAATAAATAACTTTGAATAATTTTACTAATTATGAAATTTGATTTTTTTATTAATTTTTATGATTATTAAATAAATTTCGTTTTTTTAATTTTTATTATTATATATAATGAATTTTAATTTTTTGATTAATTTTCGTTAGATTATATTAAATATGTTATTTTGATTATTATTATTAGTTATTATGAATTTTCATTTTTTTTATTAATTTAAGTTATTATTAAATACTTTTGAATAATCTTACATGAATTTTGATTTTTATATGAAGTTTAGTTATTATTATTATTATATAAACTTTGTTATTTTTATTATTAAAATATACTATGAATTGTAATGTTTAGATTAATTTTTGTTAGATTATATAATTTTGAATAATTGTACTTATGAAGAATTTTGAATTTTTTCAATTTATTTTCATTATTGTTACATAAATTTTGCAAATTTTATTATTATTATTATTATTATTAAATATTATGATTTCTAATTTTGTGATTAATTTTCGTTACATTATATTATATATGTTATTTTGATTATTATAATTATATATTACGAATTTTCATTGCTTGATTAAAGTATTTACATAATAAATATATTAGTAACTTAATAATGTGTTATATGAGGGTAAATTTGTGTTAGTCAAATGGCTTATCAACCCGACCACAAAATTCATCCCGGGCCCAAAGAGTGGGGAGTTCTTGATGAGGAGGTGCAGCGGTCACACCGATCAAAAGTTGTATGGAACGAAGGAGATTGTTATGCATTGAGGGTGAGACGAGCCGCACAAGGACCGAGAGATGTCCATGACCCAGGTGACATCCCACAAGAGTTGCAGGAGCACCTTCGCCGAGCAGGGTTTTGGCACGTGTCTCGCATGAAGAGACTCTCGGTATGCTTTATTCTTAATGTAATTAATTAAATTCCTCTTGTTGTTTGTACATGTTATGGATAATGAATACGATTACATATTTGATCTCTACTTAATATGAACGAAAATTAAAGAAAAAATTTGAAAACTCATAATATATAATAATTTTAGTCAAAATAAGTTATATAATATAATCTAACAAAAATTAATCTAAACATTACAATTCATAGTATACTTTAATAATAAAAATAACAAAGTTTATATAATAATAATAATAATAATAATAATAATAATAATAATAATAATAATAAAATTTATTTAATAATCATAAAAATTAATAAAAAAATCAAATTTCATAATTAGGAAAATTTTTCAAAATTATTTATTAATAAAGAAAATAATATAATACTAACAACTATAATAAATTAATATATTAAAATTCATAACATACAAATAATAAAAAAAATAATAAAAATTCTATTATGATAATGACAATTGTTCAACAAATACAAATTCATTTAAGTAAAATAAATCAAAATTAACTAATAAGAGGGATAATTAAAAGACAAATTAGAATTTATATATATATATATATATATATATATATATATATATATATATATTATGAATCATATATGTTGAATTATTATTTGTAATTTAATTTTCTCATCCTACTTTAGTTTTTCTTCTTTGATGTTTGAAAACTAAACCGACTAAAATTTCCATAATATCTCTATGAACTCAAATATACTATTTGCACAACATTTTATCGGTCAAAATATCCTATAATACAACAATCTTAAACTTCTTAAATTTAAAATTTTGTTTTAAATTTCTCAAACAAACAAAAAATACATCTAAACCGCTTTAAATTTATTATTAATCATTTACTATATAAATACAGTCTTCTATTGTCAAGACTAACAACTTCTAAAAAATTCTAACTCTAACATTTTTTCTAACCAACACAATACTACCATCATTGCAGAGACAAAAATATTCACAAAACATTTTATGCAGAAGACTTGTTGAAAATATTCTAGTTTAGCTACCTAAATAATCTTATAAAATAAATAGCATTTTTTAAAATAGCTTCTAAGAGTTGTCTTCTCCTAAGAAATATGACAACTTCTCGTTTCTCCTTTTTCTTCTACGGTGTGGTAGTATGTGTGTTTAAAGTGTGCTTCTTCGATGGGTTTATATAGAAGTAGAAGTAGGAAGGAGATTTTTTTTTCAAAAAAAAAAAAATTCACTGCATGGGGCATGAAAAAATCACGCCCCATACAGTAATTCGTTACTGTAAGGGGCGTGATTTTTTCACGCCCCCTCAGCTGCATCAGGGCAGCTTTTAGAAAAGCTGCTCTGATGTAGCTGAAACGCCCTGCAATGAATTTTATTTTTATTTTTTTAATGTGGCCTACCATGGGCACGCCACAAGTAGCGCCCCACGTGGCAGCACCACTTGTGGCGTGCCCACGTGGCACACCACACACATAGTGGCATCATCTAATGTGACACTACAAAATGGGTTAATTTGACAAATTTTTTGAACAGTGATCTATTTTGACAAATTTTTTTTTGGATTATTTTGGCAAATTTCCCTTTGATTCTCCATCTCCGCCTTGGCAAAGAGCTTTCACTAGGGCTAATTCCTTGCAGCGTTCAAATTCCTTCGCACATTAGGGCTAATCTCTCCCAACCTTTCTATTTTCTTTGAATTATATGTTAGGGGTATTATAGGAAAAAACCAACATTTAAATATTCTAAATTGGGTTTTGACCCAATTTAAGATTTATTGAGTTTACCAACCTTATATAGAATTTTCCTATTTCAACTGTCTTTATATGGGATTATCTCTAGACTTAATTTTTTTTTATTTTTTTATTTTAAACTATTTAAAATCCTCTGTAATCTAAACAGTGACACGCAAATGCAAATAGGATAAGCCACACTTGGCGGGCTTGCCGTTTGTGGCTTTACTTGGCCTGACGTGGTCAAAACGAGGAGTAGGTTTCGCCACTTACGAAAGGAAAAACACTTCTCATGTTGTAGGAGAAGTGTTTTCTCATGTCACACACACATGAAATGGTGGGACTCACATATATATATGAATTCATATGTGTATATGTGGGTCCCACCATTTCATGTGTATAGGAATTTTATTTTTCTCATGCAACATGAGAAAAACAACTCCCTTTAAGAAAAGGGGAAAAATAAGAAAAGGAAAAAATAAAATAATAAAGGGGTTGGAAAATGAAAAGAAAACTGGAAAAATATTGAAAATTGAACAAAAATAAAATGTAATGAAACAAAAAATTAAATAAATGAATGAATATAAATAATATAAAATAAAATAGTTATATTAATTTCCCCAAAATTAAGATTTTTTTTTTAACTATCTCTAGGCCTGGCTAAGCTTTAGTTGAAAACATAGGGTTGAATTGCGATCTTATTTTAAAAAAATAAAATTACAAAGATGAGGGAGGCTAGTTGTATTTGAGTCAAAGTTGAGGAAAGTTGTGTGTATTTAAGCCTACATTTAAAAAAAAAAAAAATTATTGGTGCTGCATAATGACAACAACAAAAACAAAGCCTGACGCTATTGTGCTTTTATTTAAAAATCATATCTTTAAATAGATTATTAACCAAAGGACCCTTCTATATAACCTCATTGAGTGTTTGTTTTAATCTTCCTCAACCTCTTTTTAGGTGACTCTATATTGTTTGATCAACCTACTTCATTAGTGCACTGAATGTCCTTTTTTGACTATGTTCAAACCACCTCAAATGATTTTCTACCATTTTGTCTTTAATAAAAGTTATTCCAACTTGTTTATCATTACAAATTTTATTTTTTCTTGCATGACCGCACATTCATCTTAACATCCGCCTCTCAGCCACATCCATTTATGATTGTGTTGTCCCTTTAAAGTCCAACACTCACTACCATATAGTATTGTTAGTCTTATAATAGTGCGATAAAACTTGCCTTTTACCTTATTAGGTACTTTTCAATCACAAATAACTTCAGTAATTTTTCTCCATTTATACCATCCTGCTTGAATTATATGATTAATATCTCCATCAATTTCATCATCTTATTGTATAATTGATCACAAATATCTAAACTTTTTTACTTGTGAAACGCCCCTGGCTGTTTAACTTCAATTTCACTTCTAACTTGTCTATTATCAATATATTTAGTTTTGATCCTATTTAAACAAAAGTTCTCCAAGTCTAGAGATCTTCTCCATATCTCAAGTTTAAAATTAATTTTCTCTCTAGATTCAGCCAACAAAACGATATCATTTGCAAAAATAAAAGCATGCATTTAGAGATTTCCTCTTTGATTGACTCAGATAGAACATCTACCACTAGGTTAAACAAATAAGGACTTAAAGCTAATCCCTATTGTAAGTCAATTTTTATAGGAAAGTCATTTGTCTCACCTTCAGGTGTTCTAACACTTGCTACCCCCTCATACATGTGCTAAATGGCTTTGATATATGTAACCTCCACCCCCTTCTTTTCCAAGGCCTTTCAAAGTATATCCATTGGAACATGGTCATACACTTTTTCCAAATCAATAGAAACCATATGCAAATCTCTTACTTTACTCCAATATTTTTCTATTAGCCCCCTTAATAAATAAATCACTTTCTATTGGTTCAGTGAAAATACTAGTGTCCAACCTCAACATGTATCCAATCACCTTTTCCTACAATTTATTGTAGCACTCATGAGTTTAATTCCTTTATAGTTTGCACAATTTTGAATATCACATTTGCCGCTTATCACAGGGAGTTTTCATTAATAGTGTGGTTTTCAATACAAGTGATTAGCTAATAATCTCTGTAAGTGTTTGCATAATCCTCAACCCTTCTGTTTTATGAGTTTGATCGTCAACCTTTCATTGTTTTGAAATAATTATGCGGAAAAAAATTCTAAAACAGTAACCAACATTGCTATTAAAATACTCATCTAATCATTAATCTATAACCTATTTAATTAGGTTAACGAATTTATGTAAATTAGTTGATTATAATAAATATGATATGCTTTTCATAAAACATATTGATCATCTTTTTTAATTCTCCCCTCTCTTATTTGAAAGGTATCAAGAGGGGTGAACAAAATAATAAATATGAGAAATATATCTTTTATTTATGAATAAAATCAACTCTTTAATTAGATCTTATATTAAACATCCAGAAGCATTATTTACAAAATATTACTTCTTTGTTCCTAAACATAATACATGGTTGACTTTTTTTTTTAGAGGTTAAGGAATCAAAATATGTTATTTAACCATATCATATATTGTGTATGATTATATTATAATATGTTAAGCAAACTAATTTAGGGAAAAAATATCAATATAAATATTTTAAAGTAATTTAATTAGTTTTCTTAATCTTTTAAAAAATAAATTAATTTTTATATTTAAGAAGAGAGAGAGAGAGAGCCCTAACGTTCTACATCACGTTCATTTCGGTGTTTTCCTCATAAGTAAGTTGATGACATGTTGCTAATCCCATATGTTTCTTTAGATTTGAGCTTCGAAGGAGTCTCATAAGGATATGTGTAATGTATTTATATGGATGTTAAATTCCGCTAGTTTCATGTGTTATTTCTAAATTTCTTTTTTTTGTATAAATTCCAACATTTTATTCGGAAAGTATCTGTATATTTTTTTTGGATAAAAAAATTTTAGGAAAGGGGTTGGGTTTACCTACGATCTAAGGGTAGGGCGAAATCTTCCTTCCTCCTAGGTGATACCAATGTTGGATAAAACAAATCGTCTATTACCCTCAGACGTTTACTCAGGCATCTAGGAGCTAAGATGCCTCCTCCAGCAATTTGACCAACTCTAGAATCGAACCCCCTCCCTTTGGTGAAAGTATTTGACCCCTTTACCAGTTGGAAAGTATCTATATGCTTCTTTATTGTTTTTTTCCCTTCTGCAAGGCCACAGATAAGTTAAAGGCCCAAATGTTTTAGACCTGTAAAGGCCCAATTGAATCAAATGGAGTATTTGAGCTTTATATTACACCACCCGACTTTTACTTAATTTGAGCTTCATCCGAGGGCCCAAGTAAATATGGGCTAGCTAGAAGTTTAATCAAGTTCATTTGTAAAAGGGAAAATTTCATTTAAATACTAATTGATTTGCAAAATCCCCAGAAACCAACTAAATTTGTAAGAGGATTGATAAGACAGTTGGGCAAATGAAGGATATGCAAATTTAGGTGAAAATACCACACTGCCCCTTAAGTTATTGACGTTATGAAGATAGTGGAGGGAGTAAAGTACGTATTCTCATTCTAGGATTTGCTCATTCTCATTTCAAAATTAATTCGGTCATTCAAATGCCCTAGCATTCTTCACCTTCCTAGCAACATAGTGAATTGAGGAGTTCGCATGGAATTTGCTCTGGCCAGCAAGCAACCACGCATTATTCATCTTCATCGATCATTGAAAATCGTTGGCTCTTCCTTTTCATCTCTACGGTGTCAATCCATGAGTTGGGATGGAAATCTTGTCGGCCAACAGTGTTCTGCCACTTACTTAGGAGTCACATTGTGCTTCTATCATCGTTGGCAGTCATCATCTACTTAAGTAGTCTTCACGGACCAACGTTTTTCGGTTTATTATTGCTAGTCATCGTCTTCATTGTTGCCGGTAAGATTTCAAATATTAAATTTTTCAAACATAGTTGTTGTGACTATAAAAAATGTGTACTATTTGATTCAAATATGATTATGTTTTCTCTATGGTTAGGTGTGTCCCATTAGAGTTTGATTCATCATCCCAAGCAAGTCGTAGTGGGTTACTTCTTAAAAATAAGTGGTCCTTCATTTCTTTTTCTCATAAAGATATATAGAAGCCCTTAAGTAATCCCATCAATAATTTGGAAGCATCTATCTATGTAGGAGTTTATACAAACTTCTACTGGGCATGTGTTAGACTCTTAAACCTCCAAGAAAATAATGATGTCAGGATAACCATACAAATGTGAATGTACAAACAGAATATTAGTGATGGGAAACAGATTAATACTAATCCAATTCAGGGGGAATAAAAATCAAACATTACAATAAGGATGATATCTCATTTGAGAAAAATCACCCAGTGACTTTTATAGAGAGATTAACATTTAGTTTTGCAAAGTTTTCCTTTCAAGATTGCTTGGTGATTTACTAATTTGCTGGTTTGCAATTTTGACAAAAAAATTTAGTTAAAGTATAAAAAATTCCTAATACAATTGAAGTTAAATAAATGAATTGTTCAAACAATTTTCTTTCTTATCTTCCATTTTAATCCTTTGAACTTAAAAGATTATGTAGCTCAATTTGGAGACGCATCTTAATTTGTAATTCTCAATTATGATTGGCTTTACAGGTACTCAGCGGCAAAACCACACTTATATAGATGTCCGTAAATGCAGACACTTATATAGCTCACCTTATTTTTCCAAATCTCTACCGTTCTCTTTGTCGCCATGATGCCCCTTTCCACCTCCACCATCTCCAGTCTTCACTATGTTGCCTACAACAGAGGCACTGTCAGTGCTCTAATTGTCTACAATCTTAGCTGAAGAACCACTTTCAACAACGTCGTTCATTGGTTTGATGAGCTCAAAAGTAAGCATTTCAAGCTAAGATGATTATTTTCTTCAGCATGTTTGATTCGGTGATTGTGATAGTTAGAGTAGTATATCTGAGCTTCATAATTGATTGACTGACTTAATTAGGAAGAAAACAACCCTTGAATTTTTTTGAAGAAAAGTATAGGAAAAGACAAAAGGAAGAAAATAAAGGGAAGGGGTTCTTTGTCTCGAACCCAACTTTTCTAGAGTGACTCATGGCAATATGAATTCTGTAACGCCCCTATTTCCTAAATCCATTATTATGATGTCCAATTATGTTCCTATATCTCTTATTAAACTAATTCATGTGTATTTATCAAAGTAATGGCGTTAATAGATCAGAGTGAGTCACAACATAGAGCATACATTAGCGTTTAAAGAATAGTAACAGATAACATATGCCAAGACATATGCTAGTTAATTTAGAATCCCGGAGGAATATACACATAATACCAATTATAATTTGGGAATATTCAATATTAATCCTTTTGGATGATGTTGGTTCTACAATTATCTCAAATTAAAGTAACATATTTACAATCCCAAAATATCGAATATAAATTTATTCAAATAAATCCCCTCCTTCGGGGTCTTCATCAGTTACTCTAGTTGCACAACCTTACTTCCTGATCCAGAACATTTTCTTGAATCTTTAGGTGTAACTAAGATTCTAATGTTAGTTCTCTATGTTTTTTGATGATAACTAATATTTGTAAATTGCAAAGATTGATATAATGGTTACTCACTATGTTCTGTGAAATAACTCCAGTAAGTCTCACATTGCTCGAGTAATAAAGTTTGATTCAAAACGAGTTTCAAGTTATATTACTCCAGTAACGAATATATGACTCCAGTCACCTCTTTGTAAAAGTCACTCTTTGACTCCAGTAACTCACGTATGACTCCAATCATCAATGTGTTGAATGTTACTCAAAATGAAGCTCTCAAAACAAACCACTTGCTACTCCAGTTACCTTACTTTTGACTCCAATCATAATTACTCAAATAGTCACTTAATGACTCCAGTAGCATTTGGTCTTAGCTCATCCTTCAGCCTAAACCTGATAATTCAGATTTTAAATGATTCATGACTCCATTCATTAAAACGTTACTCCAGTCAAACTTGAGGCAGTAAAGATATGACACATATCTTACTCCAGTAAACAAATGTTTACGCCAGTCATATAGTCACAGAGGGAACTTGAGATATTGATCCAAAACAGAATGACTTGAGTAAATCAAACCATTACCCCAGTCAACAAGACACAAAGAACACTATGATATTTGGAAATGACTCCGGTCACTTATAAGCTACTCCAGTCATCACATCACAGAGAGACTCTCAGCTGTTTGAAACCAAATTGACTCCAATCACCTCGTGTTGACTCCAATCACATAGACACAAAAGCGAGACTCTGTTTCCCGAAGCTTACGATTTAATCTCATTTGCTTTATGTGTTTCATATTTTCAATCTACAATTATTCTCTTTATACTTCATCAATTTTCTCATGAGTTTCAGATAAATATAGCAAAGATCAAGGAGAAATCTAACTGTGTAAAATGTAATTAATAAAGAATCAAGAACAAGCTTGAAATTTCTCCTTTATCCCAAGAGTTTAGCTTAGGCTATTCAAGGACGATTAAATCATTTTCCAACGGTCTAATAAAGTTATGGAAATGACAAGAACATTGGAAGACTATGTACAACAACTATATCCAAGATTCCAGCCAAGAATTGAAGAAATAGAGAAAAATATGCAACGGTCATATTCCAGATTTACAATTGAAGGTTGAAGAATCATAGAGAAGAAAATGCAACGGTTAGTTCCTCTAATTAACCTATAAATACCCATAAAGACTCAGAGCAAAGTGAGACTGAACTACAACTGATCATATTTACAGTTTGAGTATGTACTGTGCTTTTGATTTGATATTCAGTGTTTATCAATATTTGCTCTTTTGAGAGTTTTGTTTCTTTGAAATCATTTTCAAATACTTGCTTGTATAAACTCAAGGTTGTGGAACTTGTGAGTTGAGTTTTTTGATTACAAAGTGTAAGGGGGAGCAAGTCCTAGGTGATTAGGATTGCTTGAGAGTTACATTGTTGTAATTAAAGAATATTGAGATAGTTGAAAAACTTAGAAGGTATATGGGGACTGGACGTAGGTCAAGGTTAGGACCGAACCAGTATAAATCTTACTGTGTCTAGCTTTTCTTCCCTTACTTTGTCATACTCTGTTTTCGATCATAAAACTTGAGTGTTTCGAAAAGTTTTATTTTTTGAAACTTATCCAGAGTTTTAATCGAACACCCAATTCACCCCCTCTTGGGTGATAGCCAGGTCCAACAGATTCAATGATTGATTGAATCTTAAGGTAATGGTTAATCTCATATTCAAAGTATAAATCATACATGACAAATATTTCACATATTGCAAAATAAAATAAAGCATTTAGCAAACACGCCGCTACCCGACTAAAAAAGCACATAGCACACATGTATCGTTAACGGTGAAAGCACACACAAGTGCTATGTGTCCCAAACACAAATTCTCAGCGCTAGGAAAAATAAGCATGCAACTTTATTATATAAATCAATAATCCATAGCTTAGTTGAATAAAATGCATAGACTCGGGCATGCAAACCTAGCCATAAATCCACAATACATGAACATACCAGACATATATTAAAACGCAAGGAATAGGGGATTAAGTTACTGACCTCAACTTCACGAATAAATACAATCCTTGGTGTTAGAAACTCGAACTTCTTCAATGCCTTAACATAAGATCATTATAATTGTTAATTTCCCTTTCTATTATTTATCAATAGTTTCCCTTTCTAATGATTATTTATTCCCTTTTCTAATACTAATGTTATTCATTCCTTTTTCTAATAATAATAATAATATTATTATTTATTATTATTATTATGACTATTATTACTCTAAAATTAATTTAAACTCCCTGAGGTTATTCCAATATACGACATCAACACTTTAAATCAGGGCTATAACAAATACTAACACCACATAAAGTAAACTTTTGAGTTTAATATGTACTAACCACCATATAACATAAACTTTAATGCGATACATATATTTATATATGGCTAAATCTCAAGATATATATATATATATATATATATATATATATATATATATATATATATATATATAAAATATGCCTAAAATATATTTATATATTTTAATGCGATACATATATTTATATATGGCTAAATCTCAATATATATATAGTTAAGATTTCTATTCATATGTAATTTATATATATTTATACAAATATATAGATAATATATGCCTAAAATATCTCAATATATTCCTTGCTTAATGTTAACACGTCTTGAGCTTGCTAATATCATTCGTATATATTTGAGGCAAGTATAGACTCATTATCTTTTAACACCCAGAGAAATGAGAAACCCTACATCTTATAGATATCTCATTTGTTTGCTAACAGTTTTTATCTAGGTATTAGAACAAAAACTCCCATGATAGTTCAGTTCTTACTTTGGTTGGCAAATCAGGAACTAGGCGTCCCATCCTTTTGATGAAGGGGAACCCAAGCAAAACCCAAGAGAAAGAGAGTAAATGATGATGAAGAAGAGCTATAGAATGAAAGAAACTCCATATGGAAGAATGGAGTAACTTTATCGCCTGCGAGAATGACGGAGGAGTTCATTGTGAAAAACTATTTATTGAAGATATGGCACAATACAAATCAACTTAATTACAAAATATTTAATTATTCTTGGTGGGTCCTAATTCAAAAGCTAAATCATCCCTTCAATATAACACAAGTAGAATAGGAGAGGAACACATGTATTAAGATGACACATCACTCATCATCACATCGCCCTTATGATATAATATTATTTTGGGTTGAGATCTCCAAATCATATGACCCTATGGAATGAAACCAAAAACATGTAATTTTCACTCCAAGAGCTCATTACATACTTGCTCCATGGAGAGCCAAGTACGTGGATTTTCATTCAAGCAAGTCAAAGCAATTCTTGCACTCAACATCACCTTCTCAATCACACAACCTTGAGGATAAGGTAGCCTTTGGTCTAACACTTTCTTCAAATCCAAATCATGAGCAACTATTGTTGGTGCATATATAGAAGACATTATGAAATCTCTTGAATGCTTTCCCATGATAATTTCTAAAGCCAACACTCTAAAGCTATAAACGTCACATTTCTCGGTTACTTCCATTGTATATGCAAGTTCTATTACAAAATCGAAATGATTATCATGAAAAAAAACGTTGTTAGTGAACTTTTAATTGCCAAATAAACAAAACATGAAGTATAGCACCATGTAATTCATAAATAAAGAAAAATCACTTTATAAAAATTAAAATATTCTTAACCTGGAGAAGTATAGCCAAAGGTACCAACAAATGAGGTCCAATTGTTAGAATCTTGATACAAAAGCTTGGTCGTACCAAAGTCAGATATGTGAGCCTCATAATCCAAGTCTAAAATAACATTTTTGCTTGATATGTTATGATGAACTATCGGAGGTGAGCATCCATCATGAAGATAGTATGAAGCGTTAGCCACACCTTCAACAACTTTGATTCTCTTATTCCAATCCAATGTAATTGCTTGTGTCTTATCACTTAGTATCTTATCCAAGCTTCCCCTTTCCAAAAATTCATAAACTAGAAAGGAGAACTTTGAATGCCAACAAAAACCATATAGTTTGATGATATTACAATGCCTAGTTTCCGTCAAAGCCTGAATCTCACTTATAAAAGCTTTTTGATGACACTGATCTCTGTTTGGTACTGAATGAAACTTCTTCACAGCCACAACTTGACCGGTAGATAATTCAGCTTTGTAGACACTTCCAAACCCTCCGACCCCAATTAGATATTTTTCGTCAAACCCCTCCGTGGCTTCAATAATGTTTTCATATACTAACTTCCCATCATAACTCCATATAGGAAACAAATTCTGAGTTTTCACTTCTTCTTTTTGACTTTTTGCTTTCCTTTCATTATGATGGTAAATAATGTATGAAATTCCCACTGAAACTACTGCTAGCAACACATATCCCAAACCAAAGAAGAGAACATAAATCACCACTTTGTTTCTCTTATGAAGCCTTGGATTGTAGCTATTTATTGGGCAAATTGGCAAGCCAGTTACATTTCCACATAATTCTTTGTTGTCTTTCAATGTCTTACGGAAGGCAAAATTATTTGGAAGCGGACCTTCTAATTTATTGTGTGATATGTCAATCATAGTCAAGCCTTTCAAATCACCAAAAAATGAAGGAATTGTACCAGAGAAATTATTTTGCGAGAGGTTCAACATTTCCAAATGTTGTAGACCTTGAAGCATTGTTGGAATTCCACCAGAAAAGGAATTTGCACTAAGATCCAGGTTCGCAAGATTTTGTAATTGGCCAAAACTAGATGGAAGGCTGAAGAACTTATTTCCACTTAAGTTCAATTCCTGCAACTTGATCAACCCTCCAGACTATTCTAGAATTGAGCCATTTAAATCATATTTAGCTATACTCAACAATTCAAGGTTCTTCAATAATCCTATATCGATAGGAATGTCTCCTGAAAGTTGATTGTTGCTCAACCCAAGTTCAATCAATAAGGATAAGTGACTCAATTCCTTTGGAATATTTCTTGCCAATTGATTTGATGAAAAATTAAGTCGGTGTAACTTCATTGCCTTACTTAGTTCTGGTGGTATGCCCCCGGATAAATTATTATTAGAGATCAAAAGGCTTCCAAGGTTATGGAACTGCCCCCATGTCGGTGACAAGTGGCCATAAAGTGTGTTGTTACTTAAATCAATGTAGTTCAACTTTGGACATACACTAAAAGCTTTTGTGAGATTTCCCTTTAGCTTATTGTTTTCAAGCCCAACTCTCATAAGGCTAGAGCAATTCTTCAAACTTCTAGGAATTGGACTAGTGAATTGATTGTTACTTGCAAAGATGTTTACAAGTAATCCTCCACGGCAAATGTCTTGAGGAAAATGACCTTTGAAATTAATGTTTGAAATTTGGAAGAATTCCAATTTTGTAAGGTTATTAATTTCTAATGGAAGATTACCGCTAAGTTTGTTTTCACACAAAATTAATATGGAAAGCTTTGTCAAGTTTCCAATACTAGAAGGAATAGATCTAGAAAGATTGTTCGTACCCAAGTCTAATATGGAAAGCTTTGTCAAGTTTCCAAAACTAGAAGGAATAGATCCAGATAGATTGTTTGTACCCAACTCTAATATGGAAAGCTTTGTCAAGTTTCCAATGATATAAGGAATAGATCCAGAAAGGTTGTTTTAAAAAAGGTGGAGGTTGCTTAGATTGACCAAGTTCCATATGGATAGTGGGATTGACCCTAATATGTTATTGTATAGCAATTGCAATACCTCCAAAGAATAGAGTTTCCCTATTTCTGGTGGAATTGAACCTGAGATATGATTGGCATAAAAATATAGGTATTAAACTAGACATGTTTCTGATAGTACTGGGATGCTACCAAAGAGATTGTTGTTTGACATGTGAAGTTGCTCAAGTCTCTTCATCATTTCAATTTCATGGGGGATAGAACCAGTAAATTGATTATCTCCAAGTAACAATGACAAGAGGTTAGTCAAATTTCCTATTGCTTCAAGAATATGGCCATTAAAATCATTATGAGTTAAGAATAAAGCATTAAGCCTAGTCAATTGTGTGATCCCATCATGAATTGCACCAGAAAGATGATTTTGTATCTAAGAAACACCTGCGAGTTTGGACAAGTTGCCAATACTTGTTGGAATTCCACCAGATAACTCATTAAAAGAAAAAACTATAATACTAAGTTTGGAGAGTTCACCAATATGGGGAGGGATAATCCCATGAAATGAGTTATTTCTCATATGCATGAATTGGAGATTGGGAAAAGATGAGAAATTGAGACTATCAAGCGTACCTCTTAACCCAAGATTTCCAAGAGATATAATGAAAACGGAGTTGAACTCATTGCATTCAATGTTAATACAATGAGAAAATGATGATGGAGAAACCCAAACAAAACCAAAAAGAAGAAGGAGAAGGAGAAGGAGCAGAAGGAGATGAAGAAGCATAAGGAGAAGGAGAAGACTTCAATGTTAATACAATGAGAAAATGATGATGGAGGAACCTAAACAAAATCAAGAAGAAGGAGGAGGAGGAGGAGGAGAAGCAGAAGTAGAAGAGGAAGAAGAAGAAGGAGAAGGAGAAGGAGAAGATGAAAAAGGAGGAGAAGGAGAAGGGAAGGAGAGGAAGGGAGAATAAGAAGAAGGAAGGAGAAGGAGAAGGAGAAGAAGAAGAAGAAGCAGTAGAAGGGGAAGGAGAAGGAGAAGGAGGAGGAACAGAAGGAGAACAAGTGAAAGAAGGAGAAGGAGAAGGAGGAGGAGGAGGAGGAGGAGGAGAAGCAGAAGGAGAATGATAATGGAGGAACCCAAAGAAAACCAAGGAGGAGGAGGGGGAAGAGGAAAAATAAAGCTACAAAATGTAACAAAACCCAATAGAAATAGAGCAAATGATGATGATGATGATGAAGAAGCAATGGAATGGAAGACGCTCAATGTAGAAGCATGTAACTTAATGGCTCACTGTGAAAAACTATTTATTGAAGACATAACACAAATCAACTTAATTACACAATATTTAATTATGTTTGGTGGGTTCTTATTCAAAAGCTAAAACATCCTTTCAATACAACACAAGTAGAATAGGACAGGAACACATTAAGTATTAAGACGATAGATCACACATCACATAGTGATATAATATTATTTTTTGTTGAAATCTCCAACTTATATGACCCTATGGAATGTCACCAAAAACATGTGATCTTGGCATCGCAAGCTCATTGCATACTTGCTCCATGGATAGGCGAGTATGAGGATTTTCATTCAAGCAGGTGAAAGCTATTCTTGCAATCAACACCACCTTCTTAGCAACCAAACCTCGCGGATAAGGTAGCCTTTGGTCTAACACTTCATTAAAATTCAAATCATAAGCAACTATTGTTGGTACCTCAGTAGAAGATATTATGAGATCTATTGGATGCTTTCTCATAATTATTTCTAAAGCCAACACTCCAAAGCTATAAACGTCACATTTCTTGGACACTTCCATTGTATAAGCAAGTTCTGAAACAAAATAAGATGATTATCATAAAAATGTTAAACATGAAATATAGCACCATGTGACTCATAAGTAAATAAAAAAATCATAGTATATGTAATAAAATATTCTAAACCTGGAGCAGCATAGCCAAAGGTACCAATAAATGAAGTCCAATTGTTAGAATCTGGATACAAAAGCTTGGCTGTCTCGAAGTCAGAGATGTGAGCCTCATAATCTGAGTCTAAAATAACATTTTTGCTTGATATGTCGCGATGAACTATTGGAGGTGAGCATCCATGATGAAGATAGTATGAAGCATTAGCCAGACCTTCAACAACTTTGATTCTTTTATTCCAATCCAACACAATTGCTTATGTCTCATCACTTAGTATCTTATCCAAGCTTTCCCCTTCCAAGAATTCATAAACCAAAAAGGAGAACTTTGAATGCCAGCAAGACCCATATAGCTTGATGATATTGCGATGCCTAGTTTCTGTCAAGGCCTGAATCTTACTTACAAATGCTTTTTGATGACATTGCTCCCTATCTGGTAGAAAATGAAGCTTCTTTACAGCCACAACTTGACCTGTGGACAATTCAGCTTTGTAGATGCTTCCAAACCCTCCAACCCCAACGAGATATTTTTCATCAAACTCCTCGGTGGCTTCAATAATGTTTTCATATACTAATTTCCCATCATAACTCCATATAGCAAACAAATTTTGAGTTTGAACTTCTCTTTCTTGACTTTTCTCTTTCTGTGAATTATAATGGCAAACAATATATGAAATTCCTATCAAAACTATTGCTAACACCACAAATCCCAAACCAAGGGATAGAGCATAGATAACCAGTTTATTTCTCTCATGATGCTTTGGACCATATATTTTTTGTGGACAAATTGGAAAGTCTGATACATTTCCACATAAGCCTTTGTTGCTTTCAATGTCTCAAATGAAGAATTACGAAAGGCCAAGCTATTTGGAAGTGGACCTTCTAATTTATTGTGTGATATGTCAATCATAGTCAAGCTTTTCAAATCATCAAAAAAATGAAGGAATCATGCCAGAGAAATTATTATGTGAGAGGTTCAATGTTTCTACTTGTTGAAGATGTCCAAGCATTGTTGGGATTCCACCGGAAAAGGAATTTGCACTCAGATCTAGAAATTGGAGATGTTGTAATTGGCTGAAAGTAGACGAAAGTCTAAAGAACTTATTTCCACTTAAGCTCAAATTCCATAACTTGATCAAGCCTCCAAATTGTTCTGGAATTGAGCCACTTAAATTATTGTTAGCTACACTCAACTATTCAAGGTTCTTTAATAAGCCTATATCAATAGGAATGTTACATTAAAGTTGATTGTTGCTTAGCCCAAGTTCACTCAACAATGACAAGAGACACAATTCCTTGGGAATATTTCTTGTCAAGTGGTTCGATGACAAATCTAATCCCTCTAATTTTGTTGCCTCGCTTAGTTCTGGTGGTATGCCACCCGATAAGTTATTATTAGAGATCTTGAGGCTTGGAAGGTTATGGCACTGCCCCCATGTAGGTGACAATTGCCCATAAATTGCATTGTTACTCAAATCAATGTAGTTCAAGTGTGGATGTACACCAAAAGCTTCTGTTATATTTCCTGTCAATTGATTATTGTCAAGCCTAACTCTACGAAGGCTAAAGCAATGCTTCAAACTTCTAGGAATGGGACCAGTGAATTGGTTGCTATTTGTAGAGATGTTTACAAGTAATCCCCCATGGCAAATGTCTTGAGGAAAATGACCTTTGAAATTATTGTCTGAAATTTGCAAGGATTCCAATTTTGTAAGGTTATTAATTTTTTATGGAAGATTGCCATTAAGTTTGTTTTTATACAAACTTAGTAGGGAGAGCTCAGTCAAGTTTCCAATACTAGAAGGAATAGATCCAGAAAGGTTGTTTGTACCCAAATCTAATATGGAAAGTCTTGTTAATTTTTCAATACTAGAATGAATCAATCCAGAAAGATTGTTTTGATACAAATTTAGGTGGAAGAGCTTAGTTAAGTTTCCAATGTTTGAAGGAATGGATCCAATAAAGGTTGTTTGTACTCAAATATAATTTGAAGAGCTTTGTCAATTTTCCAATACTTGAGGGAATGGGTCCATGAAGATGGTTTTGACTCAAATCTAGTCGGGAGAGCTCAGTCAAGTTTCCAATACTAGAAGGAATAGACCCATAAAGGTTGAGTCTACTGAATTCTAATCTGGAGAGCATTGCCAAGCTTCTAATGCTAGAAGGAATCAACCCCAAAAGATTGTTTTGCCAAAGGCGGAGTTTACTTAGATTGATCAAGTTCCCCACTTCATGTGGAATTGACCCAAAAAGGTTGTTTTGATACAAACTTAGGTGAACGAGCTCAGTCAAGTTTCCAATGCTTGAATGAATAGATCCATAGAGGTTGTTATTATTCAAATCTAATATGGAGAGCTTTGTCAAGTTTCCAATGCTATAAGGAATAAATCCAGAAAGGTTGTTTTGAAAAAGCCGGAGGTTGCTTAGATTAACCATGTTCCCTATGGATGGTGGGATTGACCCGGATATGTTATTGTATAGCAATTGCAATACTTCCAAAGAGTAGAGTTTCCCTATTTCTGGTGGAATTGACCCTGAGATATGATTGGAATAAAGATAAAGGTATTTTAAACTAGACATGTTTCCGATAGTACTAGGGATGCTACCAGAGAGACTGTTTTCTGACATGTCAAGTTGCTCAAATCTCTTCAACATTCCAATTTCATGGGGGATATAACCAGTAAATTGATTATCTCCAAGTAACAATGACATGAGGTTAGTCAAATTTCCTATTGCTTCAGGAATATGGCCATTGAAATCATTATGAGTTAAGAATAGATCATTAAGCTTAGTCAATAGTGTGATCCCATCGGGAATTGCACCAGAAAGATAATTATGCATCAAAGAAACACCTGAGAGTGTGGACAAGTTGCCAATACTTGTTGGAATGCCACCAGATAACTCATTATAAGAAAAATCTATAATACTAAGTTTGGGGAGTTCACCAATATGGGGAGGAATAATCCCACGAAATGAGTTATTTCACATACGTATGGATTGGAGATTGGGAACAGATGAGAAATTGAGACTATCAAGCGTACCTCCTTAACCCAAGCTCTCCAAGAGATATTTTGAAAATGGAGTTGAACTCATTGCATTCAATTCCAACCCAATTGCAAGGATGACTGCTATTATTTCCCCATGTTGATAACAAAGTTTCGCTTTGGTCGTCAAGGTTGGCTTTCCACTTTAGCAAAGTGTTTGCTTCAATATTTGGTGAAGTAATGAAAGAGGAAACATGAGATGGGAACAAGATTAAATAGTCAACTAACAGTACCCACCAAAGCGTAAACTTCTCCGAAAATTGTGGTTTTCCGAAGAGGAATGCCATGGCTATCAAGGAAATTTTAAACAAAAGGAGAATGGTGTAGTACATGCAATGGATGTTAGGAGATATATACAAGCACACTTGACAGTCAATTATTCACGACTGGATATTGTCAAGAACGTCTCTAAGGGTGAGAAATGGGTTCAAATCTTCTCCTAACTTGTGCTAAATATCATAGTACTACTAAATCTGCAAGGGGTTTGTCAATATGGTCAACATCGATCAGTTCAAGGAGAGTAAATCAAGCAACATTTGTGTCATTTCACAAGAAAAATTAATTAACACCAATTTTTTTTAAAAAGAAAAACTTGATAATATTTTTGCAAATTTATGGCACTAATTTACAAATAAGTCCTTATTTTAGACTTATATATATATATATATATATATATATATATATATATATATATATATATATATATAGATTTCAAATATGCATATAAGTCATCATTTCTACAATGATTTACAACCGTGTATTTTTTTTCGCCTTTTTACTTCTCATAATGTATTCTTAAATTGTAAGAATAAAATTAATTTTCCTTTCCACATTTAATATATTTTCTTGGAAAAATATCTTTAACATACGGTTAAATTATTTAAATTCTAAATTGAGTTGTTAAACAAATTCTAAATTAAGAATTTCATAATTTTATTTTAGTACCCCTAATTTGATTTTGTCCCTTCCATCATTAATCCATTTTTTGCCCACCTAATTTCCCCTCTCCCACTTTAATCCCATCCCTTTCTTCTTCGTCTTTAAGATCTAAAATCACTTGAAAGATCGATTATCAAACTCCACCATTCAACAGCTCTCAATATTCTTGAACACATCTAATCAAATCTCAAGTTCTACTTCTCAAGAGCTCATCAAGATTCCATTTGCGCTACAAAAATTGAGTACAAGAGGCCGTGGAAGGGTGGGGGTGGTGATGGTGGGTTTTGGTGTGAGCAAAAGTATAAAACTTTGGTTTGTTTAGACAGAATCTAATGACTTTGGTCGTAGAAGGACTTGCAACTGTGGTGGCAGCAACGATACTGGTGGCGCTGGCGAAATTGTTGATGGCGACTTGCTCTTAGGAAAGACACATGGTTAAGGTAGTGACTGATAAGAGTCCACATTATATGTTTTTATTTACCTACTTGTTATATCATTTTATTTGAAATGGAGTGAGAAATTGCAAACACCAGTTTGGCAAAAAAAAAAAAGCATCAATTTCTCACTCTATTTCAAAGAAAATGATGTAACAAGGAGGTAAAGAAAAACATATAATGTGGACTCCACTGATAATTGCATAAAGAATGGCTTTGAATTAGTCTTCAAAGCTCTCAGTTTTTGAAGCTCTTAAAGACAAAGAAGAGAGGGATGGGATTGTAATGGAGAGAGGGGAGATACTATGGGTAAAAATGGATTAATGAAGGAAGAGAGAGAATGCCGGGGTGAGGAGAAGAAAGAAGCAAATTGAAGCTATGGAGGGAGAGAGTCGTGGATGACACTTGTGGGGAGGCTGGAGATGAGAGACCGCAAGGGATGATGACGGAGGGAGAAGGTTGGACATAGTTGCACCCTCTTTTGGAAAAGATTTATTGCAATATTTTAATTAAAATGAATAGATAATGAGTTAATAACACATAGGAATATATATATTTTTTTAACTCAGATTACCTAAGAATTTGTCGGATGGAGGGGAAAGCAGTATTATAGGGGAGAAAATCGAGTGAGGAGCAGTAAGATAAAATTATCAAATTCTTAAATCCTATTTTAAAATATATAACCTAATTTAATTAGGATTTGTTGAATTTAACCACCTAATTTTGAATTTGAATTATTCAACTGTCTTTTAAGAGATTTGTCATATTTTGTTATTTAATGAAAGAAAAATGAAAAATTAATTTTATATTTATAATTCAAATTTTCTAGCTCTGTCAATCGGTAGTTTATCAAACGCAATAAATTCGTCATTTAACATTATGATTTATAGATACAATAAAAGAAATTGCAAACTGTAGATCATGATTAACTTTTTTAAGTTTTGACATAAATTTACTCCTCGGATCTTCATTATAAAGTACTAATGAATAAATATTTTTTTTTTTTATAAGACACTTGTATGTTTCCAAGAAACCTTTAATTTATTTTTCTATGTCTATCAATATTTAATAAGGGTAGTGGGAGAGAGTAATAATTAATATAATATTTAAGTTTAGTGTACTTGGTAAGAGTACTATTGAAAATCACTTAAATTTTATGATTATTGTAATACTTTTAACTAATTTTTTTAGTTTATGAGAATTGGTAATTGATGTCTTATACTCCCTCTGGTTCTATTTCTAAGAGCAAATAACTGAATTAGACGTTTTAAAAAAATAGTTACAATTAGTTAAAAATAATAAATATGTCTTAAAATAAGCTTTTTTTTCCCTAGTGTCCCTTTATTTATAAGGGGCAAGTAAGAGAAAGAAATAAAGTAAACATAAGTATTACCGATCCTTTAATCAATACAATATGTATAATTAATGAGGGGTATATAAGAAAAACACTCATTAAATGTTGATATAACTCTTGTTGGGCTCTTATAAGAAAGACCAAGACAATTTAAATTTTAGGCTCTTCTAAAAAAGACAGAAAGAAATAATAAGGACTAGAGCGAGTACTTGTTAATAAATCTTATAATATGAAAGAAAATTAATACTCATTGAATCCTTTCTAGGCAATGTTGTCAAACTCGTAAGTTTAACTAAAAAACTAAACTTGTGACAGTGACATAAACTCATTTCATGAACTTGAATTGTAAATTCGTAAGAGTTTACTTTTATTATTAAATAAATATTAATAATGTATAATTAAATAATTAAAATATAAAAAATGACAATACTTTGATTTAAACATATTTTAAATCAAAATAATTGAAATTGAATCCATCAACATTCAAAATTTATCATACTTAGCAAAGAAATTTATATAAATTTCATATGTAAAGCCACTGAGCAAAAAAAGTTAACTCGAGTTTAAGAGTGGGTTAACACGATTTTAAGAGCAAATTAAAGCCTCCATTTGAGCAGGAGGTCGAAGAGATAGTAGTGGAAAAGGAGGGGGAGGAGCTTGTGGAGGTGGTGGTGGAGGCGATGGTGGAAGAGATGGGGCTTGTGAAGGAGGAGGGTGAGGAGGAGGAGGAGGAGAGCGAATGGAAGGATCTCTAGGTCTGACCATGAAGAGGGAGAGAAAGACGGGGTTATAAAAAGGTGCTGTTAGAAAAGTACACTAGTGCAAAAAATAGCTTTAAGACCGCCTCGTTAAGACCGGAGTATTGACGCCCGGGTCTTAAAAGTATGACCAGTGACAATTTTGTAAATATCAAGAACTTCTTGGACCAGATACTTTATTCATCGGTCTTAATAAATTATCAAGACCAGAGCAAAAAACAACTGATCTTAAATATATTATTAAAAACAATCGAAATATCAATTAAATTTAAATATAAAAGTGTAAAAATGTGAAGACCAGATATATTAAAAGGTCACTCTTAAAATTTACACTTTTAAGACTGGAGTTTCATAAGGTCTGATCTTGAAGGTTAAATTATAAGACCTGCGTTTTAATATATCCAGTTTTAAAATTCAATAAAATATACTCTTCTTCGCACGAAACCTCTAGTTACTCTCTCTGAAGTCTGAACCCCTATTCCTGTTGCAAAACCCTTGTTGCATTACCTCTCTTCCTTGCCCACCACCACCATCTTCTGTTACTCTCTCATTTGCTCAAGCATTCCTTTCTTGCACCACCTCTCTTAACCTCTATTCTTATTTCGAAAGTGAACGGAGAAAACAATTCTAGTCCTATTTGTGGAATGCCAGTTACTGATGTGACTGGTGTGAGTCAGAATGACCCCTGTTCATCTCAGAGTGAGCCTCGTAACCGCCCTGGACACTGTGGTGGTAGAAGAAGCGCCACCCAATTAAAAGAGCTTGCCCTAACTCAGACTGTCGGGGAAAAGTTTGAGATACTGTTTGATGAACATTTAGCTCCTTGCGGCCGTAATAAAAGAAAATATACTAGTTATGTCGGCTTACAAGCACGTAGCAAGCCTAGCATTTTGATAGATGAGTGGGAAAATGTCGACAAAACCACCATGAAGGATCTTATTTGGGACTCTATCTGGCTTACATACAATGTTCCTAACAATGAAAATTTGAAAGATAAGACATTGTCGTATTATGCTTATCGCTGGAGGAAGTTTAAGACCCAACTACCAAACAAGTATATTTTTGTTGAGGTTCCAGTTGGTGAGCCTCGCTCTAATCCTTGCACCAAGTATGCATTTCTTGATTAAGAAACTTGACAACAATTTGTTCAAATATGGACTACTCCAGAAGCTTTGGTGAGTCTATATTTAGTTTTTTTTGCCCTTTTTTGTTTGCTTATTAACTTGTGCGGATATGTGAATGTTATTGTATTCATCTATGATGTTGTTAGTCAGTTAGCTAGGAAGGTATTCTATTATAGTAGGTAGTGGGTAGACATTGTTGTTAGTTAGTTAATATGTTAATTGTGTAATAGCTTCTATGCAAGTTGTTATTAGGCCTTAAGAGTCCAGCCTCTAACTATAAATAAGAGGTTAGACTAATATCTGTAGGAACCATTTATGATGAATGAATAAATTGACTGAGTTGGCAGCAGTTTTGCAACTCACTTTCCTCTATTTCTCCTAATTTATTCTATAATTCTACATCTTCCTTAACAAAGTCTTGAAACTTGATAAAGTGAATTTGACTAGTATTTGAGGTTCATATCAAGCAAAAGTTCTCTAATTCTTTTCAGTGAGATGGTCTGAAATTCATAATTAATACTTGCTTTCAATTTTGATTAACAAAAAAAAAGGGAGCAAGCACAAGAGATTAGGAGAAAGAATGATTGCCCACATAGAATGTCTCATGGCGGATATGAAAGGACTAAAAAAGAGTTGATGGTGGCCAAGTGAAAGAGATTGGAAGATGAAACTGAATCCAATCTTCCTACAATAAGTGATCTGCCATCTCCAATACGATGTGAAGAGTCATGGTTGTATATTCACCAAAAGAAAGGCGGGGCTTACACTAGTGAACAAACTCGTGTAGTTGCTGAAAGAATTGTAAGTATTGTTATTTTTTATTTGTTTAGTTACTAAATATGTTTTGTTACTAATTAAGCTCTTGATATCTATATCTTACAAGAACAACTCAAAATGAAAGAAGCAGATGGATCATTTGTGTTGGACGGGAGGGAAGATATTCTTACCATTGCGACTGGAAAATCAGATCACGAGAGGCATGTAAGGGGAATTGGAGGACGGGTAGGCCTGAAGGAATACTTTGGTAAATCCAAACGCCAAAAACAAAGTATGGTTACCTAGGAGGAGATGGAACGTACGTTGGTCATAGAAACTAAGGAAGCAAAAGCCTAAGCAGGTGAATAAGAAGCTTCATTAATTACAAATTTTCAAGCCTAGCTAAACAAGATAAAGGAGGAAATGATGATGCTTGCGTGAGCTCTCATGGAGAGACCATTGTTCCCTTACTACAGTTACCTGCACTTGTCTAGTAGAGCACTAAAGGGAGCTGCATTATTGGACAATCAGCGAAACCTTGTAACCTTTACGTGGAAGATCCTGATCGACGATTGGTTGCAAGAGGGACTGATTACAACTTAGGATCAACTGTACACCACCAACAAATGACTGATGATGAAGACAAGGTGTCAGTTGAAGAGGTGATCATTGATGCACCTTCCCTCTTAAAACTGATCAAATGAAGATTGTGAGTGATTGCAAGGGAAGCTTCATCTTGTGGCCATGAAGCTTGTACATGTTTCTACTCCTCCTCAAGCTCCAACCCCTGCTGAAGCTATAGCCCATCATGAAGTTGTTGAGACTCCTAAGTTGAATGCCAAGGAGGAAATTGGACTTTAGGTACTTAATCAATCTTTTGGAGTTAGATCATGGCATGTCAATATTGAAGTAGGCCTCTGTAATAAGGCTCTAGTTTTCATTAACCAAGAAGATTTAATCCCCCTGTTGTTTACTAAAAAGGAGCTAACTGATGCAATTGTGTTCTTATTGATAAAGTAAGTGTCTTCTTCTATGAGTACATAATTTTAAGAGGGTCGTTTAGACACACATACATATATACTAGCTAATTCACTGATGTCATTATTATAGGTTGATGCATCGTGAATTGGTAGAACAAGGCAGAAGCAAGGATTTTGAATTCTTGTGCCCATGATACATAAGTGTGCCACCTGTAAAGGAGAGATAGCTATACATAACTAAGAGATTGTGTACCGATATGAAAAGTGCAAGACCCGGCTGAACCCAAGAGGGGGTGAATTGGGTGAAGATAAAAAATTTAGGACCTTTGAAAATCTTTTTGCAATTGGGTAAAATCAGTTTGTATGATTGTAAAGAGTTAAAAAGATATAGGCAATCATTCAAACATATATGTTGGAAATAAAGGAGGCTAAGGAAGAGAATTACAAACTGAGATTTATACTGGTTTGGCCCAATCCTTGACCTACGTCCAATCCTCAAGCTCCACTTGAGATTTCCACTATCTCTTTGTTTAACCAAGGCAAGAGAAAAGCCTTTACAACCTCACAAGTTTAGCCAGGCACTTGTGCAGCCTTTACAATATCTCACTGAGATACTCCCCCTTTACAACCCGTTAGGATACAATAAATTTTCCACTCAAGATCACCCAACCTTGAGTATCTCTCAGAAAGTATGATTTACAATAAATCTTCTCTCAAAGAAGTGAATAGATAATCACTGAAGTACATTAGAAATCATTTTACTCTTTCTATGATAAACTATGAAACATTTGAAAAACAAAGTGTGTATGAGATTCAGAATTTGAGCATTTTGATAGTGCAAGCTCTAGCCATCCTCATTTTGCATTTTGAATGTGGCTTTATTTATAGATAAGGATGATTTGAACGTTGGGAAATATGACCGTTGTGTATAGAGCCATTATAAATCAGTTGGAAACTAGCCGTTAGAACTTCATTTTCTGAACCAATTGTGACATCAACATTTGCTTTATCCTTGATCTTCAGTTTAATGCCCTTTGATCATCTGAAACATGTACACACATGATATAAATGATGTTAAAGTATTACAAATCATTTGGGTAATCAACTAGATGTTCTTGAACAAAAACGTGATTTTCAAAACGGTCATTTTTCTGAAGTGAAGGTGTAAACTAGAGTTTTCAATTGGAAACTTGAGTTTTGAGCTTATTGCGTTACTCCAGGTTCCTCTCTGTCTGACTGAAACTCGAGTTTTGTCTCACAAACTCTAGTTTTCAAGATACTCTAACGTTCGTTGCTTTCTGTCTGAGCTAAACTCGAGTTTTCATTCGTAAACTCAAGTTTTCAAGTTGTTCTTGACTTTGGTTGCTCTCTAACTTGATATAGGTCCATATTTGGAAAACCACTTATCCCCATATAAATATTTGAGTCTTCTTTCCAATGTAAAAAGAATCAGCTCCAAACTCGTTGTATTTTGTCCGTTATGATCCGATGAATGAAAGTTGTTCTTGACCAATGTTTTTGCAACGTCTTGAACTAACAGTCAACTTTCAAAGACCATATCTCTATGGTTTGATCTTTATTTTAGTTGAATTAAGTCTTAATGGAAAGCCTTATGAGTCTACTTTCATATGCCACTAATTTCAGCTCATTCCGATGTGTAGATTATGAGTAACACTCAAAACATTCAAGCTTGATCTGATGTGTGGCGTGAATTCCTGATACAACTTTCGAAATTCATAGCTCTATTTGAAATTCATTGGGCTTGAAAATTTGTCAAAATGACGCATTGGAAGTCTACTTTCATCCAAAATTAGTTTCACCTCAATCCGATCTCTGGTTTAGGATATATCATCAAATTACCAGAGCTCGCCCAAGCTGATCGTGAAACAGAGGTGAACAGAGTCGCTGATCACGCTGAAAACTCAAGTTTTCATTTGGAAACTCGAGTTTGTCGAGTCTAAAGACGCTAGAGATGTTGAAGACACTCAAAACTCGAGTCATTAAGTTTTAAACTCGAGTTTTGACTCTCAAACTTGAGTTTTGACTCCCAGACTTGAGTTTTCTCGCATTCTAGAGGCAAAGTACTGCAGTAAGGTAGTAAACTCGAGTTTTGACCATCAAATTCGAGTTTTCTCATCCAAAACTTGATATTTGCCTATTCTAACTCTGAATTGAACCACTCCAACTTCCATTTGTTTGTGAAGACTTCTAGTATCAATCTAAGACCTTGAATATTGATTTTCTCATTCTATTTCAACTTCTTCCATCTTCCATCATAACCCATCTTGATCATTCTTCATTATGGACTCATTATTTTCTGCAAGTTCTTCAATATTTCCTCTTCTTCTTGAACTTAACATTTTCTTCAATTTCTTCTTTCTGAAATCTCTTATCTCCTTCTTGTTCTATAATTCACCTTTTTCCTTTCTTCTCTTCTCTTGATCATTCTTGATCATTTGACTCTACTTTGATTCAATTTCTTTCTCTCATTCAATACTTCTTTATTGATCTTCTTCATAGATGAACTTCACATCTTTGTTTCTATATTAAATTTAAGAATTAGTCATTGAGGAAGCTAAACATAATATATTTTTGCTACAAAATGGTAACCACGTGTGTACTTTTGCTCCTCCAAAAAGCTTATGTGTATTTTTGCACCTTAATCCTTTATTAGACTTAATACAAAAATTTCTATGAAGTATGTGGGTGTGTACACTAAATATAATCAAATACAAAAATCTAATAGAGTTTAAAAGTGCACTCCAGCGTCGGTAGGGACCCAGAGAGCTGCCTTCGCTTTTGGCGTTCCTTCGTAGATCTGCGGATTTCACCCCTACCACACGAAATTCCAGTTGATACAACTTTGTAAGTTGAACATGTAAACACAGTGAAATTGCTATGTAAACTCACGAGCTTAGTAGAGTTTGCAGCTAGCATGAGTTTAAAAATAAGTTTATACAATTTATAAATTATAAATGTTAAAATTAAAGAACCAACTCATGAGTTTAACAATAATGGTCACGGGCACTAGAATTGGCAGCTGCATTTGTATCTCAATATGTGTTCACACTTCCTAATCCTTATCTAGTAATTATCAACAATTATATATTTTAATTCAAATAATTAACTCCTAAACTCATGACCATATTATTTGAGAGTGTGTCAATCGGTTGGATGCAAGAAAAATAATAATGGTTCCAATTAGTGTTGTTAAAACGTCGTTTCAAAACGTTGAAACATACGTTTTTACGTTTTTCCGGCGAAAAACATATCAGATCAGTGGTTCAGACGCAAACTGATATGAAACGGTAGAGACGATGTGCTGAAACAGTAGAAACGGTGGTTCAGACGCAAAAAACACTGAAAGCCGTTGAAACCTATTTGTGCCATCCGAGGTGTGAGCAACTATCTTTCTTCTTCTTCGCCAATCGCTAGAGTGCTGGACGCCGGCTGCTGCTTCTTCTTCATCAACCGCTGGTTACTTCTTCTTCATCGATCGCTGGCTGCTATCCGCCAAATCGGTATCTCTCTCCCATGTATCTGGCTTCTTCCCCACCTCTGAAAAAGAAGAGGGACTGATTCTTCTTCATCGGTTGCGTGGATCGAAACTCGATGGTCTATTGCGGGCTCACGGCACTGTGATATACTCTCTCTAATGTTGGGTCTGCTAACTGAATGGTCAAAACGCAGTGTTTAATGTAGGGACCTAAATGAAATTCTTAGAAAGTTTCATAGAGGGACTAAACTAAAAATTTTATAACTTGAGCCATTAATCCAAATTAATCATTTTAATATGTATTATGATGACTTAGTTTGAATTTAATTATTTCCTTGAGTGTTTGGACTTAAATTTGTGATGACTTTAATGAATTGGTGTGTTTTGGTTTTATATATATAGGATTTTTTTTTTTTGTACTATGTATTAAACTCTTACATTTCGTTTATGTTTTACGATTTTATGTTTTTGCTCATCCTTACTGTTTCTACGTAGACTCTACGTCTTAGCAACACTGGTTCAAATAACAAAAGGTGATAGTGTTGTTTGAAACTATCTGATCGAAGCTGAAAGCAACCACAATAAAGATCAACAACGTGTAAAAGGTGATAGTGTTGTTTGAAACTATCTGATCGAAGCTGAAAGCAACCACAATAAAAAATCAACAACGTGTGTGACTGTGCATGCAGTCTAACAAAAGTGAAAGACTTTGAAAAGTAGGAGAGTGCAAGAGACATTTCAATTATGACATTTTTAGAACATTATTTCCAAGACTTCATTGGAAGGGAACCGATCGGAGTCAAAAAAAGAAAAAAGAAAAGGAAGGGAACCGATAATATCTAGCAGAGATTCACTATATTCTATTTTATTATCTTATCTTCTTAAGATAGATAGGAAAATCCCATATAAAACTGTCTGAAATAGGAAAATTTTAAATCAGGTTGATAAGTTTGATAAATCTCTAATTAAGTTACCAACCTAATTTAAGGTTTCAAAATGTGAGTTAAATTACTTTATTGTCTTCTCCTCTTAAAGGGTGGCTATAACTTTTTTTTTTTTCAACAAGTATGTATACAACATCAATATATAATAAAATAAAATATGATTAGCCTAAACTAAAGAATTATTGTGTCATGGAAGGATCATCAAGAATAATTCAAGGAAAAAGAAGAAGAAGAAGAAGAAGAAGAAGAAGAAGAAGAAGAAAGAGAGCATAATCCCATGATCAATTAAATTATTTTCAGTTGAATCTTAAGAATTAAGATTTTTATTTTTGATCAGATTTTTTTTCGATGAAAAGAAAATTATACTATGTCAATAAAACAAATCTAACTAGTGTGTATATTTCATATTATATATCAAATATTTTCATTAGTGGTATATCTTATGTCATCAACGTTAAAAACAAACTAGATATTACAATATTCAAATAAAAATTTAATGAAGTTTTTTTAATTGACAAAAAAAAATTTTAAGTCGATTTTTTCTAAAAATATAATTTTTTATTCGCAATACTCAAATAAAAATATTTTAATTAATATTGGGTACATGCTTTTCTTTTTATTTTTTTACTTGAATTATTCTTATTCATTCTTCCCAATTAAAGTAATCACAATTCATTTTATTATATATTAATGTTAATATATATAGAAAAACTTAGATGCAATGTAATAAAACTCTTTCAAGAAGAATGAGGATAAAACAGATTGTAAGAGCGCAATGAAGTCATTTTACCCATATTTTAAAATTTTAAATTGGGTCAATAACTTAACTAGAATTTGTTAAGTTTAACAACATAAGTTATAATTTTTCTATTTCAAGCAACCTTATATGGGATTTTCCCAATCTAAGTTATTAAATTATTCATCAATACATTTATTTATCATCAGCTATCTAAAAACTTGAGTGACTACGATTATACAAACCATTAATTATTCATAAAACAGTCAACTGTCATCAACAGTGGAAGAGTTTTGAACGATGGTGATTTGTCATGTGAATTTGTCTAAAGAATAATGCAACAACAAGAAACGTAAATAATCTAATTGATGACTTTAATTTCTTCGAACATGCAGGTTGGGACAACAATAAAGATAATTGTAAAAATCAACTCGTGTTGGAGACAAGAGACCATTTTCATTAATGATAGATACATTTCAAAGATATAATCGCTGAGACTTAACTATAAGGGAGAAAATATCTATGAGAGACGCTCGTATAATGGTTATTTAAATGGTACATCAAATCCGAACCAAGTACGTATCTCATTTTTTTTTGTTGAATACTGTTTTATTTTCTAGTTTTTTTTTTTAATTATCTTCAAGTCTTTGTGCATGAATAACACAAAAATAAGAAATGTACAACAATGTAGCTTAAGCATTTTCTTTGTACGTGCAGGTTGAGACCAGGGAAACGATGGATTGCAATATCAACAAATGAGTTGGAGTACCAAAAAAATAGTTTATAACTAATGGAATTTTCTGTCGCTAAAAATTTTATGACCAAAATTAGCAATTAAATTTTTTCTTTCACTATAAATTTTGTGACAGGTTAGCGACAAAAATTAGCGTCGCTAATTTAGTGACGAAAACAATTCCTTCCCTAGTTTATTGATGAAACATTAGCATCGGCAAATTTAGCGATGGAATGTTCGTCGGAAATTAGTGACCCGGCGAGGAGGAAGAAGGCTCAAGTTTTCCTTTCTTCTTGTTATTTTTTTTGAAGATTTAGGTATAAAAAATTATAACCTGGCAACCCACCAACTTGCACAGGTTAGCCTCGTGATACATTACATTGCTCATAATAATTAACCGTTATTTTTAACCATTATATATTTTTTTGTGTCCTCCGTCTCGACATACATAATGTTTATTAGTTATAACCGTTATATATTAAGTGTTATAAATATGCAAATGGTCACAGCTGGGTATGAGAAGTGGTAGTTGCATTTACATGTTGTGTGAACCTATCCGGTCGAAGAAAGCAACCACAATAAATAATAATCAACAAAACGTGTGACTGTGCATGCGGTCTAACAAGTTCTGGACTTTTCATGTTTGGTTACTTGCAATAAGCTGGGGCAACTGAGCAAGAAACCAGCTTTAGTGGTGTTCATTTTCATTCCCAGGAAACAAAAGTAACAAACTTTGAATAGACTTTTAATGAATGTGATAGATTGTAATATCCGCAAACGGCCTGATGACCATTTTCCCAGTAGACAATGTGGAAGAGTTTTCAAAGATGGAAAAATCAACTCTCGTGTTGCCGACGAGGAGGGGCCATTTTCATAAATGATAGATACATTTCAAGGAAATAATCGCTGAGACTTAAGTACAAGGAAACAAATATCTACGAGAGACGCGCATTGTATAATGATTATTTAAACAGTACATCAAATCTGAAACAAGTATCCTTTATATGTTGAATATTGGTTTATTTTCTATTTTTATCTTCTCTTAGTCCTTATTGTGCGTGAAGAACACAACAATAAGAAATGTAAAATAATGCAGCTTAGCATTTTATTTGAACAAGCAGATTGGGACAAGGAAAATGTTGGATTGCAATATCAACAAATGGGTTGGTGATCATTTTCCCATTAGACAAATGTGGAAGATTTCTAACGGTTAGAAAAATCAATCGGTGTTAAGAGTGGAGAGCCACTACAAAAAATAGCTTATAACCGACATAATTTTTCATCCCTAATCAAATTAGTGATGGAATTAATGTCAGATCATTGACAGAATTTTTGTCAATAATTCTTTTTTGGCTAATTGCTTTAGCGACACTAGAATTTTTAGTGACTGAATGTTTTTGTCGCCAAAAAATAATGTGACCAAAATTAGCGAGAAAAGTTTTTCCGTTTCTAAATTTTTTTTAACAGGTTAGCAAATAGCGCCACTAATTTAGAGACGAAAAAATTCCTTCGCTAAGTTAGTGTCTGTAAATTTAGTGACGGAATGTTCGTCGGAAATTTCACGCTTGTTTGATTTTGTTTTGTGCCATTATGTACTCAAAGTCAAAACAGTTTTGCGATACTGTGTTTCTCAGTAAAAGTTGTACAAAAATATTGTTCTCAAGACATTAACCGAAACATCACTTATCTAAAGAAAAATTCCTTTTTTGCCCCTTGAACAAAGTTCGAAAATAGGGGTCAGTCCTGTTGTAAATACTCATTGCTATTTGTTTCATGTGCGATTTTTTTTTTTTGGGTCAAAGAGGATTCTATTAATAACTTCTAAACAAGAGTTGGTTACAAGGAGAATAAAAACAACAAACAACCTGAATAGTAAAGCAACAAACATAGCAGGAACAAACAAATATCAATTGAAACAAACCAAATACAACAAAAACAAAACAGGATCAAAAAACAACAAGAAAACTAGAAACAAACAAATTAGCTACCATCCAAAGAAAAATTGGAACGCGAAGGATTATTAGCACCAGCATTAGTCTTCTGAGCCTGCAAAGTTAGAAGAGATAACAAAACATGTATTGGTCGCGAAACCCACCCAACAGGGCACACCCTTTTATAAGCATCAGTTGTAAGAAGATCCACAACATGGTTGCCAGCTCCTCTCGGCGTAAAGGACAAGGAGAACCCAACCTTAAAAGACAGAAGACAAATAACATCCTGCATAGTACTTCTTCACTTCCAATCATACATTTCTGGTGACTTGGCCTCAACTCAAGTAAGCAGAGAGAGGCAATCTATTTCTAGGATCACTTTATCATGACCCAAGTCCATAGCAAGAAGTAGGGCCCTTTTCATAGCTAAGACTTCAATCATAAAGGCATAAATGGATTTAACTTTGTCCACAAAACCCCATCTAAAAAAGCCAGCAAAGTCGCGACAAATTACCCCAATGGCAGCATCTTTCTTGTAAGATGAAAAGGCTTCATCACAGTTAATTTTAAGGCAATCTAGAGCAGGGGGAGACCATTTAATGCCAGGACTATCACAGCTTTTCAATAAAAAAAGGATCCCTAATCCCTACAGCATAGTTAGCCCAAAAATCAAAATTACTTTTCCTAGCCAATTCAATAACAATACCTGGATTCGGCCATCTATGGTCAAAAGTCATTTCATTTCTAGCTTTCCAAATAAACCACAAAAGCCAGCAAATCAAAGAGAGAACATGCTTACTGAGATGGGGCATACCCGTTGTCAAAAATCCACCAAGCGTTGAAGTTGAAGATGCTGGAGGCATTAACTCTAACACTTAGTGAACACCTGAACCAGATACTTCGAGTCTAGGGACAATGGAAAAATACATTCTCAATACTTGGCACTGGCTGTCTATAGACCTCCCACGCCAATACAATGCGAAACTGGTAGTAATAGAATTATTCAAAAGGCACCATATGAATTGTTGTACTTGTGGGATCACTTTAATCTTCCAAATCGATTTCCAGTATGTGGTATGGATGATAGTCGATGACCCTACCTTATCTACCTTTATAGAATTCTGATCTTTATTGCAATGGTATCCCAGCTTCATCGTATACACTTCATTCTTAGTGTTAGTCCACAACAACTTGTCTTCCAACCCATTAGAAGGGATAGAGATTTTGTATATCGCATCTTTAACTTCAAGAGACAAATATTGTTGAATAGGTGTAAGATCCCACTGCCCATTAATTATCAAGTCACATACTCTTCGGGAAAGAAGCTCCTAGGACCAGGGGTCACCCCATATTCTGATAGCAGTACCATCGCCAATATCCCATTGAAGATATTTCTTGAGAAAATTTCTGCTATCTAAGATGCTAGACCAACACCATGAGGCATTATAGCCTTTCTTCGCATCAATAAAGTCTTGTTTAGGGAAGTATACACTTTTAAGCACCCTTGCCCATAAATCATTGGGCCTCAGTAGAAGCCTTCGTACCGTCTTAGCCAAAAGAACATCATTCATAATCGATAGATCCCAAAATCCCATGCTATCGGTACCTTAACTGCTAGTTATAGATTCTCAAGCTTTCCAATGAGTCTTGCCTCCAAAGGCATTGCCATGCCACCAGAAGTTAGCTATAAGGCTATTGATCTCTTTACATGTTTTAAGGGGGAATCTAAAACAATTCATCAGGTTAATTGGGATTACTTGAATAATAGCTTTGATCATAACCTCCCGGCCAATAAAGGATAGTAGGAATTGAGTCCATCCTTGAATTTTACTTGTTACCCACTCTCTGATGTAAGCTAAAGCTCGGTGCTTAGATTTCCCACAAATGCTTGGTATGCCAAGATATGTTCCTGGGTCTTTTGTTATTGGAATGCCCAATAGGCCGCCCATCATACATCTTACTGCAAATGAAGTGTTAGAGAAGAAGAAAATACTAGATTTATCAAGACTAATAACTTGACCCGAGGCTGAGCAGTACAAATCCAAAATATTGGCCAAATAACTCCAATTAGTATGACTAGTATGCATATATAATAGGGCATCATCAGTAAAAAAAATCTAAGTAAGAACTGGACACCAATTACTCAATTTAATACTTTTAATCTGCTTGTCATTCTAGCTCTTATTAATCATAATGTAGAGTACCTCAACAACAATAATGAACAAATATGGCGAAAGGAGGACTCCTTGACGAATACCTCTACTAGCTAAAAGTAAATTATTTCACATTTTCACCAAACAAATATATATTTAAGCTAACTGAACACACACATTTCATAACAAAAGTCACCTAATCAGAACAAAAACCAAATCGAAGCAGGACGTTCTCAAGGAAGTCCCACTTAACCCGATCATATTCTTTACTCATATCCATCTTAAGGGAGAACTCATACTTACCCCCGGACTTCTTAGGGCAAAGATAATGGTAAACCTAATGTGCTATAAATGATATTATCGTGAATACAACGGCCAGGGACAAGGGTAGCCTGATTTTGGGAAATAGAATCATCAAGCAAAGGATGCATCCTATTGGCCATGATTTTTGAAATAATTTTATACAAAAAGTTACATAGACCAATAGGGCAAAAATGTGAAACATGTTTCGGTTTATAAATCTCTGGGATGACCTACAAAAAATTCATGTACCATAGAACACACAGAATTACCAATTTCAGACCATGCTGAATGATAAAATTTACCAAAAAATCGTCAAGTCCAGGCCCCTTTGTACTTCCAAGACTAAAAGCTGCAGATTTAATCTCCTCTTTTGAAACAGGTAACATAAGGCTTTGATTCATGTCCTTCGAAATTTTGGGGTCAATATAGCTCAAGGCAACATCCATGGAGCGTGAACCAGAGGTAACAAAAATATCCTGAAAAATGCTAGCAATATTATGTGAAATAGCATCTTGCTCCATTAACCAGTTGCTCGAGTCATCTCTAATATAAGAAATGATATTCCTTTGCCTCCTTTTGATAGTAGAGAGATGAAAAAATCAAGAATTTTTGTCTCCAACTTCTAGCCACTGAATACGAGAGTGTTGCCACCAATATTGTTCTTCAAGGACAAAATATCTCTCAAGATCCCTTTTAACATTCAATATAGCCTGAGAGCTACTTGGGTTCAATTCCCCTTGGGTAAGGTTAGCTAACTGACACTTCAACTGATCAATAAATTTGACATTGTTAGGGAATTCCTTCTTGCTCTAGTTAATTAAGTCCTTCCAGCATTGCATCAATTTACCAACAAAAACCTCAAATTTCGTCTAGTCAATAGATGACATTGCCTGCCAACTCTGTCTAATCACATCCAAAAAACTACCATAAGATGCCCAAATGGATTCAAATCTAAAGACCCGAGTGTTACGATGGTTCTCAGCTTGGCTTCAGATGAAAATAAGATGATGATCAACATGAAAGACCTGAAGAGTTGGAAATTGTTCCCTAAACAAAATATTGACAAATGCCCTATCAATGCGTTCATGTATGGTATATGGGCTCTTTCTATTATTACACCAAGTGAAACTAGACCTATTAAAACCCAAATCCTTAAGCTCACAGCCAGCAACAAAACATTTAAAATTAAGGATTTTCCTCCAGGCTCTAGGTCTACCACAGTCCTTCTCGTGTTGGGCAAAAATATCATTAAAACCCTCAATGCACAACCAGGAATATTAATATTGTTACTGATCCTATGAACTTCTTGCCAACACAATAATCTATCCTCTTCAATAGTTGGGCCGTTGATAAGTTCCAATTTTCATATATTTTATCACGCTTTATTCATTTATATTGGGACTATTTTAGGCTAAATTGGATTTATTAGATAATATTTGAATTGTTAGCCAATTTTAGGAAATAATATAAATCTGAATTAATCATGAGATTATTGAGCTTAAATTAATAATAGGGATAAGGTGCAATTTTGCCAATGAACTATTGGCTCAGGAGCAATTTCGCCAATAAACTCTCTAGGACCAAAATTACCAACAAACTATTAAAAACGTTAAAAAATTACCAACGCCATTAATTGAGCCTCATGCCGTTAATATATCTTCATGCAAAAATTACAAAATAGGACCTAGATGTTTATGAAACTACATTTAAGCCCCAAAAAATTTAAAATTTTTTATTTTAGTCCCTCCACGTACTTTATATGGAGGGACTAAAGTGAAAATTATAAAAATTTCATGGGCCGAAAGATAATTTTCTAAAATTTTGGGTTCTTTTCTGTAATTTTTGTGGGGCCATCCCTACCCCTAAAGTCCGCCCCTGGTTACAGGCTTTTTTTTAACCTTAACCTGACCTGGCCTATTGCCTATTAAGGAAGCTTATAATTTTAAAAATTTTGTAACCAGTCTAACAAACCACTAGAGCCAAGAAAACGGGCCAAGCCCGTCGGGCCGGCCCATTTAAGCCCTGGCCCTTTAAGGGTCGGGCTTGAAAAATGGACGAGTTATTTGAAATTAGCCCTGAAGGGCCGACCCTAACGGGCCTCGGGCTTAAACGGCCGGCCCTAAAGGGCCTCGGGTCAGCCCTGTAGGTCCATTTCACTATAGCTTTTTCTTTTTTTTTCCTTTTTAAATTTATTAATTTATATATATATTGTATTTGTTATAGAGTTATTTATCCATTTAACTACAAATACATAATAACTATACTCTAATTTTATGATTTGATTTATTATTTGTTTCAAATAAAGATTATGGATGTGTTCATGATGCGGAAGAAGAATTTCATGATATTCTTACTCATGAGCTAGAGGCTACTACTTAAAGTGAAGAACAATCAAATGTCATTAAAATCGATGATAGTGACGAAGATGACGACAATAATAGTCATCGTACTAATGTCATTTAGTGATATGCCGCTTATGTTTTATGTGAGTTATTTATGAACATAGTTTGCTTTTGATTATGAATTAGTGATTGTTCTTATTTATTAAATGATTCGTGTTATAATTTACTAATTATATTTTTTAAGAGAAAAGTAGAGGAAAAATAGTTAAAATTTGGAATAGTAATTTTCGGGCTCTACGGGCCAGCCCTGGCCCAGGTGCTCTCGGGCCGGGCTTTGAAAAATAGGTGTTTTCCTTACTTCGAGCCTTGGAGGGCTGGCCCTGTTAGGCCCTGGCCCTTCACAGGCTGGCCTGGAGGGCCGAGTCTGCCTTGATTCCCAACTCTTCAAACCATACGCCTCACCTCAAAACAAGCCTACTTCAAAAAGGACAAAAACATAATTACTTTAAAAAGTCCAAAAAATAGACCTACTTCAAATAGGCTGTTAGATGTAGGTCTATTTTCGGTATGTTTAAAATAGGTTTGTTTTCACCCTGTTTGAAGTAGGCTTGTTTTGAGGTGAGGCCTGTGGTTTGTTGGGCTGCTTACAAAATTTTTAAAATTACAGGCCACCTTAATAGGCCACAGGCCAGGCTAACGCCGAAAAAAGCCTGTAACCAACAGCGAATTTTGCGGGTAGAGATGGCCCGTAAAAATTACAGAAAAGAACCCAAAGTTTTAGAAAATTATCTTACCGCCCCAAAATTTTTTTACAATTTTCACTTTAGTCCCTCCATATAAAGTACGTGGAGGGACTAAAATAAAATTTTTCAATTTTTTGGGGCTTAAATATAGTTTCATAAACATCTACGTCCTATTTTGTAATTTTTGCATGAAGGCAGATTAATGGTGTCAGGCTCAATTAACGGCGTTGGTAATCTTTTAACATTTTTAACAGTTTTTTGGTAATTTTGGTCCACTAGAGAGTTTATTGGCGAAATTGCTCCTGAGCCAATAGTTCGTTGGCAAAATTGTGGCTTAACCCAAGTTTTTAATAAGAGATGTATTAGTCAGATGACTTTTTCTGAATTCAAATTGTGACCAGCTATTAATTTATCCTTTCTTTGTAAAGAAGGCATGAAACCTGGGTTTGCCCCACAAATTTCTTCTTCCTCTCATACTCGTACTCTTACATCAGTTCCTTCGTTTTTCACTCTCTTTCACATGTTTCTTGTTTAGCCTCACGCATTTCCATGGACCTTTAGCTTTTGTTTTGCCTTACTTTCTAGAGTCTCCGTGTTGCGTCAAATTTGTTTATTTCCCAGTGAGCGACAACAAACAAAAAAGCATCTTTAATGTGATTTGATAAACAAATCTTGCAGGTCATATCTGCGTCTTTCTTTTATCCATAAACTAATCCCTACCGTGCAATAAAAATGATAGTTGGTTACTGTTATAGACCAACAAAATGGGCTTTGTGAGATAAGGCCCAGTAAAGGTCCAATAGCGGAAGGCTATATAAAGAGAGTCCCAGCAAGAGCCCAACAGTGGAACAAACCCAATAACAGAACTTGCAGATACATACACCACAATACGCACGACAGTTAGTGGAGGAAGCATAACCCTAAGAAACAAGCGCGTGACCGATCTTCAAGCAAAGTGGACTACAACCCCAATCACTCCCGATATAAAGAGGAGACTGCCCATCAGGTACAGATATACTGTTCGTCTATTATAAATTTTGTTCCACTGAGCACACACCCTACTCCCATATTGGTTGTGTGTGACGCAGTGATCTACAGACGTTCAATTAAGGTATTCTCAGTAATAAGGATGATTCCCTGTATCAATCTATAGTTGTCTGTTGGATTCTGCGTATGAATACCTGGGTATCTTGACATTATTTACTTACCTGTGTTCTTACACGAGAACATTGGCATTGTTTGTGGGGACGTTAAATTACAATTCCCAAAGTAAGATAGCTAAGAATGGCAAATACCAGAAATCTCAGTCAGGTGTCTCACCAAGATCAAACAAGGCAACCACCGCCTTTGAATCCTGAACCTATGCAATATGAAGATTTGGTACCACCCGACTACAATTGGGTTACGGTAGAAAGAGAAGATGAACTCGCTGACACTGGGGCTTCTCCAGCACCAAGTAACCGGGTTTCACAGCAGATACAACCACTGCTCATGCCTTAACACCCTCAATAGGAGTTCCAAGCTGAGCATCAAAACATACGTCGTCTGCAAAATGTAATGGAAACGCTGTTTAAGAGAATGGAGGATATAGAGAGGCGTAACACGTTACAGAGGGAAGCCGATATCCGACTTATATAGGAAGACATGGAGCGCCGAGATGATCTATGGCGGCAGGAAGAAGAACGTAGGTTGCAGCGGATTATAGATGACAGGCTCGGACGAGAAGAGTGAGATGACCAAAGTGTTAGCCGAGATAATGCCGATCCGAACCAGATTGAAAATCCACCTTGGCATCTAAAAAGAGACGAAGCAGGGCCCAGTAGGGTGAATGGGTTTAACTTGGAATGAGAAAGGGTTGAGGGGCTTAACCTCGACCGCGGAAAAGAGAAATAGGATGAACCCGGCAGAGGAAGAACTCGAGAAGAAGAAATTCGGAGGATGGCTTAGCAGGAAGAACGGGTAAGGCAATTGGAGAGCCTAGGGCAAAACAATGGCCGAGATACAAGCAATCCTAGCAGAGTGAGTATAACGACGACATTACAACAAGGAGACGAGGGCATACCACAAAACGCCATTAAGTGTGCTAGGGCTATTGCTGCAGGAAAATAGCCGATGGAGAATCCAAGTGCAGGCAGGTCAGGAGCAATGCCGGTAAATTAGAGCATGGATAGGCAGGAAGTAACTCCATCAATCCTGGCGAATACAAAAATGTTGGGAAGAGCGTATACCAGTGGAGTACAGGGCCCTTTCTCAGACAAAATCCGTGTTGCCGTGTATCCTAAGGGTTTCGACTCAACGGACTTATCGAGATATGATGGAACTTAGGACCCGCAGGTCCACCTAAACAACTTCAATATGGAAGCAATGATGAAAGGTTTTAAAGGACCCATTGTACCTCGACTATTCGCCTGGACACTACAAGGAGCAACACAGCTATGGTTCCATTCTTTACCATAGAAGTTCATCTGGGATATGGAGGGCTTCGGACAAAAGTTTTTGTCCGACTTTGCAACAAGCAGGAAACAGCTGAAAATCGAGTTTTAGCTCGGACAAATCAAGCAGGGTCCAAACAAAACTTTGCAACGATACCTCAAACGTTTTAAGGACGCTGCCTTACAAGTCCGAGGAATGAAGGAAGATGTGCACTTGCACTTGGCAATCTCTGGCCTAGATGACGAATCTTGTCTTAAGAGATCAATTATGAAGAAACATGTTAAAACCTTGGCTGAGTTCAGAGATCGCTCAAAACGATATTTAGAACTGGAGCAATTAGAAATTGCAAGCCGAGGTAACCAAGGACGAGTCACCTTCAAGGGATAATAATCAACCAAGCAGTTCAAAGCTGGGTAATCGGGAGCGGTTCTCGGACAGCAAACCTCAGGGTAAAAGAGAAGAAGGAATATACAAGAAATATACGCCCCTAAAAGTATCCAAGGAACAAATATGGAGAGAGATCGCCTTGACCGAGATAAAGAAGGTAGAACGACCTCGGCCTCTTATGCATAAGGCTACTTTAGACAAGTCACGATACTACAAATTCCATAATCAACATGGGCATGCAACCGACCAATGTTGGGATTTAAGGGATGCAGTAGAGAAATTCATTCGTGAAGGAAAGTTACGGAATTACGTGATACAAACGCAAGGGCGTCAAGGAGGTAAACATCCCGCTGAAGGGCATAATCAAAGTCCTGAAAGGAAAAGAAAGGAGCAAAAGAAGAATCAAGAAGAGAGTGATAATGACTTTCGTGAGGCAAGATATGACTATAATGTTATCAGTGGAGGTCCAGGGGGTGGAGGAGACTCTCAAAACCAGCGACGCAAGTACTTGAAAGAGATTATGGAAATTTGAGATCGCCCTATCTTCAAAAGAGAAATGAAGGAGCAGGACTCCCCAGTGCTAAGTTTCACCAAAGCCAACTTAGAGAATGTTGTCCTAGGGCATTACGACGGTTTGGTAATAACGGGGACGGTGTTAGATTGCAGAGTTCAGAAGATTATGGTCGACAATGGGCGCTCAATGGACATACTCCTATGGGAAGAATTTCAGAAGATGAGGCTTGATCCTTCAGACTTGAAACTGTGTAAGACCATATTAACAGGCTTCAACGGCCTGGATACAAGGCCCAAGGGCTGTATTGACTTAAAGCTGACTCTGGGAACAAGGGAAGCTTTTAAGTCAGAGGTAGTAAGGTTCGTGGTCGCCGACTTCCCTTCTCCTTACAACATTATTCTTGGTAGATCGACGATACATAATTGGGACATGTTGGTGTCAACAAAACATCAAAAGGCAAAGATAGTTGGCAAGAAGAACAAGATAGTTGTCGTCTAAGGTGACCAAAAAGAATCACAACAATGTTATTATGATTCAGTGAAAGGAAGCAAGGAAGATCCATCCTCTTCTCAAGTTATGACAGATAACAAAACTATTCATTTGGTTGAGTTGGATATGAGAGAGGAAGAGAAAATTCGGAGAGCAGAACCCAGTGGAGAGCTAGAAGACCTTATTCTCGATAGTGAGCAGGGACAAATCACTAAGATTGGAAAAGAGTTGGATGCGGAAGTTCGACTGGCGCTAGAAGACTGCTTGAGGAAGAATGCCGACGTATTTGCATGGGGACCAGCAAATATTCAGGGAATAGATCCGAAGTTCTGTTGTCATAAGCTCGTGATACGACCGGGGTCCACCCCAGTCACTCAACTGGTGGATAATGCCTCGGGTTTCAAACTCTTATCATTTATGGATGAGTATTTGAGGTATAACCAAATTGCCATGCATCCCGACGACCAAGAGAAGATGGCCTTCATCACAAAAAGTGCTAATTATTGTTACAATGTCATGCCTTTTGGTTTAAAGAACACCGGTGCAACTTATCAACGAATGATGACCAAGGTTTTTGAGGAACATCGAGGTATATATCGACGATATGATCATTAAGTCAGTAGACCAGGCTCAACATATCCAAGGTCTACAGCAAACTTTCGACAAGTTGCGGGCATATCGAATTCATCTTAATCTGGCAAAGTGCGCCTTTGGAGTCCCTTCAGGAAAGTTTTTGGGTTTCTTATTGACTCACCGTGGGATCGAGGCTAACCCCGACAAATGCCAGGTGGTGTTAGACATGAAAGCTCCTACTTGTCGCAAGCAAGTACAACAGTTGACGGGACGATTAGCCGCTTTAACCTGATTTTTGCCAAAGTTGGCCAAAAATTCACTCCCTTTCTTCAGACTACTTAAAAAAGAGGTCATCCATGAGTGGAGTGCGGAATTTCAGGCCGCTTTTGACAAAATTAAACAATGTTTAGTCGCCCCGCCTGTCTTAAGTTGGCCTGCACCAGGTGAAACCTTGACTCTGTATTTGGCGGTATGCGAAGAAGCCATGAGTGCAGTCCTGGTGCGAGAGCCGAAAGAGGAACAAGTTCCGGTGTACTTTGTAAGTCGGACACTTCAAAATGCCAAAATAAGATATCAAAAACTAGAGAAGATGGCCTTTACATTGTTAATCATGGCACGACGATTACGTCAATACTTCCAGAGCCATCCAATAAAAGTAAGAACCAACCAACCCATTCGCCAGATTCTACATAAGCCAAACTTAGCAAGAAGGATGACAACCTGGGCGATAGAACTATCATAATTTGATATCAGTTATGAAGCTCGGCATGCTATTAAGTCTTAAGCCTTGGCTGACTTTCTAGTGGAGCTTACTCCGTCAGGAGAGAGCAATAAGGGTAAGGCACAATGGAAGTTGTATGTAGATGGTTCATCAAATTCGACAGGAAGCGAGGCCGGCATCATCCTGGAGATCCCAAAGGGAGTATCAATCGAATACTCATTGAGTCTCGGTTTTAAGACATCTAATAACCAGGCCGAGTATGAGGCCCTTATTGCCGGATTACTTCAAGCTAGAGAGAGTGGGGCGAAGAACATGCAAGTGTCGACCGATTCTCAGTTAGTGGCATCTCAAATAAACGGGTCATACCAAGCTAAGGGACCTTTACTGGCTAAATATCTCGGAAAAGTCAAATCTATCATAGCCGACTTCGACAAGGTAGAAGTGAGGCATATCCCGAGGGGAGACAACACCAGAGCAGATATTTTATCTAAGTTAGCCAGCACGAGGGGACTCGGAAATCATCAAACAGTAGTACAGCAAAGCCTGTAGGAACCAACGTGCGTAATGGTTATTACAAGCTCCGACGATTGGAGGAAACCTATTGCGGATTACCTAAAGCGTGGAATTCTCCCCGATGACACTGTGGAAGCTCATAAGCTTATAAGAACAGTGGCATCTTACGCGATGATAAATGATCAGTTATATGGCAAAGGTTTGCACCACCAATGGCAAAATGTCTTGGCCCTGAAGAAACGGAATATGTGTTAGCTGAAATCCACAAAGGCATTCATGGACAACATATGGGTGCAAAGGCTTTAGCTCAGAAGCTATACGAGCTGGATATTACTGGCCGACGTTGTCGGCAAATGCAAAGAATCATGTTCGGAAATGCGATAGTTGTCAGAAGCATGCGAAGATTATCCGGATTCCACTGGCTGAATTTAAAAATACCTTGGCACCGTGGTCATTCTATAAATGGGGACTTGATCTCTTAGGTCCATTTGAAAGAACTCCAGGACAACTGTAATGGTTGATTATGGTAGTAGATTATTTTAAGAAGTGGATTGAGGCTGAACCACTATCCATCATAACCTCGGCTCGAGTGCAAAAGTTCATGGCAAGGAATATTATCGCTCGTTTTGGAATCCCGGCAGAGATTGTCATGGATAAGGGTTTCAAAAAGATGATGTCCAACTTCCAGATTGCTTAGCATTTTTCCTCAGTCAAGCATCCACAGTCCAATGGCCAAGCTGAAGCGGCAAACAAAATAATCGTCAACGATCTCAAAAAGGGAATGCAGGAAGCCGAGACTGATTAGGTCGAGCAATTATATGTTGTACTATGGGGATATCGAACAAGCGTCCAATCCGCTACGGGACAAACCCCTTACAAAATGACTTACGGTTGTGAAGCTATGATACCGGTTCAAATCGGAGAGCCATCTTGGAGGCGAATAAATGCATTACATGAACAAAACGAGAATAATCAGGCCATCACAGCCGAGTTAGACCTAATTGATGAAGTCCGAACTATAGCACATTGTCGAGGTCTTGCCGCCAAGCAACTTGTTGCAGCCAAGTATAACAGAAAGGTGAAACCTCGATCTTTCCAGAAGGGCGACTTAGTGTTGTGAAGAGCCAACATAGGGAACCGGAATGCACAAGACGGAAAATTGGTGGCAAACTAGGAAGGTCCTTACCGAGTTAAGGAAGCAATAAACCACGGAGCTTATATGCTTGAAACACTGAACAAGGAAACTGTCAAAAGAACATGGAATGCTGACAAGCTGAAAACTTACCATAGTTAAATTTTTTTAGGCAGCATAGTCGCGATTTTATGTTGAAGGCAACAGGATTATGAGCCATTAATTTGTAAGCGATGTAACCACCATTCCAATGTACACTCTGATAGAGCCAGTTATTTTGTAAGCAACGTAGTCGTCTCTTCAATGTATGCTCGGATAGAGCCAATTATTTCAAGCGACTTTATCGCCATTTTTATAAGAGTTTTGAAGAGCCAATTATCTGGTAAGTGACATAGTTTCCTTTAGATTGTAAGCTCCGATGGAGCCAATTAAGACGGTCGCACCGTCAAAGTCGATGAATTTAAGAGAAGGAGTCCTGGAACCCATTCTCGAAAATTCAATGCGATGGTGTTAACAGTCAAGTTTATTATAAATTCCTAAGTGAATTAAATATGTCGAAAAGTTAACAAGGATTTAAGGAAATGAGTCCTATAACCCATTCTCGAGAATTCTATGTGACGGATTTAACCGCCAAGTCTATTAAAAATTCTTAATTGAATTAAAAGTCGGTGAAACGACATGCCTAAGCGGCAAATAAATACAATCCGCGTTATACCCACTACGCCAACCTTGATCAAGTTGGTTAAAATAAGATTCAGTTTAAACTATTCTTGAGTAACGAGGTTGTTCATAGCTCAAGATGCAGTATGAAAACGTGGTGTAGAAATCCGAGTTATTGCGTTAACATGCAAAAGAAAAGCCTCAAGAAGAATTTAACGTCAAAGTATTAGATAAGAACAAAATAAAGAAAGAGTATTCCATTAATGAAAATTGGATACAAAATAAACCGAGATTTAATCCCAAACAGAAGAAAAAACAGAGAAGAAACAAAACAAGCAAAGAGGCTAATTAACTGTTTTAGAATGCGGTAAAGTCGGCGATTGTGACCCAACATTGTCATTTGCTTGAGGGTCAGTCTCTCCTCCTACCTCAGATGGGCCCTCATTGGCCAACTCTTCCAACACACTGGCAGAGATAATCTTCTCATCCTTAACCACTGCGTCAAATCGAGCGTCTTCAAGGTTAAGCGTCATGCCAGGGTTAAGGATGCAAACTTGCACTAAGGCATTGTTGAACAACTCCTCCACACCATTTTCTAGATCAACAATGTCGGCAGCATTAAGGTCCAATTGTCCCCTAAGGTCTTCAACCAAGGCCGTCATCCGAGCCAGCTCAGTCGCACCCTCTTGATGTTTATTCTTGCCTTCTTCGACCATGAGCTCGGCCGCCTTAACACGGTTTTTAGCTACTTCCTCGGTCCTGGCCAGCACTTGTTTAACTTCTATTACCTCAAAGAGAGCTTTATCTTGGCCCTCCTCTACGGGCTTCACTGCCGCCTCTACAGCCGCTCTTATGGCTTCAGCCCTCTCTGAAATTGCGGTTTTAAGCTTAATGTCGGCATCCGACCATTGGGCTTTAAAGAAAGCCATAGCTTAGGTCAAGCCAGCAACGCGCACCACCTATTGCTCAATATTGAGTAAAAGTTGTTTTTCCTTCGAAGTCATAAGCAAAGGGGTGAACCAGCTCAGTGGCGGGCGAATGCTATTGCGAATCGTCGAGTCAATCCTGTTGTCCCACAAAAAAGATGGTAATATGTACTGACTAGGGAATGCGATAACGGTGCTTGAGTCGTACTTGAAGATGGTAGCGACAAAGGACCAATAGAAGTCGGAGAAGATGAAATAGGCGGAAGGACAGTTGAGTTAGGTATCTGCTCAGCTTGAGCAGTGGTCACTTCCTTCGTAGGAGGAACATTGGCACCTTTCCCCGGCTCAAGCGCCTTACGTTTTCCAGCAACCTCGACTCCTTTAGCAACATCCTTTTGAGAGAGCCTCTTCATGAACGCCGGAACTACTGGTGTAAAGGCTTTGGAGACATAGTTGGCCCTACAAAAGACGAGAATGTGATCAATAAATCGACAAAACAACTATGACAGAATTTTACACACATTAGGCATACTTGTTACTTTTCTTCTCTTTTTCTTTAAAGGAACGGATAAGTAAATCCTGGTATCAAAGGGTCCCATTGCCTGGTCGAGATCAGTTGATAGTTCCTTAGATTTCTCTTCAGTCGGGGTAAGGATAGTCGCTTTGGCATTAAAAGTCTTAGATCCTAAGTCGTGATGTTCGCTGGTCCAGCACAGGGGAAATTTCTCTTCCAATCCTCCGAGGTTATTTATGCGGAGGAACCACGATGTCTGAGTGGGAATGGCTTCGACTTTAAAGTAAGCTGACTTGAAGCCTTTGAATGACTCGGTATAAGGATTAAAAAGTTTTTTACCCCGGATTCCCCTAAGAGCAGTCCAATCAAACTCTAGGGGTTTCTCTTTGGTTTTGTAAGTATTTATAGGAGAAAAGAAATGGAAAAACAAAGGAACTGTACAGGGAATTAGTTTCTGTTTACAAAGGTTTTCGAAGGCTAAGGTGTAAGCCCAGCCATTGGGATGCAATTGTGTTGGGGCAATCTGTAAATGATTCAAAACGTGGATAATAAAGTCGGTAAATGGGAATGAGGCACCAAGAAAGGTTACCACATCTCATTACATGAAAAAGAAATGGGGTGAGTCCCCAACCCGCCAGGACGCTATTGATTCTCTATCTAGGGGAAGCCGAACGGTGTATCCTTCACCATCGGCAAACGCAGGACCTTTAAACTCGGCCCACGTCATCTTATTAAAAATGGAAAGAACCTCTTTGGCTATCACATAGTGAACTGGGCAATGAACAATCTCGGTGGATCCTGATTCTTCGGCAACCGAATACTCACTAACTTGGGAGGAGGGAGCCATCTATACCTATACAAATAAAAAGGAAAGACGAGTTAGATAGAAATCTACCTCGGCGTAAAGTCATGGGACGAAAGCCGCTATCCGAGGTGAGGGTGGGAGCGGATCCATAAGTGCAGCTTTTTAGCACCATCTCAGCTACCCTCTCCCGACCGAGTCCAACTAAGGTTATGAATTCATGTTGGCAGTTTTCACACGGAGAAATCGGTAAAGGGGTGGATGGAGAAATTGGTAATGGCATATATGACGGTGGAGTTGGAGGCCGGGAAGCCAAGATTGGAGGGGCTTTTATGGGAGAAGAAGGAAGAAGAGCCCTATGTTTACTTTTCCTACTACTACTACCAGAGGGCTTAAGAACATCGGCATTCAATGATGCGTCAGAACGACGAACACCATATAGCCAAAAGGCAGATTTCTCAAGCATATTTTTGACAACTTCCCAATCTTCCTTAGGAATGGGCCTACCATACATATCTACGGGTATATCTGGGTTTTCATCCATGGAAAGCAAGAACAAGCGAAAACAAGCAAACACCAGGAAATACCAAACCCAGAACCCAGAATCCCAAGAACACTGCTTAAAGACACTATCCCAAGACCTAGAAACGCAAATTGACTCAATGAGGAAGAAGAATCATACAGAGCAAAAAGAAGGAGTAACAACAAACAAAGTTGAAACAAGAAGATAAAGACAATGGTTTAACTGGAACCGAAAGGCTTGAAAAAGAAGGAAGATGAGTTTTGCGAGACTTGTGAGACTTGGATTTGGAGAGTTTTCTCTTGGTAAGGGAAGGAGCTTCTGGTTGTAGAAAGGGGAAACACCTTGACATTTGAAGTTATATAGAGCAATTTGAAAAGACGGGGCTTTAAAACGCCAACAAGCGCGAAGACGAAACGACGGGACTAGTGACGTCAATGTGGCGCAAAAAAACAAGTTTGAAAAAGAAAACCCTAAAAAACTGCAATTATGACCCCTATGAAAAGACGCGAGCAATAAATAAGCGCAAGAACCAAAGACGGCTGGCAGAGACGGTGATAACCTTAGGTTTTATACGCTGCTTCGCACTTCGACAAACTAAAGGGCGTCTGTTCATATACTCAAGTTAGCATGGTACCTCAGATTTGGGGGCATAAGGTGACACGTGGACACAAAAATCTAACTCAGTATGACGAAATTCAGTCAGCTCAAAAAATTGTGGAAAGACAAGATTACGTCGATAAACGCGAAAGTCGAGGCACAATGCAAACTCGGAAAATCAAACTAACAATACAAGCTAAGCCAACCATGAGCAAAGACAAGAAGGGATTAAAAATCCTAAAGCCGAGATAAGGGATTAAAATCCTAAATCCGAGATAAGGAAGCGATGTGTTTCTAACGGCAAAACCAAAGACCGACATAAGAGCAATTAACCTCAGCATCCCAAAAACTTGAGATACCAAGCTTGGGGGCATCTGTTACGGACCAACAAAATGGGCTTTGTGAGATAAGGCCCAGTAAAGGTCCAACAGCGGAAGGCTATATAAAGAGAGGCCCAATGAGAGCCCAACAGTGGAACAAACCCAATAACAGAACTTGCAGATACATACACCACGATGCATACAACAATTAGTGGAGGAAGCATGATCCTAAGAAACAGGCGCGTGATCGATCTTCAGGCCAAGTGGACTACAACCCCAATCACTCCCTATATAAAGAGGAGACCACCCATCAGGTATAGATAGATACACTGTTCGTCTATTCTAAATTTTGTTCCACTGAGCACACACTCCACTCCCATATTGGTTGTGTGTGACGCAGTGATTTACAGACGTTTAGTTAAGGTATTCTCAATAATAAGACTTATTCCCTGTATCAATTCATAGTTGTCCATTGGACTTCTGCGTACGAGTACCAGGGTATCTTGACATTATTTACTTATCTGTGTTCTTACACTAGAACAGTTACTTTTCCTGAAGTCAACATTCATGACTTTTCCTCTGTACTTCTGTTTCGTCCATACTTTTCATCAGCTCTCTCTATATCACAATGGTTTCCATTTAAAACTTTGAACTCATCATATTCATCATCTTCGCCATTAGTCTCATCTTTCCAACAATGGATAATCATCCTATTCCTTCTTTGCTTAAATCCATGGTCACCATCACCTTCTTCTTCTTCTCAATAGCTTTGCCACAATCCTATGCTCAACAAAATGATACATACTCTGTGTGTAGCCAACCATATAGTTGTGGATCTCTCACAAACATTTCATACCCTTTCTGGGGACAAAACAGACAGAGTTTTTGTGGCAAAAGTGGCTTCCGCCTCATGTGCCAGAATAATCTAAACACTACAATTCAATTAGGCTCACAAACTTTCAACGTACTGCAGATTAACCAAACTGGTTTTACTCTGCGACTTGCGCTACCAGAATCATCATATAATCTTTGTCCTCCTAATATCTCCAACACTTCTCTGAGTGGCAGTCCCTTCAGTTTCCTCCCTAATACAGTTCAGAACATCACTGTGTTCTACGACTGTCCCCTCCAGATTTCTGGGATTAACAGCTTCAAGTGCCAGAACAATTCTAGTAAACAAGCTTTCTATGTGAATGGAACCCAGCTGCAGCAAGCTTCAGGATTTGACAGATGTCGGTATCGTGTTCAAGTGCCAGTTTCAGTGGATATTCCCTTGGATTCGCTCAAGAATGCTCTGGATGAAGGGTTTGACGTGAAGTATGATGATCCTGAGTGTGAAACATGCAAGGCTTCTGGAGGAATATGTGGAACAAATCAGAATAATAGCTCTACGTTTTCTTGTTATTGCCCTGATGGAACAACCAACAATTCAGCCTGTTCTGCTAGCAGCACTAGCAACAGTATGTTCTCTTTTATAAATATACATGTGTGTGGGTGTGTGTTCATATTCAATTTTCAAGATATCTAAATTTTCTGTGTTTTGGTAGCAGGTAAAAGAAACAAAGTAATGAAGCTAGCTTTAGGTATAACATCTTACCACTAAGATTGTCCCATTTATTTTCCTTTTGTTCTGTTTTGGTGCTAGGACGGTCAAAGCTCAATTTCATAGTGGCATCATGGTTTTTTTTTTTTGTTTATTTTTCACAGGTTTTGTGGCTACCGGAATTGGATTGCCTCTCTTAGCAGTTACCATATGCAAAAACAAAGAAAAAATATGGCGGTTCATAAAAAGGAAAATTGGCAACAGGAAGGAGGATAGAAAAATCGAAGCCTTCCTTCATAGTCAGGGGCCTCTGGCTCTGGAAAGATACAGCTTCTCAGATTTGAAGAAAATGACAGACTCATTCAAAGTTAAGCTTGGAGAAGGAGGATATGGCGTAGTTTACAAAGGCAAGCTTCTTGATAGTTGCGAAGTGGCCGTAAAACTCTTGCACGAAGCGAATGAGGACAGCGAAGAATTCATCAATGAAGTTGCCAGCATAAGCAAAACCTCCCATGTTAATGTTGTCACTCTTCTTGGTTTTTGCATAGAAGGACGTAGAAGAGCTCTGGTCTATGAATTCATGTCCAATGGTTCTCTTGAAAAGTTCATTTCCAAGACGAAGCCAGGTGATGAAAGTGTTGCATCGCTGAGCTGGGATACTTTATATCAGATTGCCAAAGGAACAGCTCGAGGACTAGACTACCTTCACAAGGGATGCAACACTCGAATCTTGCATTTTGATATAAAGCCACATAACATCCTTCTGGATGAGAAGTATCGCCCAAAGATATCAGATTTCGGACTGGCTAAGCTCAACACAAAGGAAGAGAGCATCATTTCGATATCAAATGCGAGGGGGACAATTGGTTACGTGGCCCCGGAAGTGTGGAACAAAAGCATTGGAGGAGTTTCACATAAGTCTGATGTTTATAGCTATGGAATGATGCTATTGGAAATGGTTGGAGGACAGAAGAGCACTGACATAGGATCCGAAGGAAGCAGCGGAACGGGAAGCGAGCTGTATTTCCCTCCATTGATGATGTACAAGAAGCTTGAAGCGGGAAGTTATGACGTGGGAGCGAAAGGGGTGACGAGTGATGAGGAGAATGAGATAGCAAAGAAGATGACAATGGTGGGACTGTGGTGTATACAGACAATTCCTGCTCAAAGACCAACCATGAGCAGAGTGATGGAAATGTTGGAAGTGAGTATGGATTCATTGGAAATGCCTCCAAAGCCTTTTGTGTCTTCTCCTTCGACATCACCCTCTGAATTTTCCTTTATATTGACTTCATTTCAGAATACTCTTTGATGTTTAATCAGCTTGGACAACTTTTGCATGAGCTGTTCTGTTGTTTTATTTTAAAGAACAAATAACAACTTAGATTGGCAATATAAGTATTGTTCATATTGTTCCGTAACGTTCCTCTTAAAATCCTTGTCCTTACTTTTTTAGTTTTTATATGAAGAAACCAGATCTAATGTAACGGGTCTGTGGGGGCTCACCAATTGCCCGATTGAATAATTTATATTGAAGGAGACTAGTGTTACAATTAATAAAAATTGCATATGAGAAGATTACAGAATGTGAACATGCATTTTTTTAATAATAGAACGTGAACATGCACTAATTTGAGGAAATATAGTACTTCAAAGCATCATGGACTTTGTTATAAGAGCTTGGATCTAAATTAATAGATAAACAGTAACGGATCCAAATAAATATATGACTGCGGGGAGTTTGAAGCTCAATTATAAAGGGGAATATAGAAGAACATACTCTCTAATTCTTAATCTCGTTCTTGGTGCAACTTACACAAGAAATGAGATGTTACAAAGCAAATCATACATATTTATCAAGGTGGTTGATTAATCAACCTGAAGCCTCTGTAACAGGTGATATGTAATTTCCTTCTTCTTTTTTTTTTAAAAAAATAAATAAATAAACATAAGCTTGTGTTGAATTGTGCATTAGGAATTATATCATTTGTTGAAAGCTTGTATGTGGCTTCCTGCTTCACCACCCAAATCTTGCTTTAATCTGCATGTGAAGCTCATTCTGGAGGGTTTGCGTTTCTCTCCAAATTCTTCAGAGTAAAAATGTATACTATATATAGGTGTAACGCGTCTTTTTTTCCGCCGTTACTAAAAAGCAATTTATTTAAAATAAGTAAAATGGCACCTAAAATATACTGTGGCCGGGGTTACACTCCTAGTACAAATGTCTAAAAGCAGAAATTAGGCAACGAATCAAATGACCCACGTCACATGGGGAAAAAACCAAAAGATGCATAACGAACCAGAAAACAAAACTACTATTTTAAAAATACAATAAAGAGGTTTTCAACTTAGGTATATGCTCAATTGGATACCGATGGATAATTCAACAGGTTTTCAACGTAAGTTTTGATTTCTACACCACCTACAATAGCAGAAGTAATAGGCTTACTAACAGGTCTCCAAGTTTGCAAGCACAAATGCCTCCTGAAATTTCTTGTCTATAGAGATTCAATGGAAAATTTCCATCTAATCCTAAAAGATGGTGGTCAGCATATCATCCTGTTAAGGGAAGAAATTAATTAGATCAAATATCTTCTCTTCTCAGATTGGGACTTTGACATCCGATATTCACTACGTGGGACAACTAGATTTGCAGACTACTTACTAAGGACGCCCATATATAATCTTAGTAAAGAAATGTTTGTTTTGCACAGTCCTCATCCGGGATGCCTGTCCATCATGCAAGACGATGAGGGCTAGCTACTTTCAGATTAAGCCAGCATTGATATTATGGAATGATGCTACTAGATATGGTCGGTGAGCATAATAATATGAATGCTGAAGACTATACAACAGAGATTTATTTTCTAGAGATTGGGTTTATGATAAACTTGAGCAAGGAAGCAAGTTGGGACAGGATGGGACAAACACCATGGAGGAAAATGATATCGCAAAGAAAATGACCATTATGAGATTGTGGTGTATTCAAACATTTCCAACTCAAAGACCAACAATTAGTAGAGTTATTGACATGTTAGAGGGAAGCTTAGAATCTATGGAAATACCACCAAAGCCTGTCATGCTTTCCCCTCCAACATTAGAACAAGAATCTTCCGCAACTTGCAATACCAACTCAGGGGGAGTTGATTCTGATGAAAGCTCTTCTCAAATGTTTGAGACCCACTAGATTGTAAGTATATTTTATTCACATAAACTAATATGATTAATTATGATATAATTTTCTAATATAATTAATATGTCTTGTCAATATTACGTTGATATTGAACATATTTTATATATTTTTGTTTCCATATCTATTTTCAGGAATTTTATGCTTTTCCAGCTCATTCAAGGGAAAAAAATATACATACGTTTCCCAATTGTTTATAAATAAAGAAGCAGATTGGCCGTGGTAAAAGGAGAGAGAGATCACACTCTACGAGGTTGAGAAACATTGGAAGCATTCTTCGAGCACTTTTGAAGAACTCTAAGGAGGACATAGATTAATTAGAGTAAGTTTGCAAATATTTGTCTAATGATTAGTGCCTTGGGGGATTTTATCTCTTTTTTTTTTCTCTTCCTTCTTTCTGCTCTTCAAGTGCTTAGGAATTTATTAATCATGATTTTTTAACGAAAATCCGAAGCTCAAATACATTCATTAAGTTCAACAATATAAGGAAATAACAAAATTCTGGTACAACATAAATTAGAAAACATAGATACAACATAAATTAGAAAACATAGAATAAGAGTATGAGAAGAGAAGGGAGAAATCCAGTCACAATATTAGTGCAGCTGGCTACAGAGAAGAGAGAAGCAAGGGAGAAGAGAATCCAAATCATTTCACACATTTTCTAGTTTTCTCTGTGCAGTTTATAAATATATAACTATTGCCTACCATAAACCCAAAGTTATCGGCCCGATAATACCTTATTCATAATCCAAATCCACCTTAATATGAGGCTGATTCATTACATTAATTTACAAATATTAAACCCCTTTTAAGTATTAAATGAAATTCAAGGGACATATGTATATTTAATTTTTTTAAAATGAGATCTAAGGGTAAATTTTCCAAATTTTCATTCCATAAGTGTTATGATAACTCTAAAATAATGAGAACTTTTGTAATGAAAATTATTTCATATTTTTGTATTAATTCTTATTTTAATTATTTGAATGTTTTTAGTTTCATAATGATGTTATCTTTTAAGAAGTTTAGTCAAATATTAAAGTAATATCTATTTGTTACCTTCTGATATTCCTTTTTCAGTGAAAACGTATCAATGCTGAAATGAGTCTTTGTTTGGAGCGTAGTGCTTCGTTGGAAGTAAAAGTCACCATTCATTCTCTCTTTTTTTTTTTTCCAATGTGCCTAGTTTAATTTAATTAATTTTGTTTTGTACTTCAAGTGTGAAAGAACATTATTGCGTGTGGGTCCTTTCTTCCTCAAAAATCAAAATGAGCAATGACTTGTTAAAACAAAGGCAACATTTTCTTACATGTGATGGGGCAAATTAAAGACCATGGAGGAAATTGATATTTCAAAGAGAATATAATGACTATTATATTGTGGTTTTTTTGGCTCCATTGAGACAAGGCAAGAAAGGAATCATCTGAATATTTTGGAATCAAACTTGAAATATAAAAGATGACCCCAATTTATTATTTACTCGTGACCGTAACCCACTCAGTTATGAATAGAAAACTGATTTCTTCCGTATAACTTATAAGCATATGGTGTAATGTTTTAACTTATTTTAAAAAAATTGATTAAAGAAAAAGAGCTACTATGTTTGCACGGTCCTCCACGAATCCAATCTTTCATTATTCATTGAGAATGAACTTCATTAAAAATATGATATTGGCCAAAATATTTTACCTCTTTAATTTTGGGGCAAGTTAGTCATTTGATTTGTTTTTATCTCCACATCGTTCTCTTTTCCTATTCTACCAAACAACTATCATCCTCTAAAATATCGGTTTTCATTCTTGCGGATATTGAACATATTTTTCTTACCCACTCCTATTCCATTGAAGTCTATTCATTTGAATTATTCTTTGAATAATTATGATATCTACACAATTACCTAACACTTCCATAAAAAACGTCAAAAACGTCCTAAATTAGAGGTAATAAACATCCTTTTTTATAAGGACGTAGGAGTAGGGGAAGTAATATATAAGGCGTCCTATAGGTAATATAGGACGCAATAGATTTAAAACAAAAAAAAAAACCCCTCTACAACAAGGATTTCCACAAAGATTCTTCAAATTAACAGAAAGAGACCAAAATCTTGAAGAAATTCTATGAATCAAACGGTGATTGTGTCCAAATTTCAGAATACAGACGAAACAGATAGACAACTTGATCGAGTTTGTATGATAGACGAAACAGAGAGATTGAAATTACAAGAAAACTTCGAATATTTCCAACAACAACAAAAACAGAGAGAGGAAATTGATTAACATAAACTAGATGATTTTAAGGAAATATTCAGGGGCTGAAAATCCAGGGGAGGAAACAGCTTTTCGATTTTGATGATCTTAACTGAGACAACAACAAAAATCACAAGGAAACATAGATTGTTGGCAAAAAAGGAAGTATTGAAGAACATGAGGATTATTACCTGAGTCTGAAGCATCTTGTTGACATTACTGGCTCCAAAGACTTTGTGGACATTAGGAACTTGTGAGGCTCATCAGCAGGGAAATAAGGAGCAAAGGCACCACTATTAGAAAATTCATTTTTTGTGGCGGAATTTTTCTGTCGCAAAACAAGCATTTTCCGTCGCAAAATAATTTTGCGGCAAAATTTGCGACAGAAAAGTGTCTGTCGCAAAAAAAAAGCCCTCGCAAATCAGTTTTGCGACGGAAGAAATGCATTTCCCTTGCAAATTCAAATTTTGCGGCAGAAAAATTTTCCCTTGCAAAATTTGAGATTTTGCGAGGGAAATCAAATTTCCCTCACAAAATTTGAATTTGTGAGGGAAATATTTTCCCTCGCAATTTGCGAGGGAAATCTGATTTCCCTCGCAAAATTTCACTTTTTGTTTTCCCTCGCAAATTGACTGATTTTGCGAGGGAAAAATTTTTCGTCGCAAAATTTTCAATTATTTAAAAAAAATTAAAAGAATCCGAAAAAATTTAAAAAAATGTAAAAAATTAGAAAATAAAATAAATTGTATATCATAAAAATAAAATATAATGTTCCAAAATATTACGAGTCTAGATTGCAACAACAAAATATTACAAATATAATATTCCAAAATAAACTAAAAACTCTCTAAACAACAGCAGTCTGGTCATCGTCACCACTAGTGTCGTCGTCACCACCAGGAGGCAACCCCATACCCTTGCCCTTCAATAGGGATTGGAGAAGTGCTCATATCTCACTAAGCATATGTCCTTGCTCCCTCACCGTCTGTTCTAATGCCATTACCCTATTATCTTCTGCAAAACCAACATTACGAAGTCAATGTATTTGTCATACTTCATTTAAATATATTATTTATAAGTATATTTAGTTTATGTTTTCTAAATTAAAAAATTAAAACACGAATATACCAATTAACTTATAAATTAACTTAAATATACCACATAAAATAAATTTATTGTATAAATTCACATAGTTGTATTTATAATATTTAGTATTTATAATTTATAATTAAACAATGTTAATTACTTGACTAGTATATTATATAGGCTAAATTACATGTTTCTAACAATCTTATTCAGTGCCTCTTTATTTTGAGAGTAATAGGCTAAATATTTAAAATTTGCTACTAATATTTATTCTGAATTCAAATATTTGCATGTAACCTACAACAATAATTTAAAAGAAACTATAATATTCACATGTCTCAAAGTTTTAAAAGAACTTTATTTTTCAACAAAACATGTCTCAAGATAATTAAGTATGAAATAACATATGCATTCAAACCCACTACAATAACTACATATATTTTCCTAACCAAAAAAAAAAAAAAGAATAACCCACTAACAAAGTCCTCTTAAATCAACAACCACTTTAAATATTTTCTATATCCCTATATCCTTTAATATTAACAAAGCTATATCATCCAGCCATCCAAGCAGACAAAGAACAAACAGGAACCATATCTAAATAAATCACTTTCTTCCCACATATGTACTGTTGGCTTCCAAAAATTTAAAAATAAAAATAAACGATGTTTGTCTTGAAGGAACACATACCTCTTGAAGGATATCTTGAGGTGGAGAAAGAAGAGAAGGGACGGCTCACAGGTGTGCTTGGATTGGAGCTTGGCCATGGAAGAAGAAGGCAGATGCAAGGAGCAACACAACGAGAGAATGAAAATCGTGGCCGTGGAGGAAGAAGGAAGACACAAGGATAGGAGAGAAACGATGGAGGAATGAAAATGAGAAGGGGTGAGGATTTTAAAAACACTTTGCAGCGGAACAAATATTTCCGCCGCAAATTGCGGCGGAAATCTAATTACCACCGCAAAATTTTTTACGGCGAAACTCTGAGTTCCGCCGCAATTTGCGACCAAATTCAGAGTTCTACCACAAACTGTCAGTGGAGCCTTCCCACCAATAGTTTTGCAATGAAATCTGAGTGTTCCGCCGCAAAAACTTGTGACAGAACACATAGTTCCATCGCAATTTGCGGCGAAATTTGCATTTCCGCCACAAATTCTCCTAAATTGCGACGGTTTTTCCTGACCGTCGCAATTCTGAGCAATTTTGCGACGGAATTTTCTTCCGCCGCAAAGTCCGTCACAAATTTTATGTTTTCCAGTAGAGCACTATCGTTAGCACATCTTCTTCGAAGCAACTTGCAAGCCGCACACAGATGAGCCCAGATCTGAGGAGATGGCAGATCCGCCTCCGTCTCTCACATATCTGAGGAGATTGAGGTCTCACGAGCCTTCCTTCCAAAAGGCACTCTCTAGGGCAAATCATCCGGCCTGCTGCCTTCATTCAGGTGATTCTTCTTTAGCAGCTTGAAAATGGGTTTACAGGTAGGTTGCAGTGAGATTTGAGATGAAGCAAGCAACTTCCCAGAAAACCCCTTCTTTCTTTCTCAATTCGTGGGATCGGCATCTCCTAAATGGCCTTCAAGATTGCTTCGTGAGATCTTTCTTGCACGTGTGGTCCGGCTTCCACCGCCACTTGACAATATCTCCAGTGTTCAATTTGTTGCCCAGCCTACAATTCCATCGGGGATATGGAAGCTGCGATTAGGAGAAGTTGATGCCAAAGGAATAGAAGCCTTTTGGAACTAGGAGAGAATGAGGAAGATGGAAGTGAAGCAAATGAGAGAGAGAAGCGGAAAGGAGGCAAGAACTGGTTTATACAATTGGCTTCTTTGGACGTCTTATTTTAGATATAGGGCGCCCAAAAATTTTGAAAAAAGGATTTTGGGCGTCCTGATTTTAAATATAGGACGCCCAAAAATTTTCACGCGCCAAATTTTCACCAAAAAGGTCTCTAAGCGCAAAAAAATTAATTTTAGGTGCCCTAAATAAGTTTAGGGCGCCTAAAATTAATTTTTTAGTGAAAATTTGGCGCTTAGGTATTTTTTTGGCCTAAGTCTTAAAATTAATTTGAGACACCCTAAACTTATATTTAGGACGCCTAAGTCTCTACTTATATTTTTTACTTCCTTTTTTAAAATTAGGAAGTCTTTTGGAGAAGTAGTATCTACTTTTTGCAGTAGTGACCTAAGGCATAATTACTTTTCTAGATACAATTGCTTAAATTGGGGTACTGGTTGCACAACACATGCAGATATTTTATATAAATTGTATCCTAATAACCAACACCACTCCCATCAGCCAAGTAGACTATAAGAATTTTTCACTGACAGTTATTATGGAGTAGAAATATATAAGTTTCACAAAAGTAAGATGTTTATAAAATGAGATTAGACTCACGGTTGAACCCTGACGGAATATGACTACTGTGAATCCAATTGCGCAACTAATTAAAGAGATTTATTTCTCAAACTGAATTTATGATGATGACTTGGGCCTTAACATCCAAGGACCTGGAACTCATCAAACTTTGTATATCCAGATCTAATTTGGATGGCTCAAATTCAAAATTTTTAACTGATGATTTTTTAATAAAAAAAATATTTTTTTGAAAAAAATGATAATTACTTGATATATCGAATATCCAATTTTTCAATAAAAAAGTGATATTTAAATCACCCCGGGGTCTGTCTTTCCACTTCATCTCCGTTGACAACTGCAAATCGAAGGACGACACACTACCAAGAAACTGGAAAGCATCTTCATGGGAATCGCAATAAAAGTTGGCAACCCCAACATTGTAACTGAGTTTTTGATCTCAGAGGAAACTTCTGTAAACCATGATTTTGATAGAGGAAGCAAAGGTGGCTATTGATTTTGTCGCTACCTTCTGATGATGGAAATGATAAACGAGAATTCTAAATTATAAATTGAGAGTAAAATATGGATATAATTTATTCACTTAAAATAATAAATGGTGTGAGTGGCAATAAAAAAATGAAGGAGAAGGGGAGGAGTGTAGATTGTAGACTGATGGAATCCTTTGGAAGTGGATAGGGGTGATGTATCTGCAGGACTGAGCAAAAAATTTGGTGTATTCATGAATGAAGAGTCAGAGATTAATAGTGAATTACTCTGTTAACAATAAGAGTAAGGTTTTTTTTCATTATCATTTTCTCATTATTTTTTATAATTTTTAAATTATATCCATCTAATTAATATATTTTTATTTTTATTTTTTTCTCATATTTCCAATTAACTGTCCAAATACAATAATAAGGGATAGGGAGAAAAAAAGCTTATGAGAGGATCTTCTTCCCAACAATAATTATGTTGCGAAAAGATATATGTGGCACTTATTTATTAGAAACCCGATATTCAGTACATCAAGTACTACAGCCCTTCACATATTATTTTTATTTTAGACCCTTTACCCATAAAAATAATTATTTTTAAAATAAAGAGAACAAATCCGGACGGTCTAAATTAGGTCTGATTTGGACGCGCACATGCACCACAAGAAAACAGGCAGTTAGAGGCGGAGGCGGTATTTTTGAGGTGGTTTGTATTTAACCGCCTGGAATTACAAAACTGTGGCAATTTTTTCGGCGCTTTTACGAACGCCGGGAATTTTAAAGCAAACAGAGGCGGTTCTGTGAAACTCCTCTTCTCTTTCACTCTTCTCTTTCACTTCAACGGTTCGGCTGACACTCTTCGATCCAGGTAAAGATTAGATTGTTTATGAACAATCTAAAGGTTTTCTTTTTGTCAGTTAGGTTTTCATTTTTATTTTTTCTCTGCAAATCACCATCTAAAGGTTAGGGCTTACACCTTCAATTTGTCAGTAAGAATTCCTGCAAGGAAGCAATAGCTGGTTATCGGAAGCAATAGCAGATCACCATCGAAAGGTTAGGGATTACACCTTCAAACAATGTGGCTTCGTCCGCTTGATGAAATATTTTAATGGCATGCTTAAAATTTTTGAATTGGAAGCAATAGCTAGTCATCGGATTTTGGTGTAGCCTCTTGTTTATTTGTGAGTCCATTAGAATGGTAGACCTATAGCTAAGTCCATTAGTGCCCATAAAAGCGTCTAATACAGGACCGATTTATCTAAAGGAATGATGAATTGGTAAGCTCACAGAGATAATAGGAAAAAATATGTTTAATTGGCCTGAATTATACCGTACAGATTAATGAGTCCATTTGAATGGATTTTCTTCTTCTCTTTGCATTATTGTGCTTATTAGAGGAAAACAACTTGAATGATTTTTATGTTCTTCTTCTCTTTGCTTTGCTTCAATCACAACTTGGGTTAAAACTAATGGTCATGTATTCAGTTGATTTGTAATAGTTCAAAAGATGTTAGGCATATACTCATAAGAATCAATATTTGGTTTTATCCCATTTTGTTATAATAGTATATTAAAAGTGTGATATTCATATATTTTGAGAGAAATTGTGAAGTTTGGACAATGATGCTATTAATTATAAAATGAGCCTGATATAGATTTGCATTCCTAATGATGCGCATAATGATACATTATGAGTTTTGCAACTTAAAAAATTGGAATTAGTAGAATAGTCTTATTTTTGCAAGCTGATATCATGCTGCTGTATTCACTTACTGTTATGCTCAAAATGAAAAGTAAAACTTCAATTCATGGCCTATTTTTTAATGCTTCTGCTATGAAGAACATTGTTTACATGCCTACAATACTTTTTTATTCATTAAATTTATATCATAAGATATATATGAGCATATATAACATTTTAAAATACTGAAATATAATGCAACCAAATCACAATAAAAGACTGCACTCACAAGCACCAAATCTAATTAAAGTTACGAGGTACAGACACCAAAAATTTACAAGTGTGGTATCAGCCTGCAAATAATTCCATGTAGTGTATTACGACACTATGTACTGGTATGTTTTGATGATGAATAGTTAAGGTTAATTTTCATTGAAATCTTCCCCTTGTTTGGGGTTACAAGGAAGGGAGGTAAATGCAAAACTATTAACTAACCTTCCCAAATTGCCCCTAGATTTTAAGTTCCATCAATTTGCTTAAAAAACCGTCGTTGTTTGATTATTTTATTGTAGTGATGATAGTTTGAAAATAGACATTTGTGCCATTCAGAAATAGTGCCCAGTAACCATTGGTGTTGTTACAGGAGCACAATCAAGCATATTAAACCGTTTTAACAAATCCAGGGTGTACTTAACCTAATTAACATAGAAATCAGAATTATCTCGATGAATCTCGAGTCCCAGAAAATAAAGAGGACCTAAATCCTTGAGAGAAAAGACATTATTCAATTTGGCAATAAAACGTTCAACAAATTGTGAATTATTTCCAGTGATGAGAATATCATTGACATAGATGAGGATAAATACCATATGTGTCTTGGTTCTGAGTAAAAACAAAGAGACGTCACTGCAGATGTTGTGGAAACCCCATTGGAGTAACGTGTGTCTAAGACATTCAAACCAAGCCCGAGGTGCTTGTTTGAGACCATAGATGGCCTTGGTGAGTTTGCAAACATAGTTTGGCCTTTTGGAGTTTGAGAAGCCGGGTGGTTGATTCATGAAAACTTCTTCATTTAAGAAACCATTGAGAAAGGTATTGTTAATATCTAATTGCCTTACTTCCCATCTAAATGTAACAGCCATAGCAAGTATAAGACGAATGGTTGTAGGTTTTACCACTGGACTAAAAGTCTCACCATAATCAATTCTAACAGATTGTTGAAAACCTTTAGCAACTAAACGGGCCTTATATTTTAGAATTGAACCATCGGCTTTGAACTTGGTTCTGAAAACCCATTTGCAATCAACGAGCTTCTGGCCAGTATAGGGGACAAGAACCCAGGTATGATTGCGACAAAGTGCTTCATACTCATGTTGCATAGCGCACAACCAGTGAGAGGACGCCAAAGCTTCTGTAATCGATTGAGGTTCAGCAACAAGACAGAGATGTTGAGGGGATTCAAAATCGCACAAACCAACGAAGGGGTGCTGAGGTTTAAAAATGTCGGACTTAGATCTTGTGGTCATAGGGTGAAGATTAGAAGAAGAGGATATTTGAGAATGAGGAAGAGGAGGAAGAGGAGAATCAGGGCTCAAAGACGATGAGTTGGGAGAGGAAGAGGGCATCGGGTAGGGCGAGGAAGAGTCGGATCTGAATGTGGCTGGGTTGGAAAACTGATTTGGGGAGGAGTCGAGCACAGAAGGAATTACCGAGTTGGATATTGAGTTGGAATTGGAATTGAAAAGGGTGGATTGGTTGGGTTGGGCTTGATCTTCGTATTGAGGAGACAATAAAGTAGGTCGGTCTAGTGAATTAGTGGGCTTAAAGGTGGTGGTGATGGGTTGATGTTAGGCCTCAGATGTAAGCTAGAAAGAGGAGTCTCTCTTGGTGGATTGATCACCAATAATTATGGGAAAAGAAGCAGCGGCGTCCTCATCAAAAGATTTCTGGTCAGAATTAATTCTTGTATGAAAAGGAAAAATAAGAGTGTCAAATATCACATGTCGAGAGATATAAATTCTTCCAATTGGGCTTAGGCATTTAGACCCTTTTTGATTTGAGGCTGGACCAAGATAAATACATTTTTTACTGTGATACTCCAGCTTGTGAGAATTATAAGGCTTCAAACAAGGGTAACAAGCACATCCAAAAGGCTTCAAAGACTTACAATCAGGTTTAATATTATGTAACCATTTCAAAGGAGTTTGTCCTTGTAAGGTAGGAGTAGGAAGACGATTGATCAAATATACTTCCATTTGAAAAGCTTCAACCCAATAAATTTGAGGAACTTTAGCTTGAGCTAAAAGAGTAAGTCCCATCTCAACTATATGTCTATGTTTCCTCTCTACTCTACCATTTTGAGAAGAGGTATAAGGACATGTAAATCTCATGATTATCCCAGAATTCTCAGCAATAGGAATAAGAGGTTTATATTATGTATCATTGTCACACTGAATAAATTTGATCTTAGTGTGAAATTGGGTCTCAACCATATTTTGAAAATGTTTAAAAATTGTAACTGTGTCTCCTTTCTGCTTGAGAGGATAAAGCCAAGTGTATCTACTAAAATCATCAACAAAATGAATATAATATTGATATCCTTGAACTAATTGTATAGGAGAGGGTCCCCATAAATTAGTATGAACAAGCTCAAAAGGTGATGATGCACGAGACAATGATGGAGAAAAAGGCAATTTCTTTGATTTACCATATTGGCAAGCTTCACAAACAAAAGTTTCACTAATTTGAACTTTGAAATTACAATTGTTTAAAACTTGTCGTAAGACTTTATTACTTGGATAACCAAGTTTGTAGTGCCAAGCCAAAAACTCTTCTGATGTCATAGAGCTTACTGCAGCATTTACTTCAGCCTTTAAAACTTCATTACTCATTGGATACAGCCCTTGCTTTAGAATTCCTTTCATCAGTAGACGTCTTGTTTCCTTGTCCTTCACAACACAACCTTGATTAGTGAATATGACTTCAACATTGTTGTCTAAAACAAGCTTGTTTACACTAAGTAAATTTTTAGCAACAGAAGGAGCAACCAAAACATCCTTAAGATGAATTTTAGAGTCAGAACATGATATAGATGTAGATCCAACACCATGAATTTTAGTTGTAGCACTAGTGCAAGTAAATAAATGAGAGTCTGCCTTACCCACTGTATTTACCGATTCAAGATGAGAAGGATCTGTGGCTACATGATGTGTGGCGCCACTGTCCATAAACCATTCGGATTCAAAGATTGGTGATGAGTCAACATAATAAGCCTCTGGAAGAGCATGAGATGAAGGCTTAAAAGATCTGTCAAATCGCTTAAAGCAATTGGAAGCATGATGACTAGGGCGTTCACACAAATCACAAAACGGACAGCTAGAGGAGTTGGAGCTTCTAGTGTAGCAACCACGTGAACGCTGATTCTGACCACCACGTCCTCCATGCCATGGAGCGCAACCAGCAGGTCGATCGGAAAACCGAACGGATTTAGGGTTTTTGGCTGCAAAATTCGCTGAAGGATGAATAGAGAGAGACGAAAGCTGATTCAACTGATCCAGGCGCGTCTCAAAAGCAAGCAAGGAAGATTGAGCTTCGACCCATGTAAGTCTGATCTGATCTATGAGCTTTACAACAATGGGGTTGTAGTCTCCGTCCAGTCCATTGAGAGTGTGTAGAATGAGTTCATCCATGGATATCAGAGCTCCAGCTAGGGCAAGATGATCAGCCGTGTGCTTCATTCGATTAAGATAGTCAGTCATAGATAGACCTTGCTTCCTTGTATTGTGGAGTTTAGATTTGTAAACCATAATTCTGGATTTAGAGATAGTCGAAGTTAGAGCTCTTGCTTCGGTCCATAGTTTCATGGCAGTGCGACAGTGTAAGAGTTGAGTGCCAACATCTTGAGTCATTGTATTCCTAAGCCAGCCCATGAGCATTCGATCCACTGAATACCATTCTTCAAACTCAGGATTAGGAATCGTTTCCTAAGTGCCTGCTCTTAGTGTTGTGATTGGAGGAACAAGGGAGGTTGGATCGAGATGAGCTTGAAGGCGATTTCCTTCGATTAAGGGTAATACGACTGAATGCCAGACAATATAATTCATGTAATCCAACTTGATCGATGATGTTTGGCTTGAAGATTGAAAAAGAGCATAGGATTTCTAAGAGTTGGAGCTAGGCAACACAACAGCCAAATTAGCAGAAGAAGACGAGGCCATTGTAGTAGCAAAGAGGAAAAATGGCTCTGATACCAAGAAAGAGATAAGGACAAAAGATAGTGGAATGAATTGTCCAGAGGTAAATTGCACCTCTGACTACTATGCATTTTATAATAGAATACGTCTAACAGAATATTGTTACAATACAATCCTGTCCATACATGTGGCAGGGATACAGCTAACATATGTATGACACTATTAGCTATTACAAAAACACTAATCATTTATTAGGCTTAACACATTCATGTCCTTGGTCATACCGCCAAGTCGAGTGCCGTATCGATCAAGGCCTTAGACTTGTGTTAGATATTTGAACAAACGGAGAATAAAAACTTCAAGTAAGTCTTTACTCAAAATTTCTGAACCATATGAGAGAGGTTTTCAGAAGAATGGTTCCTCCTGTTTACGTTTCGATCTTCTTCATCATCTTGTTTTCTGATCGAGGGCTTTCCTTGTCTTCTACTTCTGATGAAGACTGTCCATCTACCTTTGATTGTGGAAATCTTGGAAAGCTAGGCTTCCCTATCACAACCGGGACACGCCTAGACTGTGGAATGTTGGCTATTCACGGTTGTGAAAACCTTAATCCCAACGCAACTAAAACTTTGCAATTCAGTGCCGGAAAAGAGCTTCTAGTCACATCACAGGGTTTTCCGACGACTTTTTTATAGTTAACCTCAGGGACACAGGTTTGCAAAAGAGTTTGGAAAATCAGAGCTGTGAATCCTTCAATACCAATATTACTCTTCAACCTAATACCTCAGCCTTGGGCTATTTTGTGTTAGCGGAAACTACTAAACTTATAACTCTATATAAGTGTAATGGTACGCTCAATATTAGCCGTGAAATGGGATTTTACGAGTATTCAGGATGTGTTGAGAGTAAGGGTGAGATGATCTACTTCGGAAATATGTATCGAGATGAACAAGATGCTCCTCCTTCTTAGCTGCATGTCCAAGGGTTCAGATTCCGGCGGCTTCCGAATCTTTTTCTGCTGGGAGCCCGTTTGTTTCCCTAGGTTCAGTATACTCCGTTCAAGGTCGACTTTCCGATGACTGTTCTCGATGTGTTTCTGATAGAGGCTTCTGCCGAGTCAACGCCAAAGCACAGTTTTATTGTTCCAGATCCAAAGGTATTGCATAATATAATATGAAAAATTCTCATCGATAACAAGTTGTTACTGTCATGAGTCTCACATTAGGGTTACCTTAAAAGAGAGACTTATAAAGCATTGGTTTCCTCAACACCAACAACTAGATTTTAAGGCGTGGCTCTCCCAAAGAATTGTGCTTGTTACAATATAGTGCTTTGGCTTACAATATATAGCCGCCTCCAATATTGAACTATTCATGCATCTTAGGATCAGATTTATCAACGGAGGAACCCACATACTTTTTCTGTATAAAAAATGGGAAAACATTTTTTCATGTTGTAGGGAAAACATTTTCTCATGTCACACATACATGAAATGGTGGGACCCATATATACATATATGAATTCATATATGTATATGTAGATCTCACCATTTCATATATGTAGAAATCTTTTTTTTCTCATGTAAGATGAGAAAACCAAAGCCCATAAAAAAATATATAAATGCAAACCCTGATATAATTGTTCTATATTTGCAGAAAATCCTCCGCTGGTGGCAGGTACGATTCGTAATGGATCAACCTCCGTCACCTTCTCGTATGAATTATATTGGGGCCATGCAAATAAGTTGGATTATTCATGATTATTATTTAATTTCTCTTTGCTTATAATTGCAGAAAATTCACGGTCTGACAAGATGAAACTTGTAATAGGTAATGGATCCGATCAGCCTCTTTTTCAATTTGAATGGATCAAACTGATAAAGTCCTATTATTCATAACTTGTGAGTAATTTTTATTTAATTTCTGGTATTTTATATTCATATATATATATATATATATATATATATATATATATATATATATATTGATTATTTTTATATATTACTCCGTATAATATAGAAGTTATATTAATATGTTACAAAAAATGTTATTATAAAAGGTGACAAATTATTTGACAGAAAAATATATTTCTTTGAATAGAATTTAAATTGAGAAATTATATAATAGGATTAAAAAAAGGGTTAAGGTGTAATTTTGCCAACGAACTATTAGCTCAAAAGTAATTTCGCTAATAAACTCTCTAATGGACCAAAATTACCAACAAACTGTTAAAAAATTACCAATGTCGTTAATTGAGCATGACATCGTTAATCTGCCTTCATGCAAAAATCACAAAATAGGACCTAAATGTTTATGAAACTATATTTAAGCCCCAAAAAATTTAAGATCTTTTATTTTAGTCCTTCCATGTACTTTATAGGGAGGGACTAAAGTGAAAATTCTAAAATAATTTTGGGGCGGCAAGATAATTTTCTAAAACTTTGAGTTCTTTTTTATAATTTTTGCGAGGCTATTCCTACCCCGCAAAATCCGTCGTTGGTTACAAACCTTTTTTTTCAGCATTAGCCTGGCTTGTGGCCTATTAAGGAGGCTTATAATTTTAAAAATTTTGTAAGCAGCCTAACAAAGCACAGACCTCACCTCAAAACAAGCCTACTTCAGATAGGGTTAAAACAGACCTACTTTAAACAGGCCGAAAACAGACCTACATCTAACAGCCTGTTTGAAGTAGGTCTATTTTTGGCTTGTTTAAAGTAATTATGTTTTCGCCCTGTATGAAGTAGGCTTGTTTTGAGGTGAGGCATGTGGTTTGTTAGACTAGTTACAAAATTTTTAAAATTACAGGTCTCCTTAATAGGCCACAGGCCAGGTCAGGCCAAGGTTCAAAAAAAGGCCTGTAACCAAGGGCGGATTTTGGGGTAAGGATGACCCCACAAAAATTACAAAAAAGAACCCAAAATTTTAGAAAATTATCTTCCCGCCCATGAAATTTTTATAATTTTCACTTTAGTCCCTCCATATAAAGTACGTGGAGGGACTAAAATAAAAAATATTAAATTTTTTGGGGCTTAAATATAGTTTCATAAACATCTAGGTCCTATTCTGTAATTTTTGCATGAAACCAAATTAACAGCATGAGGCTCAATTAACGGCGTTGGTAATTTTTTAACGTTTTTAACAGTTTATTGGTAATTTTGGTCCACTAGAGAATTTATTGGCGAAATTGCTCCTAAGCCAATAGTTCGTTGGTAAAATTGCACCTTATCCCTTAATAATATTCTGATTATTATCTTGTGGTTGAATAATATTTCTGAATATATGATACATCATGATTATGTTTAATTTCTTCCAATAAAAAATATATTAGAATATTCTATAGTGTATAATTTTTCAGGGAAGCTAAAAAGAAATCTAATGAGAGAATTTACTGGGCTTCTTAGATTCTAATGAGCTCAAGTAAATACCCATAACTCCCCTCTCCTTTCCTATAATTAACCAACGGCTAAGTTTGAGAGATCACACCGCAAGCTACAGACGTAGTCGCAGACGCTAAATATCGAGAAGACATTGAAGCCGCAGGAAAAAGAGACGCAACTGGGAGAGGATTGAATTGATTCAATTTGACTCTCATTCATCTATTCCAATTGTCACTCACGGGCCCCACCTCCAATTAATTCACCCTTCCCAATCACACAGAGGCTACAAGTTCATCAATTCTTCATTCCAATAGTCACGCGCGGGACCCACGCCATTACTCCTCTCGCATCTGTTGAATCATATAATCACCAATATATGATAGATCTAGGTTGCGTGATGTTTGGAGGAGGGAGCACTATCATGAAAGCTTAAATTCTGGTGGGAGGCAGCTTAGGAAGAGCATGGAGAAAACTAAGGCATAGAGCTTACACTTAAAGATCACAAGGGAGTGTTTTTCCTTTTTATTGATTTAGTTCAAGACTTGAGATTATTTAGTTTTAGATAATTTTGAGTTGTTTTCTTAAGAATAATCTAGTTTTAGATTATAAACATATTATTTAGTTTGGATTAAATTGATAATTTGGATTTGAATTGTGCTTAAGATATTTGTTGGACTTTTTTTTTTGCAACCTTTGAATTGTCAATTGAATTATTAATTGAGTTTTCATTATTAATTTAATTATCAATTTGTTTTGTCATCTTAATTGTTTAATTGGATTGATAAATTATCTAGTTGTTCAATTGGATAATTGCAAACAAGATTTCTAAAGATTATTTTGGAATAAAATGTGATTGGTTTTTAATGAGTTTGACTAGCCATCGCTTATTCCATTATGAGTTTTCTAGTGGAATATGTGTTATTGAGCTTGAGGGTTTCACAGGTTCGAATTAGGTAATTGAACTCATTAATTTCAATCTCTTATTAACCTTCCTTTAGTCTAATTAATTAATTTGGGCTAAGAAAGTTAATTCCATGTGAATCCTAAGTTGTCCCTTTCATCATTATAACTGAATTAGATCTTTATCATTTTACTTACTTTTAATCAATTTTTATTAGGATTTCAATTCCTCTCTCATAAGAACCCCCCAAATTGCATTCAAATTTATATAGATTAGTCTCATTTTCATATAGGTTTTAGAGTCAATTGCATTAGTACATTTAGTTAGTTAATTGCATCTAGGTAGCAGTATTTTGCATTCTAGTTTAGATCCATTTACATTCCACTACATCTTTTGTCACTTGAAAATTAGTCCTAAAGAAAACTCACAGCTTGCTCTTTGGGAAAATGACCTAGGTTGACCTTAAACTGCATAATTAATTAGGACCTAGTTAAATTGACTGCTTTAACGACAAAAGCAACTCATCATCCATAAATGAAAGTGATATAACAAGGAGTAGAAAAAACAGCAGATTCAACTTTAGTATGAATAATATAAGAGGATGAAAAGAGAATATTGACCATGATATCATCAAACTACCATAATGTGAGACTACCACTTCTGCCATAAGATTAACCATCCATTCTTCACTAGATCACATCACCTTCTTACCTTCCGCACTACTCTTGCTTTTTTCTTAGTCTCCATTAAGAAGACTATTTGGGGTTTTATCCGAAAGCATTCTTCCTTCAAATTTCTAGTTGTCAAGGCAACCTCAAGGCCTTGATAATTCCAGGCTAATAGATTCATGATGAACCGAGGGCTAGTCCCATCCAACCACCGGCGTTATTTAACATAGATGAATCCTGATCCCCTTCCTTACCACTACCTGCAACCAGCCAACTGCTGGGAAAAATCAATCGCTATAGAAGATGGAGATCCCCTAGATGAACCCAAAGGTGGACTACTCCCTGATTGTCTGAGATGTTTTTTAACTGATCGGAAATTTCTCTTGCAACTCTTTTGTATTTTACTGGCTTCAGTTTTATCATTGGGCACTACCTCTGGGATATCATCAAAGTCAAGCCTTCTATACTTATAACGGTCCACACAATCAAGTTCATCTTCATGAAGCCTTTTAATATGTATTCCTTTTAATCCAACAGATACAGCAGAAATAGGAGACAAACCACTAAAAGGAATAATAGAATTCAATTTAGGTTCATCATCACTTGGAAATTCAAAACTATATGGCTGGGAAGGAATTGCAGAGTCCGAACATACCACCTCAGAATTTGAAGGACTGACCATGATGACACTAGAGTAATTAAATTCAAATTGAGAAGAACTCACAGCATAACCCTCAGGCTGAAAATTCTCACGGAATTGACTTGTCTCATGGGTAGCACATTTTTTAGCATTGGGTCCAACATTGTGAGAGTAGGCCGAGTTAGCTTCAGCAAGATTAAAACTGTCCAACCCATTTAATTCCTTGAAAAGTGAGTGTTTTCCCCATTAGGCCATGTTAGACAAGCCCAAGTCGGAATTCCCAGGCTCATTGTTATTAAAATAAACCTCCTTTTCCAGCTCCAACACGTGATCGCCCTTGTTGACGTCAGCCTCTATCACAACAGTCTTCATCCTTCCTGCAGCTTTCAGCGTGGACGTTAATTGTTGTTCAAAGCAAGGCACAAAGATGTTGACCGTGGTTTCCTTGCCATTTTTTTACCGTTGAGCTCGAAGACTGCCTAAAAGTTGAAAGATCAGGATGCAGCGGATTGCTTGCCATCATGGTATTCTGGCCAACCTCATGGTGCCATGTAACGCTAGAAACATGTGAAGTGTATGGCTAACCTAATAACGAAAGTTTTGTAAGGGAACTGGAGTAGGCTACCATGAGACAAAAGATCTTCTTTCTAAAGAGATTCGATTCGGAACTATCAGGGATCCACTCCTTCAAACAGGGATCCGACTTACTCACTTGAAGCTTCGACTTCTTCGGCGACCAACTCCAGTAAGGCCTGGTAACCAAATCTTTCTTGTCAATAAATATGGCTTTACACCATTCTTCCTTACACACTACCAGATTCTCCTCTATGGTACGAATGGCAATTGTGCTAAGTTAGTTGCCATACTCGTGCTCTCTTTCCTCATCATTTCTTCGAAACACTAAGTGTTTACAACCACGACCTTCATGACTGATCCGGCCACATTGATAGTAGAAGAATTGCAGCCTTTCATACTTAACAGTAACCTAAGCTGGATCTTTCTTTGCATGAGAACCCTAGAAGCCAGAAATAAGAGGTTCGTTGAGTTGAACCAGAGACCTAACGCGGATAAAACTTCATTCTAGTCTACCTCCCACCATTGGACTTTCATACATAACAGTATTTCCCACAACATGTCCTAAGATTTTTGCATTAGTATTATGAAAAGCTTCTATAGGTAAGCCATGAAACTGAACCCAAAAAGGAGCCTCAACGAAACTAACATCCTTAAGGATCATACAATCCTCCCACACTTGGAGATTTAGCAGGAAACCTTGAATAGACCAAGGATGACCTTTAAGAATTCTAGCATAATCTTTGTTGTCATGAAACTGGAAGAGAAAAACAATTCGGCTTCTATCAAGATCATGCACTTTCAAATCATCATCCTACTACTATCCCTTTTTAATCATAGATATCAGTGTAGGAACATTTAGGTTCTTACCTATTAAAATCTTTCCAACAAGAGTACTACCATACCTTTCAATTTTACTTTCCAAGTCCAACACCACCTGCATTTTCCTTGAACTACTACTCTGCCCCACCTCCATACTCCCACAACACAGAAGATTCACACCACTCACACACACAGATAAGCACTCAGATATGGGAGGAGAAACAAGGGAGAAGCTAATGCTCTGTAAAGGAAAGTCCTAAGGGGAATTTCCACCAGAAAACCACCCAGCACCCACAAAGGAGAGAGAAAGGCTCTCACAAAAGAGAGAGAAAAACTTTTCATGTGTGAATTCGTGTTAACATAATTTTTAAACAAAAAAAAAAGGTGGAAGAGACATATTCGCTACAGGTCTAAGGCCTACAGCAATAGAAATGAAAGGATCCATAATAATGGTCATTTATCCTCTTTTTTTGGGCTTCTTTCGCGTAATATGTTGAGTTTTCTTTCTTTATTTTTTCCTTTTGCCTTTTGCCTTTTACATTTCAAATTCTTAATATAATTCCTTGTGCATTTACAATTCTCATGAATTATAACACTCTTTTGATCCTTTTTATAAGGAACATTCTCTCTTATATGGGTGGTCCTTGAAAATGAAATATCACCTAGAGGGGGGTGAATAGGTGATTTAAAAAAATTCTTTTTGAAAACTTTTTGGTAAAACAGAAATGAAACAGAGCAAAAGGAATGGAAAGAATGAGCACAAACACACGATATTATCCTAATTCGGTCTAATACTTTGACCTACATCCAGTCCCCAGTGTTGGATATGATTAGTTTTGATGATGTCTTAATAGATGCCACTAGTAAGAGCAAAAATTTTGTATCATATACATTGGCTAATTGCTATATTTGAAGTAGATTAGTTCCAAATTGAATGATAGGGAATAATCAAGAAGATAAGAGATTAAAGAAAGAAGAACTTGCATATTATAATGGGACTATCAACATTCAAGTTCTTATATGTGATACTGGAAGTTTCTACGATCAAATGGAAACTGGAATGACTCAATTCAGAGTTAAAATGAGTAAAATCGAGCTTTCAGAAAAATATGCATGAAAACTCGAGTTCTCACTTAAGAACTCGAGTTCTGAGGGCAAAACTCGAGTTCATTCTTCAAAACTCGAGTTCACAACTCAAGTTGATGTTATTTCAGCCACTCTATTCACCTATGTTTCACGTTCAGCCTGAGCGACCTCTGGTAAATCCACGATATCTCCCAAACCAAAGATCAGATTGAGGTGAAACCAATTTTGTATCAAATTAGACATCCAATGCGTCATATTTACAAAAATTCAAGTCCAAAGAAGAAGAGATGAGAGAGCTATAAATTTTGGAAGTTGCCCCATCTGTTACCGTCACACAACAGAGCAAGGTTCGGTAATTTGAGCATATCTCACAAATTACACATCAGAATGAGCTGAAATCAGTAGCATATGAAACTAGACTCACACACCTTTTCAAAAACATCAAGATCACAGAAAACAAAAATCAAATGAGAGATATATGATTTTTGGAAGTTCAAAGTATGTTCAGGATGGTGCAAAAACGTTGGTTCAAGAATAGTTTTTATTAATCTGATCATAGTGCTCAACATACAATGAGTTTGGAGCTTATTCTTGTTGCATTGGAAAGAAGACTTGAAGAGCTTTTATGAGCATGGGTGGTTTGCCAAAATTGAAGTTATATTGAAGACGTTACGCCTACTAGAATCTGACCCTTGCGCAGCCAATGTTCTTAAGTTCTTATGTTTTCTCAAAGAGCTTATGTTTTCAGCCAATCGTTGACAAACAACTCGAGTTCATAAGTGATGAACTCAAGTTTGCGAATTCTGACTCATTCCAATCTTTGACCATCAAAATGACATTGAGAACTAGAGTTTCTTAGTAAGAAACTTGAGTTCCAAACTCAAATTCTAGATATAAAACTCGAGTTCTTCACTACTGGAAAAATATGTGTTGGATTCGAAAGCTTAAGAACCAGAGTTCTTGGTTAAGAACTCAAGTTCATAACTCTAGTTCATCTCTTTAAACTCGAGTTCTTTAAGGATTTGATTTATGGTTAAATGACAAACTCGAGTTCTTGTGATATCAACTCGAGTTCATGTCTTAAAGAACTGAGTTGTTTGAAAACAAAATACAGAAACTCAAGTTCTTATGAGCAAACTTGAGTTTGAAACTCAAGTTCTTTAGTTGAAAGCTCGAGTTTATGTGAACAATAATAACGAGCCTTCGTCTATGAATTTTCAAATGATTGAATCTTTAGCTGTCACTTCCCATGATTATTAACAATCAACCTGTTTGCTAGTGATTTTAGATGATCAAATGTTTGATTACTCTAAAAGTATCATAAAGCAATATTTGTGTCAGAGACTTGAAATGTGATTGCAGAAACTAAGCACCATCAAGACAACCAATCTCTAAGCAAACAAAAGTCATTCATATTATTCTCATTCTTATGACTAACTTGGAAAATCAACAAATATTCAACAAAGATGAGTAGGCGATGAAACTGATGAATCCAGCGAAGCACTTGATGGAACAAGTAACGACAAGTATAACGGCTATATTTCAACGGACATCCAACGAGCATATTCTAAACTAGAAGAATTGCTCATCAGTCAAATGTTCTTCATCAACTATACAAGAAGAAGCATTCAAACTAGAAGCAAAGACAAGATATTACAGCTTCATCGTCATAATGTGAACACTTTGATGTCTATATCATTTGCTCTCTAATTATCACAATGATCATATAATTTACTTTAGAGAGTGAGATTATTTGTATTGTACTTCAGTGATTATCTATTCACTTTTGAGAGAGAAGATTTAGTGTAAATCAGTTTATCTGAGAGTTACTCAAGATTGGGTAATCTTGAGTGGGAAACACATTGTGTTGATTACAACTTGTTTGGGGAGTGAATCCTAGTGAGAGGATTACTTTGAGTACAGAGTGTGTAATCAAGCAAGTGTATTTATTACAGTTTGTAAGGGAGAGTGAATCCTAGTTAGAGGAATACTTCGAGTGCAGAACATGTAATCAAGTTGAAATCAGATAGTGAATTGAAAATCTTAAGTGAAGCTTGGGGACTGGACGTAGGTCAAGGATTGGGTCAAACCAGTATAAATCACAGTTTGCATATTCTCTTCTCTTATCTTTTACATTTCCAATATATGCTTATTTGAATATCTAACTGTTGATTTAGAAGTTACGAAAAGTTTTTCAAAGTTATCTAAAGTTTTATCAAACACCCAATTCACCCCCTCTTGGGTGATAGCCAGGTCTAACACCCAAAACACCTGGAATTTCCACTAAATCTCACAGCATAATTACACTATATGGATGATCCTCTCGTTGATCACTCCCCTTACAAGTTGTAATTGATTGCCAACACTTGAGGTCCCAACCTCAAGATTTTTACAGATAATGATAATACTAAACTCCTCACGAGTAGATAGAGTGATAATCACTGAAGTGCAGTTGAATATGAAGTTATAGAAAACAGAGAGTTACAATGAATGCTAATTAATTGCACAGTGTTTCGGTAGGTGGCGATATTCAATGCTTCATCCTTTTATAGCTTCGTCATTAATGTCGTTATGAATGTAGCCATTATCTCTGTTTTGTATTTCCGTTACTCTTTGGCGTTAAAACAAAATGACCGTTGCTGCTTCATTAAATGCACCACCGTTAGGTGAACTTGTATAGTTTAATTCCATTTGTTGTATGTTGTTATGTTGGAGAATGTTTTCCTTGTCATATTCCTCATTCAAATATTACCATTGAGACAGCAGGTAGAAAGAATGTGTGAGTCCTTTATGATGTTCAAAAGCTTTCTTGTTGATATGGAGAATATCTGCTTTAGCATTAAATGCAACTGACATCATCCGCTACTTTAATGCAGATTAGCATTAATCTTCCCTAAGACTCATTAACAAACTCATTAAACGTGATTAGTAATAATAATATGAAGGAGCATAAACCATTTGAATCACATTTATAGTCTGTTATAGTTTAAACAACAATTTTTCAAAAACTATCATATTTGGCTCGAGTCAAGTTATCAGCCTCGAGTTAAGTTTTCTGTCTAAATCACATTTGGCTCGAGTCAAGTGACTCTGGCTCGAGTTTTGGCACAAACTCGAATCACTCATTGTAGGCTCAAGTCAAAAGACATAATTTTGAAAACAACGGTCAAAATCCAAAAGCCAAGACATTTAGAGTATATTGCTTCTGGCTCGAGTCAACCTGTCCTAGCTCGAGTTTCGGCACAAACTCGAGTCAGTTCTTCTTGGCTCGAGTTAATATTTCTCGTATGATATATTTAGTCAGAACCTTGACTCGAGGCAACTTACCTTGGCTCAAGTTTAGGCATGAACTCAAGCCACCTTTTCTTGGCTCAAGTCAACATGACTCATTCATTAAAATTTCTAAAAAACACCTTGGCTCGAGTCACAAATTCTGGCTCGAGTTTGAGCTTGAACTTGAGTCACATTATCTTGACTCGAGTCAATGTGACAGAAAAATTAGCAGATATGATTTTCACACTTTGTTGGATAAGTTCAGGTTAGTTATCATCAAAACAAGAATGGGAGCTAATAGTCCTTAATATAAGGAAAAAGTTATTGTTTGAAAATTCAGCCTGGTCTTTTTCATTTTTACCCTCGTTAAATATATGTTGTTCATTATCTCTCTGCAATTAATTTTCCCTCATTATCACCCATGTACAATCTTTTTAAACAAGGGCATAATTGAAAAGAAGTGTATAAAAGGTACACATTTATTACTTTTCACTAACATTTTAAACCGCATAATTTTGGTAATTATTCCTCATAAAAAGAAATAGTATATAGCCCTTCAAATCTAATCATCCTTTCATTGTCATGTTATCTTATTATTATTATTTTCCTAACTTAATTTCTACATTATGTACCCTACTTATATGAACATCTAGCTTCATTTCTTTTGGGGGGGGGGGATTTACCGTATTCTATTGATAAGGCTAGCATTGTGAAGAACTTTTCTGACTTTTGTCAAAGATAGCTGAAGGTATGCACATGCATTTTTCTTACTCTTTGTCAACTTTCGGCTTGTGTTAACATGTTTATTATAAGTAGCTCCAAACAAACATATAACTAAACTCTGTCAAGCTCCTTTTCTGTGGCAAACAAAACAAGGAATAAGAAGATTCTTTGCCTGATAAAGAGGAAGTGATAGCACCTAGTACAAGATGATTTATTATTATTGTTTCTTTCATCAGTGGCAGAGCCAGGAATTTTAACGACATGGGCAAAAATAAAAAATACTATATCATAATTAAAAGTACTTGAAATACAATCTAGGCCTAATATACAACAGATTGAAAGAAATCTATCACATAATAGCCCTACTTGCATTGGGCTGAAGCGGCCCTAATTCACCAAGAAATAATTATACATATTCCAACAAATTACTCCCTCCGATCTATAATATAAGACATATTTATGGAGTTGATTTTTGTCCTAAATATAAGTCATGATTTTCATATTCGTTTAACAATAATCAAGGAAGATAGTGAATAAAAAAATTAAGGAAAATAATTACTAGGGTGTTTTAAAAAATACATGTCAAATTAACTTACTCAACCAACTTCTTTAATCTATCTAAATTAGGTAAATATGTCTTACATTTAGGACCGAAGGAGTATTAATTAGATGTTTAAAAATACAAATGATGAAATACAATAGAACCAAACAAGATTAGCTTTAAACTTGTATATACATGTAGATATCTCCTTATATTTTATTAATGTACAACAATTTCAAACTCAAAAGTTAAGGATCAAATGAGAGGGATTATGTTAAACTACTATATATTAAGATCAAAAGATAAACAAGTTATAGATAATAAGTTTCTCCTACACGTGAGTTTGTTTGTATATAGTCGAAATATTAAAATAAGCTGCAAAGATACCTATATATATATATATAATATTTAGGGGGGGCTACCCTAACCCTTCTAAATCCGCCTATGTCTGTCATGCATTAATTACTTGAACACAATGACTCTAAACACTGGACTCAGTTTCCCTACTCGTCCAAAGGACAAGCAAGGAGCGCTCATTCCCTAGGGATGAGCGCTGTGGAGATCTAGACTGTCCATTTTTATTTTTATAAGATTTTTTTAAAATTTTTATTAGGATTTTTTTTAAGTTCCAATAAGTATTCTGAAATATCTTTTTAGTACCAGCCAGTAGCCTGAAATATTTCTTCAAAATTTTAAAATAATTTTTTAAGATTATAAAGTATTTTTCAGTAGCAGTGAGTACCTTAAATATGTTTTTTAGTACCATGAAATACATTTTCCAGATCTTAAAAAAATATTTTAGAGTACTGAATGGTATTGAAAAAAAGTAATCAGTACCCTGAAGTATCTTTTTAGTACCAGTTAGTACTCTGAAATATTTTTTTAAGATCTTGAAAAAATATTTAAGAGTATTGATTGGTACTAAAAAAATACTTCAAGGTACTAAAAAATATTTTAAAATCTTGACAAAATATTTCAAGTTACTGTCTGGTACTAAAAAGATATTTTAGGATATTTACTGGTACTGAAAAAAATTTTAATAAATTTTTTATAAAAAAAATCTTATAAAAATAAAAATGGACGGTATAGATCTCATATGGAAATCGATCTGGACTGTCCAAATCTCCAAAGGACGAGCTCAAGGACGAGTAGGGAAATTGAGTCCCTAAACACTATTTTGGATGAAAACTATCATCAATGCTTTGATTCCCGAAAAAGTTTCTCATTGACACTCATCGACAGGAGAGGCATTCCTATGATAGTGAATAATTGTTACAATAGTCTCGGCTCCTTTTTATAAGATACAAATAAACGAATTACAAAAATCAAAAAATTAGTTAAAATTAACCAAAAAATAAATATGTAAAACATGCAACTCATTTTTTGAAAACAGCCTTATTTATAAATAAGGTGTGTGGGGAGAGCATGAATGGAAAAAGTGATGAGATAGACAAATAATTAATAAAAGGTACCAATAAAAAAATGTATTAAATGTATAAACATTTCCAAAGTGTATCAATAAGAGTAAATTAGACAATATTGATGCACATGAGAACTCGCAAGTTTAGTTGAGTTTGCATCTAATACAAATTTAAGAGTGAATTGACATGAGAGTTATAAATGTAAAAATGTTAAAATGATAGAGTCAACTCATGAGTCAAACAACAAGGGTCATAAGCATAAGAATTGGCAATTTAATATGTGTTTACACTTCCTAATCCATATCTAATTAATAATTTTCCACAATTATATATTTTAATCCAAATGATTAAATCCTAAAATCATGACCAAATTATAAAAGAGCCAGTTAATGGATTGGATACATGACAAATTATAATGTTTCAAATTACAAAATCATGACCACATTATATAGAGCCGTGTGAACCTATCGGAAGAAATAATCAACAACGTGTGTGACTAGGGGTGAGCAAAATGCCCGTAACCCGTGGATCCGCCCGTACCCCATAGGTTTTTAGCCCGTTTAAGCCCGCTCAGATTGGGCCTGTAACGGGTACGGGCTGCCTCATAAACGAGGCGGGGAACAGGTTAGGGCAAGGGTTGCTCGTTCCCGCCTGTGTATTAGTTATATTATAATATATAAAGTTTTAATAACATATTACAACATTGCAAGGAATGTGTCCATCAGCATTCAAGTTAGTAGTTCGAATCCTGAGCCCAACCTTTGCACATCTTTTTATGCTGGCAGCTGGCACATTCTTTAATTATTTCTTTTTAAAAAAAATTAAATCTCAAAATTTCTGTGGCAATTAAGTGACTCTCGTCCCCTCTTCTATCATTATACCTACCCTATTTTGCCGCCTCCCCCCTTCTCTTTTCTCTCTCCTTTCTCAATCTTCACCGTCTTTCAATCTTGCAACACGCCGCCTCGCCCCTTCTCTTTTCTCTCTCCTTTCTCAATCTTCACCGTCTTTCAATCTCGCGTTGCAACTTCATCTTTTTCCCTCCTCACTCGGCCATTCCATTTACGGCAACGACATCGTCGATCTTTGCAACAGTTGGCATCGCATCTCAATGTCGAACTTCACAGATCTACCCACCATTTCTACTATGTCGTTATTATTGGTTGTTGCCGTCTGCGACAGTCGGCATGCATCTCGTCGTCTGAGTTTTTTGGTGGGTTCTGTTTTTTCTTTTTAACATGACGGGAAACCTGGAACTCGTCGAAGTCCGCCCGTGTTTGCTTATACCTATTTTTCACGGGTTAAATGGGTTATACCGCGAGTACAGGCTACCCCGTACCTATGAAAAATAAACGGGCGGGATACGGGTTAGGGGACGAGGCAACCCCGCCCGCCCGTTGCTCAGCCCTATGTGTGACTGCACATGCTTTCTAGCTAACAAGTTGTGGAAAAATCAACTTGTGTTGGAGATGAAGGACCACTTTCATTATTTATGCCGAATTTTCATTGGAAATTGGTGAGAAAAAATTCCTTCACTAATTTAGTGATGAAAAATTAGCGTCAGTAAATTTAGCAATGGAATGTTAGTAGGAAATTAGTGACGGAACCATTGGTAATTTTATCGATAATAGTTTTTTTTTATTTTTGTAGTGTACTCCCTCTGTTCCTATCTACAAGATCCTATTAATTAGATTGAGTTAATCAAGAAAACAATTAAAATTAGTTAAGAATAATAAATATATAAGAAATATGTGTTTTTCCAAAAATTCCCTTATTTATGGGTGGGTGAAGGGAGAGTGATAATGAGAAAAATAATGAGAGTAAATGTGTGAGGGAAATAATTAATGAAGGTTAAATGCTAAAAAACCATTTTCTATTCAGACCATATTAAAAATAACCTTATAAAAGGAACGGACTAATTCAGAAAACAAGGCCTTATAGAAATGCGAACGGAAGAAGTATAAAACAAAACATGGGATGTTAGGATATGAACACTAGCTAAGAGGCAGTTTGGTTTGAGGGAGGGAGAGGGAAAAAGAAAAATTATATTCCCTTCTTTACAAAAAAAACCCATGGAAATTTTTTAATATTCTTAAAGTATACTTTCAACAAAAAAGAATATTCCTTTCATTAATGACAATTTGGTCAATTCCCTTCTTTCCACACCCTCCCCTCAAACCAAACACACCCTAAGTGTATAAGTGAACGCCAAGAACTTGTTTCTTTCAAAAAGGAAAATTGTACTCCATGCCATGCTCGCTTGTATTTTCCCATGTGACGCTGGTAGGTGCTAATTACGAAAAATATTTGATAATTCTAACGTTTAAATTTTATAGCGTTATTTAAGGTCAATTTTTTTTTTCATATAACGTTATAAGTTTTACACACACACACATATATATGAGCATCTACATCTGGATGATAGCTAGGTCTCCAAAACGAAAAAAGTGAGTTAGGGCAATTACCACCTAAGCCAGTTTTATTTGGAATCTTGACACCAAGAGGCCGACATCGAAACTACAGGACAGTGAAAGCTTTACTCAGGCGTAATATCTTCAACCAGCAATCAGCCCCCTCTAGTGGAAGCCCAGATTTCGGTGAGATTGATTTTCCGTCTAGTTGGTTGACAGGTAAAAATGTTATAGGGTCTGATTCTTCTAGCTCTGATCAGAACGCCGGTGGCTGGATGGGACCAACCACCGGTTCGCCATGAATATTCTAGCCTGGAATTGTCAAGGTCTTGGGGTTGCCTTGACAGCCAGAAATTTAAGGGAGAAGTGTTCCCGAAATAAACCTCAGCTAGTGTTTTTGATGGAGACGAAACAGAAAGCTAGATATGTGAGGAAATTAAGGAGGAGGTGTGGTTTTGATGAGGAGTGGCTGGTTGATCCTACAAGGTACAGTGGCAGATTAGCAATTTGGTGGACTGATGCAATTAAAGTTGATATCCTGCTTTCTTCGGCAAATATTATCCACACAAGAATCAGTGCTAGCAATCTTGATGCTCCTGGATACATATCCTTTATCTACGGACCTCCTATTGAAGAAGACAGAGCTAAGTGTTGGCAAGAATTGAGTAGAATTAGTAGGAATATTACTAGCTCTTGGCTTTGTTTAGGAGACTTCAATGAGATACTTCCCAATCTGAGAAAAGTGGAGGAAGACCAAGAGCTTGGAGGAAAATTTTGAATTTCAAATGTCTCCTGGCTGGATGTGATCTTGATGATTTGGGCTTTCACGGGGCATGCTTTACTTGGTGCAATAACAGGAGTGAAATTGAAACCATCAGAGAACGTTTGGATAGAGCCTTGGGTAATATTCATCTTAGAGAGCAATTCCCGGACCTGCAAGTCTTTAATATTGACCCAGTTGGATCAGACCACCACTTATTGCTTGTAAAGTGTCAACCCTGTTCTTACAAGAAAAAAGAATTTTTAGGATATAAGCACCATGGATCCAGCACCCTAATTTCAATCAAGTGGTAGATGATTGCTGGAAGTTAATACAAGGTAGCAACTATATGGCAATTGAGCAGTTTGTAAGTAAACTCCTGGCTTGTAAAGATGGACTTATTAAATGGAGTAGGTATCATTTCCCCAATAGCTCCAAGCTGATTGCAAATTTAAAACTTCAGCTGGCATATATTTCACAAAAGGACCTTAATGTTGAATCCCTGAGGGCCATTAGCAACATTAAATCTGAGATCGATCGCCTTCTTGAATCAGAGGAAAGATTTTGGCTACAAAGATCCAGAATTAACTGGTTAAGTGCTGGGGATAAGAATTCTCGGTTTTTTCATCAATCTACTTTAAAGAGAAGGCACCAAAATAGCATCCTAAGGCTCAAGGATGACGCTGGCAGTTGGCTTCTGGAGAAAAATGCTATTGTGGATAATATTGCCCAATTTTTCCATCAGCTTTTCTCTTCTGGAGCAAATGATATGGACCCTGTCCTTTTCGCTGTTGAGAGCAAAATCACGGCAAAAATGAACCAGGCTCTTATGCTTCCTTTATCAAATGAGGAAATTAAGTCAACAGCATTCAGCCTTGGCAGCTCAAAGGCCCTAGGTCCAGATGGATTCTCTGGCATGTTTTATCATGCAACTTGGCCAGAGGTGGGTGACTCTATTTGTTCTATGGTGCGAGAGTTCTTTTTAGGTAATTACTCTTTAGACCCCATTAATGAGACTAATATCGCTTTGATACCTAAGGTAGATAGACCTGAGCATGTTTCTCATTTTAGACCTATAGGCTTATGCAATTTTTCTTATAAAATTATATCTAAGCTTATGGCTAACCGCATGAAACCGCTTCTAGATGGGTGTATTTCTATCAACCAAGGTGCTTTTGTCCCGGGTAGGTATATTCAAGATAATATCATTATTGCTCATGAGGTATACCATTATCTTAGGAGGAAAAAGAGGGGGAACAAGTATGAATTTGCTCTTAAGATAGACATGAGTAAGGCATATGATAGGGTTGAATGGGGTTTTCTTGAAAAAGTCCTGTTGAAATTTGGTTTCTACCCTGATTGGGTTGGCCTCATCATGAAATGTGTTAACTCTGTTAAGTTTAATATCTGCTTGTCCGGAGAGAATGTCAATTCATTTATTCCAAGTAGGGGTCTTCGCCAAGGGGATCCTTTGTCTCCTTACCTCTTTATCCTTGTCGCTGAGGCTCTCTCTTGTATGATCAGCAAAGGCCAGCAGGCAAATTTACTTAGGGGTGTGAAACTCAGTCAAGGTTGTCCAGTGCTCACTCACAGTTTTTTTGTGGATGATGCCCTTCTTTACATGAACGCAAACCAAGGGACTTGTAGGCATCTAGCTAAGATCTTACAGCAGTATTGCGTGGCCTCTGGGCAAGCTCTTAACTGGGATAAATCGAGTATTTTTTTCTCTGCAAATACCCCCGATGAAGTTAAGGCTGAAGTTAGTGCTCTGCTAGGTATCCCCTATTCCAATGACCCCGGTAGGTATCTTGGGATCCCGAGCATTTGGGGTAAGACTAAGTGTCAAGCTGTGGCCTATATTAGGAAGCGAGTTACTAGGAAGTTGCAAGGTTGGGGGAATTCCCTCCTCTCTTTTTATGGGCGGGAGGTTATGATTAAAGCGGTGATTCAAGCTATTCCCATCTTCCCAATGAAATGTTTTAAATTTCCTGCTAAGACATGTAAAGAAATTCAGAGTCTCATTGCTAACTTTTGGTGGGAGGGCAAGGCATTTGGTAACCGAACACATTGGAAAGCTTGGGACTCGCTCACTATGGGAAAGAGTCAAGGAGGTATGGGGTTTAGGGATTTGACAATTATGAATGATGCTCTCTTGGCCAAGACGGCGTGGAGATTGATGATGAGACCTAATGATTTATGGGCCAAAGTTTTGAAAAGTGTCTATTTCCCTAAGGCTGAATTTGTCGATGTGGGGAAAGGGTATAGAGCTTCATGGTGTTGGTCAAGTATTATTGCTGGGAGAGATTTCCTGAGGTCTAACCTTTGCTGGGATGTGGGGACAGGCAGGGATATTAGAATTTGGGGTGATAAATGGGTGCCGGGGGTTCCTTTTCCTGAAAAGCCACAGAACAGCGACGACATTCTGGTTGCACAGGGTAAAGTAAGTGATCTCATTGTAAATGGTGTGTGGAATCTGACGCCTATTGATCAAATATATTTCTCTGGAGGTTAAGGAGGCCATTTATGGAATAACAATACCAGATAATAACCTAAAAGACAGATTAGTTTGGACTGGCGCACTGAATGGAGCCTACACAGTCAAGCTGGGCTATCATAATAAGAAAGAGTCTATGGATTCTGTTGCTGATAGAGCTGGGCCATCCACTGTCCTTCCTAGCTCGGTTTGGAAATCGGTGTGGAAAATTAAGATTATCCCTAGGGTCCAACAATTTATCTGGAGGCTTCTGAATAATGACTTGGCCACTAATGAGGCCCTCTTTAGGAGAAGATTGAGAGTGAAGATTTGTCCTATCTGTGAGACTCTAGAGGAGAGCATCGAGCACCTCTTGTTCCACTGCCCATGGACTCGTTGCGTCTGGTTTGGAATTTGTTTGGGAGGTCGTTTTGATTATGGTAATATTAAAAATGTCAATGATTGGTGGCTTTGGTTGGTTAATTTTAAATTACTCAGTCCCTGTAATCTCTCACTAATTTGTTGGGTATTATGGTACATTTGGAAGCAAAGAAATAATTGTGTATTTCAGCAGGTTGAGCCCAATCCTCTTGTTGTGATAGAGTGTGCGAGAAAGAGTAATGCTGATTATTGGGGAAACCTGGATCTGTTAAATTCTGATACGCATGCTCAGGGCGCTGCTGATATTCAGAATTCTTGCTGGTCGCTGCCCCTTGCTGGTTGTTTGAAAATAAATTCAGATGGAGCTTTTCAATTTGCTCAAGAATCTGCTGGCATTGGTGTTGTCTGCCGGGACTGGTTTGGGGTTTTTCAATGGGGTTTTGTGGAGAAGATTAAGTCATTATATGCATTTATGACCGAGGCTTTGGCTCTTAAAAAAGCCTTGCTGCTAGCTTTAGATTTAGGAGTAGATAAAGTTATTTTTGAGTCTGATTGTCTAGCCTTAATTTCCTGTGTTAATGCTAAATCTCCTGAATTAGTTGATTGGAAGTGTAGGAGTATTATCCATGATATCTTTTGCCTCTTATCTAACAGGGTTGGGTTCTCTTTTTCTTTTACCCCAAGACGGGGTAATAGAGTTGCTAATCTTCTTGCAACAAATGCCTATAAGGAGGTGTACCCGGTAGGGTGGGTGTTTCAACCATCACCTTCTTTGTGTTACTTGCTAACCTTGGATGCTCATGAGGCCAACTATGCCATGGATGCTCCCTCAATTCTGAGACCTGATCCGAAGGAGATTTAATTATATTTGTCTCTGGCTTTTGTCCCCTGTTGGGGTTCTTTGTATATGTTGTTTCTTTTGTAATTTCCTGTATTGTTTGGTTTTATCTTCACATGTGTTGTACACTTGATACTGGTTTGGTTTTCGTATGGTAATGCAACGTGATATTTGAGCAAAAAAAATTAGAGCGAATCGCATGGCTATTGGACCAAAGTTTAAACAAAGTAGTGGAGGATGTGGTTCATCTAGATACAACTTTTGATGGCCAAAAAAGTCAACCGGAGTTGTGGGGTTTCAAAGATGGTGGGTAGCGTTCAAGAAAACACAAGCGTATTAAATGTAATAATTTGAAAAAGTGAATAGGCGCAAGATAGCTGAAACGTGTCACTACTACAAAAAAAAAAAAAAAAAAAAAAAAACGTTTTCAACATCCATTTTAAAAGACGTAGTAATTTAAACTTATGATGTCTCCACTGAAAACGGATCCATAAGTCTAACTTACGGTGTCCCTATTTGTATTAAGGACACCCAAGTCAAACTTATGGGCCCATAAGTATCTTTTTATTTTGAGACAACTATATTTAAGATATTATTATGCATTAAATGCAGGTCAAATACAACTTTCTGTATTTTTCTTCTTCTTCTTCTTTTAGGCACGGGTATCATTCTATTGAACGCAATCATATTCAAGAAACTGTTAAGCATTAAATGTGCGCACATCTCCTAATAGCGATTCAAATTTTTGGTATTTCATATCATGAAGGACTAAAATTCAATTTTCATTAACACTGTTTTTCTTAAGAAATTTGATGGCTCTACATGAAAGCCCAACAATCTGGGCCCCAACTCGCTTTTGTTTCTGCTTTCGGCCTCTGAACTTGTTAACCTCCCTCCTAAAGCATTGACGGTGCAAGGCCTAGCTCTTGAATTATTTAATGAATCTGAATATCAGCAAGTGATTTGGGAACCAGACAATATGCATATGTTTTAGCTGTTGACCAACTCCGTTCTATATCTAGATCACTTTGAACCACCTCATCAGAATTAGAATTAGGGAATAGCGGTTAGCTCATGAAATCTGTCTTAAATTGAATTGATTTTTCAACTTTGCCTTTATTTAAATTTGTTTTACCTCTGTCCACTTTATCGACATATCTAATGTAAACCACCAAATAGATAGGGGCAAATTTTTAAACTGATATATTATTCATGAATTATAAATAATGCCACTGATCATATATGGAAAATATTGTCGATGGAAATCCCAGTAATCCAAATGAATCTGATACGAATAGGTCATAAAATGAGCCCTTTCTCATGAAGCCCATTATCAAAGCCCATTTGTAAACTTAACTGCAACTCTATTTAAGGCCCAACAAAAAAAACTTCACTTAATCTTCAAAAGCGATGTTAACTTCTACCATTGGGGTTGGATCTGGCAGAATGGGTTAATCTCTTATAACGTAATGAACTAAGGTTCAAATCCTCGCTGATAGAATTGCCCACAATTAATGTCCAACAGTGCTTACTTCACATTTGTATCCATTTTTTTTTTCAAATTAACCCTCTTAGTATTCCATTAACAATAATTAAGTAAGAGACGGAGGGAAGGCATTAAGGAAGATGATTATAATGTTTTAGGAAAAAAAAACAAAATCATATTAATTAATATTCTTAATCAACTCAAATTAATTAATTATATTTTATATTAAGAAAAAGAGAAATACCGAGAGGTCATAAAAATCTGAATCCCATTGACTTGACTTGGCCTCCCTTGCGCGCCCATCCGAGAGGATTGATTACAAAAAGTTGCTCTAGCTTTTATGTGTAGTATGAAATATTTGCTTTTTTTAACCTGTATAATATCTGCTTTAATAATTGGGAAAACAAATAAACCTTTTTATCAATGATAATTGAATTATGCAGTAAAAGACTCCATACTTTTATCAAGTGTTATTCACCTTAATTTCAACTATGGTAGATGACTTATTTTTTAAAAGAATTATTTATTTCTTTTTTTGACCTGTAAATGAATCATTTCTCATAAATAACAACCTTTTAATTTTTCCAAAAAAAAATAACACCCTTTTAAGAATGAACTCTTCATCTTTCGTAGAGTCAATTTTATATGATTATTTTTTGTTGGTGATGAATTTAAATGAAATTGGAAGAGGAAAAAAGAGTGAAAGAATCTCCAACTTCGGTCGAGTCAAAACTCATATCTAGACTTTGGCATATACTCTTATTTTATTATGTTGTAGAGTTTCTATGTTGTTTAACCGAAGGACAAGTGCAAGACCCCAAAATCATAATCTCGTGAGCATTGGATTCTTTGGCATTTTACTGTTCTTTGCCAAAAAAAAAAAATTAATTCAGCCTCAACCAAATCCAAAAAGAAAAAATCGTCTTTGCTTTTAATCTTAAATTATTTTTATTACCGGACAATTATTTTTTAATTAAAAGAAATTTTGTTCAAGACACTGAAGTTTTAAATATAGGAATATTTTTTAATGAGATTTTTTTTTCTTTTTTCTCCAACGTTTTTCAATAAGATTCAAACATTGATTCATTAGGCTAAACTAAACTTCTGCTAGTTTTAATTTTAAATTATTGTTTAGCTCATATGATAATAAAAGGATGAGACATGGATTATTAGTTTAAAGAATGTTCTCCACCTGAATCTATGCCACATGGGATTTTACAAATGTCAGGAAGATTGAGACGAATTTAGAAAATTGAAAATAGGATGACACACCTCCCAAAATTAGGAAAGACAGCAACACAATTGGGTGCTTTGAGTCATTCGATAAATACCATAATATTATTCAATTTTTTAGTCTTTCAATAAGTTATTTAATGAAGGATTTTGGTATTTTTGCTTAGAAATTTTTATCACGAGAAGAAATTTTGTGATGGAAGATTTTAGTAGAGTCAATTTTACTCTGAAAGTGTGAAAATACAGTAGGTTTTTTTTAACCATTATCTCAATTATTTTGATCATTAGTTAACCAAATATATTAAGTTAACCGTTTACATGTCATCTACATCATTTTTATTAATGTACAAATTTACCCCAAATGTTTTAAATTTTACTTTGAAAAAAAAATAAACTAAATGACACATTGACTTCTGCAAGTAAATTTATACCATAACAAAAATAAAATAGATATTATATAAACTTTCCAACTCAATATATTTGATTAACTAATGATCAAACTTAACTGTAATAACAACCAAGGCAAAATTATTTCTTTTTCATATTTTTAGGGCAAAATTACCCCCAAAAAAAAACTTTCAATATGAAATTACTCCAAAGTAAAACTTCAAAAACAAAATTGTACCCTATAATAAACAAACCAGCAAGGTAGTAAGCACCTGCAAATTTTTTTAAGAAAAATGGTTGACACCGCTCAAAGTATTATTTTGAACTCCATCAACTGCTTGACGAATGCACCATTATTCTCAGAGCATTATTTAATTTTAAATTTTTAAATAAAGCATTTTATTTTAATCTAAAGAAGTGGCTTTTTTAAACTAAATTAAATTATTCTCTTGCTAAAAAAGGTCATTTCAATAATGTTTGACTTTGAATTAAAATTAAGTTACATGTTTATTCATATAGATATATGCATAGTTATAGAGGTAAACAAAATTTTAAAAAAAAAAAATTAGTGAGAGGAAATATCACCTATGTATATGAGTATTATATATAGTGAAAGAGAAAGAAACAAGAGAAAGGAGGTGCTTGTAACATGATGAGCATTGAAACCGAGGAAAAGGCCACAAGCTACAGTAATACACAACGTCCTCATCCCTTCATTTCACTGTTCCTGATTATCATTTTTGGCCTAATTTATCTCATTTTTCATTATACACACACACACGCATGTCCATATGAATACATGTGAGAGAGAGGAGGGAGGAAGAGCTAGGCCACTTCTGAAAGTTAAACGCAAACAGGCACTAAAACTACTACTGCAAACTATATATATCTCATCTAAGGTAGTTAAAATCGAGATTTTATGTAAAATTAGTAGAAGGAAAAATCATGAAGTGTAAAATTGTAACGTAGCAAAATCGCAAAAATATAAAAGCCTTTGAAAAATTAATAAAAAAAAATCGTAATAATAAAACGAGATTTTAACTATCATAATCTTACCATACTTTGTATTCAAATATGAATTGTCTACTCCAGTTGGAGAACTGATGTTAAAGGGCCTTTTCTGATCGGTGTGAGATAAGGTTCTTTATGAACTAACAGGAAGTTTTGATTTTTTAGCATGGACAACCTGTTAATGCACTTTTTTCAATAACAAAAAACTCAATATGTAGCTACACTTTTACCACATTGTTACCATTAATTTCTTAATATAAAATTATAAATAAAAAAAACACTAATAATAAAGTATCATAATCCTCGTCATTCCTCATTATCACACATGAAATGATATGATAATTACCAACATCAACCACCTTCAATTTGAAAGGACTTGGGAGTAGCTAATTTTGAATACATATCAACCATCTTTTAAGATAAAAAGCTTCTAAAAGTACCTCGAGCTGAACCCTCATCACTAAAGGTGGATTTTTAAGAAATTGTGGAAACTGATGGAGCTAATAAATCATATACAATCAAATTTAGAACTTTATATTTGGAAGTATGCACTTTTCATCATGACAAAAAGTCAAAATTTAATTCATAATATTCAATTAAATCAGCTTGATGATATTTACCTACCTCTGCAAGCTGCTTAGCCCTCTCCGTCAAAATCTTTACCCTCGTTAAAAACTTCTTAAACGTGCGAGCAATGGCAAACAAAGACATTCCAGTTTCAACCTCTAGAACTAAAACATTGTCAACATAAATAGTATCATCCAATTTCCTTAATATTGACTTAGACTAAACTCCGGATGCTTCATTACAAGTAATAAAGCTATCATATAACGATGCAAAATATCCATAGTATGCTTTAACTTCTCTTCACATTGTATGGCATCACGGAAAATTGCTTTCAAAACAACTTTGACACCTTATAATATAATAGAATATATTTATATTTAAACATATATTTTACTCACATATGTGATAAAAATTTAATTAATATGGGCTCTTTTACCTAAATTACCTAAATTAATGTGGGCGACTGAAGGGTGTGCTCGTAGCTTGTCCCGTTTAGCACACATGCCTATCCATTTAAGCCAGTCTATTATAGGCCTTTATAATGTAGGTTATAATGGGCAATTTTCCACTGGCCTAGGCGGATTCACTAGGTTGTGGGCAATTTGCTTCACTTTGTCTATCTTTACCTCAAGTTTCATTTTATCTCCTCAAATTTATAAAAGCATTTTTATTCTTCAGTTTTGATATGGCATTTTCTAACAAAGATTCTAACTCCTCAGACCTCAAGTTTAAGTTATGACCATGCAATTAAATACTTATAAATTATTTACAAAAATAGGGTTATTTTTTTGTCCCAAAAAAAGGGTTGTTTTCATTTCATTTTATTTTTTAATTTAAATGAGTTAAAATATAAAAATTTTGTCGTAAGAAAATAAAACGTAAGTATACATTTTCAGCGTTTAATTGCACAATTAATTAATTTTGGTTAGATGAAGTTGACCGTTTGATTCAAGGATTAAAATGTACTTTATAAATTTAAGGAATTAAAATGAAACTTAACACAAACATTGAAAAAAAAACAAATATACTTATATATTTGTGTATTATAAAAGATATGAAAAATAAATTATGTATTCCAACAAAAATAAGGAATATTAATTATAATTTATTGATAAATAATTGTGATATTTATTTATATTGTCGAAAAAGGCTTCACACCGACAAGATTGATTTGTTAATTGTTGCCCATTATTCATTATAAGAAAATGTTCTGACCTGACTGTCGCCCTTTTTTTTCTCGGACATGATAAACACTTCTTCTATATTCAAGCTCAAAAACAAAAAAAAGGTAAAGACTGCTATAGCTTGTACCATAATCAACATTTGAGATCATGACAAATACATACGTTTGTACCTGTGTGCCGTGCGTGTCATGATATTAGGGAAAAGGTATAAATTTGTCTGGTAAGTTTTCAGAGACGTGTTGGCTAATCATGTTAATTAATTAAATAAGTAATTAGATCAATGTAAAATTAAAAAAATAAAAAACTGAAATACCTTTAGCCATTGATTCAATCTCTAAAAAAGAAGCCTATAGTCCTTTCAAGTCATCACTCTTACTCTTTAGATGGTATAAAACTTTAGTCGTATATTTTTCATAGTATGTTGTGCGTAGTATGAGCAAACTTAGAGGATCACATATATAGAGAAGCACAGATTGATCCCACTTCTTCCCATCAAAGAAGTGGTAGTCAATTCTGCTAAGATAATGAGTTAGTTGAGAATAAAGCAGGTCAGTAGATCTGAATGTGAACCACTTAATGAATTTTCAGAATTAAATAAAATATATTCAAATATCTAAATATTAATTTAAAATTCTAATAGGACGAACAATGTTGCCCTATAATAATTTTTATGCCTAATATTACCTAGGAAGTATTAAAATGAAGCAATTTTTTTGTAATACCCTCATTTTCGAATTCTCATAAATTAGCAAAATGCAAAGGTGAATTTTTGTCTCAAAGAAATATAATTTAATGATTATATTTTCTTTCAAATTTAATTAAGAAATTCATATAAATATGATATTTGATTGGTAGATGAGTTGATGGACATGTGTATGGTAGATGAAGGAAGATGAAGGTGTGTATGGTAAATGAGTGGTAGATGAACTTTGTATGGTAGATAGACAAGTAAGTAGCTAAACAAGTTGTGGTAGATGGGTAGTTGATTCACATGTGATTTTTGAAATGAAGTTGAGTCCCAAAATTCTATAAATAGAGCTTGAATTCCTCTTCATTCTTCACACCAAAACTCAAATCAAGATAGAGAGTAAGGCAAGATAGGAGGAAGAAGAAGGAGTAAAAACTTCAAGAGGTAATTTCTTGAGCTCTGGTTTATAAATTTTTGGTAAAATTGTAGTTTAATTCAAGAAATTGTAAATTAAATTTCTGTACATATTTTTAAGGTCTCTAATGAGTTTAAAACAAAAATTAGAGTGAAAACAAGATGGAAAATGATTTTTGAGATCAAAAGAATAATATTGTGAAAGTTGAGAAAATTTTTAGATTTCAGTTTTTCTGGAGTCAGTCACGTTGTGAGAATTATTTTAAATATTAAATGATCTTTAAAAATCATGAAATTTTCCATAGAGAAAGTAGACATCCATGGCTTTCTTTTAATATAAAATTTGTAATTTTTCAATCTCTGTGGAAGGAGTTATAAATTTTTGAAGTTAAGCCATTTTTTACTGGAATAAAATCTAGGCAACGTTGTGAAACGTAAAAACTGGGAATTACTCACTAATTCTGGGTGAAAATGAATATTTTTCCTCAAAAATAGACATCCTAAGGATTTCAGAAAATTTTATGGATCCTCATTTCGAGTTTTGTAGAATTAGTTATAATTTTTCAAAGTTACCAAAAAATCTGCCCAGAAAATACTGCACTACGCTTTTAATTAAATGTAATGGCAGAATTGTAAATAACAAAGCCACCAAGGGTAGAGAGGTAAATAGAGGTGCAAATATCTCTTAGTATATTATTCTAAGTAATATGGTGATATGTTAGGATATCCGGGAAGTCCGGGGCCGGATTCAAAGGTCGGACATATTGGTAACTATGTGGTGAAAGGTACGTTCGCATACTGGTAACTTTAACTCTCCTATGTCTTATATGGCTTTGATATGATTGATTGAATCATGTGTGCTTACATTCAGTTGGCTGTGGATTGTTGTAATTATATGATAATGTCGCATGCTTGTTTTCTTAGCGCTGAGAAACCTGTGACTAGGTCACGAGGCACTGGTGAGTGTTGGTAACGATACATGTGCTGTAGGCTAATGTAGTCGGGTACCAATGTGTATGCTGAATGTATATTTGTTGTGATTATCTATCATATACTGTTTATACTTTTCATATGAGGTTAACTGTTACCTGAGATTCAATAGATATTGAATCTCAAACTTGATTAAAGGTTCAGGGAAGGAAATCCGGAGCTGGGAAGGCGTAGTGGACAGAGTTGTGAAGAGGCACCAGTCAAGACAAGAGCTTGAAGAAAGTTATGAGGGCCTAGTTTCCGACTTGAATCTAATAAAGTTATTTTTGACTAATTGGTGTTTAAACTAAGAAAGGGTTTGTCGGTGGGTTGTCATAAGTCGCCGTGAAAGACGGTGAGACTCTCATTAGACTAAACACCGATCTAGCCAATATGTCTGACTAACTATATTGGGTTCCAAGCCATAGGTCTACATAATGTTTAGTTTACCAAAGAGCTGTATGTAAGTCTCTGTATTCTGTATCACATGAATATTCTTTCGGGAATTGTAATATAACCAGCTTATGCCTGGGCATTTTTATCAGCTACTCATCGTCCAAACGTTGTGCATGCTCTTTGTTCCGTTTTACTCTGATATGTACATTGTCTGTGAGTCATTGGACACAGTAAATGACATGGAATTTTGGGTGTTACATTTTTCATTCACCGTTAAAAATTAATAATCAGAAGTCAATTTTTAAACGATCAACGTTAGTCTTTTAATGATATCGGGCAAAATTGTTAAACTTTGAAACTTTCAAGATAACATTAAACCTGAAAACCCTTCCGGAATATTGCTCCTCAACAAATGTTTCTGGAGTAAATTTACACCTTCACCCCATCATATTATCATAAAACAAATGATGACAATATGCCTAATAAATACACTTATTCCTTGAATAAATATCTGAAACTATTATTGACTTTTTGAATTTGTTGGTTTTACGTTTCTAACATAAATTGTAAATTGTGTCGAGTCCCTATTAAACTCGTACTAGCTACAAACTCAGCTGAACTCACAAGTTCACATACCGATTTTACCATTTTAAAATTTTTATTTTATAAAATCTTGTGAACGCACTAATGAACTCTTGATAACTTTTTTTATTTAATCATGTTCAATTGTCATACATGCATGCATGCATGTATGAACTTTATGGAAACTTATTTGTTGAGGATACTAAAGTATGAATGTTGATGAATTAAATTTTAACAGTATGTTTGATATGAGGGGATGGAAGGGGGGCAGAGAGAGGATTTTTACTAAATTATTATTAATGAGAAGAATATTTATTTTTTTTAGAATATACTTTTGAAATATTGAAAATTTTATATGTGCAATTTGGTCAATATTAGATAAAACATTACTCTCCCCTCCCTCCCTCCCTCCCTTTCCTCCCCTCAAACAAACACACCCTAATAGTGCATATTTAAAACATATAAAATCAAATTATTATCAATTTTAAACATTTTTATTATTTAATTGTATATTTTTAACATCTATTTATTAATTAAAGGGTACTCATATGAGCTTACGATCCAAGTTTATCTTCTTATCCCAAGTTGATCAACTTTGTTTTGAATTTCAATTTATAATTTTATGACATGGATTTTAGTTGGAAGAGGCCTACTTTTTATCATTTATATTTTAAAAAGATTGGTCTCATTGATAAAATATTAGGACCCAAATTCATTGAATAATTGAGGTTAGAGAGGTATAATGTTGTCGTTTAAGATATGGAAACCTATAGAATTGTGTTTGGATGGATTAGGAAGTGTAATTAAGTAAAATTAGTGGGAAAAAAGATATAAATTTGTATAAATTCCTCATAGACAAATAATAGTAGATATGGAAATATGTTAGGCTTTACTTAAATAGGTGGTGTTTAGATGGATTAGGAAGTATAATTAAGTATAATTAGTGGAAAAAATAAGATCTAAATTGGTATAAATTCCTTAGAGCCAAATAATAGTAGGAATGAAAATAGACTAAGTTGTGCTAGGTTTTACTTAAATATGCCTAGGCCCGCAACAAATATTCAAAGTTTGAGCTCAGGCTTGAATTTATGTATAGGACTTTTTTTAAGGTTTGAATCTTGGCCTTTAAAAGATTTGACAATGCCTAAAGTTTATTTAAAGATCTACTTAAAATGTAGGCCATTAAATATCCTTTAAAACATATTCTTTCAAATTCATATATTACGCTTCACACTTATTTACAATCATACATTATACTATAAAAACCTAACATCCATTCTTGTTATAATTTTAGAGCTTGGTAAGTAAAAGAAAATAATGTCTATCATAATAATTGTCTAAGCAAATATAAATAAGAAATTTAATTTTTTGTTGATAGTGAGATATGTTTTCTAAACTCAACCGAGTATAACATGCATTATGTAAAATTGGATTTTACATCGTTTACTCTTTCCACATTAATTGTGACAAACTTCTCTAACTAAGATTATAATATTTTATTTGGCATCAAAATAAACTCATAGCAATCATTATACTTTAGTGGATGATGTAAATCAGGGAGAGAGAACGAGTTGAGCAATTAAAGAAAAAAAGAGGTAAGGTGAATGATTAATGCGAAAACAAGAGTTGAGTCTAATGATAATAAGATGTGAAACTTAGAATTAAGGTTAAATTAGTAAATCTATAAATAATATATTAAATTATACAGATGATATCATATATACTTATATAATAGTATAAATTAAAAAAGTTAAATAGATCAGACCTATAAGCTTGTAGGTTAGGCTTTACAAAAATAAGTTTGGTCTGTTTATCAAAATAGGTCTAGCAATAAGCCTGATCTTGAACCTGACAAATTTACTAAATATGTTAAATTAGATTTTATATATAAACTGTAGACATCTATAAGGAGCTTGACCTATTTTCATCGTTAAATGGGGGTTAGGATTAGATAAGTAGGGTACATTGATTAGGCCATCAGGACTTGATTTCAATTAGGGAGGTTAGGAATAAGTGCATTTATGAGGCATATAATGTGTTTTATTATAATATGTTGACTACCACATGAACAAACGTACATATTTGTCATCGTCAGATTCTATTTAAAATTTTAAATATTGATACTAATGTTCATCTTATTTTGCACACTGATTATATTATTTGTCATCGTACTCTCTTCAATTTATTTAAAACAGGAGTTGCTACTTTTACACTGTCTGAACTATTAAATGGAGGATGTAAGCACAATTTATAGAAAATTACACAAAACTCCATAACCTTACATATTAATTTTTCTAGTAAAAATTAAAGTTGAGGATGAGGCTGATCCCACTAAAATTTTAAACTAATATAATTGGAGCATCAAACTAGGTGTTTTTTTTTTTTTGGGCCTGGAGAGCGTCGTAGTTGACACCTTTATAAGCAATATGACTCTGCTTAAATGTAATAATATGAAGTGTGATATCACGACATTTGGTATCTAAAATGCAATAAAAAAAAGTGGGTTTGTGTGACAAAATAATTATGGAGAATCTAAAAAAAAAAATACGTTCAAAATAGGACAAAAAATAAATGAGGGAGTTCAATATTACAAATGCTAAATTAAACTTGAGGGTATAATATGAGATGTAATAATTTTTCCAAATGACCAATATGTGACTGACAATATTTAGAAAACTCAAATTGTCAATATGTATATTAAAATTGTTAATTATAATTCTTAAATTATTATTTCCTATACTTATGTAGTTAGTGATGCTTAATACATGTGGCTTCAAAATATTGTCTACAAGGTTGTTGGTATTTGAGAAACTTAAGTTAGTAATATATATATTTTGAAATTGTTAATTGAGATGCGTAATCAACCTAAGTAAAAAAAAATAACAACTTCAGTACATATATCTACAACTTAAATTTCTCAAATGTTGTCAGGGTATGTGACTTGGGACTTATTATATTAGATTTCTTGATTTATCTTTTTTCTATTTCAAACGCATTTTTCTAGGATTTTTTAAATATAAATAAAATGGAGCTGGAAAATCTAAATGGAGATAAATGATAGGCTTTAAAACAGATGGTTGGGTACTTGGGTTACAACTTACAAATGATGTGGTTGCTTTCCAGAGGAATGCCAACTTTCTGACGTCTGTGAAGAAAATTAAATGATTCACGATTTGACCTTCTCCATTGCTGATTTGACGCTACAACCTATCCTATTTTTCTTCTTCTTTTATTTTCTTTTTCTTTTTTTTTATATAAAAAAATTTTAAAAAAAGGTTAGGTTCATTCCCCATCCAAAGCAGGGTAATATCTCTCTTCCTCTTAGATGATATTAATGTTAGATAAGACGGGCCGTCTATTACCCTTATGTATTTAACTAGGTACTCAAGAACTAATATGTCTCCTTCAGCGTCATCTTGACCAACTCCAAAATCAAATCTCCTTCTTTTAATAAGAGTGTTCGACCTTTTTATCAGTTAAATCCAAGACAATGAAAAGGTTTTCTTTTTCCTTTTCCCTCTCAACATTACTGGTGATCCTTTTTTTTTTTTGGCCAAATCATCCTTCTAATCATACTACCATTAATTTATTAAAAAATTTATAATCTTACTACTACTAAATCAAAACATTCTCAAATGTTAATATAAGATGTTTAATTTTCTTAAATTACAATGGTTGGCACGAAAAAAAAAAATTATTTAAGGCTAGTGGTACTAAGGTTTGAGGCCAGAGAAGGAACTTTATAAAACGAAAGGTCCAAACTGAAATATTGTACTATAAACTTTGATGGCTGAACAAACACTTGTCATATTTTTAAATATAATATAAAATAAAATTATTTTGGGAAAATAAAATTCAATAGCATGAAAATAAGGATTAAATTTCATTAAATAAGGATTAAATTTCATTTTCATGATGGAAGTTTCCTTAAGGAACATTAATCACTCAGAAGTTTTTTTGGTATTATTTTTTCTCCAAAAATTTAAAAATGTAGCAATCTTACCCATTCATTGATATTGACTACTGAATTGTTACTCTTCTTTGTAAACTTCCATAAGTAAAATTGCTCCAAAAAAAACTTCCGAAGAAAATTTGCTCCTTAAAAAAACTTCCAAGACAGATTTACTCTATTTTTTAAATTTTAAGAGAAAAAATGAGACTTAAAAAACTTTTGGATGACAAGTGCTCCTTAGGGTAAATTTCCATGATAAAAATAATATTTAGCCCTAAAAATAATACATGAAAAGTGATCATAAAATTTATAAGAATGAAGAAATGAGTAGTGAAGTGATACTTTTGAACATAACCACAAACATAACATGTCGAAGAAGAGAAGAGGATACTCTCATAATTATTTTCTTCCTTTTTCTTTCTGAATCTCATGTCCATCCTTATATCTGTTGAGGAATCGTGTCTTAGGGTCCATATGCAAGATGTTTTACTCCTACCATTTAAATCCATTAATGCAAAGTTGATGTTTTGATTTAATGCTTGGTAAAAATATTATAAACATAATACAAAATAAGGAAAATTAATCATTAGTTGACATGATAAATGACCTAGTATTTATCGAGAAGAACATAAATTCACTTCCTAGAGAGGGCCTCTACACTTTTTATTTAAAACTATTAGTTCTTCACATTAATTAAGAATTTTTTTATAGTTTTAATATTTTGAAAACTATTAAAACTCTAAGAATTAAGTTACATCAAGTGAAAAATATAAGAGAGGAATTGGATTAGGGAAAATTTTGTGTAAATTGAATTTTAATTTTTAACGAGATCGAAACTATATAATCATACAATTGATTTTCCCTGCAAATTAAAATATATCAAGTAAAATTCATGGACATGGAAATGAAGGGTGTAACCAAGTATTTTAATTTAGCCTACAGACTGATGGTCATTTCCATTGGACACGGCTTTTCTCCTGTGCCTTTAATATCTGTTATACTCTTTTTCTCTCAAACGATACTATTTTGATGCAAAATATACATCTTTCTTTTTTTTAAAAAAAAAAATATCATTCACCATCATGAAATATTTTTTAGTATCATTTAGTATTTTAAAATATTATTTCAAAATCCTAAAATAATTTTTTAAAATCATGAAGCATTTCTTCATTACTAGTCAATATTTTAAAGAATTTTCTTATTATTAGTCATTACTCTGAAGTAATTTTTAAGTACTAGTGATTATCTTAAAATACTTTTTAGTATTAATTAGTATCCTGAAATATCTTTTTAGAACCAGTCAACACCTGAAGTATTTTTTTAGTATCCTAAAATAAATTTTCAAGATCATGAGATATTTTTAAGAACCATTCAATATTGTAAAGTATCTTTTCAATACATGAAATATTTTTTTTCAAGATCCTAAAATGCTTAAGAAAAATTTAGGATATTAAAAAAATATTTCAAGGTACTAAGTAGTTCTAAAAACATATTTCAAGATGGCAAATTATATATATATATATATAAAGAAAAAAAAGAGGGAATAGTGTGCATTTTGCACAAAAATGATACCGTTTAAAAGAAAAGGAGAGCAACGAAGGCCAGAGGGTAAAGACACATGAGGAAAGCCACGACCATTTCCATCAAGGATCAAGCTTTATACTCGTTCTTATTCTTGATCTTTTTATTGATAATAGTTGTATGAATATCTAATAAGTTTTTTTTTCTATTTTTTCACTCATTAATCATATGTAATTCATTAATTAAAATGTTAGTGATATTTGTAAAGGTTAAGGTGGAAATTCACCGTCAAAATATTCATTGAAGAGTAATGTTGTTTCGAAAGTTTTTTAAGGTTTAATGTTATTGCTAAAAGTTTTAAAACATAACAATCTTACCTCATATTACTAAAAAATTGACACTGAATGTTAACTTTTTAATAGTAAATATGTTGATCATTTATTTTTTAACAGTAAAAGAGAACAATGCTCTATTTTCATATTTTTGGGGTAAATTTTTATTATAACCCTATTTGTATTTATTCTATTTCTATGTTAGTTACCCCTAAAAAAAATAAGAGTATCCTAGAGAAAACAAATTATTTTTAAAATACTTATTATTTTTAACTATTTTTTAAAGGGATTAATGTTTCTTATGTTGCATGAGAAATATTATCTCATGTCACACACACATGTGATGGTGGGGCCTACACACACACACATATAAATTCATATATGTATATGTGGGTCCCACCATTTCATGTGTGTGTAAGAAATTTAGTTTTCTCATGCAACATGAGAAAACTGAAACCCTTTTTAAAATTGCATAATTTAGTTATTAAACTCTTATAAATAATAATAATTAAAAAAAAAAAAGAGTACCTCTTTAGTCTTAAAAACCATCAAGTAAAGTCAAACTTAACCATACTTCAGGAGTTCAGGATGAATAGTTGCCCATTTGGAGTATTAGCTTATTCTTCAAATCTAAAAGATTACTGTCCTCAATGACTCACCAATAATTTTCCTGACAACCTCATATGGACAAAATACAGTATCCTTTTATTTTGGGAAATTTGCCATTTTAATCCAAAAAAAAATAAAATTATCAAAATAGGCCACAGTACAAAAATTTTGTCAAAATAATTTACTTGGTGGCGCCACGTCAGCGGGCGCCACAGTGGCGCCACTTGTGGCGTGCCACGTTGGCACGCCACATAAGTGGCGCCACGACATGTGGCGCCACTTTAACAAATTATTTTTTTAATTTTTAATTATTATAATTATATATTATTATATTTAATATATATTAAATATAATATATATTATTTTATATAATATATATTATATATAATATTTTTTTCAAGAAAAAAAATATTATATTAATAAATTACATATTAACTTATATAATCTAATATATATATAATATTCATATAATATATTATTATATTAATAATATATATTATATTTTATATAATTATATTTTTAATTTAATTATATTTTTATAATATTAAAATAATATTTTAACTATTATAATATATATGATTTAATAATATATATTATATTTTACATATTAAAAAATTTAATAATTTATTTTAATATATTTTAATATATATTTATATATAAATATATTTTAATTATATCCTTATATATATAACTTAATAATATATATTATATTTTACATATTAAAAAAATTATTTTTTTACATATTATTTTATATTATTATATTCTTAATTTAATATAATATATAATATAATATAATATATATATATATATATATATATATATTATAATATATAATATATATTATTAATATAATACATTATTATATTATGACTCGTAATTGGGGTCATCAGAGAGAGAAGCAAAAAAACATAAAAATAACAGAATTGTCGAGGAAGATGATGTTGCAGACAGTAATGAAAAGTAAGGGAGTACGATTGTTGAGAGGGCAATTGTGGCTCCAATGACCAGCTTGATTGCATCGGAAGCAAATATCGGACAAACGGTGAGTACTCTGGACCGATCGGTGATCTTGCTGAACAGGAGTGTTAGGTGAAGGGACTAGAAAAAGGGGAGACGATGAGAAATAGTAAGAAGAGACGCAACTTGTAATGGGTATTGCGAGGTTCGAATGGCCAAGAATAATTGTTAGTAGCACCACCATGGTTTTAAAAACAACAGGATTGTTGAGGAAGATGATGTTGCAGGCAATAATGATGGGGATAAGCAAAATGATAAAAGTGAGATTGATTGGCAAAATTGAGGATTGTGCTATGTTTTCTCATTAGATGCATACCATAAAAGGAATTGGTCAAGGAAGACGTTACATGGTATATCCTGGTAAAGGGGAAATATGGGCAATATTTAATGGTTGGTGATGAAAGAGATGGTGTTCCTTGTGGATCTTTTGAACTTGATTCTATTGGTTTGCCTGTTGATCTTTTTGGAGTATATTATATTAAATATATATGAAGATTTAATTCATATAATATGAAGATTAAAAAAGTAATGATTAAATCACATTACAAACAGCTACAATTTAATCGCTACGATTTAATCGTGCTAGAAACAATCAACCGGAACCCTACAGCTGGAACGATTTAATATTATATATATATTAGATTATATAGTTTAATATGTAATTTATTAATATAATATATTAATAATATATATTATATTTTATATAATATATATATCATATATTATATTAAATTAAGAATATAATAATATAAAATAATATGTAAAAAAATAATTTTTTTAATATGTAAAATATAATATATATTATTAAGTTATATATATAAGGATATAATTAAAATATATTTATATATAAATATATATTAAAATAAATTATTAAATTTTTTTAATATGTAAAATATTATTATATAATATATAATATATATTATTAATATAATAATATAGTATATTAATATTATATATATATTAGATTATATAATTTAATATGTAATTTATTAATATAATATATTATTTTTTTTCTTGAAAAAAAATTATATATAATATATATAATATAAAATAATATATATTATATTTAATATATATTAAATATAATAATATATAATTATAATAATTAAAAATTTTAAAAAATAATTTCTTAAATTGGCGCCACGTGTCGTGGCGCCACTTATGCCACAAGTGGCGCCACGTGTTGTGGCGTGCCAACGTGGCACGCCACATGCACAGTGGCGCCACATGTGGCGCTCGCTGACGTGACGCTACCAAGTAGGTTATTTTAGCAAATTTTTTATATTGTGGCCTATTTTGATAATTTTTTTTTTTGGATTAAAATGGCACATTTCCCTTTTATTTTGAATATAATGGCTAGACATAAGATTTATTTTGGTACTAGATATAAGATGAAATTTTACATTTCTTAAATTTATAATTTTTTTCAAAATATTTTTATTAATTGCAATTAGTCATGGTAAAGGGTTTTTATTGAAGGATTATGGTTGTGATGCCCATGATTAAAAAGAATAGTTAAAAGATAATAACATATATTTGTTATAAATAAATAGTTTAAATATTTTTTAAACATCCAGAAATTAGTTATTTTAATCTTATATTAACACCGTGAGTATCTTCTCTTTTTATTTAGGTTTTAAAAGCTGATGATTGATAACTGATAACTGTCTCTTGAAGGATGCTGCCCCTGTTACATCCACAATTGACAAAAGGTTCACGGAGGAGCGACTATCTACCAAGCCAGACCATTTTTCCTAAACTTACTCCATACGGCTATATATAAAGCAAAACGAGAATTTTTTTAAATCATGAAATTGTTCACATGAATATATAATTTCTTCATTTATTATTATGTAAATTTTATATCCTTAATGTACAGTGGATATTTAATAGATGTAAAATTAAACAATTATTAAATTTTAAAATATAGTTAATGAAATTTAAATTTTTTTAAAAAATTTGATAAATCATATTGGAAATGATTCATAGATAAGATTAAAAAATTACTTTACATGTACTTATCCGTGTCTGAGACCAACCAGAGGCGCCAATATTTTGAAGCATATGATACATTTTGTTGAGTTGTGTGTGTGTGTGTTCATAGTTATAATCACTTAGGGTGAAATATATCTTGAAGTAAATTATTTATGATTTTTCATTAAAAAAAAACAAAGAATTATTAATCTATTTCTCGTTTATCAAAGCATATGGATGCCGATGTTTGTATATGAACGAGGGAGATGTTTTATACCTGACAATGCATTTGTTTAACTATATATCTAACTCGGCATCTGCCACAAGGATATCAGTCATTAGATTATTACTGATTCAAAATTCAATTTTAATCAAAGAGATTGGAAAGGGTATATTTGTGAAATAAGAATAAGCTATCTATTTGTTGTTACTTGTTAGTCTTTTGAATGATTTGACCAGATTATAAGTTACCTTGAAGACAACATTTAGGTTAAGTTTTTTTCTTCTTATTTTCAGTTATCTAATCGTAATTATTAGCACTTATAAAATTTCTATATGAACATATACAATTCTTTTCTGTCAGCCCTTAAAATGTGAAGGACAATATATACATTAAATTCCTTACATATATGGCATGTTTGAATTAGTGCTACAAAAACATGTTCATGTTAGTTGAATCAAAACTCTCTTTACATGCTTATTTTATATATCGTAAATCACATTAGCAAATGAACTTCTACTATTGCTATTATTACTATTAGGATGGCACATATTATATTAGATTCTTCAATCACATGTATTCTTATTTTTTTCTTTATTAGTTTATTGTTAAATGATAATGTTTTTGAAATAGGATACATAATTATATGTGATTTAAATATAGGCGTATGTGGGAAAAAAATTAATAGTAAAAATCCCTAATAGAGAACTTTAAAAATGCTAATAGATAATTGAATATTTATAATTCCAAAGAAATGTTAGGCATAATTTGTCTTTTCTAAATTAAAAGGAAAAGATCTATATGCCCTTACACATTTTTGTAAAAAAAAAAAATACCCCACCTTCACCAGAGCTTTGGCGGCCAGCCTAGGCATCCGGCACCCACCAATACTATTTAATATAAATAATGCAAACAAAAATAAATATATAACACGAGCCTATCAACAAGTTTAGATATGGAATTGACAAGGTTAGATAAGGAATCTATAATTTTCATTTTTTAAGTAAAAAAAATCACTTACTTTCTCAAGTTATTTGCAAGTTCAAATAAAGAATTCGCAATTTTTCGTTTTTAACGTAAAAAATTAACTTACTTTCTCAGTCAATTTACAAGTTTAGATAAGGAATCCGCAACTTTTGTTTAAATAAAAAATTTATTTACTTTTTCAAGTCATTCACAAGTTCAGATAAGGAATTCACCAGTTCAAATAAGGCATTCACAACTTTCATTTTTTAAGTAAAAAATTCACTTACTTTCTTAATTCATTCACAAGTTTAGATAATGACACGGGTTCATATAAGAAATTGATAAATTCAGATAAAGAATTTGTAAATTTTGTTCAAATAAAAATCTACTTACTTTCTCATACTATTCTAAGAAAGCTCTCCCCAATAAGGATATAGATGGAGAATATTTATAACAACAAAAAAAGGTATTATATATGACATATTCCTAGATCATTTCCAATTCAGCACGAACTCTTGATTTTATTAACAATACCTTAAAATTTAATAATTTTTTAATTTTATCTCTATTTAATAACAATATACCTCATAAAAATAAAACTAACCTAATAACAAATGAAGAGCATAATTATTTATTATATGTTTATATCAAAAATTTAACAAAATAATTTATAAATAGGATCAAAACATTCATTAACTCTCTATTTCATAAATATAACCATAAGAGTACTAGCACACAATGAGAATTATGTGCAATTTATAGATTGGGGGCCAAAACTCTGGGTAGGATTCGAACCCTAATATAACGGTTGGATAATCCAGCATCATACTACTACGCTACACTAGCGCTGGTTAATTATGTGCAATTTATATAACTGTAAAGATTAAGAGCATTAAGTTTGATATTATTGTAATTTGACCAACAACATTAGATAAATTTGTACATAAGTTAAAGTGAATCAATTCAATTTATATAAATATCATATAAAATGAGCAAATTTGAATTAAAAAATTATGGAGAATTTGACTGTTGCATGACTTCATCCGTAATAATTATGCGCTTGGGGACATATCATCATAGTATGAAAATGAAGTGACTAGGAAAAATAATAATAAAAAGATTTAGGGTAAACGAAAACGGAAATGGCATTAAATAATGTTGACAAGAGAGAGAAAAGTGTAAGGACGAAGGAAGGATATATATAACACTTGGTCAAATGAGAGGGTGGACGACCTTAATAAATGAAGGTGTCATAGTAAGTGGAGGAGAGTACTCAGATAAGAGAGAGAGATAGAGAGAGAGAGGAGAAAAAAATGAAGGTTTCAGAGACAGTACAATTTGGTGGGCTGTCTTCCCGCCATTAAAACTCTTCTCTCTCCCATTTTCTTTTTTCTTTCTGGGTTTTTTCATTTTGGTTTCATTTTTTTTTTCCTTTGGCCTCTCGCTCTCTCTCTCTCTCTCTAGAAACGACAACAATTCTGGAAGGTCCTCTTCTGTAAATAGGAGAGGCCTGTACCTGCAGTAGCCACTAGGGTTTTCAGTTTTCACACCCCCCAGAGAGTAGAAGAAAGAAAAATCATCAAAAATCAGAAATTTTTGGCCATCTCTGGTCCTCCTTGCAAGTAAAGCAAAGAGCAGTCTCAATTCTTCATAAATATCCTCATCAGAGAGAGAGAGAGAGATTGAAGCAAAGGAATTGGGGAAGGAAGACAGAGAGACAGAGAGAGACTGAGAGAGTGGTATTACAGTAATAATTGTCTGAGGGAAGAAGAGATACATATAGGGGTGATTGTGAATTTGTGGTCATCTTTCGTTTGTTCATCATCGTGGTGAGAGAGAGAGAGAGAGAGATGATGAGTGAGAGTGGAAGTGGGGTGAAATTACCTGCATGGCTAGAGAGGCTGATGGCGGAGACATTCTTTGGAGGGTGTGGGGTCCACCAGAATCGCAGGAAGAACGAGAAGAACGTCTTTTGCTTGCACTGTTGCCTCAGCCTCTGCCCTCACTGTCTCCCCTCTCACCCCTCTCACCCTCTTCTCCAGGTACTTCTCTCTCTCTTCTTCATCTTCTCAATTCTTCTCTTCAATCTTATATATACATATATCTCTCTCTCTTCTTCTTCTTCTTAATTTCCCCTATTCCCTTGATTTTTCCCATTAGTTTCATACCAGTATGTTTCTGTTTCTGTGTTTTCTGAGTTTCTGACGAGTTCACGTTCTGGCTTGGGATTCTTTGAATTTTTATCATAATCTAGAAGGCTGAATTCAGATTCAGATCTCTGTTGTGTTGTTTGATTTTGCCTGGCATGCAATTTTTTGCTTCTTTGTGATTTCTGTGTAAATTCAAAGGGAAAGAAGTAGGGAACAGTCATAAGAGTACCTAATTTCAAGATTCTTGGATGAATTAAATTAGTAATTGCTTCTGCTAGATTCTCTCTCTCTCTCTCTCTCTCGTTTTAGGATTTGGGGTTTCTCAGGGAATAATTCATAAACTTGGTGGTACGGTGGGGTTATAGATTGTTACATAATTATTCATTAATGAATTAAGTAATTTTGAAACTAAGTTTTATTGCATACACACACATATATATGTGTATACATATGTGTGTGTGTGTGTGTATAAATGCAAGTTTGTTGATGTGGTTTCCTGGGGAGGGATCATGATGTTGTGTTTGATTCCCACTTTTTGGTTTTTGGTTTGTATCCCATTAATGGAAGATCTCTTTTTTTTATCCATTTCTGCCTGCAAAGGTTTCTCAGCTGTTCCTTTCAGTGAAAGCGAAAGTTTGACCATTTTTTTTTTTTTACTATTTACTTCTCATATTCCCACATTTAATTTCAACCCCACAATCCCAAAAGACAATTTAACTCCTATTTTACCCTTTCGGTTAATTGTTCAATTCTCAATTTTTTTTTTAAAAAAAAGAAAATTGCTCAACAGTCTATCACTCTATTGGTGCAAAATTAATTAGCCCAATATACGACTCATTTGTTTGATGCATCTCATTTTTCACTGTGTGTAAATTCTTTTGATTCTGTGAGATAGGTGGCAAGCAATTAAAGAAGAGTCCTATGATGTACTTGGTCCTCAAGTAAATTTCAATTATCTTTGGAGGTTTTTTTCCAGCAATTTTCTTTTTATAGTTAGAAAGCAATTTTATTGGTAAGATATTTTCCTTTTTTCCTTTTTCTTTTTTTTCCAAACAGAGAGATTTGTCTCCCCCTTAAATAAGTCTAATTAGTGACTATTCATAAAGAAGGCATCTTTCTATAAATAATTAATAATTAGTATTTAATTTACATTAATTTATGTCCATATTAATAATTTGTGAGTTAGTTTTATCGTTTCAATTTTTTGTGATTACATATTCTTTAAACCACATAAACATAGTTCTGGCCAAAAAAAAAAAAAAAGGTCACATAAAGATAGATTGTGTATCTCTTTCTTCTCTCATATAGTATTTTCTGCATAACAACATCCATCATTCTCCTAAACTGTTTTCCTGTCTCACCCTGTTCAGTTATTTTCTTTTATTTTTATAAATTATTGGAGAAGTTTGGTCCCTTCCTGTTTCAGGAGAAGGTAAGCTTTTCTATATATAGAATTTCTTAATGAAAATGTTTTAGGAGTTTATTGTTATTTTCTATATATGATGATTGTTCATTAAAAAATTATTGAAAGAATTAAGGATGTTATATTTACTGTAATTAATGTAGTAAATGCTTTTGTGAATATTTTTTTTTTTAACAAATCAAATATAAATGTTGATATTTTAATGAGAAAAAAAGCATGAATGTAAGGAATATATGATGCAAAATAGATTCCTTGGCCCAAGTGTGGGGCCAATAGTGAGGGATTGAATTATGAAGTTGTTCTTCAATTCCATTCTCTCTCTCTAATAATATAAGGATCTAAATTAGATTTGATACTTGGCCTTCTTCTATTTTTATGATCTAGGTAGAATTTTATTTTATATTTTCATATTTTTTAATCTAAAATATAAAATAAAAGTTAAATTTAAATTATTCAAATAAAATATTTGCAATTAGAAAGAGATAAATACTACTTATGGTACCTCTCTTGAGTCTTGCAAAAAAAGTGGGCATATAAAAATGAAAAATAGCTTCTTAATCTTGAGTTTTAAATAGGATAAAACTGAAGTCAAATTGCCTATATCGATTCTTATTATTTAAAATGTGTAAATTTGCATAAATGTTGTATTAGCTGTTATGATATAAATTATGATTGGTAAATTATCATGTGAACATTTTTTTTAATTAGTTGTTAAAATATGTATGCATTTACAAATTCACACAAGAAATATAGATATTTACTATTATTTTGTTATTGTTTTTGTTAGTTGGCAAAAGATATAACCAACTTGAATTAATTTTTGTTTTTCTAAATAATATAATTTATTATAAAAATCACATTGGTATTCGAAATGAAGGAGACGTACGAAAAATATTAGTGGGACATTAACTGCACCTGTGACAGTAACCTGAGTCATCGCATTACAAATATATGTTGGGGTCCCCTATGAAGTCGGTGAAATATTCTTATTTTTTTTTTAAAAAAAACAGGAAATTATATTAGAGTGTTTTTTTATTTTCCTGAATAATTTGATCATCAAATTTGAGTGTCTATTACAGCTGGCGCTTTGGGTTTTTTTTGTGACTTGTGTGTGACAGGTGAGAAGGTATGTGTACCACGACGTCGTTCGACTGGGTGATCTGGAAAAGCTCATTGATTGTTCCAATATTCAGGTCAGCAAAATGCCCTTTTTCCTTCCAAAAAAGTGGTAAAACAATAAAGATGTGGGAATGATGCAATTACCATTTATGTACATTTCGTTTTATGAGGTCCCAGTTGTCTTTATGAAGCTAAAGGAAACTTAATTTACTTTAAATCATTGAGAAAAATAGAGAAGGAAATTCATTGTTCAATTTATCATAAGTTTTACTCTAAAAGATAATATTGATTATAATTTATTGCTGAATTTCAAATTCTTTAAAACTTAGAAAAAAAAAGAATAATAAAATATCATTCCCTCCTGTCTATGTAAGGGTGAGATTACTGTTTTGAAAAAAAATTAAAGATTAATTAAGTTAATTATTTCCAAAATACCCCTCTTGATATCAATAGTATTGTGATTTAATGGCATTAAAGTTTCCCATAAACTAGAAGTGTATGCTCATCTAAATAAATTTTTTTTTTAAAAAAGGACTCATTTTAATAACTTGCAGTGGATAGTGGTTATTATTATTGCCGTCTTAAGAAATCCCATTAATATATGTAATCAAAATGTAGAGTTTAGAGAAAATGTTATAAATTTAAAAGATAAAATGGAGTGAGAGTTTATCTTTGGAATTGAACGTTCCTTTACTATTACTAGCTCTTATATTTAGTACTAAAATTAATTAATAATTCATGGTGATTATAATTAATTAGAATTGTATATTTTAGAAGTTGGAGAAACGATAACATAAGATGAATAATAATGGCAGGCATATACAATAAACGGAGCGAAGGTGATATTCTTAAAGCAGAGGCCACAGTCACGGCCATGCAAAGGCTCCTCCAATGCTTGCTGCACTTGCGATCGCATTCTTCAGGATCCCTTCCTCTACTGTTCTCTCTCTTGCAAGGTCCTTCTTAATTCATTAAATTAATTAATTAATCACCTTATTTATTAATCCTATTCAATTATCGTATTTCATTAATTAATCATTGTGCTTAATTATACTGTATGTGCAGGTTGATCACATGGTGGAGGAAGGTGAGGACCTTTCCTGCATTTTACACCAGTTCCATGAATCCGACCTCGCCTTCTCTCACTCAGCCTCCTCCGACCAGGATTCCCAAATTGCCCCTCCCTCCTCCTATGCCTCCTCCGGCAATTCTGTCATTTCGCCTCTCCGGCTGCCACGCCTCGTCCTCTCCCTCGGCGGCAGAAGGAAGGGCGCTCCTCAGCGAGCCCCTCTCTCTTAGTTCATTCACCATTTCACCTCATCACCATCACTCCGAAATAATTCATTTATATTATTAATTATGCCCCTTTTATTATATATATTCAATCATCCACCAAACATGTTATCATCCAGCTTGAAATTATCACAAAAAATAAGCCGCTTATTCAGCATTAGTTACGTTCTTATAACATGCATGCAAAAAACAAAAAAAAAAAAAGCCTGAAAAAAGTATGTATAAATATATGTGAATTTTTTTCTAGTTTTTTTTCCCTTTTAAAATTTCTGTGGTGGTTAGTTTCTGTTAGTGGGTATGGTTTGCAGGGAATTTCCATGTTCATCTCATGTAGGTGGATGTGAAAGGCTACTCTGGAATATCCGCCAGTTTTGTGTCTGATGATGCAATGGATATTTGAAGCATGTAATTTTTATTGAATTAAGTTATTAATATATATAATATATCTTGATCTGTGATTTTCTTTTGAAACGAAATGGTCCTGGTAAAAACGGTAAGACACGTTGCATAAGAGACCTAAGATAATGCTTTAGCTTCCAAATATATTTTCCATTTTTTTTTTCATATTACTAAATTATGGATTAAGTATCAAATCTGTCCCGAAAGTATATATCGAGGAGTAATGTTGTTCTGAAATTATTTTCAGGCCTAATTTCGCCTTGAAAGTTTAAAAACGTAGCAATGTTACATTTTTCTGTTAAAAAATTAATGTTGACCGTTAAAAAATTGATGTTGACCTTTAACTTTTTAAAGGAAAAGGGCAACATTGTTACGTTTTTAGACTTTCAAGGCAACATTAAGCTTAAATAAACTTATAGGGCAACATTATTCTTGAGGATGTACTTCCGAGGCAAATTTGCTACTTAACCCTTAAATTATTCAAAGAATGAGTGAGATTTATGAAATTATGTAATTTTGAATTTTATATATTCCTAAAAAATAGATCGGAGCTGGAAAATTTTAGAATAATGTTTTTATTCATTTCCATAATTTAAACAAAATGTTATTAAACTTCTACGTAGAATTTAATGATTTTTTTTTTTAAAAAAAGAGGAAAAACATTTTAGAGGATACATTACAAAGGGGCATTATTAGAGTGTGGTGCCCGATTTATTGAGACACACGCTTAGAAATGAAGTTGTGTTAACAAGTATTGTTAATTTTGATGGAATTCATGCGATATCCCCGGCCGATAACTAAAGACTAATCCTCCTGATGTGTAAAGATAATCGAAGTGAGTTTTGCCTCTCTCAACAAAGTCTTTTTCATGTATATGGCCTAGTTTAAACCAAGAATATCATGTATGAACTGTGTCAGTGTGCAGGGTTTTGGTGGTTTCTAACTTTCTATGGTAAGATGCGATTATGGTCAGTGAGGGCAGAGGTAGAGGTATAGTAATGTTGAGAGATACGGCTACACTACATTACATTATTATATCCCTCTTTTGTTTTTTCCTCTCTTGCCATCTCTTTCTTGTTTTTCTCACGTGACTGTCCCCTCCTAACCACCTACCATTCCGAGATTACACTATTCAGGGGCTGGGGATAACACTGTTCAAACTCAACTCGAGTTGCTCTCTAAGGCAATTTTGTTAAAGAGCTTGTGCACATTTTGATCCGGTTGCATTTTATGTTGTTTCGCCTCACTCAAGTTGGGGGATGCTTTTTTTTTTTTTTAAAGAAAATAATAGCACGTCAGTTTTGTACTATAATGACCCTAATTTATTGAATAATTTGCGGTTTATATAAGAATATTTCATTTACTTATGAATTTATCTCTTTTCATTGTCTCTTGAACAATTCAATGGTGAGCTGAATTTCACAACCAACTAAAATCTAATGAGACTTAATTAAAGTTACATTTAAAACTGAAATACAAGTATTTTTTAAAACTGAATCGAAACCGAAATGAATAAAAAACCAAACTGAATTAGCCGAAATAATTCGGTTCGATTTTTCAGTCAATTCGGTTTTTGGAACATATTTTGGACCATTTTGTTTGAAGCGAATTTTGTGAAATGACCAATCTACAAATTATACATTACGATATTATAAACTCAAAAACAATCGAAATACATGCATTCTGTGAAATGGCAAAAAAATCTACTTAACCTACTTTACTAACTGAAATGGCAACATGAATTTGTCTGAGTAAAAATTGTAAGGAAAGCAAAAAAAAAAAAAACACATACGACACTGTTTTTAGAGCTTGAAGCATTACCATTCCACAACAGTCTATCAAGAAAGTTCAAAATGAAGAGAGAGATCCCCATAATATCAATTGCTACATCGGGAGAGTATAAGGTGCCAATTAGTTGTAAGCTCCTAGTGAGTGAGTTCCAGGAGTAAGGGACATGCCATAATAAATTAGCAACTAGATAAATACTCATAAGGAGGGTTTGATTTTGCTGCTCGGGCCACTAAATTATATGGAAGTACCATTCCCTACAAGCCATTTTAACTTTTCAACTATTATATTTGCATTTTTAGCAATACCCTTCCAAATTCAAGATGAATTATAAGGTTCTTTGGTTATCAATGGAGTCTTAAGATCTATATAATTCATCTTCAAAGTGGATGCCAATAAAGAAGGAGTCTCAAATGAGATGATTCTCTATATTTGTTTTGCCAAAAACGCTTGATTAACAACTTTTGCTAGTCTTAAGCCCAAACACCTTCTATTGTCAGTAGATTGAAAAAGATTGTCTCTCTTCAACAAATGAATCTTCCTTTTAGAATTAGTATAACCCCAGGAAAACAAACAAATTGGCACAACAAGCATCTAGTCTATCACAAATGTATTGAGGCAGATTGAAGGAAGACAAGATATGTATATTGACTGATGCAAGAACATATTCGATGAGAGCAAGTCTTGAAACTTGAGAAACCAACTACGATTGCCAAGAACTTACTAGTGTTTAATTTCCAGGGAATCAATTTTGTAAATGGGAGACTTACTTCTACCCAGATCAATCCAAGCCCTAATCTGAATGAGAAGTGAAATCCCAAGAGTTTTGATTCTTTAATTTATCAAAATGGGAAACATTAGGACTAAATGCAATAAAGGAATTGGTATTATTACTTTCCCATCCAGACCACAAACCATGCATATTTAGTGCCAATTTAACATAACAGAGTTAAAGAAAATAACTACATCAGGAAATTACATGTAAATCTCAAAAGTGTGGTAATGCTTATAGAAATTAAAATTATTTACGCCACAAAGATTACTAGAAAAGCTAACTTGCTGAAAAATAAAAGTACTTATTCCTTAATATAAGACATATTTACCTAATTTGATTAAATTAAGGAAATTAGTTAATTAGTTATAAACTATGTAGTTTCTAAAACACTATGACCATTTTTCATAATTTTCCCATTCCTTGTTCTTGTTGATTATGGTTGAGCGAATATCAATAAAGTAAATTAAAAAATTTTGATAAATTTAAAAACTATATCTTATATTTAGAATGAAATTTAACTCCCTAAATATCTTTAATATAAGGATATAGGGAGGAGCAATGAACTTTTCTATATCCGGTAAATCGATGGTAATAAATTGTTGGAGTGATGTGAAAAGAAATTAAATTATGATATGACTAAGATTAACATTTCAACAATCAAAAGTGAATTGTAAATACCGTTTTTCATAAATTTAGTCTTAATTTATTTTTATAGATATGTTTCTTATTTAAAATTGTTAAAAGTAAATAGCCGAAAATTATAAGGAAAAAATATATATAAAATATTACTTTAAATATTTTAGAACACTTGAAAAGAGATGGGGAAGGACAGGTGAAGAGGACAAATGAGAGAGGAGAGAGAGTTCACATGGCATGTCACTTTCTATCTCATCCTTTCTTCTTCTTCTTCCTACGCTGTCTGACCCTATAACCCTCACTATGCCCCCATCATTTTGCCTATGCCTGCTACAGTTCCTGGGGTTCTTCCACGTGTCAATCTTTTGTCCCTTTCCCTGCCATTCTTATCCCCTCCTTTTACCTTTCTTCCAGTAGCATCCACTGCTTTTCGTCTTTCGTTTTTATAAGAAACCATCAACCATCAATATTTTTTTTTGTCATTATTATGAGACACCAACTTACTTTAACTAACTCATTCATTACATTTTTTCATTATACCCTTATTTTTAACTAACTCATTTAAAACTACATCATTAAAGTAGGGGTGGAGTTGGAAACATTTATTAATTTTAGATCTAATTAATGAGTTAACTTTCATTATTTAGTTTATTAGATATAGTAGTTGGTGCCTTATAATAAAGACTAATGGAAGTACTTTCTTTTTTTTTTTCAAATTATTTTCTATACATGACTTCTAAAATATAAAGTTAATAATCAGGTCGGTTTTTGAAAAATCAGGATTAAAAAAATAAAAAAGGTTATCTTTTAAACCCTGGCCCCATGAACCCGCCCTCTAGTACTAACGACATTTTGATGAATTTAAATTATATTTTTATTTTCTACAAATATAATTTGTAATATACAACAATTAAAGGTATAATTTATCAAATAAATATTGATAACATTAATGTCTACACAACAAATTTAATACAATAAACAAACATAATTACTAATTCATAATAAAAAATAAACTATTGTCCACAAGTAACTAACATACCACTCTAGTCCCACTTATAAGTCTCTTTTGACCAAAAAATTTGTTCCTATTTATAAGTCTTCTTTCAAGTAATAAATGAAATTGTGACAATTTTGCTCACATTAATTGTATCAATGAAAATAGAAAGAAGAAAGAGTTGAAAAATACTCATTCATAAATGAGGGCAAAATTGAAAATTTACATCATAATAATTAAGCTAACTATCTTTCCTTGGTATGTGTTATTTAGTTAAAAGTGACTTATAAATAGAATAAGAGTGGTAAAATATAACAAGTTGATCATCAAGCAATATGAGTACGATGACTATCACTTTCATCTTCTTCACCACTATCATCAATTTCAAAAACATTTGATTGTGTCTTATTTTGATTAGTAGGCTCTGCTTTATGGGTAAAAATATCAAGAATATCTTCTCCCACATCATAAATACATCTATAATCTTTATCTGCAAAAAATAATAAACCAAATCATAAAATTAAAGTATAGTTATTATATATTTGTAATTAAATGAATAAATAACTCTATAATAAATATAATATATATATAAATTAAAGGGTCTAGTCATTCACCCATATACACTTATTCTCGGTCACCTGGTCAAATTAAGTTAACGAAACAAAAAATAAATAAATAAATAAAGGGCTTAACGGGCTAGCTTGTGATCTATAAGGCCAACTTCATTTAGAAGCTTCAATTTGTAAACCTGACCTTTAAAGAGCGAAAGCTTTAAAGGCCAATATGATTTCTCAGATAATAAATAGTACCTAAATAGTACCTCATTCCTTAATATAATAATTAAAAGGCCCTTTTAGAAAATAATTGTGCTTCATGATATGGAGTAAATCACTTAATGAGTCATTGATTTTTTCCCCCAAATACTATACCTATTTGTACAGTTTTCTAAAAGAAAATTTGAAATCTGATATAATAATTTAAGAGTAAAACTGAAAAATTGTTTCATTGTTTTAGAAAGTAAAGGGTTAAGTACCAATTTTGCCCCTTAAGTTTTCGACGTAGCAATATTGCTCATCTGTTAAAAACCCTAGCGTTAACCGTTAGGGTTTTTAATGGTGGGGTAAAATTTCTCCTGGGCGCGTACTTCAGGAGCAACAGTATTACGCTAAAACGTAGCAATGTTGCCCCTCTGTTAAAAACCCTAAAGTTGACCATTAGGGTTTTTAACGGAAGGACAACATTGCTACGTTTTGATACTTTATGAGCAACAATGCTACGCCAAAAACTTAAGGGGCAAAATTGCTGTTGAGTGCGTATTTCTTGGGAAAAATTGGAAACCCAAAAGTTAATGTGTTTACCCCACTCATTAGTCATCATTAATTATTGTGAGATAGTTAGATATAATTTCTAACATGAATGAATGGAGAGTACCAAATTATTCAAAACATGCTAATCAAAAAAATACTAAAGCTAAGTAAATGTAAATAGTTTTTTTCTTAATAAATACCACTCCGGTTCTATTTATAAATCTCTTTTAACTAAATCACACATACCAAGGAAATGTAGTTAGTTCAATGATTATGAGGTAAATTTTCAATTTTGCCCTCATTTATGAATGTGTATCTTTCAACTTTTTCTTCTCTCTATTTTCATTGGTATAATAATGTGGGTAAAATTGTCATAATCTCATTTATTACTTGAAAGAAGACTTATACATATGACCAAATTTTTTACTCAAAAGAGATTTATAAATAGAATCAGAATGGTACAAGCTCAATTAATACCTCTTTAAAAAGTGTATCATTTAATAGTATTCAAAATTCACCCTATAAATTCAACAAATTTTCAGTCGGGCTTAAGGGACCAATTTAGGATTTTATAATTCTTCCACTTTGCCTAGTGCCCCTCAACTTTTTTTGTTTTATAACCAGAGGCCACATTTGCTGACCACTAGCCGACACCTACCTATGGTAGGAGCTAACACTATTAGAAAATCCATTTTTTGCTGCGGAATTTTTCCGTCACAGAACAAGCATTTTCCGTCGCAAAATAATTTTGCGGCGGAAAAGTGTCCATCACAAAAAAAGCCCTCGCAAATCAGTTTTGCGACGGAAAAAATACATTTTCCCTCGCAAAATTCAAATTTTGCGACAGAAAAATTTTTCCTCGCAAAGGAAAACAACTTTCCCTCGCAAAATGAAAACTTTTGCGAGGGAAAAATTTTCCCTCGCAAATTTAAATTTTGCGGCGAAAAAATTTTCCCTTGCAATATTTGAATTTGTGAGGGAAATATGTTTTCTGTCGCAAAATTTGAAATTTGCGGCGGAAAAATTTTCCCTCGCAAAAATTCGCATTTTGCCAGGGAAAATAATTTTCCCTTGCAAATTGGCAGATCTTGCGAGGGAATTTCCCTCTCAAAATTCTAAATTATTTAAAAAAATAAAAAAAATCTGAAAAACAAAAAAAATTCATAAAAAATGTAAAAAAATTAGAAAATAAAATAAATTGTATACCATAAAAATAAAATACAATGTTCCAAAATATTACGAGTCTACATTACAAAAACAAAATATTACAAATATAATGTTCGAAGATAAACTAAAAAAACTCTAAATAGCAGCAGTTTGATCATCGTCACTACCAGTATTGTCGTCATCATCAAGAGGCAGCCCCATACCCTTGCCCTTCAATAGGGATTAGAGAAGTGCTCATATCGCACTAAGCATCTGTCCTTGCTTCCTCACCGTCTGTTCTAATACCTTTACCCTATTATCTTCTGCAAAACCAACATTACAAAGTCAATTTATTTGTCCTACTTCAATTTATTTGTCCTTCAGGACCACCTCTACTACTGCCGTGTAATATATAAATAGATTTTTTTCATTTGTGTTTTCATTTCTTCAACATTTTTATACATAAACGTTTAAAAATTTTCAATTTATTATCCAACTCATATACATCATACAGCAGAATCCAAAAGAAATCCAATTTTATTCTATAGGTAAGCAAAATATGAATATCTTGTATAATTAATTCATGTAAAATAATATTTGTATTTTTTTATCCCTTTCATTTTGATAATGTTTTCAAGGAATAATATAGCAAATTTTTTTTTTTTAAATTTCTTCACTACTGTATTGTTTTAAATTGAATAAACATGAAATTAAGATGACATTATTTTTTGGAACAAAATAAATGACATAATACCATATTTTTATTTCAATTTAGAGAATTTAAAGACAATTAGTTTATATACACTATAATTATTAATTTTTATATCCTATAACAAATTTGTATATTGTTGGGATTGCCCAGAAAATCTTTCATTGCAAAAATAACACTAACTACCTCAAACGTGTTTAAGGACCTAAGTATTTTAGAGTAGATTGTCGGCAATTTCTTTAACCATATGCAAAACCTAAGGCATTTATACATAGCTAGAGCAAGAATTTAAAAATTGAAATCATATATTGCACAAATGTGTGACGGAGAAAGAATAAGTTATCCTCATTAAGGATTCTACAGAAAATCATTAAAAATAAAACATACTCGTTGAAGTTCATAGCTTGAGGTGGAGAAAGAAGAGCAAGAAAGGCGGATAAGGGATCAATGCGGAGGTGGCTGAGCTCCATGGGACGATGGCCGGACTTGGTGAGAAGAGAAAGCTTCGACAAGGACGGATGAAGAAAGCTCCAATGAAGAATAAGCTTCAGAAGTGAGAGAAGAAGAAGAAATAGGGGGTTTTAAAAATTGGTTTGCGACGGAACGACTTGTTCCATCGCAAATCGGCTCGTTTACGACGAAACATGGCGTTCTGTCCTAAAACTGCATCGACAGTTTGCGACGGAACACCTTGTTCCGTCGCAAACTGCCGCATTTTGTGACGAAACAAGTGGTTCCACCGCAAACTGTCGGTGGGAACTAACAGTTTGTAGCGGAACAAATTTATCCGTCACAAATTGCGGCGGAAAAACTTTTTCCGTCGCAAATTGTGACAACAAAATTTTTCTATCGCAATTTTTTTGTTGGGAAACTACCAGTGCTGGCGAAAATTGCGGTGGAGAAACTTTTTTCCTCGCAAATTGCGACGGAAAAACTTTTTCCCTCGCAAATTCCGTCGCAAATTTATTGTTTTCTAGTAGTGTAAAATGGCCTTTGGTTCAGGTTATTTTACAACACCTATTCATCTAATAAGATAGTCTTTATTGAAAAGTACTATTTACCAATTCTTATAAACCAATTTAAAAAGTATTAAAGTCGTCCTACAATTTAAGTGATTTCTCATATTACTCTAACTGATTATCATAAACTCAAATATTATAGTCTCTCTGGTCCTTTTTATAAGGCATTAACTAATAATTTTATTAAGTCATTTTTATAAGGAACTTACTTGTTTCTAAGAAGTATTAATTGTTTGTTTCATGTATGCCTATAATTAATATATGTAATGAGTGAGAGTAATAATAATATTTTATTAAAGTTTAGTGCAATTAATAGGGGTAATATTAGAAATTATTTAAATTTTAGAACAACTTTATTGACTTTAAATGTTTTTATTTGTTTGTGAGAATTATTAATTAGTGCCTTATAATAAAGATTAGAGAGAGTATAAATTCGTATTCTCTCCCACTACCTTTATAAAATATGGTTAGACATGAAAAAATAAATTAAATGCACATTAGAAACTTGCAAGTATTTTATGAAAGAAATTAAGAACACTTGTTACTTGGTATCTTGTAATAAGTGCAAGAGAAAAAATTTACTACAACGAATTAGCCATTCATCATAATCATCATTTAGTAATTGACAACACCTTTTAGCTCATTTCGCAATTGAATTAATTAATTTAAAAGGGAATTGATTCAAGCAATAATCTATGCTTCTTTGACTATTCCCTCTGATCTTTATTATAAGGCACCAACTACCATCAGTTTTTGGTTTTTATTATAAGGCATCAACTGTTTTTTAAATAACTCATTTATTATTATTTTTTCATTTTACCCTTATTTTTAACTAACTATTTAAATTCACATTATTAAAGTATGAGTAAAGTTGAAAACATTTATCAATCCTGAACCAATTTAATGACTTAACTTCTATTTCCTGGTACATGAGAAATGATAGTTAGTCTCTTCTAATAAAGATCAGAAGGAGTAGTTACTCGAACAAATTACTTATTCATCATTATCGTTTAACAATGGGCAACATGTGTTGGGAAAAAGAAACAATTGGCAACATGTATTAGCAAATTTCACTACCTCCATTCAATATCCTCTATCTAGTATGAGTATTATTGAAAAATAATACTCTACGTACTAATTTTACCTTTAAATATAGGACTAAAATAATTATTTAAATTAGGACAAATAAATAAGGATAAAATCCGGTCCTGTTATAATGCATTTAATTTGTAGAAAGGACAAGCTATCTTCATTATATATATGTCATCAAGTGGGTAGTAATTTGCATTTTTTTTAGGGCTCCCTTGGTTTATTTTAAATGGTGAAACGCTTGGATATGCCTTATAACTATTTTTAACCAATTTTAACTATTTTCTCAAATTACACAATTAACGTGGGGCTTTCACATGAGAAATCAAAAACGGAGACGAGGAAGTATTGAGGAATGAGGAGGCAAGCAAATGCGACGGGCCAATGCATGGGGTTCCATGCAGCACAGGGAATGCAGAAAGCATATAATTGGCTTCAACGAGCATTCCGACGTATTCAATTTGTATCAATAAATGAATAAATTAATTAATAACTAGTTCCCACCCTAACGAGCATTTCTATGTCGAATAGGTTCAGCCCCAAAGTGTTCATTTTCTTCTCACTTGAGTCTTGACTCAAGTTATTGTTTGCTTTTGAATTGTGTCCCCATCGTAAATTTAGCTCATTACATTACATTATTTTTTAATCAATCATATTCCAATGTATTGTGCGGATTCTAAAGTTTGAATCTGCAATTTTTTATTTGCAAATTTATATCCCATCAGCCCCAAATATAAGAACTACATAAGAGTTGCATTCGATCCAAAATATAATATCCTAATACACATTGGCGGAGCCGCGTGAAGAGTTGGGGGGCAATGCCCCCCTTGAATTTCAAATTTCTTTTAAAGAAAATTTGGAGAAAAAGGAGTAAATAATTTGGGTGTCAGGAGGAGAAGGAGTAAATAATTTGGAAAATGATAAGTTGGAGAAAGAGGCATAGTAAAACTGTATTGTATTGTGTTTCTTAATTTTGTATTGACTTGTTAGGAGTATTATAATTCGATAGTGCTGTTTGGTAGAAATATTATTTATTACTTCATTTTTGTTATTTGTCATATTTTATGATGGAAATGTATTATACAAAGTCAAGTAGTATTAGTACTAAACGTTGTTGATATGAATCTTCATCTATTTGTTTATTTCAAGATAAACAGAATGAGTGTGCTATTGCTACTCTCTGAAGTCAGAATTAATGTCTTATATTGAAAAAGATGTATTTGATAGAATTGGTAACAAGACAATTATGACGGAATTCCGAAAAATAAGGCCAAGAAGGATGATATTGTAATTATTTTATTGTAATATACTTTTGTTATTGAAAAAAAATTTCGGGGGCAACACCCCCGACCCCAAATAAAATAGTGCCCCCTTTGATAAAAATCCTGGCTCCGACTCTACTATATACATTTCATCACCCACATTTACCTCTCTTTTTTGTGCAATCTTACTCTTATTAGTCTTATTGATAGTGCATAAAATATTGCTTTAAAGAAAATATTTTAATGTTGGATGAATAAGACATTAGATTAAGATACCAAGTACTTCCTCATATCTCTTTTATAAGAATATAACATTTGAATTGTCTTGGTCCTTTTTACAAGAGTTCGATTAGAGTTTTCTAAATACTTCCTCTTCTCCTCATTATGAGGCAGCAAATAATAATTTTCACAAATCAATAAAATAACTAAATTTATTAAAATTATCTTAAAATTTGAGTAATTTCCAAAATTACCCTTATAAATTACACTAAACTCTAATATCAAATTAATTACTACTCTCACCTACTATTCATATTAATCATGGGCATACATAAAAAAAATTAATAATCTTTGAAAATAAGCAAGTGTCTTATAAAAAAGACAAAATACACTTGATAGTTGATAGTTGATGCTTTATAATAAAGACAAAAGGAAGTACTTAATGTTTTTTTTTTTTTCAATTTTGTCCTTCATTGATATATAATATATATTTTATTAATTAAAAAGTTAGTGATACTTATATTTACTATATTTCTCTTTGTTACTTATCCCTTATAATATATAGGGGCATACTTAAAAAAATGTTGATTTCATATATACTTACTAGTTTTAACTAATTTTAACCATTTTTTTTAAATTGCGTAATTCGATTAACAGAATTTAATAAATATGATCATAGTGATTATTACTGGAACAAAATATAAGATGCTTTACTAAGAATGATGTTGTCAAAATCAAGTTTCTACGTTGAAATGAAAAGAGGTGGTAGAAATGTAAATTGTAGAAACGACATAAAACATGAAGTTTCTACTACTTAAGGTCAAGATACAAAATTTTGTGTGTATGTGTGTAGATACACACACAAATATGCGCATGTAAAAAAATATAAATTACTACTCAAAATTTAATGGACAACTTTATATTTAAAATATCTAAGTCATGTATCTATAAAAAACATCAGTCTAAAAACATAAAAAGAGTTTAACAACTTCTACAACTAAGTTCTAAAATATCAAAAGAATAAAATTTAAGAATTCTTAAATTATATCAATTGATTCAAATTAAACACATGTCAACTTATATGTCCTCAATGTCCTCTTTTTTTGCTTTTATAATAAATTTATTTACAAAATTTGGAATATCAAATCAAGACCATTTAGAGTTTCTCCCACTTCAACTTTACTCAAGTTTTCCTCATCATGGACATTAACATCTAAGTTATTTACATCTTCCCAATATTCTTCATTTCCCACTATCCTACAATCACCATCGGGTGAAAGATTACCAAAATTATATGCATGAGAGTTTTGAGTTTTCTTTTTCTTGCCCAATCTTGTATTAGTCATAACAAAAACAACATCATTCATAGTTTTTAGTTTTTTGATTTAGGAGAAATGAAAATAAGGTTTTTATTTTCTTTTTGGGTTAAATACCATTTTTGCCATGAAAGTTGATCCTGAGGAGCACCGATCATTCGGAAGTTTTTTTGGTATCATTTTTACCCCAGAAATTTAAAAACATAGCAATCTTGCTCATTCGTTAATCTTGACCGTTGAATTGTTGCTCCTCTTTATAAATTTCCAGGGACAAAATTGTTTCTAAAAAAACTTGTAAGATATATTTGCTCTATTTTTAAACTTTTAAGGTAAAAATGAGACCAAAACAACTTTCAGGTGACCAGTACTCTTTATGTTAAATTTTCATGACAAAAATAATATTTAACTCTTTTTTTAAAGCACAATTTTTAACCATTTTTACTAAGCACAATTTTTATTCATGTCTTAACATGTATCACTCACGTAAAAATGTACATTACAATCACCAAGATGATGATGGATGCTGGCTATCCCTGAAATTTATTCATTTTGGACTGAAGTGAGAAGGTTTGACAAGTCAAAGGAATGTAGTGGTCAATGATGAAGCAGCGGGTGGTGGTTGTCGTCAAAGCAAAGCAGAGTGATGCGTCAGAAATGTGAGAGACTCAATTGGGAAAGCCTGGTGGCAACAGTAGCCTATCCCCTATGCCTATACCCTATTCCCTATCGCCTTTCCCTCTATTATTTCGGACTATGATCCCATTTCCCTCCCATCAAATATTGCAAAAATCTCCCTACAATCCCACACAAACTTGTCTACTACTTTAAAGCCCCACGAAATGTACAAATTACGCTGACTTCCCAATTTCTTATAGTGTCCATAAGTTTCAAAAATCTCCCTACAATCCCAGTATCCCACACAAACTTGCCCTTGTTTTGTAAAATGAAAAGGCTTACCCCCTCACCATTGGTCGTCGGAGCTTTTGTCAGTTTTGACTAAAGCCTTACCACGGAAATGATAGCTTGCCGGACTTCTACTGATGGAGCTCCGTTGGCGGCAACCGTATACCAGTTTTGTCACAATTTGAACCACGACTTGTTAAATTTCGAAGAACAGGTTGTTAGTATTAATTAATAAACTTGTCAAAATTCAAATCCCATGTTAATAAATTTTGGAAAGCTGTCAAGTTGTATTTTGGATTAAAAATGCCGTTTGGATTAACTTTTAAAAATAGTTTTTGATAGTTACAAGGTAAATATGTAAGAGGAATTTTGTTTCACCTTACGCAAAACCTAGATTTTGAAAGGTTTGCAAACAAGTTTTTTACAACTAACCGGTTGTGATTTTAGTTTGACAAGATTCTTTTAAGTGGCCTTTAGATATTGACACATAGTTTGAAGGGTTGAGGAGCAATTTGACTAACAAACTTTTATATTAGAAGCGCTCAACACAAATAACTTTTAAGTGGATCAAAAATACTAAAAAACTTTTAAAAATGTGTAGTCAGTACAACGCCGTTAGTAAAAGATAACGTCCGTTATCTAAGGTGCAGATTGACCAACGAACTTTTATTTTAGGAGCACCTAGCACAAAAAAGTTTTACTCTAGCAACGCTCAACACAAAAATGTCTATGTGCAATCCACCCAAAATCCGATTGTTGTAAATCCTTGCCCTGGACTCCCAACCATGTGCATTGGGGTTAGAAAGAGTGAATGCAACAAAAAAAAAAACACAAATTATATTAATTATCTTATATTAATTATTATTATTATTAGTTTTTTTTTTGCAATTATTAACTATAATATTGTATTATTTACTCTTTAAATTTAATTTTTATTGCTGTAATTCTACTCAATCTTTAAAAAATATCACATATTTACGTGCGTATAAAATTGATATACGACTGATGAGATTTTTTAGTTATTGATATAAATGCGTATAATATAAGTAATTTTTTAGTTTTATTTATCATCAATTTAGAATATTTAATGTGATGGAATCTTTTGGTTATTTAAGAAAAATTCAGAAGCCTTCGTTCCATTTTTTAAAGTATTACTCCTACAATATCTACTTAATCGACAATAAGATTTGAATCCATAGTATGTTAATCTTATAAGCCGTATATCATTTTTCATCGGCAAAAATATTATATTTATACACATAAATATAAATGAATTCGATTCCTTTATCAGCAGAGAAAAGAGAGAAGGATATACCCAAGTAAATAAAAGCGGCTTATAAATTATGTGATATTTTTACGTACATAAATATCAATTTTTACGCATATTATACTCACGTAAATATGTAATATTTTTAAGAGATTGAAAAGAATTACAAAAAAGAATTAAATTAAAGAGTAAATAATGCAATTTATAATCAATAATTGCATAAGATAACTGATAATAATAATTAATATAATTTGTGATTTTTTTTTTTGTTGCATTCACTCTTTATAACCCCAATGTATATGGATGGGGGTCCGGGTAAGGATTTACAACAATTGGATTTTGGATGGATTGCACATGGACTTTTTTGTGCTAAACGCTTCTAAAGTAAAACTTTTTTGTGCTGGGCGCTCTTGGAGTAAAAATTCGTTGGCCAATCTGCACCTTAGATAACGGACATTATCTTTTTCTAACAGCGTTGTGCTGACTGCATATTTTAAAAAGTTCCTTGTGTTGACTGCACATTTTTGAAATTTTTTTTGATATTTTTGGTCTACTTAAAAATTATTTGTGTTGGGCGCTCCTGAGGTAAAAGTTGGTTGGCTAAATTGCTCACTAACCCTTGTTTGAATTTGATAAATTGTTCCTTAAATGTAGAAAAGTTATTGTTCGAATTGTAATAAGATATGTTTATTGCTCTTTAATTTGGATATTTTTTATTTGATCAAAAAATTATCAACAAGTATATTTTTTGTGTTTACCACCTTAACAAACACTTTATTAGTATGCTTTTCAGATATTTACAACTTCCTCCTTTAATATTGACAAGCTGAATTCAAATTTTGAGGAAGTTGTTATTTGAGAAGTCTCTGAATAGACAACTTCTAAAACATTGACAAGTTATTTCTTAAACCTTAACCAACACTTTGTTATTAATTGACAAAGGGCTTTCTTAGTTTAATGGCCGCAGATGTTTTGGTGAACCAGGGGTTGTGAGTCCCAACTCGCTTTAATCATCTTGGCCGAGTTAATCATAGTTGACTCTAGTGATTGATGGTGGGGTGACTTTTTATTTTTTATTTTCATAAAAGGTATATTTTTTCATCTCTAATATAAGACATATTTCTCTAATTTAATTATATTAAAAAAATTAGTTAAGTTAATTATTACAACATATTTTTTCATAATGCATCAAATCATCTTCCGCAAATCCCTCAATTGTTTTCACATTTAATTATTATTGTTGAAAAAACATCAATATAAGAGAATTAGAAAAAGAATAAAAAAATATATAGGAAATAAATATTATATTTAGAATTAAGATCAACTTCCCAATTAGGTTCTACATTAATGACTAAAGGGAGTTTTGTTAGTAATTAAATCAAAAAAATTAATTTCAAATGAAGACTTAGGATTTGTTTTGATATTTCAGGATTCTTTAGTCATTTTGTATGAATATGTTGCTTTTGACGGGCTTAAGTGAGATTATCTCTCTCTATTTTTTTTTATATATAAAAGTTTTGGAGGGGTTTGACATCATTCCCCTACTAAGGCCAGGACATGGTTCCGAGCTCTTTAAGCACTTAATAGGGATTTACAAGATTGCTTAATGAAGGAATCCCAGCAATGACAGCGGGGATCGAACACACATCCCTTTAGTACTTGAACAAATCCCTTACCATCGATGCCAACTTCCTTCGGCATCTCTCTTAATTTCAATATCCCTCACAAATCAAGGCAAGTAATTGAAGTCCAAACATTTGAAGTCCCCCACCCCCCAAAAAAAAAGACTCTATTAAATAGAATTGACTGTTCTCCATAGGAATGAATTAAATTAATGAGGTCAAGTAATTTCTTCATTTGCTAGGGACATTTTAAGAACGAACATATTAATTAATATTAATTAAGCATATGACTTAAGTTAACATTATGTAAAATGAATAACAAATTCCTTATAAAAAAGATATAAAAGTTAACGGAAAGGATAAGAAAGTATAAATTACTCATCTACTTCTATTTATAAGACATAGAGAATATTATTTGGGTATATTTATAAAGCACCTCATTAAATTTTTGAAGTGAATTGACAATTTAACTCTTTAATTATTGTCGTGTTAACTTTTTGTTATTATGTAGTCCTTCTTATTCTTATTATAATGTACTCATTACTACAAAAAACACTTTTAACATATGTTTTTAAGACCCTTAGACGACTATTTTTAGGGGTCATGTATAAAAGTGACGTTGAAAATTTATAACTTACAATGTCTGTTTTTTAAAAAATAGTCGTCGAAACTTTATAACTTACAACAACCGTCTTTTAAAAAACAGTCGTTGAAACCAAAAACACTTTTAACGTCTATTTTTAATACCCTTAGACGACTAGTTTTAGGGGTCGTGTATAAAAGTGTCATTGAAAGTTTATAACTACAAAAAAGAGGTTCTACGCATTTTTCCAGACCCCTTAGACGACTATTTTCAAGGTCGTGTATAAAAGTGTCGTTGAAAATTTATAACTTACAATAACTGTTATTGAATAACAGTCGTTGAAAATACTTACAACGACAGTTTTTTAAAAAACAGTCGTTAAAAATTATTTCCTATATAACAGTCATTGTATGTCCATAAATCTACTGTATGCACACATGCTAGGCTATTCGTAAAACCATCTAAAACAAAATATATCTATCATATGCACACATGCTAGGCTGTCCGTAGAACCATCTAAAACATAATATAAGACACAATTTGAACATGTTAAAGCCTCATGAGAAAAAGAATGGATTGAAAATGAGCAATAAGCAATAGTCTTAATTGAATGAAATAGAAGACATTACCCAGAGGCCAACTTAATAAAATCAAGAAAAAAAAATTAGCCTCTCAAAATGCATTCATTTTACAAACAAAAGAAAGAACCAGGAAATAGAAAAGAAAAACACTACAATGAAATTATCCATTCAGAAAGAAAAGAAAGTACCAGGAAGTAGAGCTTCGATATCCTCATCATGACCTGAGAGGGGCTTCCTCCTCTTCATGGTGCTTGGGATCGTTGCTCGACATATTGCTTAGTTAAGAGAGAAAGAGAGACATAGATCTGTAATTGACGACGAACGACAGATTTTCAGGTTGTGGAGCACGCTTGCAGTTCATGATAGAGGATGAGTTGGAGTCAAAATCGCTGACATGTGATAGCAAATCTCCTTGGAGGCAAGGGTGAGGCCGTTGGGTGCAACGACAAAGATGGATGGGTCTCAAGACTCTTATTGAAACGCTATGTTTAGGATGGAATTGAGGAAGACGTTCTTCACTTTTAGGTTTTAAGAGAAAACTTTATAGTGGGTGTATGTGTCTAAAGATTCAACGATTGGTTTTGAAAAAACAGTCGTTGTATCACAAAAAAATTTAATTTATTAAATTTACATAGGAACTAACTAAATGAAAATAGGTTAGATTTATTATTATCATAACTCTCGGCTACAAATTAGGAATAGTAATAAATATGAGATTATATATATATATAATTAAATTTAATTAGAAACTAACTGAATCTAAACAAATTTATAAAATTTTAGTTTTCACGACCGTTTTTTCAAAACTAGTCTTGCAAGCACAAAAAATTTGACATCCAACGACTGGTTTCTCAAAACCAGTCGTTGAAACTCGAAAAAAAGCAGATGTATTATTTTAACTATCATAATTCTTGGTTACATATTAGGAATAGCTATATATATATATATATATATATATATATATATATATATATATATATATAAAATTTATTAAATTTAATTAGAAACTAACTGCATCTAAAAAGATTTATAAAGTTTGAGTTTCCACGACCGTTTTTTCAAAACCAGACGTGGAATCTAAAAAAAGAGAGGATAGATTTGTTATTTTAACTATCATAATTCTTGGCTACATATTAGGAATAGCTATATATATATATATATATATATAATTTATTAAATTTAATTAGAAACTAACTGCATCTAAAAAGATTTATAAAGTTTGAGTTTCCACGACCGTTTTTTCAAAACCAGACGTGGAATCTAAAAAAAAAGAGGATAGATTTGTTATTTTAACTATCATAATTCTTGGCTACATATTAGGAATAGCTATATATATATAATTTATTAAATTTAATTAGAAACTAACTGCATTTAAAAAAATTTATAAAGTTTGAGTTTCCACGACCGTTTTTTCTAAACCAGTCGTGGACACTAAAAAAAAAGGATAGATTTATTATTTTAACTATCCTAATTCTTCATTACAAATTAGGAATATATATATATATATATATATATATATATATATATATATATATATATATATATAATAATTGTTAAATTTAATTAGAAACTGACTGAATCTATCATAATTCTTGGCTACATATTAGGAATAGCTATAAATATAATATATATATATATATATATATATATATATATAATTTATTAAATTTAATTAGAAACTAACTGTATCTAAAAAAATTTAGAAAATTTGAGTTTCAATGACTTATTTTTAAAAATCAGTCGTTGAAACTCAATAAAAAAAAAAAATTTCCACGACTGTTTTTCCAGAACCAGTCTTGGAAATTAAAAAAAAAGGATACATTTATTATTTTAACTATCATAATTCTCAGCTACATATTAGGAATAGTTATAAATATGAGATTATATATATATATATATATATATATATATATATATATATAATTTATTAAATTTAATTAGAAATTAACCACATCTAAAAAAATTTAGAAAATTTGAGTTTCAACGATTGATTTTTAAAAATCAGTCGTTGAAAATA